>CM044401.1:39196406-40396406 GCA_024322285.1 Musa beccarii
GAGGAATAAAAAATATATGGCTTTTCTGAAATAGAATTCTAAAATAAGTGAAGAAAAACTATGGAAAGATTAGTACACCCCTTACTTTCTTGCTGAAAAAGATGCTTTCTTTCGAACAAAGCCACCACCGCCTTTGATGAACTTAAAGTTACTTTGATAACAATGCCCGTACTTTTTACTTTTGATTTTCTCTCGACTTTTTTTTAAGGCTTTTATTATTGAAGTGATAAAGTGATTGGTAACTAATGAAAAAGATGGCCGCCCCCTCACTTATACTAGAAAGGCGTTATCTCCTTCCCAGAAAGAAGACTATTTACAATATGAGATATCGTGATAATGTGGTGGAAAATTAAAAGATAGCAATTTGATCAAGTGATGCTTTCAAATCAAGATCGACGTGTAAAAGCCAAAATGGAAATGGAGCAGAATTTATCATTCCCCGAGTGGCAAAAATGGGTATGGAACAAAGCTTCTTGGATATGAATTGAAATAACGGATTTACAAAATGGGGAAAGAGAATATTCTAATTACTTATCAATGCACTTTACTCATGAAATAACTGAAGAGCAAGCTGAATTTTTACCATTTCACTTTCAACCAAACTTGATTCGAGGATATTAGGAGGGAATGACAAGATGATCCGAAGACCAGAGCATCTATGAAGCTTTCACCTCAGTTCTATGGATCCACCAGATTTTGGAGCACATCAAAGTAGTAGCATACAAATTGGACTTAGTTCATGCAAGAACTTAACCCATCTAGTCTTCCATGTGTGAAGAATTGTTATACTTCCCAAGCTCAAGTTGGGACAAAACGAGATCAGCTCAAATTTATATACCAAAGGATAACTACCAAGAGAATGAATGCATTAACTAACAACATTTTAATTCATGGATCGTGACTCGCTGAATGGACTTTTATTCTTGAAGATGCTAATATAGTGTCCTTCTCTACCAATGAAGATGCCATTTTAGGGAGAACTATGATAATCTTGATATCAAGTCTTGACTAGAATTCATGATCGTTTCGAGGATCAGGCTGATTCTGAAAAGATTCGGTCCTCAATCATTATGACTCATCACCTTGGAGAGTCCTAATGATGTATGGGACTCTAGTTACTGCCCAGAGTCCTAATTTAGTTTAGGATTAATAAGGGCATTCATGTTAAATCTATCTGCTGCCTATTAAAGTAGCTTGAAGAGGCACGCTAGGATGGGTCAATTTGATGCTCAATTCTTCTAATTGGAGTCCAAAAAAGAACTTCTATTCGGGAAAGAGTCCTACTAGAGAAGAAGTCTATTACAAGTATGACTATTAAAGAAAAGTCTTTTAGAAGTAGGAGTTTGTTAGAAGAAGTCAAAATATTGAACAAGGAGTACCTATTAGAGAGTCTTATTGAAGTTAGGAGTCTATTATAGGAGTCCTAATTTTGGTTAAAAGTAGGAGTCTTGAGTAAGATTCCTATTGGAGTTCTCCCTTGAAGCCCTATAAATACTCTTATATTCATCACTCATCTCATTTTATCAATGAATTTCAATCTTTTCAACCCTCCCAAAGTTTTGGAGGAAGGAAGCTCCTCATATTGAGTTCCAAGGAGGCCGATCCCCTATAGAGAACAACCCCAAGCTTAGAATCCACAAGGGTTCTATGATGATGATTTTTCTAGCCATCCATTGAATAGCATCTCCTTCAAGGTGTATGATAATGAACCCACCATAGCATCATACCCTACATTCATATTGTAGTCTCCCCAACAACAGTAACATTCATAGGTACCACGAAATCCACCAAACTTCATCCTTATATCACATTGAAAAATGACAGTCCACCCTATCATTCAACCATTGCAATGTGTGGTTTGATAAGCATGTCAAGGCTATCCCTCCTTCTCTGGCAGGGTCTCTAAACATCTCTCAACTCACTGAAATTTATGGACAACAATGGTTGTCCATTTCAACTTTTAGCAAACAAAGCACACAATTTGTCCTCCAAGCGCGATTCAAGCCATGATTCAACTGAGATCACAATGCTTCAAATTTGGCATCAATTGGATCTTGAGAAGCCATAGCATATGCCTCTAGATTAGATATGTCCTTGTATTTTTTTCTGTTGATGGGTTAATGGAATGGGGTGGTGGAAGATTCGGACAATAAATCGGTGATATAAACCATTCGGACAATAAATAGTAATAGTTTACTATTTTAGGACTGTAGTTTTAATATGTTAAGGTTATAAAAATAGGTTATGATGGCTGTGTCTTTGGCTAGGGGATACCTTAAAGATGTCTTGGTTGGTGGCAGCAAGGTGGCTAGGGTTTGTAGGTTATAGAGAAGAAAAGGATAAAGGTGCTTTTACTCCAGATTTTTTACAAGAAGAAAAATTCCAGCAATCAAAGATGTGCCTTTTTTTTCAGCAATTCTCAATAAGATTCAAGTGAAACTCAAAGGGAATCTACTAGTAAGAGAGAGGTAATGTTATTTAAAATTTTGTAGAAGATCACAGAAGAGGTTCTTGCAAAATTGAGGATTATAAAAGTTAGTATAGTAGATTTTTATGTCTAAAGTGTAGCATATTGGACGTAAAAGATTAGTGGTTTATATTGAGTCTCCTTTTTTGATGAAACTAAAGAGAAATCTGCTATTAGGAAGTGTCAAAGTTGTCATAAAAATTTTATAGAGATTTGGATAGAAAAAATATAGTAGCAAGATCAAACATGATTTGCTATTCATCTAGAATTCTATAGTGCATCTTTCATTATAGAGATGAAAACTTTTGATCCCAAAATTTTATGCAGCAATATAGGAATAATTTTTTTAGATTTTTTGAATAAGGATAACTAAATTGCAGCAGTAGTAAGGTAGGAAACTAGAACCTATTGCAACTCACGGGAGATCAAAGGATGATCAGCGGTGGTGGAGATGATGGCGGAATTCGATAACCTTTTAAGCAATTAAGGAATTGCTTTGGGCATTGTGGATGGTTGATGGATGGTTGTGGAAGGGCAGCAAGATGCCAAGAATGCTGCTTTGATACCAAGAATTAGAACCCTTGACGGATTCTAAGCTTGGGATTGATCTTTAGGGGATCGGTCTCCTTGGAACTCTATAGGGGTTCCTTCCTCCAAGTTGCTGCTCAAATGCTGCTAAAAGGATTGATCTATTCATTATGAAAAGAGGGTGAATACATGACTATTTATAGGACTTCTAAACATCCTAACTCCTAATAGAACTCCTACTCAAGACTTCTACTTTTAATCAACTCCTATTTCTAATAGGACTCCTTTCTAATAGGACTCATACTTCTAATGTGACTCCTCTAAGAAGCAACCTCCAAACTAATCCTAACCTCAGCCAACCTCTTCACCTCTTTAATAGGGGTTGGATAGATAGGATTTACATGAATCCCTTAGGATTTATATGTTTGCCCCTTTAATGAAACTGATTAGGACTCTCTAGCTAAAGTTCTCTTGAATTAGGACTCTCTAGCTAAAGTCCTCAAAATTAGGACTCTAAGCTAGAGTCCTAACAAAATTAGGACTCTCCTGGCAGAGTTAACAGGTGAAAAAAATATTTAGTGCCGATTTGATAAGAGAAATAATAGAAGTAGTAGAAAAGATTAAGCAAAAGAATGAAAACAACATAAAGCAAGTAAAATGTTATGTCGATAATAGAGAAGACATTTGAAATTTGAAATAGATAATAAAATATTCTTATAGATGGCACCAATGAAAAAGAAGTTATGATGTTTGGGAAGAAAGATAAGCTAAGTTCATGATATCTAGGACCATATAAAATTTTTAATAAAATTGGTGATGTGGCCTCAAACTAGCCTTACCTCTTGCATTAGCAAAAGTGCATAATGTATTTCATGTATAAATATTAAGGAAGTATATTTCATATCCTTCTCACATCTTGAAGAACAACCAATAGAATTGAATGAAAATTTGATATACTTTCTTTTTTTGATAAATTTTTAGTAAAAGGAGAAAGAACTTCATAATAAGAAGATCATTTTAGTTAAAATAATATGGAGAAATCATGTAATGGAGGAAGCAATTTGGGAAAGAGAAGAAAATATAGCAAATAAACTGAGAGAAATATCCAGAGCTACTTAAGTAAAAATTTTGAGAATAAAATTTTACTAGGAGGGGAGGATTGTAGTCATCAAGTCTCACAAACATTAAATTATAACTAACATATTAATAGAAGATACATATGGATATGCATATGTTACTATTAGTGATATAATTTATGATATCTATGCTTCATAAATATGATAAATGATATGCTCATTTTTCGGCTTTTAAAGTTAAAGTGTATGTCTTTGAAAAATGTTATTCACAATATTCTTTAAAATATTCGTTGAGCATGTAGAAGCATTAATGCCTACTTTAAGCATATTTTATAGTAAAAAGTATGTTCTTTTGGCATAATAAGCCTAAGTGCACTAACGGACTTTAATACGAGGTTAAGTTATGGTAATAACTATACATATAGTGACTAGAAGTGATAATTCCCAATTTTAATCTGCTTTAAGTGAATCTCAAGGCTTGAATAAGTTTGATTATGATTAAAGTAGGAAAGTTTAAGTTTTAAATATCATATATATAGAGAATAATAATAAGCTACTTAGGCATAGATAGAATAATAAAAACTTAAATAGAAATACAAATCAAATAGGATCCCCTAAGATACGATTTGCTTTTGTTCTTCTAATATGTCTTAAAAGTATGATAAGATTTTGTAAGCTTTGGAATTAAGTAAATATCATCTCTATGCACCAAGATATATACTATAGAAATTTAAGCAACTCAATCTAGTCTTGTTTGTACTTAATAGAATAGGTTATAATAGTTGAGTTCAAAGGATGCATGTTAGCCTTTAAATAATTCTATCTTGAGTTAAAATTTTATGTATATTTTGTTTTATATATCTCTTAAGTTTCTACAAAATTTCATGATAATATAATATGGTTTGGTTATCAACAATAGTGAAAAAGATTACTTTGTAGAATCATGTAGTTGCTTGATTGGTAGTAACAAAGTCATTCGATTATAGGTAAAATTGTTGGCAAATTAGTGATGGAATTTAGGTGAATTTGTAGGTTGGATATAATCATTATTCAAAGGAGATTTCACTAATAAAATTTTATAAATTATTATTTACATTAGGAGTTATGAGTGATTTAAGATGCAATGTACTTAATTTGGATGCCATGACTCAATATTATAAATTTGATATGTTTATAGCTCCTTAGCACACCTAAACACTAATGTTCATGGTCCTTCATTAGCATCTTTATTTTAAATTGAATCAAAATTAATTTGCTATAAAATATTGGTCATGTGTATTGTTGAATCCTAGATTTTGATGATGAAATCAATTGGTGAGTTTGTGAATAAATGAGCATTTGAAAATAGTGATGCAGGAGAAACCAAGATGATCATTGACTTGAATCATGAAGCAGGAGAATCAAATGTTGGGCCGGAGAGCATCATGTCAGAGATTAGACATCAAGCTGAAGGATTGGTCGACGTGTTGGAGGATGGACTTCATGCTATGAGTTCGAGCATTAGGCCAAAAGGATCAAATAGTGTGCCAAGTAGATCCGATGTTACGGGAGTTTAACATGCTGATAGGTCGGGGAATATTTTGAAGGAAAGGATGATGCGTCAGAGGTTCGGATAAAGTATCGAATGAATAATAACATGCTGGACAATGTAGGCTTCATGATTGTAAATTATTAAGTCTTGCTAGAAGTAGTTTAAAGTCTAACTAAGTTAGATTTAGGGCATAACCAGACCTACTTGACTAGGAGCCTATTGGGCTTGAATCAAGGCTAAATTAGGCCTATTGGAAAGCTAATTCAGTGACTTAAGATTGAGTCAGACGGTGGCACTATCTGTGAGCTAGAAACTATGGAGTGTACATTTTTAAAAAACTCGATGATGGTACCACTAGGGTCAGTGGTAACTCGCCCAATGGCAAGTGATGGTAACGCCTTAGCAAGCAATGGTAATACCTAATCAAGCAATGGTACCACTAGAGCATAGTCTCAAGGTTGTGTTAGGTGGTGATATTGCCTAGATAGGTGATGGTATCACTAGAGCTTGGTCTCCTAGGCTCTCACAAGTGGTATCATCTTTTGCCTAGTGCAAGTGATAGTACTACTTGTAAGAAAACCCAAGTATTTGAATTTTGGCTCCATTTTAAAGCCATTTGAGGCCTATAAATATCCCACTCATACTTGCTTGATGCAAGAATAAAAACTTATGATTATAATTATGAAAATTCTCTTATAAAATGTTGTGTTTCTTCCTCCATGATTAGAGGTCTTTCTAAGAGAGGTGTGAGGATTTATTATAAAATGAGGTATAAAGGTTCTCTCCTAAGCTTGTGAAAAGAAGAAAAGAGTTATAATAAGTGTAGTTGATCTTCACCCATTAAAAGAAGATCATTAGTGAAAATCTCAGTGGCCTTGAGAGAGGAGGAATCGAGAGTGGACGTCACGGGCCTTTCACATTTCTACGATTGAACCACTATAAATCTGATTTATATTTCTTTTATGTTCTTCTTTGCTATCACTTACTAATTTAATTACTTACTACTCTTACTCATATTCTAAGTTAAACACATTTTCGTTATCGATTTCATTGAACAAAATTTTCAAATTGGTTCTTTTTCCTTGAAAAAAGCACTAAGTCATCCCTCCTCTTAGTACCTTTATGATCCTAATAGTTAATATCAAAGCATGGTTCTCTTGGTTGGTTTAATACTCAAGAGAGATAAAATGACTTTTTTTAGTAATCAAGAGAGTCACTCTATCACTCGTCCTCCTATGTTTAATAGGATAGACCACGTATTAGAAAACTGAATGTGGATTTTCTTGCTTTCTATGGATTTTGAACTATAAAACATTATCGAGTTTGGTTTTTGAAGATCTTCTAAACTAATGAATGAATGGAATAATCTTGAAAAGAAAACTTTTTCTTTAAATGCTAAAGCTATAAATACTTTATTTTATACTTTAGACAAAAATAAGTTTAATCATGTTTCTACATGTGAAACTGCACATAATATTTGGCACACACTTGAAGTCACTCATGAAAGCACAAATAGAGTAAAAAAATCTAAGATTAATCTTTTGATACATAGTTATAAATTATTTAGAATGAAACCAAGCGATTCCATTGGTGACATATACACTCATTTTACTGAATGTTGTTAATGGTTTGAATACTTTTAGTAAAAGTTATACTAATCTTGAATAGGTTAATAAAATTTCAAGATCTCTTCCAAAAGTTAGGATCCAAAGGTAATAGCAATTCAAAAGCAAAAGACTTAAACAACTTTCCTCTTGAAGAACTCTAAATGAAACGATCATTAATGACCTATGAAAAAACTGCTAGTCATAGGTGCCCTACAAGCCAATCACATGAGTGATGGTATGTGTGACATTATATACATTTTTTTACTTATTATTTATTAACATTTTATCACTTTATCTTATATGTTGTATATATTGTGATGTCTACGGATCAATCAGTGCAATAAGAATCAGATCGTGATGAGATCATGATAATGAGATCGATTCGTCTTTAAAATAAGACCATAAATAATCCTGGTTAAAGGTTGCTCAAGAGGGACATCGAGATAATCGGATAAATTGGTGTATTGTATATCCATCTATATGATGGAGGTGGAAAAGTTTTGTAGCTACTCATGTGGGGACACTAAAGATACATTGCAAGTTGTCATTAGAGAATGAGTTTATTGATTGATCTACTTACTTAAATATTAGATGGTTGATGATACCTTATTGTCATATAGCAATTTTGTAGTTCCAATAGTATATATGGTCCTTAGACTTAAGACACCAAAGATGTCAAGTATGAGTACTCCACTCTTTGATATCGAACTTATAGGTTTGGAAGTTTCTAGATCTAGTACAATCGATTAATGGAAGTGGTAGCCAACCTAATAAGGGCTATTGAGTGTCGATAAAGAATCATCCACTCGAAAGTGTCATGAGAGAAATATCTCATGTGTTCTTGCTTAAATAAATCTCTAGCTAGGGTCATTCGGATTGAGAGAGAGAATGAGTTCTCTGCGAGAGAAGTCGATTAGAGCGAGACTCGAGTAAAAATCATATGGGCTTGATAGGACCATGCTTGGTTTATAGTCTTTAAGATATTAGATAGATAAGAGACTATAGGTACATGGTAACTATTCTTCGAGATGAGGTCAAAAGGATTGATTCCCTTATATCATTTGGGGATTTTAGGCGTAGTGACCTAATACATCCACAATCGATGTGTCGAGTGATTTATTATGGATAATAATTCACTGAGCTAAAAGGAGTTCTGACAGGTATGACTCATGGTCAACTCGATATTGGGCCTAGAGGATCACACATATTTAGTAGATACTTCAACGAGTAGAGATTTGATATGAGATGTCTATCGGAGCCCCTATTTGTAAAAAATATTAGATCCTATGGATGAGATCCAATAAAAGCCTATGAGAGATTATAGGGTAGAGACCCATTAATCTAAGAGGGTTGAGTAGTTGGATAGAGACCCAATACCTAATATGGTAGGATTCATTAGTGTTAAGTTAAAAATGGGCCTCTATAAATAGGAGGGAACCAAAGGCCCATAGGCTAAGGCTTTCTGGTTGCCACCTCCTATTCTCCTCTCTCTTTGAGGAGCATCTTTGCAGCCCTTGCCATGTGGATCACCGCTAGAGAGAAGGACGCTGACCTCCTTCATCCTCCTCCCCAGATTTTTAGGAATTCAAGGATATATGATCTCCTAAGCAACACAATATCTTTCTTATCGTAGGTTTTCAGCTTTGTTTGGGATTTGTGCACTAATCTTCGCATGACCGGTCTTCAAGAATTTTTTGTGAAAATCTAAGATTTTTATTTTTGTTCATCCATGATCAAGGCATGTGATGTCGAACCCTTAGATTTCTTAACAATAACTTATAAGGCACATCACGAACAAGAGAACAACATCCAAAGAATAGGAAGGATATTGCACTTAGAACTAACAAGAAGATCACTTGAGTGAAAACTCAAGTGATGATGATGATGATGATGACTTGGCACTCCTCACAAGAAAATTTAAAAAGTTCATGAAAATGAACAAAGCAAATTTTGTAAAACAAGAATTTAAGAATAAAAATGAACTTAAAAAGGACACAATAATTTGCTATGAATGTAAAAAATTTAATGTACTTCAAAAATAAGTGTCCACGATTGAAGAAGAAGCTACTAGTATAAAAGAAGAAAAAAATCACTTAAGGCAACTTAGGATGAATTAAGTACATCAAACTCTCTTATTAAAAGCAAACCAATGAAGACCAAGTGGCAAACTAAAACATTGATGGCTTTTAATGATGAGGTATGTGACTCACCTAAAATTTTTTATCTTATGATGAATTACTTAATACATTTCATAATTTATATGATGAACTTAAAATAATTGATAAGAAACATAAATTACTAAAAAAATCATGTATCTCTAATGAATTTGATGAACTGAAAAATAAATATGACAAATACATATTAACACCTTGCACTAAATATAAAGAGTTAGATTCATTTAAAAAATATATGTTAATATAATAAATATTAAAAAAATTTAAAATTGATAACAAATCATTAAATATGATTTTTGCTATAAAAAGATCATGTACATAGAAAGGAAGGAATTGTAGCCAATAATAATAATTAACAAAAGCCAACTATATTTATTAAAGGACCCACATTATATATTTCCCCTAAAGTTAAATGTAATTTTTGTGGAAGATATGGACATTATGCTTATACATGTTCATTTAAAAAACATAACTCACATAAATTAGTTTGGGTTCCTAAAAGAACCATAAATGACTTAATGCCAAAAGTCAAGATAGGTAGATCTAATCATGAGGGACCTAAAGTTAAATATGTATCTAAAGCAAACCCTAATTTCTTGTATATATGTCTATAATTGAAAACTAGGAGCAAGAGATAGTATCTTTATAGTGGATGATGGAGATCCAACACATTTCTCTACGCTCACTAGCTAAGATGAAGGATATGTTACCTTAGGAGACAATAACAAAGCAAAAATTATTGACAAAGGAAATATAGGTAACAAATCAAACTTCTTGATTGAAGGTGCTTTGTTAGTAGATGGTTTAAAACATAACTTACTAAGCATTAGTCAATTGTGTGATAAGGGATATAATATTAAATTTGAATCTAATGCTTGCATTATAGAGATACCACATAAAAATAAATATATAATTGTCTTAAGGAGCAATTATGTGTATACTATTGATCTTGATGATTTTCGTAATGAAACTTTTGTTTTAGTTTTAAACGATGATCCTTGGCTTTGGTATAGGAGATTATGTTATACAAGTATGAAATTAATCTCATAAATTACAACTAAAAAACTTGTAAGAGGAATGCTTAGTATTAGATTTGTCAAAGATAAAGTTTGTGATGCATGTCAACTAGGTAAACAAATAAAGAGTAGCTTCAAACCTAAAAATTAGGTGAGTACCTCTAGACCATTACAATTAATTCATATGGATTTATTTAGACCAATTGACATCACAAGTTTGGGAGGTAGCAAATATGCTTTTATAATTATTGATGATTACAGTAGATATACTTGGATATACTTCTTAGCATATAAAAGTGATTATTTTAAATGTTTTATAAAGTTTTATAAACAAGTTCAAAATAAAAAAGGTTTTATGATTTCTTCTATTCATATTGATCATAGTAGTGAATTTAAAAATCATGATTTTAATGAATTTTATTATTCAAATAGGTTTAACTACAAATTCTCTACTCCAAGAAATCTACAACAATATAAAGTTGTTGAAAGATAGCAAAAAATATGAGTCTACAAGAGATATCAAGAACTATGCTTAATGAACATAGTTTATCTAAATATTTTAGGCTAAAAGCTATAATACAGTATGTTATGTCATGAATAGGGTGTTAGGATCGAGTCCGAGAAAGAGAGGGGGTGAATTAGTACAATAATAAAATACGACAATTTATATGATTTCAAAAAACTTGTATGATAAAAGAATTATTTCGATGAAAGCATATCGAAAAGATGTTTAACTTTGAAAGTATTTGTAAGTGGATATAGAAGAAGCCAAATGATTGTAGTGAAATGGTTTGATAAGTTCTAAAGAAAGATAAACAGGAAAGTAAAATGTAAATTGATTTATAGTGGTTCGGCTGTCTGACCTACGTCCACTCCCAATTCCTTCTTCGTCGAGGCCATCGGCTTTTACTATCAATCTTCTTTCCAATGGACGAAGATTAGACACCCTTACAACACTTTCTCTTTTTGACAGGCTTAGAGAGAACCTTTACAAGCACTCACTCCTCTCTTTTAAATTAAAAGCAAGTAAAAACTAGAGAAGGGGATTTCTACAATGTTTTCTCACTTTTAAACTTGCTATGCTTGTATATGTTCTATCTAGGGATGAGAGGGATATTTATAGGCTCTAAATGGATTCAAACTTGTAGCCAAAAATATTCCCATCCGAGGTCTTCCAAGTACTAGTGGTACCACCGCTAGTGGTGGGTGGTACCACCGCCCCAATCTAGCAATACCATCGCCCAGACTCAACCTTGGAGGCTGAGCTTTTAGGCAGTTCCATCGCCCACCCTAGCGGTGCCATCACTTGATGTGGCACTAGGTCACTGTTTGGGCCTTTCATCCGGCCCAACACAAGCCTGATTTGGATCCAATTGGCCCCTAACTGAGTTGGTATAATTTTAACTCAATTAAACCTAATCCTACTTTGATCTAGACAATTATTACAAAGCAAATCAAATTTATTGCCTAGTGCATCATCCTCTCTTGTGGCCTGTTGCCCAATTGGTAGTTGTCCTCCACAACTCCACTCTTCTTGGCCAAATGCCCAAATTCTTTGTCCGAAGCCTTCTGCCAATATGTTGATGATCCTTCACTCGACATCCAATCTTTTGACATATTTTTTTGGCGTAATATTGATTCTTCCTGCTTCAATTGTCTAATCCTAATCGAAAGTAGACCTGTGTCACTCAAAATGTAGTTAGATCATAAAATACAATCAATTGATTTCATCATCAAAATTCAAGATTCAACAATCTCCCCCTTTTGATGATGACAACTAATTAATGATAGAGTTAACCTTAACTCCCAGAGTTTAAACAAACTCTCCCTATCAATATGCCATATTGATATAACCTTTGGATTTCAAAAAATTGAAACAACATGTCATCAAAAAATCATGCAATATTTTAAAATATTCAATACATCATACAATGCATGATTATTATCATACTTTTCCTCCTCTATCATCAACAAAAAGGAGAAGTTGCATCTAGTAAGTGTTTTGAAGATATGCACATTTTACAACATACAAGCTAGCAAGTTTTAAAGATGTTCAATTTGCTTCTAGAGATGTGCAAGTTTGCACTTTGCTTCTCTTGAGATTGCAAGGTAGTAATCTCTTATGATGTTCAACATAGCAAGTTCTTTCTTCTCTTTTAAGAAGTGCAAGCTAGCGATTATGCTTCCTATGCATTGATTGAGCTAGCAATTTTTGCTTCCTCATTGAAGTATGCAAGCTAGCAAATTCTTTTCTCTTGTGATGCACAAGCTAGCAAACTATCTCCCCCTTTCTCTTTGTCAAAAAGGAGGAAAGAATATAAAGTTATAAATATTTTTCCTTTACATCAATTTTCAAATTATGACAAGTGATATATCAAAATTCTACATCAATATTTCAATCATCAAGTCATGTTTATAAAGGAGTCTTGAAACATTAGAAAAAAAATCAATTTAAGCATATAATGTTTCAATTATCAAAGTCAAGTCATGAATACCAATGCTAACATATTTTCTTTTCCCTTTTTGTCATTAAATGAAAAATGGAAGAAGAGGAGAAGAATTCAAGGGTATAAATATTTCTATCACATACATGAATGAAAAATCAAGTCATGAATCCAAAAGTCATATATTCAAAAGTTCATGAATCATTTCGACAAATCTCCTTTTTAGTAAATAACAAGAGGAAGTCTCAGGAGATCAAAGATAAACAAAAATCATAAGTATTAAGTATCAAGAAATAAAGATCATGATTCATAAATATAAGTCATGATTCTGAGAGATCAAGAGATGGGTCATGAATAAAAAAAATCTCTTTCAAATTCAATTAGTCAAAATCATCAAGATCACTTTCAAAATGACATGAATAGACTCACGGGATTCACAAAATAACATAAATAGATTTTGGATAAAAAAAACTCATTATCAATTCATCAAGATCAATTTCATGATTCAAGAGATTTACAAAACATAATATCCATAGATTCATTATAAGGATCTCTTATGATTAAAACTCAATAAGATAGAGATTAAGAAAATGCATTTCGTTTTTATGTGTTATGTGATTTGCATCTTATAAGCATGCCTTTGCCTTTAATGCTAAATAAAAATAAGTACCCATATTCAAGAGTGAAAGGCAAACTTTATCATAAAAATCATCAAGATCAAGAATATAAAATGTTGTCTTAAAAAAATTTGTCATAAAAACAATTAAGATGAAACACAAAGTATCTTCAAACAAAAGATCATGATAAAACATCCCCCACAACCCCCCGCGCTGCCCCCCCACACCCCCCTCCTTTTTTTTTTATGTGTTTCAATTTAAGTTGATTGTTTTCATATGAGCATGCTCATGTTTTTTGTATAAAAGATGTGTATCAAGTTTAAAACCAAAACACAAGTTTTGTCATCAAGATCAAAAATATAACACATTATTTCAAAACATAAGATTACAAATTATCAAAGATTTTCATTACATCTTTAAAATCATCAAAATAAATATTCATGGAATTAATCTTGTTAGGTATACAAACATTATCACAAATCATCCAATTATAATTCATAATTTTAATTTTTAAAAATCACAAGAAAGAAAAACATGATAAGTAGAAATGTCAAAAGTGTGCCAAATGTCAAAAGCCATTTCATAAGTAGAAATCCAATTAAACTCATTTTTATCCAAGGCACAAAACAAGACATTCAAAGTCTTTGCATTTAACGAAAATGATTTTTTCTCAACATTATTCCATTCATTCATGCGTTTAGAGTGTGTTTGAGAATCATTTTCAATAATGTTCCATAAATCCAAATCCAAAGAAAGTAAGAAAACTCTCATTCGACTTTTCCAATAAGTGTAGTCCGTCCCATTAGACATGAGAGGATGAACGATAGATAAACCCTCTTGAAATATGAAAGAGCCATTTTTTTTGTATAAATCCAAATAAGAAATATCGTGGCTCTGATACCAATTGTTAGGATCGAGTCTAGTACTAAGAGGGGTGGGTGAATTAGTGCAGCGGTAAAACACGATGATTTATGCATTTTCATAAAACTTGTATGATAAAAGAATTATTTTGATGAAAGCATATCGGAAATATGTTTAACTTTGAAAGCATTTGTAAGTGGATATAGAAGAAGCCAAGTGATTACAGTGAAATGGTTTGCAGTAAAGATAAATAGCAAAGTAAAATGCAAACTGATTTATAGTGGTTCAGTCGTCTGACCTATGTCCACTCCTGATTCCTCCTTCGTCGAGGCCACCAGCTTTCACTATCGATCTTCTTTCTAGCAGGTGAAGATCAAATACTCTTACAACACTTTCTCCTTTTGACAGGCTTAGGAGAGAACCTTTACAAGCACTCACTCTTCACTTTTAAACCGAAAGCAAGTAAAGACTAGAGAATGGGATTTCTCAAGTGATTTCTACAATGTTGTCTCACTTTTAAACTTTATATGCTTATATATGTACTAACCAGGGGTGAGAGGGGCATTTATAGGCTCCAAATAAATTCAAACTTAGAGTCAAAACTAATCTCATCCCGGGTCTTTCGGGTACTAGCGGTACCACCGCCAATGCTGTGCGGTACCATTGCCCAGGCTTTCTACCACTAGGCGATATCACTACCTAGTCTGGCATTACCACCGCTTGGCACACTGGGTCGATAATGTATTAGGCGATACCACTATCCCAATCTGGCAATACCACAATCGAGACACATTGACACTGGGCGGTATCACCGCCTAGACTCAGCCTTGGAGGCTGAGCCTTCAAGCGATTCCACCACCCACCCTAGTGATGCCACCGCTTGATGTGGCACCAGGTTACTGTTTGAGCCTTTTATCTAGCCCAACATAGCCTTGATTTGGGCCTAGTTAGCCCCTAAGTAAGTTGGCTCAATTCTAATCTAATTAAACTTAATCCTACTTTGATCTAGATGATTATTACAAAGCGAATCAAATTTATTGTTCGGCATGTCATTGGTTCATCGGGGCTTTGTCTGATTCTTTGGTATATCGTCCTCTCTCGTAGCCTATTTTCTAATTGGCAATTGTCCTTCGCAACTCCGATCTCCTTGGTGCAACTCTACTCTTTTTGGCCCGATGCCCAAATTCTTTGTCCAAAGCCTTCTGTCGATACATCAATGATCCTTCGCTCAATGTCCAATCTTCTGATATATTTTCCTTTAGGGAAACATTGATTGTTCTTACTTCAATTGTTTAATCCTGATCAAAAGTAGACCTACATCACTCAAAACATAATTAGATTATAAAACATAATCAATTAATTTTATTATCAAAATCCAAGATTCAACATAGGGTTCTGATAAGACCACTCCTATCTAAAACTCCTTATGAATTGTGGAACAATAAAAGACCTAGCATTTTATATTTTAAAGGTTTTGCTTGTAAATAATTTATTTTAAATGAAAAAGATGTCTTTAAAAAATTCGATGTAAAATCCGATGAAGCCATTTTTCTTGGATTTTCTTTTGTTTCTAAACCTTATTGAGTTTTCAATAAAAGAACTTTAGTTATCAAGGAATCTATCCATGTTATTTTTAATGAGTCACCCGAGTTTAAGATAAATGATTTTGATGATGATTTTGAATTTGAAACATTTAATATGAATGAGAATTCTCCTCTCCTTAGTAATTTGGATGCATCCACTTCCAAAAAACCCTTACCCAAAGAATGAAAAAATATAGATGCAAATCCTAAGGAGCTAATCATTAGAGATATATTAAAAGATGTTCAAACTCATTCTTCATTTAAAAATTTTATGCAAATGCTGCCTTTTTATCTCAAATTGAACCTAAATGCGTTGATACTACTCTCAAAGATAACTCATGGGTTTTTACAATACATGAAGAATTAAATTAATTTAAAAGAAATAAGGTTTAGATATTTGTTCTTAGACCTAGTGATCATTTTATAATTGGCACTAAATGATTTTTAGGAATAAGCAAGATAAACAAGATATCATGGTTCGAAACAAGGCTAGATTAGTGGCCAAATGTTTCAACCAAGAAGAAGGTATAGACTATGAAGAAACCTTCACTTTTGTAGCAAGACTTGAAGCCATAAGGATATTCCTTACCTATGCATATTTTAAAAATTTTAAATTATTTTAAATAGATGTCAAAAGTACTTTTCTTAATGGTTTTATTTCTAAAAAAGTTTATATTAAGCAACCACTTGGATTCGAAAATATTCTTTTTTCAAACCATGTTTATAAGTTATCTAAGGCTTTATATGGGTTGAAATAAGCCCCTAAGGCTTGGTACGAGAGATTTAGTTATTTTTTTACTTAAAATAATTTTTTGAAAGACAAGATCGATATCACGTTATTTATTAAATATTTTTAAAATAATTTTTTTATTATTTAAATTTATGTTGATGATATTATTTTTAGTTTTATAAATGAATATTTATGTGAATCATTTGTCAAAAGTATGAGTTAAGAATTTAAAATAAATTTAATGGGTGAATTGATATTTTTCATAGGATTACAAATTAAAAAACCAAATGATGAAATTTTTAATAGTCAAATGAAGTATACTTTGGAGCTATTAAAATAGTTTTATATGGATAGTGCTAAGGTTTTTAACACACCAATGAACATTTCTACTAAGTTAGATATAGATAATGAAGGAGAATACTTTGATCAAAAGACTTACAGAGGTATGAGAGGTAACTTATTATATCTTACTACAACTAGACCTGATAGAATGTTTAGTGTTAGGCTTTGTGCGAGATTTTAATCCAAACCCATACAATCTAACTTTAAAGTAGTAAAAAGAATTTTTAGGTACCTATAAGGAACATCAACTCTAGGATTATGGTATCATAAATCTAATAACTTGGATTTGATTACTTATGCTGATGCTGACTTTGTAGGATATAGAATAGATAGAGTATCTCTGGAACTTGTCAATTTGTAGGTCATGCACTTTTCTCTTGGTCATCTGAAAAGTAAAATTCTATCACATTATTTATAGTCGAGGCTGAATATATAGTGGTAGGCGCATGCTGTGCATAAATAATTTTGATGAAGAATACCTTAGAAGGCTATGAACTTTACTTGAAAAATATTCCTATAAAATGTGATAATACTAGTAAAATTTATTTAACAAAGAACCCCATTCAATATTCTAAGACTAAATACATTGATATTAGACATCATTTTATTAGAGATCATATTAATAATCATGATATATCTTTAGATTTTATTGACATAAAACATCAATTAACATATATCTTTACTAAACCATTGAATGTAGAAGAATTTGATTTTATTAGAAGAGGATTAAGCATTTTGAATCTTCAAAACGCATGAATTCTTCTCATATGATTTTTTTTAAATTGATCATTATTTTGATTTTTCGGTATTCATGACTTGAGATTTCTTTTGTATAAATCAAATATTTTATTATTTGATCTCTTATGATTCTTTTTGCTATTTACTAAAGAGAAAATTTATCCAAATGAATCATGATCTTTGTTTTGATTTCTCGATATTCATGACTTGAGATTTCTTTTATATGAATCAAAATCTTTTACTATTTGATCTTCTATAATTCTTTCTCTTTATTTACTAAAAAAGAGATTTATCAAAATGAATCATGATCTTTCGGTATTCATGGCCTGAGATTTTTTTATTTCATATGACTCCTTTGTTGGGATCTAGAGCGGCACTAAGAGGGAGGGTGAACTAGTGCAGTAGATAAAGATGATAAATTTTGGTGATTAAAACAAGCTTTCAAAAATTTCATATGATAAAAAGATATTTTGATGAAAAGCATATCAGAAATACTTGAGCTTGAGAGTGATTGTAAGAGGATAAAGAAGCCGGATGATTGCAGTAAAGTGAAACAGTTTACAGAAAGATAAATGCAAGAATATAAACGCAAACCAAATTTTATAGTAGTTTAGTCATCCGACCTACGTCCACTCTTGATTCCTCTTCTCTTGAGGCCACCGGCTTTCCACTAGCTATCTTCCTTCCAACAAACGAAGACAAAACTCCCTTTTACAAACTCTATTTACAAAGCTTCCCTCAACACCTCTCTTAAGAACACTTCTAAACTTTCGGAGGAGAAATTTCTACTACAAATGGCAGAGTTTTCCTTTAGTTTTCTTGCGCACTTCTTGCTGTCCCAAGCAAGAACATCTGGGGTATTTATAGACCCTAAGAGGATTCAAATTTAGAGCCTAAATTTGAATCACCGTGGATTTTCGGGGTATTGGCGGTACCACCACTTGTCATTTGCGGTACCACTGCCAGTTTGACTCTAACACTAGGTGGTACCACTGCTTAGTCTGGCAATACTACCGCCTGACACACTAACATGGTCAGTGTACTAGGTGGTGGTACCGCCCAAGTGTTCTGCCATTGGGTGGTACCATCGCCCAGTACAACCTAGGGAGCTAGACCTAGGCGGTGCCACCGCCCCAATCTGATTGTGCCACCGTCAGATAGGGTCCAACACTTCTAGTTGGGCCTTAAACTCGGCCTAAACCAGTCCAATAACGGGCCCAGTGGGCCCCTACCAGGGTTATAGTATTAACACTTAATCCTATCTCTAATTATATGCTAACTATAAAATTAAAGATATTTCCTAAGCTAATAGTTCGGAAAGTCAAGACTTCTTTCGACGAGCTTTTTGACGAACTTCCGGTGGTCTTTCGATGAACCCTCGGACACCATTCTATAGACTCCCAGCAAGCTCCTAAATTTCACAATGATCTTGAAGAGTTTCGATGAGCTTCTTCGACAAGCTCCGATCTTTCTCAATGAGATCCGTGAACTTCTAATGAACCTTCCGGCGAACTTTCAAAAACCCTTCGGCAAGCTCCCTATTGGGAAATCCAAGGGGGCGACATCACATGCACAGCAGAAGAACATAAAAACAAAACACTCTAGATTTCTGCAAAAGGTTCTATCGTTGTGCAAAGATCGATGCGTAAAAAATATCCGCGAATTCGAAAACTACATGTGTAAAAAGAAAGTACCTAAGGAGATCATATATCCTTGAATCCCTACAGATCTGTAGGACTAGATGAAGGAGTTCAAATGTCCTCCTCTCTAGCGATAATCTACACAGTAGGGACTGCAATAATGCTCCTCTCTAGGGAGAGGAGAATAGAAGGTGGCCACTAAAAAACCCCAGCCTATGGACCTTTTGTTCCCTTCTATTTATAGAGGTCCCTTGTAAACCCTAATGGATCCTGCCCTATTGGGTATTGGATCTCCATCCAATTACCCAAGCCTCTTGTGTTGGGAAATCCCTCAGGGGA
The DNA here is from genome assembly GCA_024322285.1 of Musa beccarii. Lineage (NCBI taxonomy): Eukaryota > Viridiplantae > Streptophyta > Magnoliopsida > Zingiberales > Musaceae > Musa > Musa beccarii. Next base: position 39,216,100 of record CM044401.1, read on the forward strand.
GCGACATCACATGCGCAGCGGAAGAATAGAAAACAAAACCCCAGATTTTCCGTAGAAAGTTTTCATCGTCGTGCGAAGATCGGTGTGTCAAAACAAATCCGTGAAAACTGCATGTGTTAAAAGAAGATACCTAGGGAGATTGTATATCACTGAATTCCAATAGATTTGTGCGAGAGGATGAAGGAGGTCAAGCATCCTCCTCTCTAGTGGTATCCACATGGCAGGGATTGCAACGATGCACCTCTCTTTCTAGGGAGAGGAGAACAGGAGGTGGCCACCAAAAGAAACCCTCAGCCTATGGAGCTTTGGTTCCCTCCTATTTATAGAGGCCCCCTGAAAACCCTAATAGATCTTTTGCCCTATTAGGTATTGGATCTCCATCCAATTACCCAAGTCTCTTGGATTAGTGGGTTTCTACCCAATAATCTCTTATTAGTAATTATTGGATCTCATCTCAGGATCTAATAATTCAGGGGCTTAATGGATATCCAATAAGATAGGGGATTCAGCGGATATCTCATATCCGAACCTCTACTCGTCTGTTAGGACTCTAGCTACGAGAGTCCTAATTTAGTTTCATTGATAAGGGCATTCATGTAAATCCTATCTAGCCGACCCCTATTAAAGAGGTGAAGAGGCCGGCTAGGTTAGGGTTAGGTTGTTTCTTAGGAAAGGAGTCCTATTATAAGTAAGAGTTCTATTTAGTAGAAGTCCTATTAGGAAAGAGTCCTAGGATTATTAGGAAAAGAGTCCTATTATAAAGAAGTCCTATTAAGGAAAAAGTCCTATTAGAAATTAGGAATCCTATTAGAAGTAGAAGTCCTATTAAGGAAAAAGTCCTATTAATTTAGAGAAGGAGTCCTAATTAGAAGTTGGTTAGAAGTAGGAGTCTTAAGTAAGAGTCCTATTAGGAGTTGGGGCTTAGAAGCCCTATAAATAGCCATGTGTTCATCCTCTTTTAATCAATGAATAGATCAATATTTTGTAGCCTTTATGCAGCAACTTGGAGGAAGGAACCCCTATAGAGTTCCAAGGAGGCTGATCCCCTATAGATATCAACCCCAAGCATAGAATCCGCGGAGGGTTCTATCACTTGGTATCAGAGCAGCGTTCTTGGCATCTCGCTGCCCTTCCACAGCCATCCACCAGCCCTCCACAACCGCCAAGCAATTCCCACAATTGCTTAGAAGATCATCGCTGAATTCCGCCATCATCTCCACCACCGTAGATCATCCTTTGATCTTCTCGTGAATTGCAACAGGTTCTGGTTATCTACCCTACTACTGCTGCAATTTAGTTATCCTAATTCAAAAAATCCAAAAAAATTCGTTCCTAAAATGGCTGCATAAACTTTTCGTCGCAAAGTTTTCATCTCTACAACGAAAGTCGCACTGCAGAATTTCAGCCGCATAGCACTGCCTTTTTGATCTTGCTACTACGTTTTTTCTATCCAACTCTCTATGGAATTTTTACGACGGCTTTGACACTTCCTAACAGTAGTTTTCCCTTTAGTTTTGTCAAAAAATTCTCAATAAAAACTACTTATCTTTTACGTCCAATCTGCTATACTTTAGACGTAAAAATCTGCAATAATACCTCTCCGTGATTCTCAATTTTGCCAAACCTCTTGTTGTCGTTTCTTCATATGAAATTTTTACAGTATTACCTCTTCCTTATCAGTAGATCCCCTTTGAGTTTTACTTGAATCTCTTTTGAAAATTTCTGAAAAAATTACATCTTTCCTGCTGGAATTTTTTCAGCGAAAAATCTGGTATTGCACCTTTGTCCTTTTTTCTTCTCCGTAACCTACCAAACCCTAGCCACCTTGCTGCCACAAACCAAGACATCTTTAGGGCATCCCTCTAGCCTCAAGATGCAGCCATCATAACCTAGTTTCATAACCCTAACAGCATCAAAAACCACAGCCCAAAATAGTAAACCATTACAGCTGAACCCTTCAACCACTGATCTATTGTCCGAACCTTCCACCATCCCATGCCATTAACCCGTCAATAGAAAAAAGACAAGGGCATCTCTGATCTGCAGACATATGCTATGGCTTCTCAAGATCCAATTGATGCCAAATTTGAAGCATGGGAATCTCGGATTGAATCACGGCTTGAATCGCGCTTGGAAGACAAATTGCGTGCTTTGTTTGCAGAATTCAGAATTGGACAACCATCGAGCCCAACCAAACTGCAGCAAGGAGAGAATTTAGAAAGGACCCCAGAGAAGGAGGGACAACCCTCAGACATGCTTCAGCCATGCATGAGGGTGGACTTCCCATGATGGGAAGAAGGAGACCCAGCGGGGTGGATTTCGCGCGCAGAACGTTACTTTCGCTACTATCGAACATCGGATAATGCTATGGTGGAGATTGCTATCATCCACCTTGAAGGAGATGCTATTCAATGGTACAATTGGCTGGAATATAACCAGGAGGCTCCGACATGGAATCAATTTAAGAATGCACTGCTGAACCGTTTCAGACCTACAGAGTATGAAAATATCGACGGCAAACTCACAAAGATTCGACAAACCTCTACGATTCAAGAGTACCAAACTAGGTTTGAGAAGCTATCCTACCTTGCTCATGATTGGACTGACCATTAATTGTTAGGAACATTTATCGAAGGACTCAAGCCAGAGATAAAAGAGGAAGTTAAGGCGTGACAGCCCCGTACCGTGATGGCTGCGATTTCTTTTGCCCGAATACAAGAAGAACGACTCAACCAAGATTCTCGGAGGATAAGAACCACTCCTAGAACCTCAACATATAAACCCCCTTCTGCTCCCAGCCATCCTTCGCTGCCCAAAAAATTGACAAGAGAAGAACTACGTGATCGATCAGCAAAGGGTCTTTGTTGGCATTGCGACGAGCCGTGGAACTGCGATCATCGCTGCAAAAGGGGCCGCCTCCTATTGATTGAACCTCTCGAAGACATGGAGGAGGAGGTCCAGGAGCATGAGGAAGAGGTCACGGATGAAGAACAGCAGCCAATTGATATTATGATGCATGCCCTTGCCGGTTACGCAAACCCGCAAACAATGAAAGTGGGAGGATTTCTGAAGCAACAACCAATCACCATTCTTATTGACACCGAGAGCACTAATAATTTTATGAACAGCAAGGTTGCTGTCCGGATGGCCTTACCTATTGAGAATTGCAGTAGGTTCGATGTTAAAGTCGCAGATGGACGAATTTTGAAGTGTGATCGTAAATGCCCACGGGTGAAACTGTTGTTGCAGGACCAAGAGATAATTGCAGATTTTTTCCTTCTCTCTCTCGATGATTATGAGGCCGTGCTTGGCATCGAATGGTTGACAACATTAGGTGATGTTTCTTGGAATTTTTTGAAATTAATTATAAAATTTTACAGCAAGGAGAAACAGGTGATACTGTATGGGAAACGTGGGGGCGACGTAATGTCAATTTGCACACAACGAATGGAGAAAGTTTTGCACAAAGCATGCAGCGGCTTTTTGGTACAACTTGAGCAGCAATCTAAGGGAGAGCCAACCAAATTGGAAGATCTAAACCTACTTCCCTTGCTTGCTGAATTTTCAGATATATTTGACGAACCACGCTGGCTACCTCCTAACCGCCGGCATGATCATCGTATACCGATTCTTCCAGGGAAACCTCCAGCAAATACTTGACCATATCGGTATCCACATCTCCAAAAAGATGAAATAGAAAGGATTGTAAAAGAGATGCTTGAAATAGGAATTATTCGGCCAAGTTGCAGCCCCTACTCTTCACCAGTGCTCCTCGTACGAAAGAAAGACGGAACATGGCGAATGTGCGTTGATTACCGAGCTCTCAATGACATAACCATCAAGGACAAGTATCCTATTTCAGTAGTAGATGAATTACTTGATGAATTAAAGGGAGCACGAGTCTTCACAAAGTTGGACCTTCGATCCGGATATCATCAAATACGAGTGTGCGAAGAAGACATACCGAAAACTACCTTTCGAATGCACAACGATCACTATGAATTTCTGGTAATGCCCTTTGGTCTCACCAATGCTCCTTCCACCTTCCAGAGCCTTATGAATGATATTTTCTGGAGTTATCTTCGAAAGTTTGTGCTAGTTTTCTTTGACGATATCCTTATTTACAGCCCTTCTCTTGAAAGTTATATCCAGCACTTACGACTTGTTTTGACAATTTTACGAGAACATGTTATTTTTGTCAAAAAAATGAAGTGTAGCTTTCTTCAACAAAAAGTGGAATATCTTGAGCATATCATATCAGAGGAAGGGGTGGCAGTGGACCCCTCCAAAATTGAAGCAATGCAGAACTAGCCAACCCCGAGGAACATAAAATCATAGCGGCTTTCTTGGTTTAACAGGTTACTACCGTAAGTTCGTGAAAGACTATGGAAAGATCAGTGCACCCCTTACTTCCTTGCTGAAAAAAGATGCTTTCCAGTGGTCGGACAAAGCCACCACCGCCTTCGAGGAACTTAAAGTCGCAATGATAACAACGCCAGTACTAGCATTACCCGACTTCGATAAGACTTTTATTATTGAAGCTGATGCCTCCGGAGCAGGAATTGGTGCTGTACTATTGCAAGATGGCCGACCCCTCGCTTATACTAGTAAGGCATTATCTCCTTCCCACCTCAAGATGACTATTTACGACAAGGAGATGGTCTTCCTACGGCTCCAGCCATACAAGCAAACATCAATCCAAACCAGAGCATCTATGAAGCTTTCACCTCGGTTCTATGGACCCTACCAGATTTTGGAGCGCATCGGAGCAGTAGCATACAGATTGGACTTACCCGCCAGCTCCCGAATCCATCCAGTCTTCCATGTATCATGTTTGAAGCTCAAGTTGGGACAACACGAGACAGCCCAAAGCCATCTACCAAATATAACTACCCAAGGAGAGCTCCAGACCCAACCAAGTGCCATTATTGATCGACGAATCGTGACTCGACGACGACGACCTGCTACTGAAGTGTTAATACAGTGGGCAAACCTACCAGCAGAAGATGCCACTTGGGAGAACTACGACGACTTGAAGATCAAATTCCCAGAATTCATGGAACGTCAGCCTCCAGGACAAGGCTGATTTAAAGAGGGCAGGGTCTGTTAGGACTCTAGCTATAAGAGTCCTAATTTAGTTTCATTGATAAGGGCATTCATATAAATCCTATCTAGCCGACCCCTATTAAAGAGGTGAAGAGACCGGCTAGGTTAGGGTTAGGTTGCTTCTTAGGAAAGGAGTCCTATTATAAGTAAGAGTTCTATTAGGAAAAGAGTCATATTAGAAGTAGAAGTCATATTAGGAAAGGAGTCCTATTATAAGTAGGAGTTCTATTAGGAAAAGAGTCCTATTATAAATAGGAGTTCTATTAGGAAAAGAGTCCTGTTAGAAGTAGAAGTCCTATTAGGAAGAGAGTCCTATTAGAAGTAGAAGTCCTATTAGGGAAAAAGTCCTATTAGAATTAGGAATCCTACTAGAGAAGGAGTCCTAATTAGAAGTTGGTTAGAAGTAGGAGTCTTAAGTAAGAGTCCTATTAGGAGTTGGGGCTTAGAAGCCCTATAAATAGCCATGTATTCATCCTCTTTTAATCAATGAATAGATCAATATTTTGCAGCCTTTATGCAGCAACTTGGAGGAAGGAACCCCTATAGAGTTCCAAGGAGGCTGATCCCCTATAGAGATCAACCCCAAGCTTAGAATCCGCGGAGGGTTCTAACATCGTCGCAACACCTACCATATGTGTGTGATCCTCTAGGCCCAATATCGAGCTAGCCATGAGTCATACTTGTCAGAACTCCTTCTGACTTAGTGAATTATTATCTCTATAATAATTCATCCAACTCATCGACTGCGGACGTACCAGGCCACTATGCTACGACCCCCAAACGATATAGGGGAATCCAATCCTTTGGACCTATCTATCCTCAGTTATCATGTATCTATAGTCTCTCATCCATCTAATATCTCAGAGACCCTATACTGGGCATGGTGCTATCAAGCCCATATGGTCTCTCCTCGAGTCTTGCTCTTGTCGAATTCTCCCGGAGAACTCTTTCTCTCTCAATCCGAATAACCTTGGCCAAGGATTTGTTCGAGCAAGAACACATGGGATATTTCTCTCATGATACCGAGAGCGAATGATCCTCTATTGACACTCAATAGCCCTCGTAAGGTTGGCTACCACTCCTAATGACTGGCTATACTAGATCTGGAACTTTCCAAACCTATGAGTCCGGTATCAAAGAGTGGAGTACTCATACAGGACATCTTTGGTATCTCAAGTCTAAGAACCAGATACACTATTGGGACTACGAAATCGTTGTCTAACATGAGGTATAAATAACCATCTAGCATTCCATAGGCAGATTAATCAGTGAACCCATTCTCTATTGAGCACCTACACTATACCCTTAGTGTCGTCACACGAGTAGCTATGAGACCAGCTACCTCCATCATATGAACGGGTATACAACACACCAGTCTATCTGGTTATCTCGATGTCCTTCTCGAGTAACCTATAACCAGGATAATTTAGGATTTATGTTTAAAGATGAATTGGTCTCATTATCGTGATCTCATCACGATCTGATTCTAATTGCACAGATCTAAGGACAATACAGTATATGCAACACGCAAGATAAAGTAATAAAATGACTAATAATAAATAAAGAGATAAAGTGCATATCAAGTTACAAGTGCCATCACTCATGTGATTGGCTTGCAGGGCACATATGACTAGCAATCTCCCACTTGACCTAAAGCCAATCACCAACATGTCTGATCCCCATCAGACCTTTGTGACGCTCAAAGACATTCTGAGTCAATGGCTTTGTTAGTGGATCTGCAATGTTATCTTTGAATGGAACTCTTTCCACTACTACATCTCTTCGGGCCACGATCTCTCTAATAAGTTGGAACCTCCTCAGAACACTTCTGATGAGACCCGAGTTCCCTTATTTGAGTAATCGTCCCGTATTTGTCGCAATATAAGGAAATCGGCTCCTCGCTGCTCAGGACAACTCCTAGATCTGTGATGAACTTCTTCATCCAAACTCCCTCCTTTACTGCCTCTGCCGTAGTAATGCATTCCGCCTCTATAGTCGAGTCAGCAATAGTATCTTGCTTGGAACTCTTCCAGCATACTGCTCCTCCATTCAGGGTGAACACATACCCTGAATTAGACTTGCTATTATCGACATCGGATTGGAAGCTCGAGTCCGAGTAGCCCTCAACCTTGAGGCTACTACCTCCATATACTAGTAAAAGATCCTTAGTCCTTCTCAAGTATTAAGGATACATTTTATTGCTCTCTAGTGCTCCAAGCCTGGATCTGCCTGATATCTCCTCGTGACACTCAGAGCATGTGCTATATCAGGCCTGGTACATAGCATAGCATACATGATAGATCCTATGGCTGATGCATATGGCATCATATCCATGTGTGCCCTTTCTTCAGTGGTCTTTGGGGACGTACTCTTAGAAAGTAATATTCCATGTCTCATTGGTATGAGACCTCTTGTGGAATTTTCTATGCCAAATCTTTTGACAATGGTATCTATGTACCTGGACTGGGACAAGCCAAGTATCCTCTTGGATCTATCTCTATAGATCCGTATCCCTAATATGTAGGATGCTTCTGCTAAGTCCTTCATGGAGAAGTGCCTAGATAACCAAGTCTTTACTATGGAGAGCATTCCTACATCATTCCCAATGATCAGGATGTCATCCACATATAATACCAAAAAGGTGATAGTGCTCCTACTTACTTTCCTGTACATACAAGGTTCATCTTCGTTCTTAACGAAGTCATAAGATCTGATCGCCTCATCAAATCTTATGTTCCAACTTCGGAAAGCTTGCTTCAATCCATAAATGGACCTAAGCAACCTGCACACCTTATCTGGGTTATTCCTGAATACGAATCCCTCAGGCTGTATCATATACACCTCTTCCTCGAGGTTACCATTGAGGAATGTGGTTTTGACGTCCATCTGCCAGATCTCATAATCATAGTGTGCTGCAATAGCCAATAGAATTCGAATGGATTTTAGCATGGCTATAGGTGAGAAAGTTTCGTCATAGTCAGCACCTTGCCTTTGACGATACCTCTTAGCCACTAGCCTTGCTTTATAGGTCTCTACCTTTCCATCTACTCCAATCTTCTTTTTGAAGATCTACTTGCAACCAATGGGTACAATACCCTCGGGTGTATCAACTAGGTTCCAAACCTTATTGGAGTATATGGAATCCATTTCTGAATTCATGACTTCTTACCATTTCCCAAAGTCTATGCTCATAATAGCCTCCTCGTAAGTCTGAGGATCAATATCCTCAATATTCTCTTTCTGATATGTCCCACATATCTCTTAGGAGGATGTGATACTCTATTGGACCTACGTAAAGTTGGAACTTATGTGTTAGGTATCTGAACAGATTCTGGAATGGTGCTTGAGCTAGATTCTCCAACCTCGCTCAACTCTATCATGCTCCCACTATCTTCACCAAGAATGTGTTCCTTCTCAAGAAACACTGCTCGGTTGGCTATAAAGACCTTTTGGCCCTCAGGGTGATAGAAATAATACCCACAAGTTTCCTTGGGGTATCCCAGGAACTTGCACCGTTCCACTCTAGATTCCAACTTGTTAGGGTTGTGTCTCTTAACGTGGGCAAGGCAGCCCCAAATCTTAACAATCTTAAGATCAGGCTTCTTCCCATTCTATATCTCATATGGAGTAGACATCACTCACTTAGTTGGAATTCTGTTCAGAAGGTAAGCTACGGTCTCTAGAGCATATTCCCAGAATGAGATGGGTAGGTCGGCGAAACACATCATGGAACACACCATGTCTAACAGTGTGTGATTCCTCCTTTCTGATACACCATTAAGCTGTGGTGTGTAAGGAGGTGTCCATTAGGATAAAATCTCAGTCTTTGAGGAACTGGGTGAACTCTGTACTCAAGTACTCACCTCCTCGATCTGATCGAAGGGTTTTAATATTCTTTCCTATTTGGTTCTCCTCTTCTCGTTTCCTATTAGACTCACTTACACTCATGATATGTGGAGTTGTATCTAGAATAAATAAACCATTATGCAATGTTCCTCTCATGATGATCTCATCATCTAATATTATTAAACAACCATTGTTCTCAAAAACTAATTTATATCCATTAACTGTCAAACATGAAATGGAAATAATATTTTTGATAATAGAAGGAACATAATAGCATGCATCTAATACAATAATAGCTCTACCAGGTAGATGTAAGGTGACCTTGCCAATAGCCACTGTAGCAACCTTTGCTCCATTACCCATCTTAAGGTCCATCTCGCCTTTGTTCAATCTCTAAAGTCCTACCAGAACCTACAACGAATTGCAAATATGGTAAGCACTCCCGGTATCCAATATCCATGTGTTATCATAAGATTCTAACAATTAGAGACTGATTATGAATGTACCTGAAGCTTTTGCAAGCTTATGTTTTGCTCTTTCTGCAAGGTACTCTTTGTAGTTCCTCTTCCAGTGCCCATCTTTGCCGTAGTGGAAGCACTAGCCTTTGTCTTTTGTTGGGTTTTTTTTTGGCAACTTTTGCCTTACCCATTTTACCCTTGCCCTTGCCCTTCTTAAGGGTCTTCTCAGCCTTCCTTTTCTTTCTAGTCTCACCAGTGTAGAGAACCAATTTCTCTTTCTTGATGGTGCTCTCTGCTTCTCTCAATATATTGAGAAGCTATGGGAGGGTCACCTCAAGTTTGTTTATATTAAAATTTATTATGAACTGAGAAAAAGAATCTGGTAGGGACTGAAGCACAAGATCCACACATAGGTTATCCTCTAGGACCATTCCTAGACCTGTGAGCTTCTTGATCTGCTCAATCATCTTAAAGACATGGTTCTGAATCGGTGTCTCCTCAGTCATCCTAGCATGGAAAAGACTCTTTGATATCTCATATCACTGAGTTCTTCCCTGTTCCTCTAACAGTTTACGGAGATATAGGAGTATGGAATTAGCATCCATATTTTCATGCTGTCTCTGTAACTCAGTAGTTATAGAGGCCAACATATAACACTGAGCAAGAGTGGAATCATCTAAGTACTTCACATAACGAGCGATCTCATCCTCGCTTGCCCCTTCGTCAGGCATAGGGATCACTGTATCAAGGACATACGCGATTTTCTCCACCGTGAGAACGATTCTCAAATTGCAAAGCCAATCTGTATAATTTGGACCAATAAGGCGGTTGGCATCAAGTATGCCATGTAAAGGATTTGAAAGCGACATGTAGCAGAAATAAATAACATACAGACTTTGTAGAAATTTAAACAATTAAGATAAGGACTTCTATCTTAATGTACTCTCACTAATTTTTCGTGAGACACACAACACCCTCCGGTATGTGAATCGGAGACCCCCGACGGATCTCTAGTGGGGATCAGGATCCAATCGGTATCTTAACGTAACCTCGAGGGACTCAACCAATTACGTTAAGCCCGTAAAGGTAGGCAACTCTTGCCAATCACAACTCCTTGTGATTCCCGTCCTGTTCGACCTCCGAACCACCATGTTCTCGAGGGACTCGACCAATCATGATGTTCGGTTAAGTCATCACCATCATTACCAGTTGAGTCTGATTCGGTGATATACTCTTGAGGGACTCGACCAAGCATACCATGTCCTTAGGTCACCTATGATATCTCTATGTCGTAAATAAGATAGCGAGATGCGATATAGGTGAGTCTCGAGTGACTCGACCAACTCAACCTACACCGGGAATCGGTTCCTAGCTATAACGATGGAAGGCCACGTGGGTCAATCTAATTGCCTCATGTTTACTAACTTAATATTATTAATAGAGAGGATTTTTGATTTGGTCTCCTAACATAATGTGTCACACACATACGTATTATATCTACATCGCATGCAAATATATATATACATATCTAGTAGGTGTATATCTAATCACACATCACATGAGCAATCACACCAGATGATCATGGACCACATCCTAATGTGATCAGGCTCAAGCCAGTGGACCCAATCACACACATCAAGATCTATGTATACGTCGGCACATCTCTATGCCTTGTGATCGTCCATCTCGTTTCGCCGGATCCATCGGCATCTCAACGCATCTCCATGCGTCGGATCGTCCGCCTCGGCCTCGTGAGTCATGCTACCACTGTGCCTCCTCATATAATTACAATATAATTATAAGCACACAGGCCCGACAATAAATAAGAAAAGAATAGAGGCTAGCAGGCCCCAATAATAATAATCATATGTACATACACCACATCACAAGTCCATGATCATCCATCCACATCATACATCACATGTATATGTTATTTTATAAGACTACTCGATAAAAAAATAATAGTTAATTAAATTATTTAATTAACATATCTATTTTTCTGAAATCATGGACATAAAGAGAATTTTTGAATTCCCAAGGGTATTTTGGTAATTTGGCCAAAAGGGTATTTTGGTAATTCTGTCAAAAGGGACAGAATCTAGAATTTCTAAAATTTTGAGGGGTATTTTGGTAATTTTGATAAAAGGGGTAGAATCTGGAATTTTTGAAATTCCAAAGGGCAAAACCATCTTTTGCCTTAAAACCCTAATCCCTCACCCTTCATCGCGCTGCGACCGCCGCCACCCTGCCGGCGGCGCCCCTTACGCGCGGGGAGGGCGGAGGAGCCGTCACTGCCCAGTGGGAGGAGCGCCCGCCGTCGGTGCCTCTACGGCACTGGCCCGTGGGCACGAGTGCCCAGCGCCGACGCCTCTGCGGTGCTAGCCTACGGGGAGCGCGCGCGCGCTACGCGCTCTATCGCGCGCGCGGCGCCCGCCGATGCGCCCTTGCGAGTGGGCGCAGGCGCCGGCAGCTGAGCTCCGCTCACTGCGCCAACAACCCATCGACCGGTGGCTCTTGCTGTGCGGAGCGGCAAAAAGGCGCAAGTAGCCTTGCGCCGCACAGCCAGCGCAGCAAGGGCAGCAATAGTTGTTGCCCTTCCTAGCCCTTTTGCGCCAATGATTTTGGCGTCAAAAGCAGATCTAAAATATAACACACACAATTTAAGATCCGATCTTCGCACAAACAACCTGACTCTGATACCACTGTTGGGAAATCCCTCAGGGGAGCAACATCACATACGCAGCGGAAGAACAGAAAACAAAACCCCAGATTTCCCGTAGAAAGTTGTCGTAGTCGTGCGAAGATCGGTGCATCAAAACAAATTCGCGAAAATTATGTGTTAAAAGAAGATACCTAGGGAGATCGTATATGATAGGACCCTAGCAGGGTTGGGTCCTACTCAATCATGTAGCATCTAATAAAAACCTTGTGAGAGTGTAATAAACCCCACCTAGCCACCTCTATCCTATAAAGAAGAGAGGCTAGGGTTTATATTTGGGTCTTTGGGCTTCTTAGCCGCCGCCCCCCTTGTTACTGGGCTGGCCCGCTAAGGTTGAGGGCAAATTGGGTAGTTCACTTAGGAAGCAGCCCCTAGGGCTAGGGTTTGGAGCTCTAGATAAGCTTGTAGCCTCCACCTCTTTGGAATAAGAAAGATTAATCTAGAATTGTAGCCACTGGGCTACTTGGAGGGTAGAACCCCTATAGCGTTCCAAGGGTTGATCCCCCTCAAAGATCAATCTCCATAGAATTCCTCTGGGGTTCTATCATCTAGTATCAGAGCAGTGATCTTGCTGCTTTTGCTGCCATCCCTGTCGCCTACAATCAGCCAAGCAATTCCCACAATTGTTCTTGACGTCATCATCTCCACTGTCATCTCTTGATATAGATCAATTCAATCTATAGTCGTCACCTCCAATTGCATCAGAGATCTGATATTTTTCTACCACCAATACCTTTTGCTGCTGCAATTTTTCATCTAAAATATCAAAAAGAAGTTTTTCTATCGATCCCTTGCCTGCAAATTCCTTGCATCGCAAAAGTTACCATCCTTGCGAACGAAGGATCACTGAAGAAAATTTCAGCCGCGTGTTGCTGCCTTTAACCAATCTAATTGTTATCTTTTTTGAACGAAATTTTTTGTGCACCTCATAGATCATCTTGGCTCCCATCCATGATTGATCTATTGTGGAATTCATCAAAAAAAAAAAATTCATGTGTTGCTGCAATCTCTCATCGCAAACTGCTAAAATTTTTCGATGAGAATTCTGCTATCGCAACTTGCACTGATTTCTTTACTGCTTTACTGCCAAAATTTCTTGATCCAATTTGTTATCCTTGTTGCTATCTAAACTAAGATTCTACCATCAAACCCCCTCCTCAAACCCATGAGTTTTCGCTGAAAATTTTGTCGAGAAACCGCTATTTCTTCGACGAAAATTCTGCTCTTACGAGACAGCGCATATAGGCAGCAATTGCCACTAATTTTTGTCAAATCTTTGCTGTAATCTACCACAGATCTAAAACCCTCTTCCATAACCTTCATCCACTACCATCACAGCCCAAAAACTCCATTAAACCGTAGCCCCAAACTGCACCCAAAACAGCCACAAAACAAGCCTAAACCGTGGCCTACATTCATCAATCCACCAACCCTTTCAACCACCACTTCTCTCAACCAATACATGCCTTTAACCCGATAGCAAAAAAAAGATCTTAATATTACAGATTTGGAGACAAATGCTATGGCATCTGAGGAGGCAATTGATGCTAAATTCGAAGCCTTCGAGACACGAATGGAGGAGAAGATTCGAACTCTCTTTGCCGAACTTAGTTTGGGTCGACCACCAAGCCCAAATAAATCACATCAAGGAGAGAGCTCTAATCAAAGAGATGACCTCCAAGAGAGGGGAGGCTCTATAACTGATCCCCACTACCCACGTATGAGGGTGGACTTCCCTAGATGGGAAGAAGGAGACCCGATTGGTTGGATCTCACGCGCGGAGTGATATTTTCGGTACCACAAAACCGTAGATGCATCTATGGTAGAAATTGCAGCTATACATCTTGAAGGGGATGTCATACAATGGTTTGATTGGTTTGAACACACTCATGGAGTCCTTTCATGGTGATAATTCAAAGAAGGACTGCTGATCCATTTTGGACCAACCGATTACGAGAACATCGACGGACAACTAGCAAAAATCTGACAAACCTCCATCATCCAGGAGTATCAAACCAGGTTTGAAAGGTTATCTAATCAAACTCATGATTGGTCTGAAAAATAGTTATTAGGGACATTTATTGAGGGCTTGAAGCCGGAGATCCGGGGAGAAGTTAAAGCGCGACAACCGTACACGCTTATGGTAGCCATCTCTTTCGCACGACTTCAGGAGGAGTGATTGAACCACGAAGCCCGAAGGACTAGGGTGGCTCCCTAACCAGTAATATCAAAGCCCTCAGCCCCCCCTACTATCAGCTGAGCTCCTGCACTAAAAAGGTTGACAAGAGAAGAGCTTCGAGACCGATCTGCCAAGGGGTTATGTTGGCATTGTGACGAGCCATGGAGTCACGAGCATCGCTGCAAAAGGGGAGACTTCTTGTGATTGAACCAGAGGAAGAAGAGATCAGTGAATAGCTAGAAGAGAGTCTTGAACATAAGGTTGAAGATGTGGAAGAAGAGCCACAATCAACCGACTTTACGGTACATGCGCTAGCCGGCTACTCAAATCCGCAAATGATGAAAGTTAGAGGCCTGCTCAAACAACAACCGATCACCGTTCTCATCGATACAGGCAACACTAATAACTTTCTAAATAGTAAGGTTGCTGCTTAGATGGCACTCCACATCGAAGGTTATAGCAAGTTCGACGTAAAGGTTGCCAATGACCGAATCCTAAAATGCGACCAAAGATGCCCGCAGGTGAAACTATTACTGCAAGACCAAGAAATTATTGCCGACTTCTTCCTCCTACCAATTGATGATTATGAGGCTATGCTGAGCATAGAATGGCTGACGACACTAGGTGATGTCTCTTGGAACTTTTCTAAATTGATTATGAAATTCTATTGCAAAGGCAAACAGGTCACCCTACGCGGGAAGCACGGAAGCAACGTAACCACCGTTTCAACCCAACGAATGGAAAAAGTTTTACACAAGATAAATGGTGGCTTTCTTATGCATCTCTAGTAGCACCAAAGGGGGAGAAAATAGAAATTAAAGATCAAAATATCACCCAACTACTTGTTGAATTTGACAATGTTTTTGTTGAACCTCACGGTCTTCCTCCTACTCGGCAACATGACCACCGAATTCCAATCCTTTCGGGCAAACCACTAGCAAACACTCGGCCTTACCACTATCCTCACCTCCAGAAAGATGAAATTGAGAAGATCGTGAAGGAAATGCTCAAAACATGAGTGATTCGGCCAAGCTGCAGCCCCTACTCCTCACTAGTACTACTTGTGCGTAAGAAAGACGGAACTTGGCGGATGTGCATCGACTACCGAGCTCTAAATGACATCACCGTCAAGGATAAGTACCCAATACCATTGGTGGATGAACTTCTTGATGAATTAAAAGGAGCTCGAGTCTTCACGAAGTTGGACCTTCGATCCAGTTACTACCAAATTCGTGTATGTGAAGGCGACATCCCAAAAACTGCTTTTCGCACTCATAATGGCCATTATGAATTCTTGGTAATGCCCTTTGGACTCACTAATGCTCCTTCAACCTTCCAAAGTCTCATGAATGATATTTTTCAAAACTTTCTTCCCAAATTTGTGCTGGTATTTTTTGGTGATATTCTCATTTACAACCCTTCCCTTGAGACTCACTTTCAGCACTTGCGAATTATTTTGACGATCCTTCGGGAGAATACTCTTTTTGTTAAGCTATCAAAGTGCAGCTTTCTCCAGTGCAGCTTTCTCCAGCAAAAAATAGAGTACCTTGGGCATATAATATCAAAAGAAGGAGTGGCCGTAGACCCAACAAAAATCGAAGCAATGCAAGGCTGGCCGAAACCTACAAATGTGAAATTGCTGCGTGGGTTCCTTGGACTAACGGGCTACTACCGAAAATTCGTGAAGGACTATGGGAAGATTAGTGCCCCCCTCACTTCTCTACTAAAAAAAGATGCCTTCCTATGGTCGAACAAAGCCTCTGCTGCCTTCGACAGGCTTAAGGCAACCATGACGACGACACCGGTGCTAGCGCTATCAGATTTTAGTCGACCCTTCATCATTGAGATCGATGCATCGGGAGTTGGAATTGGAGCCGTTCTCATGCAAGATGGTTGACCACTCACATACACTAGCAAGGTGTTGTCTCCCTCCTATCAAAAAATGTCTATATATGATAAGGAGATGCTCGCCATTGTGCACGTAGTAACAAAGTGAAGACCCTACCTGATTAGCCGATGATTTCAGATTAAAACCGACCATAGAAGCCATAAGTACTTTTTAGAGCAGAAGATATCATTCCCGGAGCAGCAAAAATGGGTAACCAAACTTCTCAGATTTGATTATGAAATTATTTATAAAAAGGGGAAAGAAAACGTTGTTGCGGATACACTCTCACGGCTCCCTCAACAAGTTGAATTTTTGGCCATCTCTCTTCCTACCACCGGTTTCCTCGAGGGCATTAGGGAGGAATGGAAGAAGGATCCAGAAACTAGCAACATCATAAAAAAATTAGAGGACGATCCAAGCACAATACCTCACTATACTTGGGATTCGAGGGATCTACGCTATAAAGGTCGTATTGTGCTTATACCAAACTCCCCTTGCATCAAAGTCATTCTGCACGAAATGCACTCCACACCTTCAGCAGGGCACTCCGGATTTCTAAGAACCTACAAAAGAGTGAAGTAAAACTTTTATTGGAAAGGGGTGAAAAAAATTATTTCTGAATACGTAGCACAATGTGATGTATATCAACAGCAAAAAGGTGAAACAGTGGCAAGTCCAGGGAAACTACAACCACTACCCATACCTGACTCGGTGTGGACTGACATCTCCATGGACTTCATCGAAGGGCTGCCACCTTCCAAAGGTAAAAGTACAATCCTTGTGGTGGTTGATCGACTTACGAAATATGCTCATTTTTGTGCTGTGTGAAATCCCTACACTACTGTTAGTATTGCTCAGATTTTAATAGAAAATATTGTTAAACTGCATGGGATGCCAAGGTCCATTGTAAGTGATCATGATAGGGTCTTCACTAGTAAATTTTGGATCGAGTTATTTCAGTTGCAGGGCACCATACTTAAGATGAGCACTGTATATCATCCACAAACTGACGGCCAAACAGAAGTGGTGAATAGGTGTTTAGAGACATACCTTCGGTGTTTTGCTAGTGATCGGCCAAAGAAGTGGATGAAATGGCTCCCCTGGGCCGAATGGTAGTACAATACTACATATCATTCATCTACAAAATGTACCCCATATGAAGCATTATATGGTCGGCCGGCTCCTATGGTTCCAAAGTATGTAATTGGCTCGGGTAAGGTAGATTAGGTCGACCAAGATTTATTTGATAGGGACAAACTCCTACAGTTGCTAAAGGATAATCTCTCTACCGCTCAAGCTAGAATGAAGCAACAAGTTGACACACGAAGAAGTGAAAGAGAATTTTTTGTAGGAGATTGAGTTTATCTTCGCCTACAGCCATACAAACAACTATCCATCAGCACACAAGCCTCCATGAAGCTATCTCCACATTTTTATGGGCCCTATCAGATCATAGAGCATATTGGAGCTATGGTGTACAGACTTAAATTACCTAAAGATGCCAAAATTCACCCTGTCTTCCACGTGTCATGCTTGAAGCCCAAGTTGGGAGAACACGAGATACCCCAGATCCAACTGCCCAACGCCATTGATGATGGAAATATTCAAGCCCAACCACAAGCCATCCTCGACCGTAAAGTCGTGATGCGTCATCGACGTCCCTCTACTGAAGTACTAGTACATTGGACTAATTTACCACTCGAAAATGCCACATGGGAATCATATGAGGAGTTGAAGACCCGGTTCCCTGAGTTCATGGAACCCCAACCTTGAGGACAAGGCTGATTCAAAGAGGGCGGGCTTGATAGGACCCTAGCAGGGTTGGGTCCTACTCAACCATGTAGCATCTAATAAAAACCCTGTGAGAGTGTAATAAACCCCACCTAGCTATCTCTATCCTATAAAGAAGAGAGGCTAGGGTTTATATTTGGGTCTTTGGGCTTCTTAGCGGCTGCCCCCCTTGTTACTGGGCCGGCCCGCTAAGGTTGAGGGCAAATTGGGTAGTTCACTTAGGAAGCAGCCCTTAGGGCTAGGGTTTTGAGCTCTATATAAGCTTGTAGCCTCCACCTCTTTAGAATAAGAAAGATCAATTTAGAATTACAACCACTAGGCTACTTGGAGGGTGGAACCCCTATAGCGTTCCAAGAGTTGATCCCCCTCAAAGATCAATCTCCATAGAATTCCTCTGGGGTTCTATCAGTATATCCCTGAATTCCTGAAGATCTGTAGGAGAGGATGAAGGAGGTCAAGCGTCCTCCTCTCTAGCGGTATCCATACGGCAGGGATTGTAACGATGCACCTCTCTCTCTAGGGAGAGGAGAATAGGAGGTGGCTTCCAAAAGAAACCCTCAGCCTATAGAGCTTTAGTTCCCTCCTATTTATAGAGGCCCCCTGAAAACCCTAATGGATCTTTTGCCCTATTGTGTATTGGATCTCCATCCAATTACCCAAGCCTCTTGGATTAGTGGGTTTCTACCCAATAATCTCTTATTAGCAATTATTGGATCTCATCTAAAGATCCAATAATTCAGGGGCTTAATGGATATCCAATAAGATAGGGGGTTCAGCGGATATCTCATATCTGAACCTCTACTCGTCGTAACACCTACCATATGTGTGTGACCCTCTAGGCCCAATATCGAGCTGGTTGTGAGTCATACTTGTTAGAACTCCTTCTAATTTAGTAAATTATTATCTCTATAATAATTCACCCAACTCATCGATTGCGGATGTACCAGGCCACTACGTCGCGGCCCCTAGATGATACAGGGGAATCCAATCCTTTGGACCTATCTATCCTCAGTTACCATGTATTTATAGTCCCTCATCTATCTAATATCCTAGAGACCCTATACCGGGCATGGTGCTGTCAGGCCTATACGGTCTCTCCTCGAGTCTTGCTCTTGTTGGATTCTCCCGGAGAACTCTTTCTCTCTCAATCTGAATAACCTTGGCCAAGGATTTGTTCGAGCAAGAATACATGGGATATTCCTCTTATGATATTGAGAGCGGATGATCCTCTATTGACACTCAATAACCCTCGTAAGGTTGACTACTACTCCTAATGACCGGCGGATATCATATATCTGAATCTCTATTCATCATGATACCTACCATATATGTGTGACCCTCTAAGTCCAATATCGAGCTGGTCATGAGTCATACCTATTAGAACTCCTTCTGACTTAATGAATTATTATCTCCATAATAATTCACTCGACTCATCAACTGCGAACATACTAGGCCACTACTCCGCAGTCCCTAGATGATACAGGGGAATCCAATCCTTTAGACCTATTTGTCCTCAGTTATCATGTTGCTATAGTCCCTTATCCATCTAATATCCAAGAGACCCTATACCGGGGCATGGTGCTATCAGGCCTATACGGTCTCTCCTCAAGTCTCGCTCTAATCGGATTCTCCCAAAGAACTCTTTCTCTCTCAATCTGAATAACCTTGGTTAAGGATTTATTTGAGCAAGAAAACATGTGATATTCCTCTCATGATTCCAAGAGCGGATGATCTTTTATTGACACTCAATAGCCCTCGTAAGGTTAGCTACCACTCCTAATAATCGGTTGTACTAGATTTGAAACTCCCAAACCTATAAGTCTGATATTAAATAGTGGAGTACTTATACAGGACATCATTTGTATCTCAAGTCTAAGGACCAAATACACTACTTGGACTACGGAATCGCTGTCTAACGTAAGGTATCAATAACCATCTAGTATTCCATAAGCGGTTCAATCAGTGAACTCATTCTCTAATGAGCACCTGTACTATATCCTTAGTGTCTCCACACGAGTAGCTATGAGACCAAAACCTCCATTATATAGATGAGTATACAGCACACCAGTCTATCCGATTATCTCGATGTCCCTCTCGAGTAACCTATGATCAAGATTATTATGGTCTTTGTTTAAAGGTGAATCAGTCTTATTATCATAATCTCATTACGATCCAATTCCCATTGCATAGATCCAAGAACATCACAATATATGCAACATGCAAGATAAAGTGATAAAATGCCTAATAATAATAAGAAAAAAAAATAGTGCATGTCGAGTCACAAGTGCCATCACTCATGTGATTGGCTTGTAGGGCACATATGACTAGCAATCTCCCACTTGACCTAAAGCCAATCACCTATGTGTCTGATCCCCATCAGACCCCTGTGATGCTCAAAGATAATTTGAGACAATGGCTTGGTCAGTGGATCTACAATGTTATCTTCAGATGGAACTATTTCCACTACTATATCTCTTCGGGCCATGATCTCTTTAATAAGCTGGAACCTCTTCAGAACACTTCTAAAGAGACCCGGGTTCCCTTATTTAAGTAATCACCCCATAGTTGTCGCAATATAAGGGAATCAGCTCTTCGTTGCTTGGCACAACTCCCAAATATGTGATGAACTGCTTCATCCAGACTCCCTCCTTTGCTGCCTCTATCGCAACAATGTATTCTACCTCTATAGTCGAGTCGGTAGTAGTATCTTGCTTGGAACTCTTTCAGCATACTGCTCCTCCATTCAGGATGAACACATATCCTGAATTAGACTAGCCATCATCGACATAGGACTCGAAACTCGAGTCCGTGTAGCCCTCAGCCCTAAGACTACTGCCTCCATATACCAGTAAAAGATCCCTAGTCCTTCTCAAGTACTTAAGGATGCATTTTACTACTTTCTAATGCTTGAAGCGTGGATCTACCTGATACTTGCTCGTGACACTTAGAGCATACGCTATATTAGGCCTAGTACATAGTATAACATACATGATAGATCCTATCGCTGAGGCATATCGTATCCTATCCATGTGTGCCCTTTCTTCAGGAGTCTTTGGGGACATACTCTTGGAAAGTGATATTCCATGTCTCATTAGTATGAGACCTCTCTTGGAATTTTTCATGCCAAACTTTTGACAATGGTGTCAATGTACCTAGACTGGGACAAGTCAAGCATCCTCTTAGATCTATCTCTATATATCCATATCCCCAATATGTAGAATGCTTCCCCTAAGTCCTTCATGGAGAAGTGCCTAAATAGCCAAGCCTTTACTGTGGAGAGCATTCCTACATTATTCCCAATGATCAGGATGTCATCCACATACAATACCAAAAAGGTGATAGTGCTCTCACTTACCTTCCTATATATATAAGGCCCATCTTTATTCTTAATGAAGTCATAAGATCTGATCGCCTCATCAAATCTTATGTTCCAACTTCGGGAAGCTTTCTTCAGTCCATAGATGAACCTAAGCAACCTGCACACCTTATCTTGGTTATCCGTGGACACGAATCCCTCAAGTTGTATCATATACACCTCCTCCTCAAGGTTGCCATTAAGGAACATAATTTTCATGTCCATCTGCTAGATCTCATAATCAAGGTGTGCTACAATAACTAATAGAATTTGGATGGATTTTAGCATAGCTATAGGTGAGAAGGTTTCGTCATAGTCAATACCTTGGCTTTGACGAGAACCCTTAGCCACTAGCCTTGCTTTATAGGTCTCTACCTTTCCATTTACTCCGATCTTCTTCTTAAAGATCCACTTGCAACCAATGGGTACGATACCGTCGGGTGCATCAACTAGGTTCCAAACCTAGTTGGAGTATATGGAATCTATCTTTGAATTCATGGCTTCTTGCCACTTCCCGTAGTCTATGCTCATAATAGCCTCCTCATAGGTCTGAGGATCAATATCCTCAACATCCTCTCTTCTGATATATCTCACATATCTCTCAGGAGGATGGGATACTCTACCGGACCTACGTAAAGTTGAAACTTGTATGCTAGGTATCTGAATAGATTCTAGCTGTGGAATGGTACTTGAGCTAGGTTCTCCAACCTCGCTCAACTCTATCATGCTCTCATTATCTCCACCAAGAATGTGTTCCTTCTCAAGGAACACTGCTCTCTTAGCTACAAAGACCTTTTGGTCGTCAGGGTGATAGAAATAATATCCATAAGTTTCCTTGGGGTATCCCATAAACTCGAAGCGTTCCATCCTGGATTCCAACTTGTCGGGGTTGTGTCTCTTGACGTGGGCAAGGCACCCCCAAATCTTAACAATATTAAGATTGGGCTTCTTCCAATTCCATATCTCATATGGAGTAGGCACTACTGACTTAGTTGGAATTCTATTCAGAAGGTAAGCTACGGTCTCTAGGGCGTATCCCTAGTATGAGATGGGTAGGTCGACGAAACTCATCATGGACTACACCATGTCTAACAGTGTGTGATTCTTCCTTCGAATACACCATTGAGCTAGGGTGTATAAGGAGGTATCCATTGGGATAGAATCCCATAGTCCTTGAGGAACTAGGTGAACTCTATACTCAAGTACTCACCTCTTCGATCTGATCGAAGAGTTTTAATACTCTTTCCAATCTGGTTCTCCACTTCATTCTTATATTTCCTGAATTTTTCAAAAGCCTTAGACTTGTATTTCATCAAGTACATATATCCGTATCTTGAGAAATCATTAGTGAAATTAATGAAGTAGGAGTAATCACCTATGGCATGAGTCGAAATAGGACCACATACATCACTATGTATGAGTTCCAATAACTCAGTGGCTCTCTCTCCAGTTCTACTAAATGGAGAGTTGTTCATCTTTCCCCGAAAGCAAGGTTCACAAGTCGCATATGACTCATAGTCGAATGGATCTAGATATCCATTCTTTAACAACTTTTGAATCCTTTCCTCATGGATGTGACCTAGTCTACAATGCCACATATATGCATTGTTTACCTCTTCTCGTTTCCTCTTTGACTCACTTACACTCATGATGTATAAAGCTGTATCTAGCATAAATAAAACATTATGCAATGTTCCTCTCGTGATGATCTCATCATCTAATGCTATTGAACAACTATTTTTCTTAAAAATTAATTTATATCCACTAATTGTCAAACATGAAATGGAAATAATATTTTTGATAATAGAAGGAACATACGAGCATGCATCTAATGTCTACCAAGCAGATGTAGGGTGACCCTGCTAACAGCCACTATAGCAACCTTTGCTCCATTGCCCATCTTAAGGTCCATCTCGCCTCTCTTCAATCTCCTAGGTCTTGCCAGAACTTGCAACAAATTACAGATATGATAAGTACTCCCGGTATCCAATATCCATGTGTTATTATAAGATTATGATAAATGGAGACTGATTATGAATATACCTGAAGCTTCTCCAAGCTTCTGTTTCACCCTATTTGCTAAGTACTCTTTGTAGTTCCTCTTCTAGTGCCCATCTTTGCCATAGTGAAAGCACTGGCCTTTATCTTTTGTTGGGTCTTTCTTGACAACCTTTACCTTACCCATATTGCCCTTGCCCTTACCCTTTCCCTTCTTAAGGGACTTCTCAACCTTCCTTTTCTTTCTGGTCTCACCAATATAGAGAATTGGCTTCTCTTTCTTGATGGTACTCTCTGCTTCTCTCAACATATTGAGGAGCTTTGGGAGGGTCACCTCAAGCTTGTTCATATTAAAATTCATTATAAACTAAGAAAAGGAATCTAGTAGGGACTGAAGCATAAGATCCACATACAGATTATCCTCTAGGACCATTCCTAGACATGTGAGTTTCTTGATCCACTCAATCATCTTAAGGATATGGTTTTGAACCGGTGTCCCCTTAGTCATCTTGGCATAGAAAAGACTCTTTGATATCTCATATCGTTGAGTTCTTCCCTGTTCCTCAAATAGTTTGTGGAGATGCAGGAGTATGGAATTGGCATCCATGTTTTTATGTTGTCTCTATAACTCAGTAGTCATAGAGGCCAACATATAACACTGAGCAAGAGTAGAATCATCTATGTACTTCACATAATGAGTGATCTTATCCTCGCTTGCCCCTTCATCGGGCGTAGGGATCACTGTATCAAGGACGTACACGATTTTCTCCGCCATAAGAATAATTCTCAAATTATGAAGCCAATCCATATAATTTGGACTAGTGAGGCGGTTGGCATCAAGTATGCCACGTAAAGGATTTGAAAGCGATATTTTTCTAAAATTAAAGATGTAGCAAAAATAAATAATATACAGACTTTGTAAAAAATTAAATAGTTAAGATAAGGACTTCTATCTTAATCTACTCCAACTAATTTTTCACGAGACACACAACACCCTTCGATATGTGAATTGGAGACCCCAGACGGATCTCTAGTGGGGATCGAGATCCAATCAGCGTCTTAATGTAATCTCGAGGGACTCGACCAATCATGTTAAGCCCGTAAAGGTAGGAAACTCTTGCCAATTATAACTCCTTGCGATTCCCATCCTATTTGGCCTCCAAACCACTCTGGTCTCGAGGGACTCGACCAACCATAATGTTCGGTTAAGTTATCACTATCATTACATGATGAGTCTGATTTGATGATATACTCTCGAGGGACTCGACCAAGCATACCATGTCCTTAGGTCACCAGTGACATCTTTATGTCATAGATAAGATAGCAAAATGCAATATAGGTGAGTCTCGAGGGACTCAACCAACTCAACCTATACCAGGAATCGATTCCTACCTATAACAATGGAAAGCCATGTGGGTCAATCTAATTGCCTCACATTTACCAACTTAATATTATTAATAGAGGAGATTTTTGATTTGGTCTCCTAATATAATATGCCACACATATACATATTTAATATATATCTACATCGCATATAAATATATATACATATCTAGTAGGTGCATAACCAATCGCACATCGTATGAGTAATCACACAAGATGATCATGGACCACATCCTAATATGATCAAGCCCAAGCTAGTAGGCCCAATCACTCACATCAAGATCTATGTGTGATTTGGCGCATCCCCATGCCCTCTGATCGTCCATCTCGCTTTGCCGGTTCCGTCAGCATCTCAACGCATCTCCATGCGTCGGATGGTTTGTCTTGACCTCATAGGTCCCACTCCCGATACGTCTCCTCGTGTAATTATAATATAATTACAGACACGCAAGCCTGATAATAAACGAGAAAAATAGAGGCTCGTAGGTCCTAATAATAATAATCATATGTACACATATCACATCACACGGTCCATGATTATTTGTCCACATCATATATCACATGTGTATGTTATTATATAGGACTACTAGATAAATAATAATAGTTAATTAAATATTTTAATTAACTAATATTTTTCTGAAAATAGGGATGTATAGGAAATTTTTTTAATTATGAATGGTATTTTGATAATTCGAGCAAAAGGATAACATTGAAATTTTAAAATTCTCAGGAGCAAAACTATCTTTTGTCCTAAACCCTAATCCCTCACTGCTTTGCTATGTTGTGGCTGCCGCCACCCTACCAGTGGCAGCCACAGCCCGTGGGCCTGTTGCCCATGCTCATGGGTGACTCGCCGCAGTAGGTGGTGTCACCTGCTAGTTACAGGTGCCCTACAAGCCAATCATATGAGTAATGGCACTTGTGACTTGATATACACTCTTTCTTTTTTCTTATTATTATTAGGCATTTTATCACTTTATCTTGCGTGTTGTATATATTGTAATATCCTTAGATCTGTGCAATGGGAATCGGATCGTGATGAGATCACGATAATGAGACTAATTCACCTTTAAACACAAACTCTAAATAATCCCAGTCATAGGTTACTCGAAAGGGATATTGAGATAACCGGATAGACTAGTGTGCTATATATCTGTCCATATGATGGAGGTGGTTGGTATCATAGCTACTCGTGTGGAGACACTAAGGATATAGTACAGGTGCTCATTGGAGAATGAGTTCACTGATTGATTCACTTACGGAATGCTGGATGGTTATTGATACCTCATATCAGATAGCGATTCCATAGTCTTAATAGTGTATCTGGTCCTTAGACTTGAGACACCAAGAATGTCCTGTATGAGTACTCCACTCTTTGATACCGAACTTATAGGTTTGGAAGTTCTAGATCTAGTACAGTCGGTTATTGGGAGTGGTAGCCAACCTTATGAGGACTATTGAGTATCAATAAAGGATCATCCACTCTCGGTATTATGAGAGGAATATCCCATGTATTCTTACTTAAACAAATCCTTGGCCAAGGTTATTCGAATTGAAAGAGAAAGAGTTCTCTGGAAGAATCTGATAAGAGCGAGACTCGAGGAGAGACCGTCTGGGCCTGACAGCATCATGCCCGGTATAGGATCTCTAGGATATTAGAAGGATGAGGGACTACAGATACATAGTACCTGAGGACAAATAGGGCTAAAGGATTGGATTCCCCTGTATCATCTAGGGATTGCGGCGTAGTGGCCTAGTACATTCATAGTTGATAAGACGGATGAATTGTTATGGAGATAATAATTTACTAAGTCAGAAAGAGTTCTGACAAGTATGACTCATGGCCAGCTTGATATTCGGTATAGAGAGTCACACACATATGGTAGGTGTTGCGACGAGTAGAGGTTCGGATATGAGATATCTACCAGAGCCCCTATCTTATTGGATATCTAATAAGCCCATGAATTATTGGATCCTAAGATGAGATCCAATAAGAGCTAATAAGAGATTATTGGTTAGAGACCCATTAATCTAAGAGGCTTGGGTAATTGGATAGAGATCCAATGCCCAATAGGATAGGATCCATTAGGGTTTACAGGGGGCCTTTATAAATATGATGGAATTGAAGGTCCATAGGCTTGGGTTCTCTCAATAGCCACCTTCTATTCTCCTTGCCCAAGAGAGGTGCATCGTCATAGTCCTTGCAATGTGAATACCGCTAGAGAGGAGGATGCTTGGCCTTCTTCATCCTCTCCTACAAATCTGTAGGAATTCAGGGATATATAATCTCCCTAGGTATCTTTCTTTTACATATACAGTTTTCACAGATTTATTTTTAAATGCACCGATCTTCACACGATGATGAAAGCTTTCATAGAAATCTAAGGTTTTTTGTTTTCTATTCTTCCACTATGCATGAGATGTCGCCCCCCCCGGATTTCCCAACAGTGGTATTAGAGCCAAGTTGTTCATGTGAAGATTGAAACTTAAACTGCGTGTGTTGTAATTTAGAATAGCTTTTGTCATCAAAATTGTTTACGAAAAGTGGTGAGGAAGGGCAGCAACTATTGCTGCCCTTGCTACGCTCGCACAGCGGCTGCAAGGCTGCTTGTAGCCTTACTACCTGCAACGACAGCGGCAGCGGCGGTGGCTACGGGCAAGGGGCCCGAGGTTGGTTGCAGGCGATAGATGGCCGGTAGCCCACCTACAATAGCAGCCCCTACGGGGCTGCCTGCCTGCATGGGCAGGGATCGTCTATGGGCATTGTGCCCATAGGGAAGCGGTGCCACTCGCGGGCAGACCACCCGCGGGTGAGCCGCTCGCAAGGGTAGTGCCCGCGGGGGGCAAGGCTGCCTGAGGAGGCGGCGCCTACCCACAGCAGTGCCACTCATGGACGAGCTGCTCACCTACGGGCAGAAGAGCCCACAGGGGTGGCGCGCGCTCACTATGGCAGCCTCGCCCGTAGGGGCGATCGTCGCCACAAGCACAAAGCCGCAAGGGGCGCCCACATGCGTGCGAGTAGTCTGCAACAATGCCCGTAAGGGCGTGCGCCCACAAGGGCAGCGCCAGTAGGGGGTGGTTGTCGCCCACAAGGGGTAGCGCCTACGGGTGCTGCGCCCACCTACTACAGCGGCGCCACCCGCGGGCATGGGGGCCGCGGCGACCCGCCACTGGCAGGGTGGCAATGACGGTGACCACAATGCAAGCAATCAGGGAATTAGGGCTTTCTAGGCAAAAGATAGTTTTGCCCCTATGAATTTTAGAAATTTGAATTTTATCCTCTTTGGTCGAATAACCAAAATACCCTTAGGAATTCTAAAAATTCCCTATATATCCCTAATTTCAAAATAATTTTAGTTAATTAAAATATTTAATTAATTATTATTATTTATCTAGGAGTCCTATATAATAACATATACATGTGATATATGATGTGGACAGATGATCATGGACCGTGTGATGTGATGTGTGTACATGTGATTATTATTATTGGAGCCTACGAGCCTCTATTTTTCTCACTTATTGTCGAGCCTCCATGCTTGTAATTTATTGTAATTACATGAGGAGGCGTAGCGAGAGAGTGGAAGTGATAGTAGGACCTACGAGACCGAGACAGACAATCTGACATATGGAGATGAATTGAGATACCAATGAAAATGACAGCGAGATGGACGATCACAGGGCATGGAGATGCGTCGATGCACACATAGATCTTGATGTGAGTGACTGGGCCTACTAGCTCAGGCCTGATCATATTAGAATGTGGTCCATGATCATCTGGTGTGATTGCTCATATGATATGTGATTGATTATACACCTACTAGATATGTATATATATTTGCATGCGATGTAGATATTGTTAGGGATCGAGCGGCACTAAGAGGGGGGGGGGGAATTAGTGCAGCGGTAAGGAACGAGAAATTTTTAGCGATTAAAACAAGTTTGGAAACTTCATACAAATGAATACAGCGTTTTGTTTGAACCCGAAAAGATTACGTTTTAACTTTAAAGCATACGTAATAAGATGAAGATGAAGTTGAGTAAATAAGGCAGCAAGTGGAAAGGGTTTGCAGCAAAGTAAATAGCAAGAACGTAAATGCAAACCAGATTTTTATAGTGGTTCGGTCATCCGACCTACGTCAACTCCCGATTCCTCTTCACTTGAGGCCACCGGCTTCTTTACTAGCTATCCTCCTTCCAATGGGCGAGGATGAACTCCCTTACAGCACTTCTTCTCCTTTTGATGGGCTTAGAAGATAACCCTTACCAGCACTCTTACCCCTCCCTTAGACTAGAAAACTCTTAAGACTTAGAGGGAAGATTTGACATACTTTCAAGAGAGTTTCCCCCTTCTTTTTTTCAGTTCTAGACACCTTTCATCCAAGAATGTGAGGGGTATTTATAGGCCTCAAAGTGATTCAAATTTGGGCTCCAAATTTGAATTCATTTGAGTTTCCTAGTGTCAGCGCGGTGCCACTTTGCACAAATGTCAAACCGACACACTAGGGCGGTACTATCGCACCAGCCAAGCGGTGCTATAAACGCTTAAGCCAGCTGTGTCCAATGCTACAAGCTTCACGGTGCTCAAATAAGCTTTGGCTTTGCAAGACAAGCACACAAGGTGCTACCGTGGCTTTCGCAGCACCTTTGCAACGGCGCTACCTGCTCTGATTCAGGTTTAGGCCAAAACTTTTGGCCCAACCTTGTCCAAATCAAGGCCCAATGGCCCCTACTTTGGGTTTATAGGATTAACACCTAATCCTAACCTAAATTAATGTGCTAACTATGAAATTAAAGACATTCCTAAGCTGTTACAAAGTCTGCAAGTCAAGTCTTCTTTCGGCAAAATTTCGGTGAACTTCCGACGATCTTTCGACAATCCCTCGGAAACCATCCTGCGGACTACCGGCAAGCTCTCGGACTCCACGATGATTTTGGCGAGTTCCCCCGAGTTTCTTTGACAAGATCCGATCGTTCTTGGCAAGCTCCACGAACTTCCGACGAACCTTCTGGCAAACTTTTGAAAACCCTTCGGCAAGCTCCCTACTCATTCTCGGCCGGTTCCGACAGCACTCCCAATGAATCTTCGGACTTCCATCGAACACTCGAACTCCCAATGATCCATCACAATTGACTTCGGTCCTTTGTTTCGCTTTACATCTTCATCCTTATCGTAGTTACTCCTGCACAAACAAACACCAAACACCCTACTTCAATCTAGACAGCATTACAACACGCAATTGACATTGATTTGTTCAAGACGTCATTGGTCGGCGCTTCGTCCGATCCTTCGGCACATCGCCCTCTCTTGCGGCTTGTTGCCCAATCGACGGTTGACCTCCGCAACCCCGATATCCATGGCGCAACTTCACACTTCTTGGCCCGATGCCCGACGTCCGAAGCCTCCCACCGATAGTCGAC
Organism: Musa beccarii; assembly: GCA_024322285.1. NCBI lineage: Eukaryota > Viridiplantae > Streptophyta > Magnoliopsida > Zingiberales > Musaceae > Musa > Musa beccarii. Next base: position 39,246,244 of record CM044401.1, read on the forward strand.
CGAACCTCCGGCTCAATATACAATATCCTGACGTGATCACCTCCGACACAAAGTCAATTCCTCCAGCGTCAACTGTCTAATCCTAATCGATAGTAGACCTGCGTAACTCAACACGCAGTTAAACAATAAAACACACTCAATTAGTTTCATCATCAAAATCTGAGATTCAACAATCTCCCCCTTTTTGATGATGATAATTAATTGATGACTGACGGAGTTAACCATAACTCCCCGGAGTTTAACACAAACTCTCCCTATCAATATGCCATTGATAGAACCCTTGGATTATCCCAAATCCAAGTAACATGTATCATTCATGCAGTGAGAAATATAAATCCATCACGCAAATATATAAAATATTCAAGCATCATTACATTGCATGAAGTCATCAATCTACTTCTCCCCCTATGTCATCAACAAAAAGGAGAAGTAGCATCATAGCCATTTTAAAAGATATGCAAATTTTTACAACACATTAGCTATTTATCACATCATATAACATTTTGCAGTACAACACAAAATAATACCATTCAATCATAGCAAGTTTCAAGGATGGGCAATAATGGTAATTTTTACTTGCTTCTTGAGATGTGCAAGTTTGCACCTTGTTTCTTACGATAGCAATATTTGCATCATTTGATATAACAATTCTTAGCTTCTCATGAAGTTACAAAATAGGAATCAAGATGACAAATTTTTACAATGTTCGAGCTAAAAACTTTCTCTCCTTTTGTTAGCATCAAAAAGAAAGGGAGGATCAAATACTTCAAATACTTGCAAAAAAGAAAGGGAGGATCAAATACTTCAAATACTTCAAATACTTCAAATACTTCAAATAATCTTGCATGAGATTCAGCAATAATTTGTAACAAAAATGTAAGCAATTTTGAAGAAGTGAAATTGAGCAAGATTTTTGCCTCTCTTGAGATAGCAACTTTTTGCTTCTCAATACTCAAGCTAGCAAAATTTTCTCTTTTGATGCACAAGCTAGCAATTTTCTTCCTCTTGAATGAGCTAGCAAATTAATCATGCAAGCTAGCAATAAATCTTCTCCCCCTTTGATTTTGTCAAAAAAAAGGGAAGAATACAATTCTTTTCCCTTTATATGAATGCTTCCATCATGACAAAATAACAAATTTTCATCATGAATTTTTAACATATCAAGTCATGAATTCAAGGAAGTCATAAACAAATCATGGTATGAGGGAAATTTATAACAAGCAAGCAAGCAATAATGATAAGCTAGCATACTTTTCATACGCAAACTAGCTTCCTTTCAATTTTCTCTTTGCAACTAAGTTTCTCTTTTGCAAGCCATCAACTTTTTGTTTGCAATGAGCTAGTAATTTTTGTAAAATTTATAACATTTTAAACATGCAAGCTTATGAGTTAAAAAATAATGCAACTTTACAATTTCTTTCTTCTTATTTTGAGAAGTACAAGTTTTGCCTTTTGCAAGTTCTAGGTAGCTATGTTTGTCATTTTCACTTGTGATACATAAGCTAGCAAGCTAACTCCCCCTCTGTCACTATCGAAAAGAAGAGATGAATAATATTTCAATGAAATAATTTAGCACCAATCAATATTTTAATTTTTTCATGATGCATACAAAACATAGATGCAAAGAATTCATGAAAGATATCAATATGAAATATCAACAAGGATCAACACCAAAAGACATCATTCATGATTCATCATAAAGCAAATTTCATTTATGTCAAATGTTCAATTTACCACACAAGACAAAGAAATCATATCACTTTTAGGGTCATGAAATATATGACATCAAGGCTCATGATTCATTTAAAAAGATATAGCACAAAGAATAACTTGATTCATGCATAAGAATTCCAAGTATCAAGTATTAAGATATCAAGACTTGGATTGTGATAAAGCTCACTCAAGTTCGAATCATCAAAATCATTAACATAGTTTATGAGATTCACAAAAAAAACCATAAACTTGAATTGTTCTCCTCTTTGATAAATGATAAAAAAAAGCAATCATTTTCGAGATTCAAAATGCTAGCAATTTGCATTAATCATGACAAGTGATACATCAAAAGTCTATATCATTATTTCAATCAACAAGTCATGAAGCATACAAAGTAGTATTGAAACATGAGAGAAAAGTTCAAATTATCAAATCATAATCAATTCATCGAAATCACTTCTATAATTTATGAGATTCTTAAGATATCATGAAATCATTAATCTCGATAAGATAGTAAATATAATTTCTTTATGTTTCATCATATAAGTATGTCTTTTGCCTTTATATGCTAAATCAAAATATTCAAAACTGGAAGACAAACTTCATTATAAACATTGTCAAAACAACACATTATTTCAAGACATGAGATTTAATTTATCATGATAATGTGTTTCATTTTGTTTCAAACAAGTGTGCTCATATTTCAAAAGATGAGTATCAAATTTAAGACCAAAACATGAGTTTGTCATGAAGATATGATATCACAAAGTCATTAAGCATGATAACAAACTTTTAGTATTTTCATTTCAATGATGATTTCATAATGTATGTTCAAACATTTATATGGAACCCATCATTGTAGAAATTCAAAACATAAGTTTGTCATTAAGTCCATCAAGATCATATGCATCAAACATCATGATAGTACATTTTCTCATCTTTATGAGTTTCAATTTAAGTGATTTGATCTTTCATAAGAATGTTCAAATTTTTCATATGAAAATGTCATGCATCATATTCAAAAACAAAAATATCATCAAAATCATTTTAATTCTTTCTTACATTAGTTATAACAAGATGATCGATGCTCAATTTTTTGGTAAAATCATGCATCATTTTATAATTCTGAAAAATAATTTTTGTCAAGAGAATCATCAAGTCCAAATGTAATACAAGGCAACATTAAAATCACATTTCTTTCATTTGGAAAATTTATGGGTTAGGTCTTTATAATTGATTTCATGAAGACATGTATCATCTAAAATTTCATCATAAAAAGGGTCAAGACTCATTAATCCAAGATAGAAGTTTTATTTTTTTAAATCAACAACACTTCAACAACTCATGCATGATATAAAATCATCAAGCATCATGTTTAGAGACAATATAAACTATCAAGATACTCATGCATGGGTTGATTTTATTAGGTGTCTAAACATTATCACAAATCATACAATCATCATTCATATTTTTTACTTTTCAAAAATACTATAAAGAAAAGCATAGTATAATTTTTAAAATAATTTTTTTAAATTTCTAAAAATACAAGAAAAACAAGAAAAAAAATTCCTACTAACTAAGTTAAGCATTCATGGAAAGCATCATATAATTTCAAAATAAGGTAGAAGCAACTTGGGTGAGTTTCTTACCTCATTGTCGAAAACCGTCAAAGTCCATTTTGCCTCTTCTTTACTTGATTCTTCTTTGCAAGCCTTCTTCTTCTTCTTTGGCCTCTTCCTCCATTCAAGTTCATTGTCTATTTTAGATTTTTGTTTAATGAACTTATTAAGATTCATTAAAAGTTCAATGTCCTCATTGTCCTCATCACTTGAGTCATCACTCAAGTGACATTCATTTGTCCGATGTTCCAAATCCTTCTTGTTCTTTAGAAGGTGGTTCATATGTTCATCATGTTCCAAATGTTCGAAGAAACTCATTTCATATGTCATTAGTGAACCAATTAGTTCTTCCAATGAAAAATCATTTAAATTTTTAGTCTCTTATATTGCGGTTATTTTTGGATCCCAACTCTTTGGGAGGGATCTTAAAATCTTGTTAGTGAGTTCAAAGTTCAAAAAATATTTACCAAGACTTTTCAAGCTATTGACGACATCCGTGAAGCGGGTGTACATATCGCCGATAGTTTCGCTTGGTGTCATTCGGAAGAGCTCAAAATCATGCAATAAGAGGTTTACTTTCGAGTCTTTAACTCTACTAGTTCCCTCGTGCGTGATTTCAAGTGTTCGCAAAATATCGAAGCCATTTCACACTTTGAAATCCGATTGAACTCATTCTTGTCCAAAGCGCAAAATAAGGAATTCATTGCCTTTGCATTCAAAGAAAAAGACCTTTTCTTCAAATCCGACCATTCGTTCGTCAGTTTAGAGGAAGGTTGAAAGCCATTTTTGATGATGTTCCACAAATCCAAATCCATTGAAAGCATAAAAACTCTCATTCGAGTTTTTCAATATGTGTAGTCTGATCCGTTAAAGAACGGTGGACGAAAAATCGAAAAGCTCTCTTGAAAACCATTTAGAGCCATTTCTCACGGGTGTAAATCCGAAAGAGAAAGAATGTGGCTCTGATACCAATTGTTAGGGATCGAGCAGCACTAAGAGGGGGGGGGGGTGAATTAGTGTAGCAGTAAGGAACGAGAAATTTTCAGCGATTAAAACAAGTTTGGAAACTTCGTACGAATGAATGCAGCATTTCGTTTGAACCCGAAAAGATTATGTTTTAACTTTAAAGCATACATAATAAGATGAAGATGAAGTTGAGTAAATAAGGCAGCAAGTGGAAAGGGTTTGCAGCAAAGTAAATAGCAAGAAGGTAAATGCAAACCAGATTTTTATAGTGGTTCGGTCATCCGACCTACGTCCACTCCTGATTCCTCTTCACTTGAGGCCACCGGCTTCTCCACTAGCTATCCTCCTTCCAACGGGCGAAGATGAACTCCCTTACAGCACTTCTCCTTTTGATGGGCTTAGGAGATAACCCTTACAAGCACTCTTACCCCTCCCTTGGACTAGAACACTTTTAAGACTTAGAGGGAAGATTTGACACACTTTCAAGAGAGTTTCCCCCTTCTTCTTTCAGTTCTAGACACCTTTCATCCAAGAATGTGAGGGATATTTATAGGCCTCAAAGTGATTCAAATTTGGGCTCCAAATTTGAATTCATTTGAGTTTCGGTGTCAAGGCGGTGCTACACTTTGTAAGAGCGTGCATACGCCACCTGCACAAGATCAGACTAACACAACAGGCGGCATACTCGCTCTAGCCTAGCGGCGATGCTACGCTGGCTTTCCAAGCACTGGGCGGTGCTACCGCCCAGTTGGTTCGGTTTGGGCCAAAAACCTTTGGCCCAACCTTATCCAAATCAAGGCCCAATGACCCCTACTATGGGTTTATAGGATTAACACCTAATCCTAACCCAAATTAATGTACTAACTACGAAATTAAAGACATTCCTAAGCTATTACAAAGTCCGCAAGTCAAGTCTTCTTTGGCGAGCTTCCGCGAACTTAGGTGGTCTTTGACGATCCTCGAAACCATCCTGCTGGATGCCGGCAAGCTCTCTGACTCCACGATGATTTTGGCGAGTTCCCGAGTTTCTTTGACAAGCTCCGATCTTTCTTGGCAAGCTCCGCGAACTTCCGACGAACCTTCTGGCGAACTTCTGAAAACCCTTCGGCAAGCTCCCTACTCATTCTCGGCCGGTTCCGACAGCACTCCCAACGAATCTTCGGACTTCCATCAAATACTCGAACTCCCAATGATCCATCGGACTTGACTTCGGCCTTTTGTTTCGCTTTACGTCTTCATCCTTATCATAGTTACTCCTGCATAAACAAACACCAAACACCCTACTTCGATTGAGACAGTTACTATAACACGAATTGACATTCGATTTGCTCTAAGACGTCATTGGTGGCGCCGTCCGATCCTTCGACACATTATGTTAGGAGACCAAATCAAAAATCTTTTCTATTAATAATATTAAGTCAATAAACGTGAGGCAATTAGATTGACCACGTGGCCTTCCATCGTTATAGGTAGGAACCGATTCCTGATGTAGGTTGAGTTGATTGAGTCTTTCGAGACTTACCTATATCACATTTTGCTATCTTATCTATGACATATAGATGTAACCGTGACCGAGAACATGGTATGCTTGGTCGAGTCCTCGAGAGTATATCATCGAATCGACTCATCTTGTAACGATGGTGATGACTTAATCGAACATCATGTTTGGTCAAGTCCTCGAGGCCATGGTGGTTCTGGAGGCCGAACAGACGAGAATCACAAGGAGTTGTGATTGACAAGAGTTGCCTACCTTTACGAGCTTAACATGATTAGTTGAGTCCTCGAGGTTATGTTAATATGCCGATTGATCGATCCCCATTAGAGATCCGTCGAGAGGTCTCCGATTCACATACTGGGAGGGTGTTGTGTGTCTCACGAAAAATTAGAGGGAATACATTAAAATAAAAGTATTTATCTTAATTGTTTAATTTTTACAAAATCTGCATGTTATTTATTTCACGTTAATTTCAGAAAAATATCGCTTTTAAATCCTTTACGTGGCATACTTGATGCCAATCGCCTCATTAGTCCAAATTATACTGATTGGCTTCAGAATCGAGAATCATTCTCACGATGGAGAAAATCACATACGTTCTTAATATAGTGATCCCTACGCTCGATGAAGAGGCAAAGAGGATGAGATCACTCGTTATGTGAAGTACATAGATAATTCCACTCTTACTCAAAGTGTTATATGTTGGCCTCTATAACTACTAAGTTCTGAGACATCATGAAAATATAGATACTAATTCCATATTCATGCATCTCTACAAGCTATTTGAGGAATAGGGAAGAACTTAACAATATGAGATATCAAAGAGTCTTTTCCGTGCTAGGATGACTGAGGGGACACCGGTTCAGAACCATATCCTTAAGATGATTGAGTGGATCAAGAAACTCACAGGTCTAGGAATGGTCCTAGAGGATAACCTGTGTGGATCTTGTGCTTCAGTCCCTACCAGATTTCTTTTCTCAGTTTATAATGAATTTTAATATGAACAAGCTTGAGATGACCCTCCTAGAGCTCCTTAATATGTTGAGAGAAGTAGAGAGCACCATCAAGAAAGAGAAACCAATTCTCTATACTAGTGAGACCAGAAAGGAAATGAAGGATGAGAAGTCCCTTAAGAAGGGCAAGGGCAAGGATAAAATGGGTAAGGCAAAGGTTGCTAGGAAAGACCCAACAAAGGACAAAGGTTAGTGCTTCCACTACGGCAAAGATGGGCACTAGAAGAGGCGCAAAGAGTACCTTACAGAGAGGGCAAACAGAAGCTTCAAGTACATTCATGATTAGTCTCAATTTGTCAGAATCTTATAATAACACATGGGTATTTGATACCGGGAGTGCTTATCATATCTGCAATTCATTGCAGGTTCTGACAAAACCTAGGAGATTGAAGAGAGGCGAGATAAACTTTAGATAGGCAATGGAGCAAAGGTTGCTGTAGTGGCTATTGGCAAGGTCACTTTACATCTGCCTGGTGGAGCTATTATTGCATTAGATGTATGCTATTATGTTCCTTCTATTATCAAAAATATTATTTCCATATCATGTTTGACAATTTGTGGATATAAATTAGTTTTTAAGAGCAATGGTTATTCAATAGCATTAGATGATGAGATCATCATAAGCGGAACATTGTATAATGATTTATTTATGCTAGATACAGCTCCAGACATCATGAGTGTAAGTGAGTCTAAGAGGAAACGAAAAGAGGTGAACAATGCATATCTGTGACATTGTAGGTTAGGTCACATCCATGAGGGAAGGATTTAAAAGTTATTGAAGAATGGATATCTAGATCCATCGATTATGAGTCATATGTGACTTGTGAACCTTGCCTTCGAGGAAAGATGACCAACTCTATATTTAGAAGAACTAGAGAGAGAGCCACAGAGTTACTAGAACTCATACATAGTGATGTATGTGGTCCCATATCGACTCATGTCATAGGTGATTACTCCTACTTCATTACTTTCACTGATGATTTCTCAAGATATTGACATGTGTACTTGATGAAGTACAAGTCTGAGGCTTTTGAGAAATTCAAGGAATATAAGAATGAAGTGGAGAACTAGACTGGAAAGAGTATTAAAACCCTTCGATTAGATCGAGGAGGTGAGTACTTGAGTACAGAGTTCACCCAGTTCCTCAAAGACCATGGGATTTTATCCTAATGGACATCTCCTTATACACCACAGCTTAATGGTGTATCGTAAAAGGAGGAATCACGACGTTGGACATGGTGCGCTCTATGATGACACCTACCCATCTCATTCTCGGGGATATGCCCTAGAGACCGCATCCTTTCGAATGTAATTCCAACTAAGTTAGTAGTATTACACTATATAAGATATAGAATGGAAAGAAGCCCAATCTTAAGGGTGTTAAGATTTGGGGCTATCCTGGACTCAAGAGACACAACTCCCAAGTTGGAATCCAGACGGAATGGTGCAAGTTCAGAGTTAAATACCCTAGGAAACTTGTGGGTATTATTTCTATCACCCTAAGGACCAAAAGGTCTTTGTACGGAAGAGAGTAATTCCTTGAGAAGGAACATATTCTTGGTGGAGATAAAGATTGGGAGCACGAGGTTGGAGAATCTAGCTCAAGCACCATTCCACAATCGTAATCTATTCAGTACCTAGCACAAAGCCAATTACGTAGGTCGATAGAGTATCCCATCCTCCCGAGAGATATATGGGACATATCAAAAAGAGAGGATGTTGAGGATATTGATCCTTAGACCGAGGAGACTATTATGAGCATAGACTCAGAAAATGGCAAGAAGCCATGAATCTTCTATATTCCAACAAGTGCACCTGTATTATACCCTTCTTCGCAATGCAGAGAGAAAGTTCGCCAAAGCAAGTATCTATGACAAAACTTTCACCTTGGAAGGTAGTGTTCGATCCGAATGGCAAAAGAACGGTCAATCTATTTATCATTTGCAACTTGGGCCTATCACCCGCATCCGCCAAGAGATTTGCATGTCATGAGTATCGAACCTCTTGAGTTTGCAACTCTTCTCGACTCGTGAGCTTTGTACGATCATTGAGCAACCCATGCAATACCCTTTAGCCTCACTTGTGGCTCTTATTCTTGCTCCCCCACTTAAGCTTATCGTCCACCAACGCATTGCCGCCCTTGCGAGATCATGCGATGACTCCTCACCGCTCACTCGATCCATCGAGCTCTGTCTTGGTAGCTCAAGTAGTTCATTGTGCATTCACATTCCGAGAGCGGGACTTATCCCTCACGGATATACGCCCCGTTGGAGCAACATCTCTCTTCGCATCCTTCCCTTAGGAAGTTTTGGAACCATTCTACTCCGCTTTCTTGAACAAATGTGCCCGCACGCGCATGAAATGCACTTTGCTAGTGTGACACCTCACCAAGCTTGGGTCTAGCAACATTGAACTTTGCACGACATCTTCACGAAAGTATCCCACATACGAAGAGAAAGTTTCAATGCTCCAATGCACGGACCTTGGCCCCCTTGGGATGGCGCAGACGATCCATCGTCGCATGCAAGACCTTGCATGAGTATCAATTCCTTGAGTTTGCAACTTTCCTCACCTCGTGAGCTTTGCACAACTCTTTCGATCGATGAGCAACCCACCGCAACTTGCACGGTCTCATCCTTGGCCAAGCACCCGCTTGCCTGATCAAGTTTGGGTGTCAATATCGAGCCACCGCTCAACTCAAAGCCATCCCCACCTTTGTGCGCTCCATGATTCTTCTTAGCTTGTCCTCGTGGTGCGACAAGGTCCCCATGTTTGCATGCTAAGTGTTTCTAAGTGAGCTTGCGCTCGATACCACTTAGCTAGTTTTGCCTGGTCAAGTGCGGCACCAATGCGTATCACCAAGAAAGGTCACCTACCCGAAATCTCCTGCAATCCCTTAGGACTGCAAAGAGAAGACGGGATTCACACGGGATCACAAGCCACACTTTTAGTAAACACTTTATAGCCAATGCACATTCCAACAATGGATATCACAAGCTCGAGTAAGTTTGCACAACAAAGGCATAAAATTGGTCCACTCTGAGGCCAAGAATTCTATTACAAGTATTCCTCGACGCGTACTTTATGTACAAGCCTACAATGGTCTGTCAAACTCACTCAAATAGGGCATTTTGCCTTTGGCACGCCCTTTACAAGATTTACAAGTGACAACCAACAAAAAGGGACACGGACAAGCACAAGCATTACACCGAACAAGCCGTTTACAATTTTGTCCGTGACAATATGGAGATGAATTGAGATACCAATGAAAATGACAGCGAGATGGAGGATCACAGGGCATGGAGATGCGTCGATGCACACATAGATCTTGATGTGAGTGACTGGGCCCACTAGCTCAGGCCTAATCATATTAGAATGTGGTCCATGATCATCTGGTGTGATTGCTCATATGATATGTGATTGATTATACACCTACTAGATATGTATATATATTTGCATGCGATGTAGATATTGTTAGGGATCGAGCGGCACTAAGAGGGGGAATTAGTGCAGTGGTAAGGAACGAGAAATTTTCAGCGATTAAAACAAGTTTGGAAACTTCATACAAATGAATGCAGCATTTTGTTTGAACCCGAAAAGATTACGTTTTAACTTTAAAGCATACGTAATAAGATGAAGATGAAGTTGAGTAAATAAGACAGCAAGTGGAAAGGGTTTGCAGCAAAGTAAATAGCAAGAACGTAAATGCAAACCAGATTTTTATAGTGGTTCGGTCATCCGACCTACGTCAACTCCCGATTCCTCTTCACTTGAGGCCACCGGCTTCTTTACTAGCTATCCTCCTTCCAATGGGCGAGGATGAACTCTCTTACAACACTTCTTCTCCTTTTGATGGGCTTAGAAGATAACCCTTACAAGCACTCTTACCCCTCCCTTAGACTAGAAAACTCTTAAGACTTAGAGGGAAGATTTGACATACTTTCAAGAGAGTTTCCCCCTTCTTTTTTTCAGTTCTAGACACCTTTCATCCAAGAATGTGAGGGGTATTTATAGGCCTCAAAGTGATTCAAATTTGGGCTCCAAATTTGAATTCATTTGAGTTTCCTGGTGTCAGGCGGTGCTACCGCCTGCACAGTGTCAAACTGACACAGTAGGGGTGGTACTATCGCACCAGCCAAGCGGTGCTACCACCTAAGCCAGGCTGTGCTACCGCCCCAGCCAAGCGGTGCTACCGCCTGAGCCAAGCAATGCTACCGCCTGGCTTTCTAGGCACTGGGCGGTGCTACCGCCCAGCTACTGGTTCGGTTTGGGCCAAAAACTTTTGGCCCAACCTTGTCCAAATCAAGGCCCAATGGCCCCTACTTTGGGTTTATAGGATTAACACCTAATCCTAACCTAAATTAATGTGCTAACTATGAAATTAAAGACATTCCTAAGCTGTTACAAAGTCCGCAAGTCAAGTCTTCTTTCGGCAAAATTTCGGTGAACTTCCGACGATCTTTCGACAATCCCTCGGAAACCATCCTGCGGACTACCGACAAGCTCTCGGACTCCACGATGATTTTGGCGAGTTCCCCCGAGTTTCTTTGACAAGATCCGATCATTCTTGGCAAGCTCCACGAACTTCCGACAAACCTTCTGGCGAACTTTTGAAAACCCTTCGGTAAGCTCCCTACTCATTCTCAGCCGGTTCCGACAGCACTCCCAATGAATCTTCGGACTTCCATCGAACACTCGAACTCCCAATGATCCATCACAATTGACTTCGGTCCTTTGTTTCGCTTTACATCTTCATCCTTATCGTAGTTACTCCTGCACAAACAAACACCAAACACCCTACTTCAATCTAGACAGTTACTACAACACGAATTGACATTGCTGTTGCCAAGACGTCATTGGTGGCGCCGTCCGATCCTTGGCACATCGCCCTCTCTTGTGGCTTGTTGCCCAATCGACGGTTGACCTCCGCAACCCCGATATCCATGGCGCAACTTCACACTTCTTGGCCCGATGCCCTTACGTCTGAAGCCTCCTACTAATAGTCGACCGAACCTCCGGCTCAATATACAATATCCTGACGTGATCACCTCCGACACAAAGTCAATTCCTCCAGCGTCAACTGTCTAATCCTGATCGATAGTAGACCTGCGTAACTCAACACGCAGTTAAACAACAAAACACACTCAATTAGTTTCATCATCAAAATCCGAGATTCAACAATCTCCCCCTTTTTTATGATGATAATTAATTGATGACTGACGGAGTTAACCATAACTCCCCGGAGTTTAACATAAACTCTCCCTATCAATATGCCATTGATAGAACCCTTGGATTATCCCAAATCCAAGTAACATGTATCATTCATGTAGTGAGAAATATAAATCCATCACGCAAATATATAAAATATTCAAGCATCATTACATTGCATGAAGTCATCAATCTACTTCTCCCCCTATGTCATCAACAAAAAGGAGAAGTAGCATCATAGCCATTTTAAAAGATATGCAAATTTTTACAACACATTAGCTATTTATCACATCATATAACATTTTGCAGTACAACACAAAATAATACCATTCAATCATAGCAAGTTTCAAGGATGGGCAATAATGATAATTTTTACTTGCTTCTTGAGATGTGCAAGTTTGCACCTTGTTTCTTACGATAGCAATATTTGCATCATTTGATATAACAATTCTTAGCTTCTCATGAAGTTACAAAATAGGAATCAAGATGGCAAATTTTTACAATGTTCGAGCTAAAAACTTTCTCTCCTTTTGTTAGCATCAAAAAGAAAGGGAGGATCAAATACTTCAAATACTTGCAAAAAAGAAAGGGAGGATCAAATACTTCAAATACTTCAAATAATCTTGCATGAGATTCAGCAATAATTTGTAACAAAAATGTAAGCAATTTTGAAGAAGTGAAATTGAGCAAGATTTTTGCCTCTCTTGAGATAGCAACTTTTTGCTTCTCAATACTCAAGCTAGCAAAATTTTCTCTTTTGATGCACAAGCTAGCAATTTTCTTCCTCTTGAATGAGCTAGCAAATTAATCATGCAAGCTAGCAATAAATCTTCTCCCCCTTTGATTTTGTCAAAAAAAAGGGAAGAATACAATTCTTTTCCCTTTATATGAATGCTTCCATCATGACAAAATAACAAATTTTCATCATGAATTTTTAACATATCAAGTCATGAATTCAAGGAAGTCATAAACAAATCATGGTATGAGGGAAATTTATAACAAGCAAGCAAGCAATAATGATAAGCTAGCATACTTTGCGATACGCAAACTAGCTTCCTTTCAATTTTTCTCTTTTGCAACTAAGTTTCTCTTTTGCAAGCCATCAACTTTTTGTTTACAATGAGCTAGTAATTTTTGTAAAATTTATAACATTTTAAACATGCAAGCTTATGAGTTAAAAAATAATGCAACTTTACAATTTCTTTCTTCTTATTTTGAGAAGTACAAGTTTTGCCTTTTGCAAGTTCTAGGTAGCTATGTTTGTCATTTTCACTTGTGATACATAAGCTAGCAAGCTAACTCCCCCTCTGTCACTATCGAAAAGAAGAGATGAATAATATTTCAATGAAATAATTTAGCACCAATCAATATTTTAATTTTTTCATGATGCATACAAAACATAGATGCAAAGAATTCATGAAAGATATCAATATGAAATATCAACAAGGATCAACACCAAAAGACATCATTCATGATTCATCATAAAGCAAATTTCATTTATGTCAAATGTTCAATTTACCACACAAGACAAAGAAATCATATCACTTTTAGGGTCATGAAATATATGACATCAAGGCTCATGATTCATTTAAAAAAATATAGCACAAAGAATAACTTGATTCATGCATAAGAATTCCAAGTATCAAGTATTAAGATATCAAGACTTGGATTGTGATAAAGCTCACTCAAGTTCGAATCATCAAAATCATTAACATAGTTTATGAGATTCACAAAAAAAACCATAAACTTGAATTGTTCTCCTCTTTGATAAATGATAAAAAAAAAGCAATCATTTTCGAGATTCAAAATGCTAGCAATTTGCATTAATCATGACAAGTGATACATCAAAAGTCTATATCATTATTTCAATCAACAAGTCATGAAGCATACAAAGTAGTATTGAAACATGAGAGAAAAGTTCAAATTATCAAATCATAATCAATTCATCGAAATCACTTCTATAATTTATGAGATTCTTAAGATATCATGAAATCATTAATCTCGATAAGATAGTAAATATAATTTCTTTATGTTTCATCATATAAGTATGTCTTTTGCCTTTATATGCTAAATCAAAATATTCAAAACTGGAAGACAAACTTCATTATAAACATTGTCAAAACAACACATTATTTCAAGACATGAGATTTAATTTATCATGATAATGTGTTTCATTTTGTTTCAAACAAGTGTGCTCATATTTCAAAAGATGAGTATCAAATTTAAGACCAAAACATGAGTTTGTCATGAAGATATGATATCACAAAGTCATTAAGCATGATAACAAACTTTTAGTATTTTCATTTCAATGATGATTTCATAATGTATGTTCAAACATTTATATGGAACCCATCATTGTAGAAATTCAAAACATAAGTTTGTCATTAAGTCCATCAAGATCATATGCATCAAGCATCATGATAGTACATTTTCTCATCTTTATGAGTTTCAATTTAAGTGATTTGATCTTTCATAAGAATGTTCAAATTTTTCATATGAAAATGTCATGAATCATATTCAAAAACGAAAATATCATCAAAATCATTTTAATTCTTTCTTACATTAGTTATAACAAGATGATCGATGCTCAATTTTTTGGTAAAATCATGCATCATTTTATAATTCTGAAAAATAATTTTTGTCAAGAGAATCATCAAGTCCAAATGTAATACAAGGCAACATTAAAATCACATTTCTTTCATTTGGAAAATTTATGGGTTAGGTCTTTATAATTGATTTCATGAAGACATGTATCATCTAAAATTTCATCATAAAAAGGGTCAAGACTCATTAATCCAAGATAGAAGTTTTATTTTTTTAAATCAACAACACTTCAACAACTCATGCATGATATAAAATCATCAAGCATCATGTTTAGAGACAATATAAACTATCAAGATACTCATGCATGGGTTGATTTTATTAGGTGTCTAAACATTATCACAAATCATACAATCATCATTCATATTTTTTACTTTTCAAAAATACTATAAAGAAAAGCATAGTATAATTTTTAAAATATTTTTTTTTATTTTCTAAAAATACAAGAAAAACAAGAAAAAAAATTCCTACTAACTAAGTTAAGCATTCATGGAAAGCATCATGTAATTTCAAAATAAGGTAGAAGCAACTTGGGTGAGTTTCTTACCTCATTGTCGAAAACCGTCAAAGCCCATTTTGCCTCTTCTTTACTTGATTCTTCTTTGCAAGCCTTCTTCTTCTTCTTTGGCCTCTTCCTCCATTCAAGTTCATTGTCTATTTTAGATTTTTGTTTAATGAACTTATTAAGATTCATTAAAAGTTCAATGTCCTCATTGTCCTCATCACTTGAGTCATCACTCAAGTGACATTCATTTGTCCGATGTTCCAAATCCTTCTTGTTCTTTAGAAAGTGGTTCATATGTTCATCATGTTCCAAATGTTCGAAGAAACTCATTTCATATGTCATTAGTGAACCGATTAGTTCTTCCAATGAAAAATCATTTAAATTTTTAGTCTCTTATATTGCGGTTATTTTTGGATCCCAACTCTTTGGGAGGGATCTTAAAATCTTGTTAGTGAGTTCAAAGTTCAAAAAATATTTACCAAGACTTTTAAAGCTATTGACGACATCCGTGAAGCGGGTGTACATATCGCCGATAGTTTCGCTTGGTGTCATTCGGAAGAGCTCAAAATCATGCAATAAGAGGTTTACTTTCGAGTCTTTAACTCTACTAGTTCCCTCGTGCGTGATTTCAAGTGTTCGCAAAATATCGAAGCCATTTCACACTTTGAAATCGATTGAACTCATTCTTGTCCAAAGCGCAAAATAAGGAATTCATTGCCTTTGCATTCAAAGAAAAAGACCTTTTCTCCAAATCCGACCATTCGTTCGTCAGTTTAGAGGAAGGTTGAAAGCCATTTTTGATGATGTTCCACAAATCCAAATCCATTGAAAGCATGAAAACTCTCATTCGAGTTTTTCAATATGTGTAGTCCGATCCGTTAAAGAGCGGTGGGACGAAAAATCGAAAAGCCCTCTTGAAAACCATTTAGAGCCATTTCTCACGGTGTAAATCCGAAAGAAAGAATGTGGCTCGATACCAGTGTTAGGGATCGAGCAGCACTAAGAGGGGGTGAATTAGTGTAGCGATGAAGAACGAGAAATTTTCAGCGATTAAAACAAGTTTGGAAACTTAAATGCGAATGAATGCAGCATTTCGTTTGAACCGAAAAGATTATGTTTTAACTTTAAAGCATACATAATAAGATGAAGATGAAGTTGAGTAAATAAGGCAGTAAGTGGAAAGGGTTTGCAGCAAAGTAAATAGCAAGAAGGTAAATGCAAACTAGATTTTTATAGTGGTTCGGTCATCCGACCTACGTCCACTCCTGATTCCTCTTCACTTGAGGCCACCGGCTTCTCCACTAGCTATCCTCCTTCTAACGGGCGAAGATGAACTCCCTTACAGCACTTCTCCTTTTGATGGGCTTAGGAGATAACCCTTACAAGCACTCTTACCCCTCCCTTGGACTAGAACACTCTTAAGACTTAGAGGGAAGATTTGACACACTTTCAAGAGAGTTTCCCCCTTCTTCTTTCAGTTCTAGACACCTTTCATCCAAGAATGTGAGGGATATTTATAGGCCTCAAAGTGATTCAAATTTGGGCTCCAAATTTGAATTCATTTGAGTTTCCCGGTGTCAGGCGGTGCTACCGCCTATCAAAGCGGTGCTACGCTTTGCACGAGATCGAGACTAACACAACAGGGCGGTACTACGCCCGAGCTGGCGATGCTACCGCTGGCTTTCAGCACTAATCGGGCGGTGCTACCGCCTTGATTAGTTGAGTTTGGGCCAAAAACCTTTGGCCCAACCTTATCCAAATCAAGGCCCAATGACCCCTACTATGGGTTTATAGGATTAACACCTAATCCTAACCCAAATTAATGTACTAACTACGAAATTAAAGACATTCCTAAGCTATTACAAAGTCCGCAAGTCAAGTCTTCTTTCGGCGAGCTTCCGGCGAACTTCCGGTGGTCTTTTGACGATCCCTCGGAAACCATCCTGCGGACTGTCGGCAAGCTCTCGGACTCCACGATGATTTTGGCGAGTTCCCCCGAGTTTCTTTGACAAGCTCCGATCTTTCTTGGCAAGCTCCGCGAACTTTCGACGAACCTTCTGGCGAACTTCTGAAAACCCTTCGGCAAGCTCCCTACTCATTCTCGGCCGGTTCCGGCAGCACTCCCAACGAATCTTCGGACTTCCATCAAACACTCGAACTCCCAATGATCCATCGGACTTGACTTCGGCCTTTTGTTTCGCTTTACGACTTCATCCTTATCATAGTTACTCCTGCACAAACAAACACCAAACACCCTACTTCGATTGAGACAGTTACTATAACACGAATTGACATTCAGTTGCCCGGCACGTCATTGGTCGGCGCTTCGTCTGATCCTTCGACACATTATGTTAGGAGACCAAATCAAAAATCTTTTCTATTAATAATATTAAGTCAATAAACGTGAGGCAATTAGATTGACCCACGTGGCCTTCCATCGTTATAGGTAGGAACCGATTCCTGATGTAGGTTGAGTTGATTGAGTCTTTCGAGACTTACCTATATCACATTTTGCTATCTTATCTATGACATATAGATGTAACCGGTGACCTGAGAACATGGTATGCTTGGTCGAGTCCCTCGAGAGTATATCATCGAATCAGACTCATCTTGTAACGATGGTGATGACTTAACTGAACATCATGTTTGGTCAAGTCCCTCGAGGCCATGGTGGTTCGGAGGCCGAACAGGACGAGAATCACAAGGAGTTGTGATTGACAAGAGTTGCCTACCTTTACGGGCTTAACATGATTAGTTGAGTCCCTCGAGGTTATGTTAATATGCCGATTGGATCCTGATCCCCATTAGAGATCCGCTGAGAGGTCTCCGATTCACATACCGGAGGGTGTTGTGTGTCTCACGAAAAATTAGAGGGAATACATTAAAATAAAAGTATTTATCTTAATTGTTTAATTTTTACAAAATCTGCATGTTATTTATTTCTACGTTAATTTCAGAAAAATATCGCTTTTAAATCCTTTACGTGGCATACTTGATGCCAATCGCCTCATTAGTCCAAATTATACGGATTGGCTTCGTAATCTGAGAATCATTCTCACGATGGAGAAAATCACATACGTCCTTAATATAGTGATCCCTACGCTCGATGAAGAGGCAGGCGAGGATGAGATCACTCGTTATGTGAAGTACATAGATAATTCCACTCTTACTCAGTGTTATATGTTGGCCTCTATAACTACTAAGTTACAGAGACATCATGAAAATATAGATACTAATTCCATATTCATGCATCTCTACAAGCTATTTGAGGAATAGGGAAGAACTTAACAATATGAGATATCAAAGAGTCTTTTCCGTGCTAGGATGACTGAGGGGACACCGGTTCAGAACCATATCCTTAAGATGATTGAGTGGATCAAGAAACTCACAGGTCTAGGAATGGTCCTAGAGGATAACCTGTGTGGATCTTGTGCTTCAGTCCCTACCAGATTTCTTTTCTCAGTTTATAATGAATTTTAATATGAACAAGCTTGAGATGACCCTCCTAGAGCTCCTTAATATGTTGAGAGAAGTAGAGAGCACCATCAAGAAAGAGAAACCAATTCTCTATACTAGTGAGACCAGAAAGGAAATGAAGGATGAGAAGTCCCTTAAGAAGGGCAAGGGCAAGGATAAAATGGGTAAGGCAAAGGTTGCTAGGAAAGACCCAACAAAGGACAAAGGTTAGTGCTTCCACTACGGCAAAGATGGGCACTAGAAGAGGAACTGCAAAGAGTACCTTACAGAGAGGGCAAAACAGAAGCTTCAAGTACATTCATGATTAGTCTCAATTTGTCAGAATCTTATAATAACACATGGGTATTTGATACCGGGAGTGCTTATCATATCTGCAATTCATTGCAGGTTCTGACAAAACCTAGGAGATTGAAGAGAGGCGAGATAAACTTTTGATAGGCAATGGAGCAAAGGTTGCTGCAGTGGCTATTGGCAAGGTCACTTTACATCTGCCTGGTGGAGCTATTATTGCATTAGATGTATGCTATTATGTTCCTTCTATTATCAAAAATATTATTTCCATATCATGTTTGACAATTTGTGGATATAAATTAGTTTTTAAGAGCAATGGTTATTCAATAGCATTAGATGATGAGATCATCATAAGCGGAACATTGTATAATGATTTATTTATGCTAGATACAGCTCCAGACATCATGAGTGTAAGTGAGTCTAAGAGGAAACAAAAAGAGGTGAACAATGTATATCTGTGACATTGTAGGTTAGGTCACATCCATGAGGGAAGGATTTAAAAGTTATTGAAGAATGGATATCTAGATCCATCGATTATGAGTCATATGTGACTTGTGAACCTTGCCTTCGAGGAAAGATGACCAACTCTATATTTAGAAGAACTAGAGAGAGAGCCACAGAGTTACTAGAACTCATACATAGTGATGTATGTGGTCCCATATCGACTCATGTCATAGGTGATTACTCCTACTTCATTACTTTCACTGATGATTTCTCAAGATATTGACATGTGTACTTGATGAAGTACAAGTCTGAGGCTTTTGAGAAATTCAAGGAATATAAGAATGAAGTGGAGAACTAGACTGGAAAGAGTATTAAAACCCTTCGATTAGATCGAGGAGGTGAGTACTTGAGTACAGAGTTCACCCAGTTCCTCAAAGACCATGGGATTTTATCCTAATGGACATCTCCTTATACACCACAGCTTAATGGTGTATCAGAAAGGAGGAATCGCACGTTGTTAGACATGGTGCGTTCTATGATGAGTTTCGTCGACCTACCCATCTCATTCTGGGGATATGCCCTAGAGATCGCAGCTTACCTTCTGAACAGAATTCCAACTAAGTTAGTAGTATCTACACTATATAAGATATAGAATGGAAAGAAGCCCAATCTTAAGGGTGTTAAGATTTGGGGCTATCCTGCTCACATCAAGAGACACAACTCCGACAAGTTGGAATCCAGGACGGAATGGTGCAAGTTCATTAAATACCCTAGGGAAACTTGTGGGTATTATTTCTATCACCCTAAGGACCAAAAGGTCTTTGTACCCAAGAGAGTAGTATTCCTTGATAAGGAACATATTCTTAGTGGAGACAATGGGAGCATGATAGAGTTGAGCGAGGTTGGAGAATCTAGCTCAAGCACCATTCCACAACCAGAATCTATTCAGGTACCTAGCACACAAGTTTCAACTTTACGTAGGTCTGATAGAGTATCCCATCCTCCTGAGAGATATATGGGACATATCAAAAGAGAGGATGTTGAGGATATTGATCCTTAGACCTACGAGGAGACTATTATGAGCATAGACTCTAGAAAATGGCAAGAAGCCATGAATTCAGAAATGGATTCCATATATTCCAACAAGGTTTGGAACCTGGTTGTTGCACCTAAGGGTATTATACCCATTGGCTGCAAGTGGATTTTTAAAAAGAAGATTGGAGTAGATGGAAAGGTAAAGACCTATAAAGCAAGGTTAGTGGCTAAGGGGTATCGTCAAAGGCAAGGTATTGACTATGACAAAACTTTCTCACCCATAGCCATGCTAAAATCTATTCGAATTCTATTAGCTATTGTAGCACACTATGATTATGAGATCTGGCTGATGGTTGTCAAAATCACATTCCTCAATGGCAACCTCGAGAAGGAGGTGTATATGATACAGCCTAATGGATTCGTATCCATGGATAACCCAAACAAGATGTGTAGGTTGCTTAGGTCTATCTATGGACTGAAGCAAGCTTCCTAAAGTTGGAATATAAGATTTGATGAGGCGATCAGATCTTATAACTTCGTTAAGGACGAAGATGAATCTTGTGTGTACAAGAAGGTAAGTGGGAGCGCTATCACCTTTTTGTTTGGTACTGTATGTAGATGACATCCTGATCATTGGGAATGATGTAGGAATGCTCTCCATAGTAATGGCTTGGCTATCTAGGCACTTCTCCTTGAAAGACTTAGGGGAAGCATCCTGCGTATTAGGGATACGAATCTATAGAGATAAATCCAAGAGGATGCTTGGCTTGTCCCAGTTCAGGTATATAGACACCATTGTCAAAAGGTTTGGCATGAAAAATTCCAAGAGAGGTCTCATACCAATGAGACATGGAATATCACTTTCTAGGAGTATATCCATAAAGACTCCTGAAGAAAGGGCACACATGGATAAGATATCATATACCTTAACGATAGGATCTATCATGTATATTATGCTATGTACCAGGCCTGATATAGCATATGCTCTAAGTGTCATGAGCAAGAATCAGGCAGATCCAGGCTTGGAGCACTAGAAAGGAGTAAAATGCATCCGTATGTACTTGTGAAGGACTAAGGATCATTTTATTGGTATATGGAGGTAGTAGCCTCAGGGTTGAGGGCTATACGGACTCAAGTTTCTAGTCTGATGTCGATGATAGCAAGTCTAATTCAGAGTATGTGTTCGCCCTGAATGGAGAAGCAGTATGCTAGAAGAGTTCTAAGCAAGACACTACTACTGACTCGACCATAAAGGCGGAATATATTACTGTGGCAGAGTCAGCGAAGGAGAGAGTCTAGATGAAGAAGTTCATTATAGATCTAGGAGTCGTCCCGAGCAGCAAGGAGTCGATTCCCTCGATTCCCTTATATTGCGATAACTACAGGGCGATTACTCAAATAAGGGAATCCGAATCTCATTAGAAGTGTTTTAAGGTGGTTCCAACTTATTAGAGAGATCGTAGCCCGAAGAGATATAGTAGTAGAAAGTGTTCCATCCGAAGATAACATTGCAGATCCACTACCAAAGTCATTGACTCAGATTATCTTTAAGCATCATAGAGGTCCAATAGAGATCAGACACGTAGGTGATTGGCTTTAGGTCAAGTGGGAGATTGCTAGTTATAGGTGCCCTACAAGCCAATCACATAAGTGATGGCACTTGTGACTTGATATACACTCTTTCTTTTTGCTTATTATTATTAGGTATTTTATCACTTTATCTTATGTGTTGCATATATTGTGATCTCCTTGGATCTGTGCAATGGGAATCGGATCATAATGAGATTACGATAATGAGACTGATTCACTTTTAAACACAGACCTTAAATAATCCCGATCATAGGTTACTCGAAAGGGATATTAAGATAACCAGATAGACTGGTGTGCTATATACCTGTCCATATGATGGAGGTGGTTGGTCTCATAGCTACTCGTGTGGAGACACTAAGGATATAGTATAGGTGCTCATTAGAGAATAAGTTCACTGATTGATCTGCTTACGGAATACTGGATGGTTATTGATACCTCACGTCAGACAATGATTCCATAGTTTCAGTAGTGTCCTGTATGAGTACTCCACTCTTTGATACCAGACTTATAGATTTGGAAGTTCCAGATTTATTACAATCGATTATTAGGAGTGGTAGCCAACCTTACGAGAGCTATGGAGTGTCAATAGAGGATTATCCGCTCTCGGTATCAAGAGAGGAATATCTCATGTATTCTTGCTCGAACAAATCTTTGACCAAAGTTATTTAGATTGAGAGAGAAAGAGTTCTCCGGGAGAATCCAATAAGAGCGAGACTCGAGGAGAGACCGTGTGGGCCTGATAGCACCATGCCTGGTATAGGGTCTCTGGGATATTAGATGGATGAGGGACTATAGATACATGGTAACTAAGAACAGATAGGTCCAAAGGATTGGATTCCCCTGTATCATTTGGGGATTGCGGCGTAGTGGCCTAGTACGTCCGTAGTTGATGAGTCTTGTGAATTATTATAGAGATAATAATTCACTAAGTAAAAAGAAGTTCTGATAAGTATGACTCACGGCCAGCTCGATATTGGGCCTAGAGTGTCACACACATATGGTAGGTGTTGCAACGAGTAGAGATTCAGATATGAGATATTCCCTAGAGCCCCTATCTTATTAGATATCCAATAAGCCCCTGAATTATTGGATCCTAAGATAAGATCCAATAAGAGCTAATAAGAGATTATTGGGTAGAGACCCATTAATCTAAGAGGCTTGGGTAATTGGATAGAGATCCAATACCCAATAGGGCAGAATCCATTAGGGTTTATAGGGGTCCTCTATAAATAGGAGGGAATTGAAGGCCCATAGGCTAGGGTTCGTTCAATAGCCACCTTCTATTCTTCTTTACCTAAGAGAGGAGCATCATCGCACTCTCTGCCATGTGGATACTACTAGAGAGGAGGACGCTTGACCTTCTTCATCCTCTCCTATTAATCTATAGGAATTCAAGGATATACGATCTTCTTAAGTATCTTTCTTTTACACATGTAGTTTTCATGGATTTATTTTTAAATGCACCGATCTTCACACAACAATGGAACCTTTCATGAAAATCCAAGGTTTTTTGTTTTTTGTTCTTCCGCTGTGCATGAGATGTCGCCCCCTCAGATTTCCTAACACCGCCACAGTGAGCGAGTGCTTCTACCCATATGTGGTGCTACTACAGCCAACGGGCACATCGCTTGCAGTTGGTTGGTGCCCCCTTTTGCGGGCGAGCGGTCGCGGGCGCCGCCTACCCCTTGTGTGCTCCCTGCGCACATGCATCCAGTGCTATCGCTATGGACAGACGGGCACCACCCTGTTGAATCTCGGATTTTGATGATGAAACTAATTGATTGTGATTTATTGTTTAACTGCGTTTTGAGTTACATAGGTCTACTATCAATCAGGATTAGACAGTTGACGCTGGAGGAATTGATGTTGTGCCGAAGGTGAACACGTCAGGATATTGGATGTCGAGCCGAAGGTTCAGTCGACAATCGACAGAAGGCTTCATATGTCGGGCATCGGGCCAAGATGCATGTTGCGCCAAGGATATCGGGGTTGCGGAGGTCATCCACCGATTGGGCAATGAACCGCAAAAGAGGACGATGTGCCGAAGGATCAGACGAAGCGTCAACCAATGACATGCCGGGCAACTGAATGTCAATTCGTGTTGTAATAACTATCTAGATCGAAGTAGAGTGTTTGTTTATTTGTGTGTAGGATTAACTACGATGAAGATAAAGACATAAAGTAAAACAAAGTACCGGAAGAAAAGTGGGATGGATCATTGGGAGTTCGAGAGTTTGATGAAAGTCCGAAGATTCATTGGGAGTAGTTGCCGGAACCGACCGAGAACGAGTAAGGAGCTTGCCGAAGGGTTTTCGAAAGTTCACCGAAAGGTTCATCAGAAGTTCGCGAAGCTTCCCAAGAAAGATCAGAGCTTGCCAAAGAAGCTTGATGGAACTCGCCAAGATCATCATGAAGTCTGGGAGCTTGCTGGGAGTCCACAGAATGGTTTCCGAGGGTTCGTCGGAAGACCGCCGGAAGTTCGCCGAAAGCTCACCGAAAGAAGTCTAGTCCTATGGAATTTGAAATAGCTTAAAAAATATCTTTAATATTTGTAGTTAGCACATAATTTAGTTTAGGATTAGGTGTTAATCCTATAAACCAAATTTGAGCTAATTCGGACTTCGTTTGGACTGATTTCGGTCGAGTTTTCGGCCGAAACCACTGTGCTGAAAAAAATGACCTGAGCGGTGGGACCGCCCAGAGGCCAAGACCTAGGCAGTGGAACCGCCCAAGGCAGGCGGTAGCACCGCCCAGCACCTGCTGTGTTAGTCAGCTAGACTGATAGGTGGTAGAACCGCCTCTGACAAGTGGTAGCACCGCCCGACACTGGGAAACTCAAAAAAATTCAAATTTAGAGCCCAAATTTAAATCACTTTGAAGCCTATAAATACCCCACTCATTCAGAGTTTAGGGGGTGCCTAGAACTGAAAAAAGAAGGGGGAAACTCTCTAGTCCAAGAGAGGGGTAAGAGTGCTTGTAAGGGTTATCTCCTAAGCCCATCAAAAGGAGAAGTGCTGTAAGGGAGTTCATCCTCGGCCATTGGAAGGAGGATAGCTAGTGGAGAAGCCGGTGGCCTCAAGTGAAGAGGAATCGGGAGTGGACATAGGTCGGATGACCGAACCACTATAAAAATCTGATTTGCATTACTTTCTTGCTATTTACTTTACTGCAAACCCTTTCCACTTGCTGCCTTATTTACTCAACTTCATCTTCATCTTATTACGTATGCTTTAAAGTTAAAACGCAATCTTTCCGGGTTCAAACAAAATGTTGCATTCATTCATACGAAGTTTCCGAACTTGTTTTAATCGCTGAAAATTTCTCATTCCTTACCGCTGCACTAATTCACCCCCCCTCTTAGTGCCGCTCGATCCCTAACAATTAGTCTCAGAGCCACGTTCTTTCTCTTTTGGATTTACACCCATGAGAAATGGCTCTAAATGGTTTTCAAGAGGGCTTTTCGGTTTTTAGTCTACCGTTCTTTAACGGATCGGACTACACATATTGGAAAACTTGAATGAGAGTTTTCATGCTTTCAATGGATTTGGATTCATGGAACATCATCGAAAATGGCTTTCAACCTTCCTCTAAATCGACGAACGAATGGTCAAATTTGGAGAAAAGGTTTTTTTCTTTAAACGCAAAGGCTATAAATGCCTTATTTTGCGCTTTAGATAAGAACAAGTTCAATCGGATTTCAATGTGCGAAACGGCTTTCGATATTTGGCGAAAACTTAAAATCACGCACGAGGGAACTAGTAGAGTTAAAGACTCGAAAGTAAATCTCTTATTGCATGATTTTGAGCTCTTCCGAATGACACCAAGTGAAACTATCGGCGATATGTACACCCGCTTCACGGATATCGTCAATAGCTTGAAAAGTCTTGGTAAATGTTTTTCGAACTTTGAACTTACTAACAAGATTTTAAGATCCCTCCCAAAGAGTTGGGATCCAAAAGTAACCGCAATACAAGAGACTAAAAATTTAAATGATTTTTCATTGGAAGAACTAATCGGTTCACTAATGACATATAAAATGAGTTTCTTCGAATATTTGGAACATGATGAACATATGAACCACCTTCTAAAGAACAAGAAGGATTTGGAACATCGGACAAATGAATGCCACTTGAGTGATGACTCAAGTGATGAGGACAATGAGGACATTGAACACATAACAATGAATGTTAACAAGTTCATTAAACAAAAGTTAAAAAGCACAAATGAACTTGAATGGAGAAAGAGGCCAAAGAAGAAGAAGAAGACTTGGAAAGAAGAATCAAATAAAGAAGAGGCGAAATGGGCTTTGACGGTTTTCGACAATGAGGTAAGAAACTCACCCAAGTTGTTCTTACCTTACTTTGAAATTACATGATCCTTTCATGAGTTTTCTTGAAATAGTTGGTAGGATTTTTTTTATGCTTTTTCCTTTCTAGTAATTTTTTAAAAATTAAAAATATGAATGATGCATGATTTGTGATAATGCTTAGGATTAATCCATGCATGTGTATCTTGATGTTTTATATTGCTTTTCGTTTCTAAACATGATGCTTGATAATTTTGTAACATGCATTAGTTTTTGAAGTAATGTTGATTTGACTCTATGTTGTGGATTAACGTATTTTTTGGTCTAATTGTTTTCATGTCAAATTAAGATGACATTTTGAGATGATAAAATTTCATGTATACTTTCCATATCGGTTTTCAATCTTAAACATGATACATATCTATGTATGAATTTCTTGAAAATCTTTTGATGATAGATGTATGTATCTTGATTATAATTTGAAAACTTCCATCTTGGCTTAATAGTTTTTAATCCTTTTTATGATGAAATTTTTATTGATATATGTCTTCATGAAATCAATTATAAAGACCCAACCCACAAATTTTCAAAATGAAAGAAATGTGGCTTTGATGTTGCCTTATGTTATATTTGAACGTAATGGGTTTCATGACGAAAATTATTTTTTAGATTTATAAAATAATGCATGATTTTACCAAAAATTTGAGCATCGATCATCTTGTTATAACTAATGTAAGAAAGAATTAAAATGATCTTGATGATGTTGAATCTCGGATTTTGATGACGAAGTCAATTGATGGTTACTTGTTCTAATACATATTGTCAAAGATAAGCGTGCAGGATTAACTACGATGGGTCAAAAACATAAAATGATTTGCCGAGGTCAAGTCCGTCCAGTGTTCAAGAGTTCATCGGAAGTCCGAAGGATCATCGAAAGTGTTGCCGGAACTAATCAAGATCGAATCAGGGACTTGCCGAAGTTTTCGGAAGTTTGTCACAAAGATCGTTGAAGGTTCGCGAAACTTTGCCGAGAAGGTTCGGAAGCTTGTTGAAGACTCGTTGAGCATGTCTTACAAGTGAGAGCATCTTTGGGAACCCGTCGGAAGAAATCGAGGAAATATCGGAGGACCGCTTGAAGTCTCAACGAAAAGCTCACTAGGAATAAGACTTGAAGAAAGTCGGCTTAAATCACTGTTAATTATGTTTTTAATTTCATAGTTAGCACGTACTTAGGGCAAGGATTTCAAATTAATCTTGCTCTAAATTAGTAGGGGCCAACCGGGCCCTTACTGGGCTTTTTTGGGCCATGGATAAGGCCCATTTAGCAAAACAGACTGCCGGGCGGTAGAACCGCCTATGCCAGGCGGTACTACCGCCTGGCAGCCGTGTGCTGGGGCGTTGCTACCGCCCAGCCTGGAGCGGTAGTACCGCCCGGCCACATGGCTGAGCGGCGGTAGTACCGCTCGGCCACACCGCTACTCAGTCAGAGTAGCAAATTGCCTGCTCTAGAAGTGCGGTAGTACCGCCTCTAACAAAGGTAGTAATCGCCGGAAGAATTCCAAATTTGATTTCAAATTTGGAGCCCAATTTTGAATCCATTTTGGATCTATAAATACCCCCTTTCTCAATTTGAAAGGGTAACCCTTTGAGACTTAGAATTTGTTTTGATTCTTTGATAAGTCTTGAAGAGTCTTGTTCTTGCTAAGTGTTCACCTCCTTCTTCTTCTTGAGAAATCTTGTGAGAGTGTGAACTTCTTGTAAAGAGTTGTAAAAGGGTATTGGTCCTTCCCCTTCAAAGGATTGCTAGTGGAAGTGCGGAGCCTCATCGGGAAGGCTTCAAGAGTGGATGTAGGTCATTTAACCGAACCACTATACATCATTGTGTTTATGAATGTGTGAGTGTTTACTTTTCTGAATCATTTCATTACTTAGCTGCAAATTGTTTAGTTCCTTGCTGCTTCATTTACTCAAGCAACTTCTTACAAGTTCTCTTTCAACGAATCGAAGTCTTCCTACTAACTTGTCTTTATACTAAATGGATTCAAAGTTACATATTTAATCCGCTGCACTAATTCACCCCCTCTTAGTGCCTTTTCGATCCTAACAATTGGTATCGAGCAAGGTTTGCTCTCATATTGGTTTAAAACCCAAGAGAGATGGCCTACTCGGTATGCAAGAGGGTTACTCCATTACTCGTCCGCCTTTGTTTAATGGGTCGGATTATACGTATTGGAAGACTCGTATGAGGATTTTCTCATTTCTATGGATTTTGAACTTTGGAATATTGTTGAAAATGGATTTGTAAAATCTTCTCTTCCGATGAGTGAGTGGAATGAGTCGGAAAGAAAGATTTTGCTCTCAATGCAAAGGCTATGAATTCCTTATTTTGTGCGCTTGATAAGAATGAGTTTAATCGGGTTTCTATTTGTGAATCGGCTTTTGATATTTGGCGCACTCTTGAAATCACTCATGAAGGCACTAGCCGAGTGAAAGAGTCCAAAATCAACATTCTTGTGCACTCTTATGAACTTTTCGGATGAAACCAAATGAGTCCATTGGAGACATGTACACCCGCTTTACGGATGTCATCAATGGACTTAAGGCTCTTGGTAAAGGTTTTTCTAACTTTGAGTTGGTAACTAAAATCTTAAGATCTCTTCCAAAGAGTTGGGATCCAAAAGTTACGGCCATTCAAGAGGCCAAGGATCTTAAAATATTTCCGCTTGAAGAACTTATTGGGTCTCTAATGACCTATGAGATGACGTGCCATGCTCATGAAGAGCTTGAGAACCCCCTTCCAAAGAATAGGAAGGATATGGCACTTAGAACACAAGAAGATCACTTGAAAGGAACATCAAGTGATGAGGACGATGACAAAGACATTGCACTTTTGACTCGAAAGTTTAAGAAATTTATAAGAAAGAACAAGTTTAAAAATGACACAAAAATAAATTTGAACACAAAAGGACCAAGTTATTTGCTACGAATGCAAAAAGCCGGGACACTTCAAGCATGAATGTCCTCAAGCCAAGAAGAAGCAACCCAAGAAGAAGAAAGCATTCAAGGCTACATGGGATGATTCAAGTGACTCCGAGGTCGAAGAGGCAAGCAACAAAGAGGAGGCTAACTTCGCTCTAATGGCCCTTGGAGAAGAGGTTAGTGAATTATTTAGTGAAGAATTATCTTTCGATGAGCTTTCTATCGCTTTTCATGAGTTATTTGATGAATGTAGAACTATTAGTAAGAAATTCAATTTGCTTAAGAAAGAGCATGCTTTATTACAAAAAAAGTTCAATAACCTACAAACTCCTTCTCTACCCCCATGCTCTAAGTGTGAGCACTTAGAAGAAATAAAAAGGGAGAACTTGCTACTTAAAGAGACCTTAAACAAGTTCAAGGTCGGTAGCAAGGGATTGGACATGATTTTTGCAAACAAGAGTCATGTCGGAAATAGAAGTGGAATAGGATTTGTGAGTGGATCTCATCAAAATCCTACTACCTTCATTAAAGGATCCACATTGCATGTATCACCCTATTTGAAATGTAATTTTTGTGGTAAAATAGGACATGTTGCTTACAAATGTCCATTCAAGAAAATTAGTCCACAAAAATTAATATGGGTTCCCAAAGGAACCATAAACAACTCAATGCCAAATTACAAATTAAGTAGATCAATTTGTAGGGCACCCAAAATTAAATGGGTACCTAAAAACCATCCTCTTTTGTAAACAAACTCACAAGCTAGGAGCAAGAAATGGTATCTTGATAGTGGATGCTCAAGGCACATGACCGAAGATCCATCTCATTTCTCTATGCTCTCTAGCAAAGAAGAAGGGTATGTCACCTTCGGAGACAACAACAAGGGTAAAATCATTGGCAAAGGAACCATTGGTAACAAATCAAGTTTTTCAATTGATGATGTCTTGTTAGTTGATGGCTTAAAACATAATCTCTTAAGCATTAGTCAATTGTGCGATAAAGGCTATGTTGTTAGATTTGAATCTAATGTTTGCATTATTGAAAAACCAAACAATAACATATCCATGATTGCTTTAAAGCAAAACAATGTCTACACCATAAATATTGATGAATTATGTAATGAAATGTGTTTTTCGATTTTGAATGATGATGCTTGGCTTTGGCATAGGAGATTAGGCCATGCAAGCATGAAACTAATTTCTAAGATTTCATCTAGTGAATTAGTAAGAGGCATCCCAAACATGAAATTTGTTAAGGACAAGGTATGTGATGCATGTCAACTAGGAAAACAAATAAAGACTAGTTTCAAATCAAAAAATCAAATTAGCACCACTAGACCATTGCAATTGATCCATTTGGACTTATTTGGACCAATTGACATAACAAGCCTAGGAGGTAGCAAATATGCCTTTGTAATTATGGATGACTATAGTAGATACACTTGGACCTATTTCTTGGCTCATAAAAGTGATTGCTTCGAATATTTTTCTAAATTTTGTAAACTCACTCAAAATAAAAGGGTTTTATGATATCATCAATTCGAAGTGATCATGGAGGTGAATTTCAAAACCATGACTTCCAAAATTTTGTGAAATTAACGGATATGATCATAACTTTTCTACTCCAAGAAATCCACAACAAAATGGAGTAGTGGAAAGGAAAAATAGAAGTTTGCAAGAAATGGCTAGAACCATGTTAAATGAATACAATTTACCAAAATATTTTTGGGCCGAAGCCGTAAATACGGCTTGCTATGTTATGAATAGAGTTCTAGTGAGACCATCCCTATCTAAAACTCCATATGAATTATGGAATGATAAAAAACCCAATGTTTCTTATTTTAAAGTTTTGGTTGTAAAATGCTTTATTTTAAATGAAAAGGATGCCTTAGGAAAATTCGATGCAAAATCCAATGAAGGCATATTTCTTGGTTATTCTTCCGTTTCTAAGGCTTTTCGTGTTTTCAACAAAAGAACCTTAGTTATAGAAGAATCTATTCATGTGGTTTTTAATGAAAATTCTGAATTTAAGAAAAAATATTTTGATGATGATTTTGGCTTTGATAATTTGAATTTGAATGAACCCTCTCCTCAAAACGATAACTTGGATGCATCTTCTTCCCAAACTTCCTTACCCAAGGAATGGAAGTATGTAGATGCTCATCCCAAGGAGTTAATTATAGGAGATGCATCGAAAGGGGTTCAAACTCGCTCTTCTTTCAAAGAGTTTTATGCCCATGCCGCTTTTCTTTCTCAAGTTGAACCAAAATGCATTGATGATGCCTTGAAAGATGATTCTTGGATTATCGCAATGCAAGAAGAATTGAATCAATTTGAGAGGAATGAGGTATGGAAGCTTGTTCCTAGACCAAATGACCACTTAGTTATTGGTACTAAGTGGGTCTTTAGAAACAAGCAAGATGAATGTGGTATCATGGTTAGAAACAAGGCTAGACTAGTGGCCAAAGGTTTCAACCAAGAAGAAGGTATCGATTACGAAGAAACCTTCGCTCCGGTGGCAAGATTAGAAGCCATTAGGATGCTCCTTGCCTATGCTAGTAGTAATGATTTCAAATTATTTCAAATGGATGTCAAAAGTGCATTCTTAAATGGTTTTATCTCTGAAGAAGTGTATGTCGAACAACCACCTGGATTTGAAAATTCTCTTCTCCCTAACCATATGTTTAAGCTAACTAAGGCTTTATATGGTCTAAAACAAGCCCCTAGGGCTTGGTATGAGAGGCTTAGTTCCTTTTTAATTTCAAATGATTTCACTAAAGGCAAGGTTGATACTACATTGTTTATTAAATATTTTGAAAATAATTTTTTATTATTCAAATTTATGTTGATGATATTATTTTTGGTTCTTGGATGAATCACTATGTGAATCTTTTGCCAAGTGTATGAGTCATGAATTTGAGATGAGTCTAATGGGAGAGTTAACCTTCTTTCTTGGATTACAAATTAAACAACTTAGTAATGGCATATTTCTTAATCAATCTAAATACACATTAGAATTGTTAAAATGATTTAATATGGACAGCTCAAAAGCCATCCACACTCCAATGAGTACTTCCACCAAGTTAGACTTGGATGAAGATGGAGAAAATTTTGATCAAAAGACATATAGGGGCATGATAGGTAGCCTGCTCTATCTTACTGCAACTAGGCCAGATATCATGTTTAGTGTGGGACTTTGTGCGAGATTTCAAGCTAATCCTAAGTTGTCTCACCTTAAAGCCATTAAAAGAATTTTTAGATATCTTAAAGGTACTCTTAATCTAGGATTATGGTATCCAAAATCTGATGACTTTAATTTGATAGCCTATGCAGATGCGGATTTTGATGGATGTAGAATAAATAGAAAGAGTACATCTGGAACATGCCAATTTTTAGGACATGCACTTGTTTCTTGGACTTCCAAGAAACAAAATTCTGTCGCACTATCTACGGCGAAAGCCGAATATATAGTTGCAAGTGCATGTTGTGCACAAGTTGTGTGGATGAAAAACACTTTAGAAGACTATAGAATAAATTTAAAAAATATTCCAATAAAATGCGATAATACAAGTGCTATTTGTCTAACAAAAATCTCATTCAACACTCAAGAACTAAGCACATTGATATTAGGCATCACTTTATACGAGATCATGTCACTAATAATGATGTCACTTTAGAATTTATTGATACAAAGCACCAATTAGCGGACATTTTCACAAAACCCCTAAATGAAGAACAATTTGACTTCATTAGAAGAGAATTAGGCATGCTAAATTTGTCCTAATGTTTAAATATTACATGTCTTTCAAAACATTTAAACTTTGATAGTTTCACCTTTATACCTTCAGTGATATATGAAACTTTCATTGATCATAAAATATTATGAAAGAACTCATCTTTCAATCGAAAAGTTTTCATGATGTTGTCTTCATGATGTTGTTTTTTTTTTAACAGTTAAAATTTTTATGACTTCATTCTTGAATCTCTTCATGAATTTTGATCTCTCTCACTTTTTTTATTGATTGGCTTTAATGATGTATCCTTTAGCCAAACATCTTTTGGATTTGTCATCTCCTTTTTGTTGATGACAAAGGGGGAGAAAAATATGAAATTGATGACTTTTTAAATATGGCTTTAATGAGCAAAATATTTTGATAACTTGATAAATAACTCATGCATTGTATTGAAAAATGACTTATACAGTGTAATGAAATGAAAAATGTGTCATAAGAATTGTTATTGCAATTCAATTCTCTTGCAATGCTTAGTGTCAAAAACAGGTTGCAATCTTTGAAAAGCATTGCAAATGAAGTAATGCAATACATCACAATCCAATGTTTGAAAGATTCCTACTATAAATGTTTATGGCATCTTTTGATTGATATGACAAATTTTCATCTCATGATTTATCTAATATGTTGTCACTCTTTTCAATCATGAGTTCCTTGTTGTAATCTCAAAATTTTTGGTATCTTTTGTCGAAATGATAAATGGTTTTCATCCTTCGACTTGAAATTAAATGTCATGCTTTGATATTGTTTACGAATGAAATCTCAAGCTGATTAAGCATGATGATAAGTTCAACGTAAGTAACTTATCGGTTTTGGATGAATTCAAGAGAATGAATTCAAATATCTTTACCTTCTCATTATATGGCATATTGATAGGGGGAGTTAAGAATAACTCCGTCATCAATTGATTATCATCATCAAAAAGGGGGAGATTGTTGAATCTCGGATTTTCATGACGAAGTCAATTGATGGTTACTTGTTCTAATACATATTGTCAAAGATAAGCATGCGGGATTAACTACGATGGGTCGAAACATAAAGTGATTTACCGAGGTCAAGTCCGTCCAAAGTGTTCAAGAGTTCATCGGAAGTCCAGAAGGATCATCGGAAGTGTTGCTTGGAACCAATCAAGATCGAATCGGGACTTGTCGAAGTTTTCGGAAGTTCGTCACAAAGATCGTTGAAGGTTCGCGAAACTTTGCCGAGAAGGTTCGGAAGCTTGTCGAAGACTCGTTGAGCATGTCTTACAAGCCGAGAGCATCTTTGGGAACCCGTCGGAAGAAATCCGAGGAAATATCGGAGGACCGCCATGAAGTCTCAACGAAAAGCTCACGGAATAAGACTTGAAGAAAGTCGGCTTAAATCACTGTTAATTATGTTTTTAATTTCGTAGTTAGCACGTACTTAGGGCAAGGATTTGAATTAATCTTGCTCTAAATTAGTAGGGGCCAACCGGCCCTTCTTGGGCTTTTTGGGCCGTGGATAAGGCCCATTTAGCGTAAAGCATTGTCAGGCGGTAGAATCGCTTGTGCCAGCAGTACTACTACCCTGGCGATCGTGTCTTTGAGGCGGTGTGCTCTTGCCCGACTGGAGCGTAGTACCGCCTGCCACACATTGGCGGTAGTACCGCCGGCCACACTACTCAGTGATGTAGGTAGCGCCTTTGCTCTAGGCGTGTAATCGCCTCTAACAAAGTGTAGTCCGCCTTGGATTCGAGAATTCCAAATTTGATTTCAAATTTGGAGCCCAATTTTGAATCCATTTTGAATCTATAAATACCCCCCCTTTCTCAGCTGAAAGGGTAACCCTTTTAAGACTTAGAATCTTGTTTTTGAGTCTTTGATAAGTCTTGAAGAGTCTTGTTCTTGCTAAGTGTTCACCTCCTTCTTCTTCTTGAGAAATCTTGTAAGAGTGTGAACTTCTTGTAAAGGTTGTAAAAAGGGTATTGGTCCTTCCCCTTCAAAGGATTGCTAGTGGAAGTGCGGAGCCTCATCGGGAAGGCTTCAAGAGTGGATCTAGGTCATTTGACCGAACCACTATACATCATTGTGTTCATGAATGTGTGAGTGTTTATTTTTCTGAATCATTTCATTACTTAGCTGCAAATTGTTTAGTTCCTTGCTGCTTCATTTACTCAAGCAACTTCTTACAAGTTCTCTTTCAACGAATCGAAGTCTTCCTACTAACTTGTCTTTATACGAAATCGGATTCAAAGTTACATATTTAATCCGCTGCACTAATTCACCCCCCCCCCCCTCTTAGTGCCTTTTCGATCCTAACAGATGATATTTTCATTTTTGAATATGATGCATGACATTTTCATATGAAAATTTTGAACATTCTTATGAAAAATCAAATCACTTAAATTGAAACTCATAAAGATGAGAAAATGCACTATCATGATATTTGATGCATTTGATCTTGATGGGTTTAATGACAAACTTGTATTTTGAATTTATACAATGATGGGTTCCATATAAATATTTGAACAAACATTATGAAATCATCATTGAAATGAAAATATTAAAAGTTTGTTATTATGCTTAATGATTTTGTGATATCATATTTTGATGACAAACTCATGTTTTGGTCTTAAATTTGACAATCATTATTTGAAACATGAGCACACTTGTTTGAAACAAAATGAAACATATTATCTTGATAAATTGAATCTCATAATGTGTTATATTTTTATCTTGATGAATTTTATGATGAAGTTTGTCTTTCAATGTTGAATGTTGATATTTCTATTTTATTTGACATCAAAAAACAAAGGCATGCTCATATGAAATAAATCATACAATGAAAATGTATGTTTCTTGAAATCTTTCGATTTTCCAAATAAAAGACAAGTGATAAATTCATTTATGATATTTTGTAAATCACTTGACTTATGAATGAGATTTTGATGATACGATAATGACTTTATTCATGTTAAGAATGTTAAAAATGATAATTTGATTAGGAGTTTCGAATTAACAAAATGAGTTTGAATAATTTTATAACTCCTCTTTTGATCTCTTGAAATCATGACCTTGAATTCTTGACTTCGAGATATTTTTGGGAATCAAAATATTCTCCTCTATGATTACTTCTTTTTATCATTTACCAAAGAGGAAAACAATTCAAGTTTATTTCATTTGTGAATCTCACAAACTATGTTAATGATTTTGATGATTCGAACTTGAATGAGCTTTATTACAATCCAAGTCTTGATATTTTGATATTTGATACTTGGAATTCTTATGCATGAATCAAGTTACTCTTTGTACTATATCTTTTCAAATGAATCATGAGCCTTGATGTCATATATTTTATGATATAGAAATGACTAGATTTCATTGCCTTGTGTGGTAAATTGAACATTTGACATAAATGAAATTTGCTTTATGATGAATCATGAATGATGTCTTTTGGTGTTGATCCTTATTAATATTTCATATTGATATCTTTCATGAATTCTTTGCATCTATGTTTTGTATGCATCATAAAAAAAAAATTGAAATATTGATTGATGCAAAATTATTTTATTAAAATATTATTCATCCCTTCTTTTCGATAGTGACAAAGGGGGAGTTAGCTTGCTAGCTTATGTATCACAAGTGAAAGTGACAAACATAGCTAGCTTGAACTTGCAAAAGGCAAAACTTGTACTTCTCAAAATGAGAAGAAATAAATTGCAAAGTTGCATTATTTTTTAACTCATGAGCTTACAGTTTTAAAATGTTATAAATTTTACAAAAATTACTAGCTCATTGCAAACAAAAAGTTGATGGCTTGCAAAAGGGAAACTTAGTTGCAAAAGAGAAAAATTGAAAGGAAGCTAGGTTACGTATCGCAAAGTATGCTAGCTTATCATTATTACTTGCTTACTTATTATAAATTTCCCTCATACCATGATTTGTTTATGACTCCCTTGAATTCATGACTTGATATGTTAAAAATTCATGATAGAAATTTGTTATTTTGTCATGATGGAAGCATTCATGCAAAGGGAAAAGAATTGTATTCTTCCCTTCTTTTTGACAAAATCAAAGGGGGAGAAGATTTATTGCTAGCTTGCATGATTAATTTGCTAACTCATTCAAGAGGAAGAAAATTGCTGGCTTGTGCATCAAAAGAGAAAATTTTGCTAGCTTGAATATTGAGAAGCAAAAAGTTGCTATCTCAAGAGAGGCAAAAATCTTGCTCAATTTCACTTCTTCAAAATTGCTTGCATTTTTGTTACAAATTATTGTTGAATCTCATGCAAGATTATTTGAAGTATTTGATCCTCCCTTTCTTTTTGATGCTAACAAAGGGGGAGAAAATTTTTAGCTCGAACATTGCAAAAATTTGCCATCTTGATTCCTATTTTGCAACTTCATGAGAAGCTAAGAATTGTTATATCAAAGGATGCAAATATTGCTATCGTGAGAAACAAGGTGCAAACTTGCACATCTCAAGAAGCAAGTAAAAAAAATTGCCATCATTGCCCATACTTAAAAACTTGCTATGATTGAATGGTATGATTGGATGTTATAATGCAAAGCTATGCTTAAATGTTGTATGATGTATATCTAGATTGATAGCTAGTATGTTATAAAATTTGCATATCTTTTAAACTAGCTATGATGCAACTTCTCCTTTTTGTTGATGACATAAGGGGAGAAGTAGATTGATGACTTCATGCATTGTATTGAATATTTTATATATTGCATGATGGTTTAAATGTATTCTCATAATATTATGATAAATGTTGCTTGGATTTGGGATAATCCAAGTGTTCTATTAATGGCATATTGATAGGGGGAGTTTGGTTAAACTCTGGGGAGTTATGGTTAACTCCGTTAGTCATCAATTAGTTATCATCATCAAAAAGGGGGAGATTGCTGAATCTCGGATTTTGATGATGAAACTAATTGATTGTGATTTATTGTTTAACTGCATTTTGAGTTACGCAGGTCTACTATCGATCAGGATTAGACAATTGACGCTGGAGGAATTGACGTTGTACCGAAGGTGATCACGTCAGGATATTGGATGTCGAGCCGAAGGTTCGGTCGATAATCGGCAGAAGGCTTCGTACGTCAGGCATCGGGCCAAGATGCATGTTGCGCCAAGGATATCGGGGTTGCAGAGGTCATCTGCCGATTGGGCAACGGACCACAAAAGAGGACGATGTGCCGAAGGATTGGACGAAGCGCCGACCAATGACGTGCCGGGCAACTGAATGTCAATTCGTGTTGTAATAACTATCTAGATCGAAGTAGAGTGTTTGTTTATTTGTGTGCAGGATTAACTACGATGAAGATAAAGACATAAAGTAAAACAAAGTGCCGAAAGATAAGTGGGATGGATCATTGGGAGTTCGAGAGTTCGATGGAAGTCCGAAGATTCGTTGGGAGTAGTTGTCGGAACCGACCGAGAACGAGAAGGGAGCTTGCCGAAGGGTTTTCGGAAGTTCGCCGAAAGGTTCGTCGGAAGTTCACGGAGCTTGCCAAAGAAGCTTGATGGAACTCGCCAAGATCATCATGAAGTCCGGGAGCTTGCCGGGAGTCCGTAGAATGGCTTCCGAGGGTTTGTCGGAAGACCGCCGGAAGTTCGCCGAAAGCTCACCGAAAGAAGTCTTGTCTTATAGACTTTGAAATAGCTTAAAAAATATCTTTAAAATTTGTAGTTAGCACATAATTTAGTTTAGGATTAGGTGTTAATCCTATAAACCAAATTTGAGCCAATTCGGACTTCGTTTAAACTCGACCGAAACCACTGTGCTGAAAAAAATGACTTGGGAGGTAGCACCGCCCCAGGCTGGGCGGTGGCACCACCCAGAGGCCAAGACCTGGGTGGTGGAACCACCCCAGGCAGGCGGTAGCATCGCCCAGCACCTGCTGTGTCAGTCTGCCAGACTGACAGGCGATAGAACCGCCTCTAACAGGCGGTAGCAATGCCCGACACTGGGAAACTCAAAAAAATTCAAATTTAGAGCCCAAATTTGAATTACTTTGAGGCCTATAAATACCCAACTCATTCAGAGTTTAGGGGGTGTCTAGAACTGAAAAAAGAAGGGGGAAACTCTCTTGAAAGTGTGTCAAATCTTCCCTCTAAGTCTTAAGAGTGTTCTAGTCCAAGAGAGGGGTAAGAGTGCTTGTAAGGGTTATCTCCTAAGCCCATCAAAAGGAGAAGTGCTGTAAGAGAGTTCATCCTCACCCGTTGGAAGGAGGATAGCTAGTGGAGAAGCCGGTAGCCTTAAGTGAAGAGGAATCGGGAGTGGACGTAGGTCGGATGACTGAACCACTATAAAAATCTGGTTTGCATTTACGTTCTTGCTATTTACTCTGCTACAAACCCTTTCCACTTGCTGCCTTATTTATTCAACTTCATATTCATCTTATTACGTATGCTTTAAAGTTAAAACGCAATCTTTCCGGGTTCAAACGAAATGTTGCATTCATTCGTACGAAGTTTCCGAACTTGTTTTAATCGCTGAAAATTTCTCGTTCCTTACCGCTGCACTAATTCACCCCCCCTTTTAGTGCCGCTCGATCCCTAACACACCCGTCAGCCACCGGCCATCGCCCGTAGGCTGCTCGCCTACAAGTGCCACCTGCAGCCTGCCTGCGGGCCCCTTGCCCACAACCGTCGCCGCTGCCACTACAAGCAGCCTTATGGGTGCCGTGCGAGCACAGCAACAGTAGAAACACTTATTGCCCTTCCTTACCTTTTGTGCCAACAATTTTGATGACAAAAATTGTTCTAAATCACAATACACGCTGTTAAAATTCGATCTTCAGATGAACAACCTGGCTCTGATACCATTGTTGAGAAATCTAAGGGGGCGACATCACATTCGTAGTAGAAGAACATAAAAATAAAACACCCTAGATTTTGACAAAAGGTTCCATCGTTATGCAAAGATCGATGCATCAAAAATATATCCGCGAATTCGAAAATTGCGTGTGTAAAAAGAAAGTGCCTAGAGAGATTGTATATCCTTGATTCCCTACAGATCTGTAGGACTAGATGAAGGAGTTCAAATGTCCTCCTCTCTAGTGATAATCCACATGGTAGGGACTACAACGATGCTCCTCTCTAGGGAGAGGAGAATAGAAGGTGGCTACCAAAAAACCCCAGCCTATAGACCTTTGGTTCCCTCCTATTTATAGAGGCCCCCTGTAAACCCTAATGGATCCTGCCCTATTAGGTATTAGATCTCTATCTAATTACCCAAGCCTCTTGGATTAGTGGGTCTCTACCCAATAATCTCTTATTAGCTCTTATTGGATCTCATCTTATGATCTAATAATCAGGGGCTTAATAGATATCCAATAAGTTAGGGGCTCCGGCGGATATCTTATATCCGAACCTCTATTCGTCGCAACACCTACTATATGTGTGTAACCCTCTAGGCCCAATATCTAGTAGTCTGTGAGCCATACCTATCAGAACTCCTTTTGACTCAGTGAATTATTATCTCATAATAATTCACTCGATTCATCGACTATAGATGTACTAGGCCACTACGCCACAGTCCCTAGACGATATAGGAGAATCTAATCCTTTAGACCTATATATCCTTAGTTATCATGTATCTATAGTCTCTCATCCATCTAATATCTAAGAGATCCTATACTGGGCATGGTGCTGTCAGGCCCATACGATCTCTCCTCGAATCTCGCTCTAATCGGATTCTCCCAGAGAACTCTTTCTCTCTCAATCAGAATAACTTTGACTAAGGATTTATTTAAGTAAGAATACATGAGATATTCCTCTTATAATACGAGATCGGATGATCCTCTATTGTCACTCAATAGCTCTCGTAAGGTTGGCTACCACTCTTAATAACCAGTTGTACTAGATCTGAAACTTCCAAACCTATATGTCCAGTATCAAAGAGTAGAGTACTCATATAGGACATCCTTGGTGTCTCAAGTCTAAGGACCAGATATACTATTGGAACTATGGAATCACTGTCTGACGTGAGGTATCAATAGCCATCCAGCATTTCATAAGTGGATCAATCAGTGAACTCATTCTCCAATGAGCACTTGTACTGTATCCTTAGTGTCTCCACATGAGTAGGTATGAGACCAGTCACCTCCATCATATGGATGGGTATACAGCATACTAGTCTATCCGGTTATCTCGATGTTCCTCTCGAGTAACCTATGACCGAGATTATTTAGGGTCTATGTTTAAAGGTGAATTGGTCTCATTATCGTGATCTCATTACGATCCGATTCCCATTGCACAGATCTAAGGATATTATAATATATGCAACACGTAAGATAAAGTGATAAAATACCTAATAAAAATAAACAAATGAAAGAGTGCATGTCAAGTCACAAGTGCCATCACTCATGTGATTGGCTTGTGGTGCACATATGACTAGCACTCCCTTCTCATTCTCGGCCAACTCCGACAGCACTTCTATTGAATCTTCGGACTTCCGTTGAACTCTCAAACTCCCATTGCTTCCATCGCACTTGACTCCAGCACTTTATTTCACTTTATGTCTTCATCATTATCGTAGTTAATCCTACACACATAAACCTTAACTCTACTTCGATCTAGTCAGTTTCACGAATCAACCTCCTATTGCCCAGCACATCATTGGTTGGTGCTTCGTCCAGTTCTTCGGCGCACCATCCTTTCTCATAGCCTATTGCCCAATCGACGGTTGACCTCCGCAACCCCGATCTTCTTGACGCAGCACCACTCTTCTTAGCTTGATGCTTAATGTCCGAATCCTTTTACCGATTATCGACCGGACCCTTGGCTTGACATCCAATATTCTGATGTGATTTCCTTTGGCGTAAAGCTGATTCATCCCGTGTCAACTATCTAATCCTGATCGATAGTAGACCTGCATCACTCAAAACGTAGTTAGATAAAAAAACACTATCAATTAGTTTCATCATCAAAATCTAAGATTCAACAATCTCTCCCTTTTTAATGATGACAACTAATTAATTACGGAGTTACCTTAACTCCTGGAGTTTAACTAATCTCCCCCTGTCAATATGCCATTGATAGAGCACTTGGATTATCTTAAATCCAAGCAACATGTATCAAAATCATATCAACAAAAACATCATGTAAATATATAAAATATTCAATTATATTATATTGCATGAACTCATCAATCTACTTCTCCCCCTTTGTCATCAACAAAAAGGAGAAGTAGTATCATAGCTAGTTTAAAAGATACGCAAGCTTTATAATCATACTAGCTATCAATCTAGATGTTCAACATACATCACTTTAAAACATTCAATTTTGACAAGTTTTTAAGGATATGTAATCATGATAATTCAACACTTATTTCTTGTGCAAGTTTACATTTTGCTTTTCTTGAATTCGCAAGGTAGCAATTCTTGATATTCAAGATAGCAAGTCCT
Source organism: Musa beccarii (assembly GCA_024322285.1). Classification (NCBI taxonomy): domain Eukaryota; kingdom Viridiplantae; phylum Streptophyta; class Magnoliopsida; order Zingiberales; family Musaceae; genus Musa; species Musa beccarii. The sequence goes on from CM044401.1 coordinate 39,288,656, forward strand.
TTTCTTCTTTTGTAGGCTAGCAAGATAACAAGTTTATACTTGGATTTCTTTGTGATATGCCAAGCTAGCAATTTTATCTCCCCTTTATCATTGTCAGAAGAAAGGGAAAATGTAATGTTGTAATTCATTTCCTTTTTCATCAAATTTTCAAATAATGACAAATGAGATATCAAAAAATAAATATTGACATAAATATTTCAATCATCAAAATTCAAGTCATGAATGTGAATTCAACAAGCTAGCTCCCCCTTAGTTTTTGTCAAAATGAAGTGGAGGACTCAATAGCTAAAAATTTCAATTATTATACAAGCCATATAAAGAAATCATGCCATGATATCAAGAAAATTCAAGAAGGACATGATTCATTTGACAAATCTTTTTAATAAAGTAAAAAAATTATACAACCAAGGATCATGCTAAAAATATATCAATATCATAGATCTAGTCATGATTCATGATTCATCATAAAGCAAATTAATTTTTAATCATCACATAAGGCATGCAAGCCAAGGTACTCAGGTCATTTCTAAATAATGAAAGATATAATATCAAAACTCTAGAAAATCAAGAAGAACATAATTCATTTGACAAATCCTTTTAATAATGATTCATCGTAAAGATATCAAGATCGCATTTCATAAAGAAGGATTTCAATTATCAAGATATCAAGATCACGATGTAGATTAAAAATTCTCTTAAAAGGATCTTGATTAAAAAGGAATTCAGGTTGTAATTATCAAGGTCATGAATCATAAATATTTTCTTTAGCAAAGAATCATATCAGCACTTGATTATTTCATAAGAAATTTCAATGCATCATGATTTATAAATTCTTTCTCTACAACATGAATCATAGGAGGTATAATAGCAATGATATCAATCATGATTCATTTGGTAGCAAATAGCAAGGAGAACAATTTGTTTCATGCATACGAAATCTCAATACGATCACATTTCATAAGAAATTCCAAGTATCAAATATCAAGTAATAATCACGTTTCTTGAAATTTCTCAAGTCAAGAAGTCAAAAGAAAGTTCATGATTCGGTTGAAACAAAATCTCATTCATCAACTCAAAACTCATAATCAAATTATCATTTTTGAGATTCATAACATGAATAAGGTTATTATCACATCATCAAAATATCATTCATAATTCAAGTGATTTACAAAATATCATAAATGAATTTATCACTTGTCTTCCATGGAAAAATCAAAAAACTTTTGGAGATAGTAAAATTTCAAGAATCATGCATTTCTATTTTTTTATGATTAAATTCATTTAAGCATGCCTTTGTCTTTTAAGGAATTATAGGAGAACAAATAAATTAAGGGAGATAGAACAAGATTGAAGCATTGAACATGATTTATATTTAAAATGTATCTCACGTCATAAATATGAATCAAGCATTTGTCAAATCCGAAATCATCCTCAAAATCACATTCAATAAATTCATACATGACAAGCATATATTTATTGAAAAATTGATAAAATAGAAGATTGCATTTCATTTTTATAAATTTCTATTCATGTGATTTGCTTCTTATAAGTATGCCTTTATTTTTAATAAAACAAGTATCAACATTCAAGACGAAAAGGAAAATTTTGTCTTAAAAATCATTAAGTTGAAACACATTAAGCATGATAACAAACTTTTAATATTTTTATTTCATCATTATCAATGATGATTTCATAAGGTATGTTCAATAAAAGCCATCATCATATAAATTCAAAATGCAAGTTTTGTCATTAAAGTCATCAAGACCAAATGTATCAAAATCTTTCATTCGAAAATTTTGTTAAGAGCAACGGAGATGGTTTACATGTAAGCATGCTCTCGTCTTTTTCTACTACATTCATGTATCATCGTATAGATCCGAAAAGTAAGTTTCAAGAGAAATCATTAAGACCAAACACATGATACACTCATTTATTTTCAAAATATTCATCATGTTTATTTTTATGAGATTCACAAGATTAGCAAAATGAATTCATTAATCTCAATATGATAGAAAATGCATTTCCATTTTATGCAATTGATTTCATGTGAGCATGTTCAAGTCTTTTATGAAAACATGTATCAACATTTATAAACAAGACATAAGTTTCATCATAAAACCGTCAAGACCAAACACATCAAAAATAAAACATCATGATAACACATTTTTATTTTTTTATGTGTTTTATTTTATGTGGTTGATCTCATATAAGCATATTCAAATTTTCATGGAAAAACTATACATCATGTTGAAAGTGAAATCATCAATATGCTTGCTTTTATCTTTTAATCATATTTGGTGTGCAAGCATTATCTTGAAACATGCCATTAATTTTTGTGTCAAACATCATGCATCTTGTTTGAAACCAAAAGCAATATAAAATCATCAAGATTCATAAATTTATCATAATCAAATGCTTTTCTTTTTATGTGTTTCATTTGTTTCATATAAGTATATTCTAGTTTTTATAAGAAAGTCATCATCGTATGACTCCAAAATAAATTTTGTTAAGCCCAAAAATACATTAATCCAAAATAGAAGATTTCAAGTCATAAGCATCAAACAAACATCTAACATCAAAAGACATCAAAAGACTTTAAAGAAATTGAAAATCAATACGGAAAGCGTATATGGAATTTATCGTTTTAGGTGTACATGCATTATGTCATCTTAATTTGTTATGAGAACGATTAGACCAAAAACACATTAATCCAAAACATAGAGTTTCAAATCAACATCACTTCAAAAACTCATGCATGATATAAAATCTATTGAATCTCAGATTTTGATGATGAAACTAATTGATTATGTTTTGTGGTATAATTGCGTTTTGAGTTACGCAGGTCTACTATCGATTAGGATTAGATAGTTGACGCTGAAGGAATTGACGTTGCGTCGGGTGATCACGTCAGGATATTGGATGTCAAGCCGGAGGTTCGATCGATAATCGGTAGAAGGCTTCATACGTCGGGCATCGGGCCAAGAAGAGCGGAGTTACACCATGGATATCGGGGTTGCGGAGGTCAATCGCCGATTGGGTAACAAGCCATAAGAGAGGACGATGTACCGAAGAATCGGACGAAGCACCGACCAATGACATGTCAGGCAACTGAATGTTAATTCACATTATAATAATTGTCTAGATCGAAATAGAGTTTTTATTTGTGTGTATGTAGGATTAACTACAATAATGATGAAGACGTAAAGTGAAACAAGTGCCAGAAAATAAGTGTGATGGATCGTTGGGAGTTCGAGAGTTCGACGAAAGTCCGAAGATTCATTGGGAGTGCTGCCAGAACTGACCGAGAACAAGTAGGGAGCTTGCCGAAGGGTTTCGGAAGTTCGCCGAAAGGTTCGTCGGAAGTTCGTGGAGCTTGCCAAGAAAGATCAGAGCTTGCCAATGAAGCTCATTGGAAATTGCCAAGATCATCGTGAAGTCTGAGAGCTTATCGGGAGTCCGTAGAATGGTTTCCGAGGGTTCGTTGAAAGACCATCGAAAGATCACCGGAAGCTCGCTGGAAGAAGTCTTGACTTGTTAGACTTTGTAATAGCTTAGGAAATGTCTTTAATTTCATAGTTAGCATGTTAATTTAGGTTAGGATTAGGTGTTAATCTTATAGCCCAAGTAGGGGCCAATTAGGCCTTGTTTTGGATCAGTTTGGGCCGAGGCTTAGGCCCAAACTAGTGAGCTGAGCGGTGGCACCGCCCAACACCCGAGAGCATGGGCAGTGGCACCACTGCCTTGGACAGTGGAACTGCCCAGTACACTGTCAATCTGACAACTGACAGGCGGTGGCACCGCCACTAACAAGCGGTGGCACTGCCAGCACCGGGAACACCTAGGGTATTTATAGACCACTTGGGGCCTATAAATACCCCAGGTGTTCCTACAAGAAAGAGGATAAGCACAACACTTTGAAAGCAAGAAAATGCTATTCAAATCTCTCTAGAAAATCCTCCTTAGTTTTCACTTGTATTCCACCGAAAGAAAGGAGAGAGTGCTTGTAAGGGTTTTCTCCTAAGCCCGTCAAAAGGAGAGGAGTTGTAAGGGTGTTGATGCTCGCCCATTGGAAGGAGGATAGCTAGTGGAAAAGTCGATGGCCTCAAGAGAAGAGGAATCGAGAGTAGGCATAGGTTGTATGACCGAACCACCATAAAATCGGGTTTGCGTTTCAATATTGTCATTTACATTTATGCAAACTTGTTCATTTACTTACTTTGCTTCTTACTCACTTTCTTATGAGTCATTTTAAGTTTATACGCAATCAAAACTAGGTTTAATCGAAATATATTTTTTATCGTATAAAGTTTCTGAAGTTGGTTTAAATCGCCGAGAAGTTTAACGTGTTTAACTGCTGCACTAATTCACCCCCACCCCCCTCTTAGTGCTGCTCGATCCCTAACAATTGGTATCAGAGCCTTGTTATTTCTCATTTGGATTTACACCTATAAGAAATGGCTCTTCATGGCTTTCAAGAGGGCTTTTCGGTTGTACGTCCACCGTTCTTTAACGAATCAGACTACACTTATTGGAAAACTCGAATGAGAGTTTTCTTGCTTTCAATGGATTTGAATTTATGGAATGTTATTGAAAACGGTTTTCAACTTCCCTCTAAACCGATGAACGAATGGTCGGATTTGGAGAAAATATCTTTTTCTTTAAATGCAAAGGTTATAAATGTCTTATTTTGCGCTTTAGATAAAAATAAGTTCAATCGGATTTCTATGTGCGAAATGGCTTTTGAAATTTAGCGAATACTTGAAATTACACACGAGGGAACTAGTAGAGTCATATGGCCTTCTATCGTTATAGATAGGGACCGATTCCCGGTGTAGGTTGAGTTGGTCGAGTCTCTCGAGATTCACCTATATCGTAATTCGCTATCTTACCTATGACATGGAGATATCACCGGTGACCTAAGGATATGATATGCTTGGTTGAGTCTTTCGAGGGCACATCATCGAATCAAACTCATCTTGTAATAATGGTAATGACTTAACCAAGCATCATGGTTAGTCGAGTCCCTTGAGGCCATGGTGGTTCGAAGGCCAAACATGATGGGAATCACAAAGAGTTGTGATCGATAAGAGTTGCCTACCTTTTGGGCTTAGTATAATTGATCGAGTCTCTCGATGTTATACTAAGACGTCGATTGGATCTCGATCCCCACTAGAAGTCTGCCGAAGACTTCTGTTTCATATGCTGAGAGTGTTGCATGACTCGCTAGAAAAATAGTGGGAGCATGTCAAGATAAAAGTCCATATCTTGATTATTTATTTTTCTATAAAATCTATATGTTATTTATTTATGCTATATCTCTTATTTATTAGTAAATATTGTCATTAGACTCTCTACATGGCATATTTGATGCCAACCGCCTCACTAGTTTAAACTATACGAATTGGCTCTGTAACCTGAGAATAGTTCTCATAATATAGAAAATTGTATATATCCTTGATATAGTGATGCCTACGCCTGACGAAGGGGCAAGCGAGGATGAGGTCACTTGCTATGTGAAGTACACAAATGACTTCACTCTTGCTCAGTGTTACATGTTGGGTTTCATGACTCCTAAGTTATAGGGAAAGCATGAAAAGATGGATGTCAGATCTATCTATACCCTTATATCTCCATAAATTATATGAGGAATAGGGAATAACTCAACGATATGAGATATCGAAGAGTCTCTTTCATGCTAGTATGACTGAGTGGACACTGGTTCAAAACCATGTCCTTAAGATGATTGAGTGGATAGAGAAACTCACAGGTCTAGGAATAATCCTAGAGGATAACTTGTATGTGGATCTTGTGCTTTAGTTCCTACTAGATTTCTTTTCACAATTCTCTAAGAAGGACCCAGCAAAGGACAAAAGTCAATGCTTCCACTGCAATAAATACGAGCATTGGAATAGGAACTACAAAAAATACATTGCAAAGAAGGTGAAATAGAAGCTTAGAGAAGCTTTAGGTACATTCATGATCAGTCTCCATTTGTTAGACTCATATGATAACACATGAGTATTAGATACCGATAATACTTATCATATCAATAATTCATTGCAAGCTCTAGCAAGACCTAGGAGATTGGCGAGAGGCAAGATGGATCTCAAGATAGGTAATGGAGCAAGAGTTGCTGTTGTTGCTATTGGTGAGGTCACCATACATCTACTTGGTGGAGCTATTATTGCATTGGATGCATGCTATTTTATTCCCTCTATTATCAAAAATATTATTTCTATTTCATGTTTGATATTGAATGGTTATAAAGTAGTTTTTGAGAACAATAGTTGTTCAATTATTAAGGATGATGAGATTATCATGAGAGGAATATTGCATAACGGTTTGATTATGCTAGACACTTCTCCACATATCATGAATATAAGTGAGTCCAAGAGGAAACGAGATGAGGTGAACAGTACATACCTATGGCATTGTAGGCTAGGTCATATCCATGAGGGAATGATTCAAAAGTTGCTAAAGGATGGATACCTAGATCAATTCGATTGTGAGTCATATGCAACCTGCGAATCTCTTCTTCATAGAAAGTTGACTAACTCTCCATTTAGTGGAACCGGAGAGAGAGCCATTGAGTTGCTAGAACTCATATATAGTGATGTATGTGGCCCTATGTCAACTAGGCCATAGGTGATTGCTCCTACTTCATTATTTTCACTAACAATTTCTCTGGGTACGAACACATGTACTTGATGAAATATAAGTCCGAAGCCTTCGAGAAATTTAGGAAATATAAGAATGAAGTAGAGAATTAGATTAGAAAAAGTATCAAGGCTCTTCGATCTGATCGAGGAGATGAGTACTTGAGTACAGAGTTCACCCAGTTCCTTAAGGACTATGAGATTTTGTCATAATGGACACCTCCTTATATACCATAGCTGAATGGTATATCCGAAAGAAGGAATTGCACACCGTTAGATATGGTGTGGTCCATGATGAGTTTTGTCAACCTACCCATCTAATTCTAGGGACACGCCCTAGAGTTCGCAACTTACCGTTTGAACAAAGTTTCAATTAAGTCGGTAGAGTCTACACTGAAAGGATCAAAAGGCACTAAGAGGGGGGGGGGGTGAATTAGTGCAGCGGATTAAACTCGTATTCTTGAAAACGATTTCACAAAGAAACATAAGTTCGTAGGAAGATTTCGATTCGACGAAAGAGAACTTGAAAGTAATTGCTTGTGAAAAGGAACTAACTATGAACTTGCAGCCAAGAAATGAAATTATTCAGAAATATAAACACTCACACATTTAAGGACACAATGATGTATAGTGGTTCGGTCAAATGACCTACATCCACTCTTGAAGCCTTTGCGATGAGGCTCCGCTCTTCCACTAGCAAGTCCTTTGAAGGGGAAGGATCAAACACCCCTTTTACAACCCTTTACAAGATGTTCACACTTGTACAAGATCTCTCAAGAAGAAGAAGAAGGTGAACACTTAGCAAAGAAAACAACACTTTTCAAAACTCTTCAAAAGCTCAAGACTCAAACTTTTTCTTGCTCAAAAGGGTGCCCTTTCAGGTGAGAAAGGGGGTATTTATAGATCCAAAGTGGATTCAAAATTGGGCTCCAAATTCCAAGTGAATTTGGAGTTCCCATGTGTCAGTGGTCAAGCGCGGTGCCCTTTGTCTGTCGGGCGGTGCCCGCTGTGTCGATCTTTGATCGACGTTGCGAAGCGTGCCACCGCCCGAAAGCGGTGCCACCGCCAGCAGCGGTGCTACGCTCCACGATGGCGTGATCGGCGGTGCCACGTCTGATGTTCCACCGCCGTCGATTATCTGGCGGTGCTACGCTTGCACAGCGGTTCCACCGCTGTGTGTGTCAGGGTGTGTGTGTCAGTGCTGGCGGTTCCACCCCAGGCTTGGTTCCACCGCCCTAAGCTTGGGCGGTTCCACGCTTGCCCCCGATTCGGACGAGCCGAATGGGGCCTGTTTAGATCTCAACTTGACACAGTAGTGGCCCGGTTGGCTCCTATTGAATTTTGGGCAGGATTTATTTCTTAAATCCTTGCTCTACTCATGTGCAAATTATGAACATAACTTAACGTGATTTGATCGGACACCCTTCAAGTCGACTTCCGGCGAGTTCTACGGCGAGATTCGGCAAGCCTCCGATGCTTCCCTCGGATTGCTACTAGTGGTCTCCCAGCATACTCCGGCGAGCTCAACTAGTCTTCGGCTGGTTTCCGAATCTTCCCGGAAGTTCCGCGAACCTTCGACGATCTTTGAAATGGACTTTCGAAAACTTCGACAAGTCCCTGATTTGATCTTGGATGGTTCCGGCAACTCTCCGAAAATCTCTCGGACTTTCGATGAACTCTTGAACCCCGACGGACTTGGCCTCGGTAAATCACGTTATGTTTTCTTTCCATCGTAGTTATTCCTGCACACTCATCTCAACAAAGAGATTAGTACAAATATTTCACCAATTGATTTCATCATCAAAATCCGAGATTTAACAATCTCCCCCTTTTTGATGATGACAATCAATGGTGATGGAGTTATTCTTAACTCCCCTATGTATATGCCATAAAGAAAAATTGCTTGAATTCAATTTTGAATTCAACACAATTAATTTTAATTTCAAGATTTCAAAATAGATATCAAAGATATCAATGAAGTATACATAATCAAAAACATGATATCAAGAACCCAACTAAGTTTATGTTGGACAACGATATCATATGGCAATACACATATCATTTCTCCCCTTTGTCATCAACAAAAAGGAAACGAGGGAATCATAATAATAAGGAGGGTCGGAAAAACATCACAAATGTGGAAAAGGAAATCAGAAAAACCGAAAACCATTCCCACAGTGGCGAAAAGATGTAAGATAACACAAAGCATGAAGTTAAGACAACATAGATGTCAACAAGAAGATGTCACGATGTAAGGAATAGAACATAAATGTCAACATACAACACAAGTTTACATCGTTCAAAAAGAAAACACAGCAAGCTACTCCTCAGGAGGAATGCCAAGATGCCTATACATGTGATTGATCTTTAAGTTCATCTTCCGCATTTCCTTCAAAATTTCAATTTGCTGTAGTTTTACTTCATTTAACTCTCTCATGATCGGATCAGAGAAGATGGAGCAAAAATGTCACGATGTAGCATTTGTAACAAAAGGATTAGGAGGAGGAGATTCATTTCCCCTAAGGACTGGTGTTTGAGGATGGTCTACTGGTGGGGAGGTATATTACATCTCCTAGGTTGCCTAACCCCTATTCCATGCTCGAAAGTACATCTAAGTCGTCTAAGTAGTTTAACGTCAATAATATTAAATCTTTCGACTTGTATTGCTTCTTCATCTGGTGGAATGCAGATGTTATGGGCATGCAATAGTCTAGTTATTAAACCTCCATATGGTAACATTGATCCTTTAGAAAGGACCTCTATCATGTCTTTGCTGATTAGGTAACCAAAACAGAAATGTTGTCTAGTCATGATCCAATATAAGGTACCTAATTCGGTGAAACTGATCTCATCATGATGAAAGCGCTTAGGAATAACAATGCTTATTAGAATGTGATGCAAAATTTTAGAGTTAAAAGGTAATAAATGTTCACAACTCTTGGGAATTATTCCTAAATTTGGGTTTGCAAACACAGTTTCTAAAGCTTCAGAGTGAGTGGCACCAACTGTGTCCATATCCCATTTTCCCCGAAAATAACACCCTAGCTCTCTTTCAACAATTCCAATTAATGAGCATATAGTATTATCACATATTTGAATCTCATTACCTAGAAGATAAGTTGACAAGCCATCATCATTCGTTAAATTAGCATAGAACAACTTAACTAAACGTGGATAAATTGGTTCAATAATTTACAGAATAGGTAAAGCCTCTAAGTCTGCAAACCACATGATAGGTTCTAAGTTTCCTAATTGATTCAAATCAACATACTTTCCTTTATGAATGGGTCTAGAACCAAATTCAGAAAATCTAAGGGAGGCTTCTTGTAATTTAAACAAGGATTGGTCAAATGAATCTACCTCCATCCTTTTCCTTTGTCTCTTGATGTTCTTCTAGGAGCCATTTCTATTCATGAATGATCAAAAATCAATTGAAGAAAGGAATGAAACTTCACAAGAGAAGGAAAGAGAAATAATTCTGTTTTTACCTTAGATTGGTTCTTTGAGATGTAGGAAGCTTGAATCAAGATAAAATCTCCTCCTTAGGCTTCTAGATGGGAAGAAATGACACCAATTTGAAGTTTGGAAGAGTTTGGAAGAGTGAGAGAGGCGGTTCACAGATTAGGGAGGCGGTTCTACCCGCCGGCCCTAACACACTTTATAGCAGGTGTTAAGGCGGTACTACCGCCTTCAAAGAAAGGGTTCCACCGCCTGGGTTGACTACCTGCGGTTCCACCGCATTAGCGGTTGATGCTACCGCCGGTAGCACAAAAACTAATTCGGATTTCATGTTTTTTTTTTTTTTTAAAGAAAAATCTCAGAGATGGGATGAAGTCAAAAGGAATAAATCCATGGGAAAATCCGAATCAAATCGATGGAAATCATAGTTTAAACATAATTTCAAGAAGAGACATCATCAAAAAAAAAAACTTACTTACTTGGACAGTTTAGCATGCCTAATTCCCTTCTAATAAAATCAAATTGTTCCTCATTTAAAGGTTTCGTAAAAATGTCCGCTAATTGATGATTTGTATCAACAAAATCAAGAGTGACATTTCTACTACTTACATGATCACGTATAAAGTGATGCACGATGTCAATGTGCTTAGTGCGAGAGTGTTGGATTAGATTTTTAGTTAGACAAATTACACTCGTGTTATCACACTTTATAGGAATATTTTTTAAGTAGATTCTATAGTCCTTTAGTGTATTTTTATCCAGATAACTTGTGCACAACATGCACTAGCAGCTATATATTAAACCTGCTTGTAGATAGTGCAATCGAATTTTGTTTCTTGGAAGTCCAAGAAACAAGTGCATGTCCTAGAAATTGGCATGTTAGGATGTGCTTTTTCTATCTATTTTACATCCACCAAAATCTGCATCTGCATAAGCTTTCAAACTAAAATTTTCAGATTTTGGATACCATAATCCAAGATTAGGAGTCCCTTTAAGATATCTAAGAATCCTCTTGACAGCTTTCAAGTGAGATAGCTTAGGATTAGCTTGGAATCTTGCACATAGCCCTACACTGAACATGATGTCGGGTTTGGTTGCAAAGTGAGATAAAGCAGGCTACCTATCATGCCCCTATAAGTTTTTTGATCAAAACTTTCTTCATTTTCATCCATATCTAATTTAGTGGAGGTGCTCATAGGAGTGCTAATTTCTTTTGATCCATCCATATTAAATCGTTTTAACAATTCCAATGTGTATTTTGATTGATTTAGAAATATACCATCACTTAGTTGCTTGATTTGAAGTCCTAAAAGAAATTTAGTTCTCCCATTACACTCATCTCAAATTCATCACTCATATCCTTAGAAAATAATTCACATAGTGATTTATTACAAGATCCGAAAATAATATCATCAACATAAATTTGAACAATAAGAAAATTGTTTTCAAAATATTTAATAAACAATGTAGTATCAACCTTGCCTTTAGTGAAATTATTTGAAATCAAGAAGGAACTAAGCCTCTCATACCAAGCCCTAGGGGCTTGTTTAAGACCATATAAGGCCTTAGTTAGCTTAAACACATGGTTAGGAAATAGAGAGTTTTCGAATCCGGGTGGTTATTCAACATAAACTTCTTCGGAAATAAAACCATTTAAAAATGCACTTTTGACATCCATTTGAAATAATTTAAAATCTTTACTACTAGCATAGGCAAGGAGCATCCTAATGGCTTCCAATCTTGCCACCGAGCGAAGGTTTCTTCATAATCGATACCTTCTTCTTGGTTGAAACCTTTGGCCACTAGTCTAGCCTTGTTTCTAACCACGATACGCATTCATCTTGCTTGTTTCTAAAGACCCACTTAGTACCAATAACTAAGTGGTCATTAATCTAGGAACAAGCTTCCATACCTCATTCCTCTCAAATTGATTCAATTCTTCTTGCATTGCGATAACCCAAGAATCATCTTTTAGGGCATCAACAATGCATTTTGGTTCAACTTGAGAAAGAAAGGCAGCATGGGCACAAAAATTTTTGAAAGAAGAGCGAGTTTGAACCCCTTTCGATGCATCTCCTATAATTAACTCCTTGGGATGAGCATCTACATACTTCCATTCCTTTGGTAAGGAAGTTTGGGAAGAAGATGCATCCAAGATGTTATTTTGAGGAGAGGGTTCATTCAAATTCAAATCATCAAGACCAAAATCATCATCAAAATCTTTTTCTTAAATTCGAAACTTCATTAAAAACCACATGAATAGATTCTTCTATAAGTAAGGTTCTCTTGTTGAAAACATGAAAAGCCTTAGAAACGGAAGAATAACCAAGAAATATGCCTTCATTAGATTTTGCATCGAATTTTCCTAAGGCATCCTTTTCATTCAAAATAAAGCATTTGCAACCAAAAACTTTAAAGTAAGAAACATTGGTTTTTTATCATTCCATAATTCATATGGAGTTTTGGATAGGGATGGTCTCACTAGAACTCTATTCATCACATAGCAAGCCGTATTCACGGCTTCGGCCCAAAAATATTTTGGTAAATTATATTCATTTAACATGGTTCTAGCCATTTCTTGCAAACTTCTATTTTTCCTTTCTACTACTCCATTTTGTTGTGGATTTCTTGGAGTAGAGAAGTTGTGATTGTATCCGTTTGTTTCACAAAAATTTTGGAAGTCATGATTTTGAAATTCACCTCCATGATCACTTGAATTGATGAGATCATAAAGCCTTTTCATTTTAAGTGAGTTTACAAAATTTAGAGAAACATTTGAAGCAATCACTTTTATGAGCCAAAAATAGGTCCAAGTGTATCTACTATAGTCATCCACAATTACAAAGGCATATTTGCTACCTCCTAGGCTTGTTATGTCAATTGGTCCAAATAAGTCCAAGTGGATCAATTGCAATGGTCTAGTGGTGCTAATGTGATTTTTGATTTGAAACTAGTCTTTATTTGTTTTCCTAGTTGACATGCATCACATACCTTATCCTTAACAAATTTTCGTGTTTAGGATACCTCTTACTAAATCTCTAGATGAAATCTTAGAGATTAGTTTCATGCTTGCATGGCCTAGCCTCCTATGCCAAAGCCAAGCGTCATCATTCAAAACCGAAAAACACATTTCATTACTTAATTTATCAATATTTATGGTGTAGACATTATTTTGTTTTAAAGCAATCATGGATATGTTGTTGTTGGGTTTTTCAATAATGCAAACATTGGATTCAAATCTAACAACATAACCTTTATCACATAGTTGACTAATACTTAAAAGATTATGTTTTAAACCATCAACTAGTAAACACATCATCAATTGAAAAACTCGATTTGTTACCTATGGTTCCCTTGCCAATGATTTTACCCTTCTTGTTGTCTCCGAAAGTGACATATCCTTCTTCTTTGCTAGAGAGCATAGAGAAATGAGATGGATCTCTGGTCATGTGCCTTGAGCATCCACTATCAAGATACCATTTCTTGCTCCTAGCTTGTGAGTTTGTCTACAAAAGAGGATTGTTTTTAGGTACCCATTTGATTTTGGGTGCCTTACAAATTGATCTACTTACTTTGTAATTTATCATTGAATTGTTTATGGTTCCTTTAGGAACCCATATCAACTTTTGTGGACTAATTTTCTTGAATGGACATTTGTAGGTAACATGTCCCGTTTTGCAACAAAAATTACATTTCAAATGGGGTGATACATGCAATGTAGGCCCTTTAATAAAGGTGGTGGGATTTTGGTGAGAACCTCTCACAAATCCGATACCACTTCTATTTCCGACATGACCTTTGTTAGCAAGAATCATGTCTAAGCCCTTGCTACCGACCTTAAACTTGTTTAGGGTCTCTTTGAGTAGCAAGTTCTCCCTTTTTGTTGCATCTAAGTCTTCACACTTAGAGCATGGGGGTAGAGAAGGGTTTTGAAGACTATTGAATTTACTTTGTAATAAAGCATGCTCTTTCTTAAGCAAATTGAACTTCTTACTAATAGTTCTACATTCATCAAACAACTCATGAAAAGCCATAGAAAGTTCATCGAAAGATAACTCTTCATTAAGTAACTCACTAACCTCTTCTCCAAATGCCATTAGAGCGAAGTTTGCCTCCTCTTTGTTGCTAGCCTCTTCAACCTCGGAGTCACTTGAATCATCCCACGTGGCCTTCAAGGCTTTTTCTTCTTGAATTGCTTCTTCTTGGCTTGAGGGCATTCATTCTTGAAGTGTCCCGGCTTCTTGCATTCGTAGCAAATGACTTGGTCCTTTTTGTGTTCAAATTTGCTTTTTGTGTCATTTTTGAATTTGTTCTTTCTTATGAATTTCTTAAACTTTCAAGTTAGAAGTGCAATGTCATTGTCACTATCCTCATCACTTGATGTTCCTTTCAAGTGGTCTTCTTGTGTTCTAAGTGTCATATCCTTCTGTTCTTTGGAAGGGGGTTCTCAAGCTCTTCATGAGCATGGCACGTCATCTCGTAAGTCATTAGAGATCCAATAAGTTCTTCAATGGGAAATACTTTAAGATCCTTGGCCTCTTGAATGGCCGTGACCTTTGGATCCCAACACTTTGGAAGGGATCTTAAAATCTTAGTTACCAATTCAAAATTCGAAAAGCCTTTACCAAGAGCTTTAAGTCCATTGATGACATCCGTAAAGCGGGTGTACATGTCTCCAATGGACTCATTTGGTTTCATCCGAAAAAGTTCGTAGGAATGCACAAGAATGTTGATTTTGGACTCCTTCACTCGGCTAGTGCCTTCATGAGTGATTTCAAGAGTGCGCCAAATATCAAAAGCCGATTCACAAAGCGGAAACCCGATTAAACTCATTCTTATCAAGTGCACAAAATAAGGCATTCATAGCCTTTGCATTGAGCGAAAATCTTCCTCTCTGACTCATTCCATTCACTCATCGGAAGAGAAGATTTTGCGAAGCTATTTCGACAATGTTCCAAAGTTCGAAGTCCATGGAAATAAGAAAAATCCTCATACGAGTCTTCCAATACGTATAATCCGACCCATTGAACATAGGTGGACGAGTAATGGAGAGACCCTCTTGCATACCGGAGTAGGCCATCTCTCTTGGGTTTTAAACCAATATGAGAGCAAACCTGCTCGATACCAATTGAAAGGATCAAAAGGCACTAAGAGGGGGTGAATTAGTGCAATGGATTAAACTCGTATTCTTGAAAATGATTTCACAAAGAAACACAAGTTCGTGGAAGAATTTGATTCAACGAAAGAGAACTTGAAAGTAATTGCTTGTGAAAAGGAACTAACTAAGAACTTGCAGCCAAGAAATGAAGTGATTCAGAAATGTAAACACTCACACATTTGAGGAGACAATGATGTATAGTGGTTCGGTCAAATGACCTACATCCACTCTTGAAGCCTTTGCAATGAGGCTCCGCTCTTCCACTAGCAAGTCCTTTGAAGGGGAAGGATCAAACACCACTTTTTACAACCCTTTACAAGATGTTCACACTTGTACAAGATCTCTCAAGAAGAAGAAGAAGGTGAACACTTAGCAAAGAAAACAACACTTTTCAAAACTCTTCAAAAGCTCAAGACTCAAACTTTTTCTTGCTTAAAAGGGTGCCCTTTCAGCTGAGAAAGGGGGGGTATTTATAGATCCAAAGTGGATTCAAAATTGGGCTCCAAATTCCAAGTGAATTTGGAGTTCCCATGTTTCTAGTGGTCAAGGCGGTGCCACGCTTGTCGGCAGTGCCACACTTTGTGTCGATCTTTGGTAGCCACGCGTCGGCGTGCTTGCCACGAGCAGCGGTGCTACCGCCGATCCAGGATCAGGCGGTGCCACCGAAAATCATTATCTGGCGGTGCTACAGACCCCGAATGCTTTGCAGGCAAGCGGTTCCACCGCTTGTGTGTGTGCGGCGGTGCTACCGCCCAGTGGCGGTTCCGCCCCAGGCTTCAGCGGTTCCACCGCCCAGGCTTGGGCGGTTCCATCGCTTGCTTTGCCCCCATTCAGACAGAGCCGAATGGGGCCTATTTAGATCTCAACTTGACACGCTGTGAGTGGCCCGGTTGGCTGGCTCTCTGAATTTTGGGCAGGATTTATTTCTTAAATCCTTGCTCTACTCATGTGCAAATTATGAACATAACTTAACGTGATTTGATCGGACACCCTTCAAGTCGACTTCGGCGAGTTCTGGCGAGATTCGGCCAGGCCTCCGATGCTTCCCTCGGATTGCTACCGGTGGTCTCAAAGATACTCCGGCGAGCTCAACTAGTCTTGGTGGTTTCCGAATCTTCCGGAAGTTCGCGAACCTTCGACGATCTTTGAAATGGACTTTGAAAACTTCGACAAGTCCCACGATTTGATCTTGGATGGTTCCTGCGGATGTCATCAAAGCAACTCTTTCGAAAATCTCTCGGACTTCCGATGAACTCTTGAACCCCGACGGACTTGGCCTCGGTAAATCACGTTATGTTTTCTTTCCATCGTAGTTATTCCTGCACACTCATCTCAACAAAGAGATTAGTACAAATATTTCACCAATTGATTTCATCATCAAAATCCGAGATTTAACATACACCATATGAGATATGGAAAGGGAAGAAGTTCAATCTTAAGGTTATTAAGATTTGGGGCTACCCTGCCCATGGTAAGAGACACAATCTTGATAAATTGGAATCCAGGATGGAATGATGCAAGTTTGTGGGATACCCCAAGGAAACTTGTGGGTGTTACTTCTATCACCCCAAGGACCAAAAGGTCTTCGTAGCTAAGAGAGAAGTGTTCCTTGAGAAGGAACACATTCTTGATGGAGACAGTGGGAGTATGATAGAGTTGAGTGAGGTTAGAGAACCTAGCTCAAGTACCATTCCACAGCTAGAGTATGTTTAGGTACCTAACACACAAGTACTACTTTTATGCAAGTTCGGAAGTGTATCCCATTCTCGTGAGAGATATATGGGACATATCAAAGGAGAGGATGTTGAGGATATTAATCCTCAGACCTATGAGGAGGCTATTATGAGTATAGACTCCGGGAAGTGACAAGAAGTCATGAATTCAGAGATAGATTCTATATACTCAAATAAGGTTTGGAACTTAGTTGATGCACCCAAAGGTATCGTACCCATTAGTTGTAATTGGATCTTCAAGAAGAAGATCAGAGTATATGAAAAGGTAAAGACATATAAAGCAAGGCTAATGACTAAGAGGTATTGTCAAAATCAAGGTGTTGACTATGACGAAACCTTCTTGACTATGACGAAACCTTCTCACCCGTAGCCATGCTAAAATCCATCCAAATTCTATTGGCTATTACCATATACTATGATTATAAGATCTAGCAGATGGATGTGAAAATCATGTTTCTCAATGTCAACCTCGAGGAGGAGGTATATATGATATAACCTAAGAGATTCGTGTCCAAGGATAGTCCATATAAGATGTGCAGGTTGCTTAGATCCATCTATGGACTAAAGCAAGCTTCTTGAAGTTAGAATATAAGATTTAATGAGGTGATCAGATATTATGACTTTATTAAGAATGAAGATGAGCCTTGTATATACAAGAAGGTAAGTGGGAGTGCTATCACCTTTTTGATACTGTATGTGGATGACATCCTGATCATTGGGAATGATGTAGAAATGCTCTCCACAGTAAAGACTTAGTTACCTAGACACTTCTCTATGAAGGACTTACAGGAAGCATCTTACATATTGGGAATTCGAATCTATAGAGATAGATTCAAGAGAATGCTTGGCTTGTCTCAATCTAGGTACATAGACACCATTGTCAAAAGGTTTGGCATGAGAAATTCCAAAAGATGTCTCAGATTGATGAGATATGGGATCTTGCTTCTAGAAGTGTGTCCCCAAATACTCCAAAAGAAAGGGCACACATGGACAGGATACCCTATACTATAATGATATGTTCTATTACATATGCTATACTATATACCAGGCCAAATATAGCATATGCTCTTAGTGTCATGAGTAGGTATCAGGTGGATGCATGCTTGGAATACTAAAAAGCAATAAAGTGTATCCTTAAGTACTTGAGAAGAACTAAAAATCTTTTACTGGTATATAGAGAAAGTAGCTTAAGGGTTGAGGGCTACACGGGCTCAAGCTTCCAGTCCGATATCGATTATAACAAGTCTAATTTAGGATATGCATTTACCTTAAATGGAGGAGCAGTATGCTAGAAGAGTTCTATGTTGAATCTCGGATTTTGATGATGAAACTAATTGAATGTGTTTTGGTCATCTAACTACGTTTTGAGTCACGCCTCTTGAAAGCCATGAAGAGCCATTTCTTACGGGTGTAAATCCGAATGAGAAATAACGTGGCTCTGATACTAATTGTTAGGGATCGAGCGGCACTAAGAGGGGGGGGTGAATTAGTGCAGCGGTAAAGAACGATAGATTTTTGGCGATTAAGACAAGTTTCAAAAACTTCGTACGATGAAAGCAACGTTTCATTTGAAACTGATTCGATTGCGTTTTAATTTTAAAGCATACGTAAGAAGATGAAAAGGAAGTTGAGTAAGTAAGGTAGCAAATGAAGGTGGTTTCAGTAAAGTAAGTTTCAAGAAAGTAAATGCAAACCGATTTATAGTGGTTCGGTCATGCGACCTACGTCCACTCCCGATTTCTCTTCACTTGAGGCCATCGGCTTCTCCACTAGCTATCCTCCTTCCAATGGGTGAGGATAAACTCTCTTACAGCACCTCTCCTTTTGATGGGCTTAGGAGATAACCCTTACAAAGCCTTTCACCCCTCTCTTGGACTAGAACACTCTTAAAACTTAGAGGGAAGATTTGACACACTTTCAAGAGAGTTTCCCCCTTCTTTTTCTAAGTTCTAGACACCCTTTCATCTATGAATGAGAGGGGTATTTATAGGCCTCAAAGTGATTCAAATTTAGAGCCCAAACTTGGAGCCAAAATTTGAACAATTTTAAATTTTCCGGTGCTGGCAGTACTAGGCGGTGCCACCGCCTATCCATGTGTACATCGCGGTGTGCCTGGAGTCTTTGGTGTGTGCTCACTTGGTGCTTGGGTGGTGCTACCGCCCAGGTCATTTCAGCACAGTAGTTTCGACCGAAAACTCGACCGAAACCGGTCCAAATGAAGTCTGAATTGGCCCAAACTTGGTTTATAGGATTAACAACTAATCCTAAACCAAATTATGTGCTAACTATGAATTTTAAAGATATTTTTTAAGCTATTACAAAGTCCACAAGACAAGACTTCTTTCAACGAGCTTTCGGCAAACTTCCGGTGGTCTTCCGACGAACCCTCGGAAACCATTTCGCGGACTCCCGGCAAGCTCTCGGACTTCACGATGATCTTGGCGAGTTCCACCAAGCTTCTTTGGCAAGCTCCGATCTTTCTTGGCAAGCTCTGTGAACTTCCGACGAACCTTCCGGCAAATTTTCGAAAACCCTTCTACAAGCTCCCTATTCGTTCTCGACTAGTTCCGGCAATACTCCCAATGAATCTTCGGACTTCCGTCGAACTCTCGAACTCCCAACGATCCATCCCACTTGTCTTCCAACACTTTGTTTCGCTTTACGTCTTCATCATCATCGTAGTTAATCCTGCACACAAACAAACAAACACTCTACTTCGATCTAGACAGTTATTACAATGCGAATTAACATTCAGTTGCCCGGCACATCATTAGTCAGTGCTTCATCCGATCCTTTGGCACATCATCCTCTTTTGCGGTCTGTTGCCCAATTAGTAATTAACCTCTGCAGCCCTGATATCCTTAGCACAATATGCTCTTCTAGGCTCGATGCCCGACGTACGAAGCCTTCCACCGATTGTCGATCGAACCTCCGGCTCGACATCCAATATCCAGACGTGATCACCCGGTGCAATGTCAATTCCTCCAGCGTCAACTGTCTAATCCTGATCGATAGTAGACCTGCGTAACTCAAAACGTAGTTAGATCACAAATCACAATCAATTAGTTTCATCAAAATCCAAGATTCAACAGAGGTGTGGCGGGATCATGAAGGTGACATCGGGACCCATAAAGTCAAGACGAACGATTGCGACACATAGAGATGCGACGAAATGCTGTCGGAACCGATGAAGATGAGATGGATGATCACATAGCCTAGAGATGTGCTAATGCACACATAGATCATGATGTGAGTGATTGGGCCTATTGGCTTAGGCTTGATCACATTAGGTATGATCATTTGGTGTAATTGCTCATGTGATGTATGATTGCTTATACACCTACTAAATATGTATATATATATTTACATGTGATGTAGATATGTATTAAATATATATATATATATATGTGACATATCATATTAGGAGATCGAATCAAAATCCTCTCTCTCGATAATATTAAGTCGATAAATGTTAAACAATTAGATTAACCCACGTGATCTTCCATCATTATAAGGAGAAATTGATTCCCGACGTAGGTTGAGTTGGACAAGTCTCTCGAGGCTTACGTGTATTGTGATTCGAGATCTTACCTATGATATAGAGATGTCATTGATAACCTAAGGATATGGTATGCTTGGTCGAGTCCCTCGAGGGCATATCATAGTTAGTCATGTTAGGGATCGAGTGGCACTAAGAGAGGGGGCGGTGAATTAGTGCAGTGGTTAATAACGATAACTTTTCGATGATTTAAAACAACTTCGAAAACTTTGTGCAACAAAATTACGTTTCGATGAAATTTGATTTTGATTGTGTATAAACTTAAAATGATTCATAAGGAAGTGAGGAGGAAGCGGAGTAAGTAAATGAACAAGTTTGCAGAAATGTAAGTAACAATACTGAAATGCAAACCAGAGTTTTTATAGTGGTTCGATCATACGACCTACGTCCACTCTCGATTCCTCTTCTCTTAAGGCCATCGGCTTTTCACTAAGTGTCTTCCTTCGAAGGGCGAAGACTAATTTGCTTTTACAGTGTTTTCTCCTTTCGATGGGCTTAGAAGATAAACCCTTACAAGCACTCACTCCTTTCTTTTGAATCAAACATAAGAGAAAAACTAAAGGAGAGATTTCTAGAGAGATTTGAATAGCATTTTCTAACTTTCAAAGTGTATGTGCTTGTATCCCTCAACCCAAGAACGGGAGGGATTTTTATAGGCTCCAAGAGGATTCAAATTTGGAGCCCAAATTTGAATCTTCTCGGGTTTCCAAGCTACTGGCGGTACCATCGCCTGACAAAGTCCTCAGGCTCTATGGTCTGGCGGTACTACCGCTTGCCAAGTATTAAAGTCAGTGGTACCACCGTTGACCTGGGTGGTACCACCACTCGGAACACTTGGGATTTTGATCCCTAGGCAGTGCCACCACCTGGGTCTGGTGATGCCACCGCCAGACTATTCCAGTAAGGCTGAATGGGCCCGGACTTCAGCCCAAATAAGGCCCAGTTGGCCCCTACAAAGGTTAAATAGGATTATTACTTAATCCTTACTCTAATTACATGCTAACTATAGAATTAAAAGTTAATTCTAAGCAAATTAACAACTGGCAATGTCGAGTCTTCTTCCGACAAGCTTTCCGGTGAACTTTCGATCGACTTCTGATGCACCCTCGGATTTCTTCCAGCGGACTCCCAACAGGCTCCCAAACTCTGTGGCGAGTTTTACGAGTCTTTGGCAAGCTTCCAAACCTTCTCGGTGAGCTCTGCAAACCTCCGACGAACTTTCCGATGAACTTTCGATGCCTTCGGCAAGTTCTCGATTCTTTCTCGGTTGATTCTGGCAGCACCTCCGATGATCCTTCGGACCTCCGGTGGACTCTCGAACTCCCAACTACTTGACTCCGATAATTTGCTTTAAGTCTTTAAGCTATTGTAGTTAATCCTATACACTTATCTCAATAATATGGATTAGATCAAATAACCCATCAATTGAGTTCATCATCAAAATCCAAGATTCAACAATCTCTCCCTTTTTTATGATGATAATCAATTGATGATGGAGTTTATCTTAACTTCCCCTATCTATATGCTATATAATGAGAAAGAAGACACTTGAATTCAATCTCTTTGAATTCAAACTGAAATCGATAAGTTTCATCCGATGTACTTATCATTATGCACAATAAGAATGATTTTTTATCCATAAATATGAAACTTCATATCTTTCAAGTCGAATTACAGACATTTATCATTTACACAAAAGATATCAATCATAAATTGAAATATAACAAGGATCAGATGATATCAATAAAGTGCATAAAATCAAGGCATGATATCAAATGAAATAATAGTACTCAAAAATTTATATTTTAAGCATTTGAGCTATATTGCGATGCTTTTTAAGGATAGCAATCAAATTTTTATTACAAAGCATGACACAAGCAATCATAAAAAAATATCAATTTATTTTGGCATTATTTTTCTCAATGCGATCAAGTCATCAATTCATGCTACATTCTTCTCCCCCTTTGTCATCAATAAAAAGGAGGTGAATCATAATAAATCAAAATAAAAATGAGGCTATTATATGTCATCGAGAATGGATAAGCCAAAAAGTGATTTGATCTTTTTTTTTTAACATGTTTATGAAATCCAAAAAATGATCAATCAAAATTCATCAAGCTTCAATTTGGTATTTATGAATTTTTGAAATGAAACATGCTTAAAGTTATAATATCATTAAGATCAATTACCAAATCATTCAAGATATTACAACATTATGAAAGCGTCATCAAGATTAAAAATATTACGATCGAAGGATAAAAAATGAAAACTCCATTCAAAAGATGTCATTCAAAATCCAAATAGATGATATCATAAAGATACCCAAAGTAGAAAATTTTCTAAAAGAAACATACAACATCATATATTAGGATAATTTTAAAAGTATGTCAAAGTAGCATAGAGGTTTACAAGAATCAAAAAGTTAAATACACAGTTATTCCTCGGGTGGAATACTAAAATGCCTATACAAGTGATCTAGCTTTCGGTTCATCTTTCGTACTTCACTCAAAATTTCAGCTTGCTATGATTTGAGTTGATTTATTTCTATCATGATTGGATCTTCAGAAGATGGAGTAGGAACTGGTTCTGATGGTGCTGCACCAAAATGACTAAGAGGAGGAGATTCACTTCCCCTAAAGACTAGTGTTTCAGGTTGTTCTATTAGAGGGGGAGCTGGATCGGTCCTTCTAAGCTACCTAGTCTATATTCTATTTGTAAAAATGCACCTAAGTCTCTTGAGCAGGTTTCTGTTAATAGTGTTATATTTGTCTACTTTTATCACTTCTTCATCTGGTAATATTCTGATATTATGGGCATGTAATAATCTAGTGATTAATCCCTCATATGGTAACATCAAGTCTTTAGACATTATTTCCATCATATATTGCTAGATCAGGTATCCAAAATAGATATTTTGTCCGATCATTATCCAATACATGGTTCCTAACTCTAATTGACTAATCTCATCATGGTGATATTGTTTAGGAATAAGGATGCTTATAATGATGTGATGAATAATTTTAGAGCTGAAAGGTAACAAATGCTCATAACTTTTAGGGACTATGCCTAGGTTAGGATTTGCAAAAATAATCTCTAAAACCTCGAAGTAGGTTCCTCTGATTGCATTCATATCCCATTGTCCTCTGAAATACCAACCTCTATCCTTTTCAGAGATTCCAATTAGCTCACATATTGTACTATCAAAAATTCAAATTCAGGTTCCTAAAAGGTAGGTTGTCATGTTATCATTATCCAAGCTTAAATTTGCATAAAAAAACCAAACTAATCTAAGGTAAATTGATTCATCAATTTATAAGATAGGCAAGACATCCAAATCAGCAAACTATCTAATGGGTTTTAGGTTTCCTAGTTCACCTAAATCGATATGCTTTCCCTTATGCACCATTCTTGCTTTGAAACTATGGTACCTAAGGGCTACTTCATTAGATATAAAAAGTGATGGGTCATGTGAATCTCCTACCGTCCTTTTCCCTTTGTACCTTCATGATCTCCTAGGAGCCATATCTAATCATGATGATAGAGCAAGAAAAATTTTAAAGAATAGACCATGTATTGAGAAGGAATGAAAAATTTCACTTGAGGTTTGGGAGTGTTTAGAGAGGATGGGAGGAAGGTTTAGAAGTCTTTCTACGGGTTGGGGGTGATTCCACTGCCGACCCTAATCCCCCCTTGTATATAAGGGGGCTCTTGGACGGTGCCACCGCCAACTGAGCAGTGCCACCAGTTGGGACCCGAAAGCCCAGGCAGTGCTATCGCTAATCGTAGCAGTGCCACCACGGGCATAATTTTTTTTTTATCCTCTATTTCACAGAAGTTTAATGTGTTTACTTAAAATAGAATGGTGTCTTGTATCACTCTTTAAAATATCATAAGATAATACGAAATCAAAATGGATAAAGTCAAATCCACGAAAGCCGAAAAGATAATTAAAAATTTCTGAAAGGCATAAAGTAAATTCATTCACGAGGACAATTCAACATGCCTAATTCCCTTCTAATGAAGTCAAATTGTTCTTCATTTAAGGGTTTTATGAAAATTTCAGCTAATTGATATTTTATATCAATAAATTTTAGAATGATATCATTATTATTTACGTGATCTCGTATAAAGTGATGCCTAATGTCAATGTGCTTAGTTCTAGAGTGTTGAATAGGATTTTTGGTTAGACAAATAGCACTTGTGTTATCACAATTTATGAAAATATTCTTTAAATGAATTTCATAATCTTCTAAGGTGTTTTTCATCTAAATAACTTGTGCACAACATGCACTAGCGGCTATGTATTCGGCTTCGGACGTAGATAGTACAACCTAGTTTTGTTTCTTGGAAGACCAAGAAACAAGTACATGACCTAAAAATTGGCATGTTCTGGATGTGCTTTTTCTATCTATTCTATATCCGCCAAAATCCGCTTCCGCATAGGCTTTTAAATCAAAGTCATCAGATTTTGGATACCATAATCCTAAGTTATGAGTGCCTTTAAGATATCTAAGAATTCTTTTAATAGCTTTTAAGATGAGACAACTTAGGATTAGCTTGAAATATTGCACAAAGTCCTACACTAAACATGATATCCCCTATTATTCCCCTATATGTTATGGTGAGATAAAATAAACTACCTATTATTCCCCTATATGTTTTTTGATCAAAATTTTCTTCACTTTTATCCATGTCTAACTTAGTGGAGGTACTCATATGAGTGTTTATAGCTTTTGAACCATCCATGTTAAATTATTTTAATAATTCTAATGTATATTTATATTGATTAAGAAATATATCATTACTAAGTTGTTTAATTTGCAATCCTAGAAAGAAGGATAGTTCACCCATTAGACTCATTTCAAATTCATGATTCATACACTTAACGAATGATTCACATAATGATTCATTTGAAGAATAAAAAATAATATCATCAACATAAATTTGAACAATAAGAAAATTATTTTCAAAATGTTTAATAAATAATGTAGTATTAACCTTGCCTTTAGTAAAATTATTTAAAATAAGAAAGGAACTAAGCCTCTCATACCAAGCTCTAGGGGCTTGTTTTAATCCATAGAGAGCTTTAGTTTAAACACATGATTGGGAAGAAGAAAGTTTTCAAATCCGGGTGGTTGTTCAACATACACTTTTTTGGAAATAAAGCCATTTAAGAAAGCACTTTTGACATCCATTTGAAAAAGCTTAAAGTTATTACTACTTGCATAGGTAAGGAGTATCCTAATGGCTTCTAATCTTACCACAGGAGTGATGGTTTCTTCATAATCGATACCTTCTTCTTGGTTGAAACCTTAGGCCACTAATCTAGCATTGTTTCTAACCACAATACCATATTCATCTTGCTTATTTCTAAAGACCCATTTAGTACTAATAACTAAATGGTCACTAGGTCTAGGAACAAGCTTCCATACCTCATTTCTCTCAAATTGATTCAATTCTTCTTGCATTGAGATATTCCAAGAATCATCTTTCAAGGCATCGTCAATGCACTTAGGTTCAATTTGAGAAAGAAAAGCGGCATGGGCACAAAAATTTTTAAAGGAAGAACAAGTTTGAACCCCTTTCGATGTGTCTCCTATAATTAGCTCCTTTGGATGGGCATCTACATACTTCCATTTCTTGGGTAAGGAAATTTGGGAAGAAGATGCATCCAAGTTGCTATTTTGAGGAGAGAGTTCATTTAAATTCAAACTATCAAAACCAAGATCATCATCAAAATCATTTTTCTTAAGTTAGAAAACTTCATTAAAAATTACATGAATAGACTCTTCTATAACTAACATTCTTTTATTAAAAACATAAAAAGCTTTAGAAACGGAAGAGTAACCAAGAAAGATGTCTTCATCGGATTTAGCATTGAATTTTCCTAAGACATCCTTTTCATTCAAGATAAAGCATTTGCAATCAAAAACTTTAAAATAAGAAATATTTGATTTTTTATTATTCCATAATTCATAAGGGGTTTTAGATAGAGATGATCTAACTAGAACCCTATTCATGACATAGTAAGCCATATTAATAGCTTCGGCTCAAAAATATTTAGGTAAACTATGTTCATTTAACATGGTTTGTGTCATTTCTTGTAAATTTCTATTTTTTCTTTCTACTGCTCCATTTTGTTGCGAATTCCTTGGAGTAGAGAAGTTACGGTTATACCCATTAGATTCATAAAAATTTTAGAAGTCATGGTTTTGGAATTCTCCACCATGATCACTCCGAATTGATGAAATCATAAAACCCTTTTTGTTTTGAGCACTTTACAAAATTTAGAAAAATATTTAAAGTAATCACTTTTGTGAGCTAAAAAATAGGTCCAAGTATATCTACTATAGTCATCTACAATGACAAATGCATATTTGCTACCTCCTAGACTTGTTGTGTCGATTGGTCCAAATAAATCCATGTGAATCAATTATAATGGTCTAGAGGTGCTTATTTGATTCTTTGATTCTTTGATTTGAAGCTAATTTTTATTTATTTTCCTAGTTGACATGCATCAAATACTTTATCCTTGACAAACTTGATATTACCAATTCCTCGTACTAGTTCTTTAGATGAAATTTTAGATATTAGTTTCATGCTTGCATGGCCTAATCTCTTATGCTAAAGCCAAGCATCATCATTTAAAATGGAAAAGCACATTTCATTACTAAGTTCTTCAATATTAATGGTATAGACATTATTTTGTTTTAATGCAATCATGGATATATTGTTGTTTAGTTTTTCAATGATGCAAGCATTAGATTCAAATCTAACAATGTAACCTTTATCGCATAATTGACTAATGCTTAAAAGATTATGTTTTAATCCATCAACTAGTAACACATTATCAATTGAAAAACTTGATTTATTACCTATGGTTCCCTTGCCAATGATTTTACCCTTGTTGTTGTCTCCGAAGGTGACATACCCTTCTACCTTGCTAGTGAGCATAGAGAATTGAGATGGATCTCCGAATCCATTTGGGATACCCCACTCGAAGGCGAGCTCACTATCTCTACCCTGGAACTATCCGAGGTCGACTCATTGACATCAGGGATCGACCGACTCGACGATAACATGGAAGAAGTCATCCCGATCTTAAGATGGACACTGGAGAGGGACGAAGGACTAAGGTGACACACAGGAGGCTGGAAAGAAGCTCAATGACAAATGAAAGGTGCAAAGACCTTTCGTTCACAAGAAGAAACTTATAAGGGAAAAGCTCCGCTACCACCAAGGTGACGTTTGGGCTTCCTGAGGTACGGTTTGATGACAACGTTTGCCAAGGGATTCCTCGACGGGCATAATGCCCTAGCAGAGATTCCCGCCTAATGCCTCCACCCACGATCCCCACCAGGCATGCACGCCCCTAGTTTCCCGCCAACAAGACGGTGGACATTCCTCTCCGCGGAGGCATGTGGCGTCAACCCTCTATACCAAACGTGCCACTAGTAAATGCCAAGGTCCGTATCAAGTAGCGGGAGTGTCTCGGATGCCAATTCACTTGTGCCTGAGTTCACCAGCTCGAGCACCAGTCCAATTGTACCCGAGTTCACCAGCTTATGCACCAATCCGTTTATGCCCAAGTTCACCAACTCGGGCACTAGTCCAATTGTGCCTGAGTTCACCAGCTCGGGCACCAGTCTATTCGTGCTCGAGGTCACCAACTCGGGCACCAGTCCATTTGTGCCCGAGTTCACCATCTCGAGCACCAGTCCATTTGTGCCCGAGTTTACCAGCTCGGGCACCAGTCCAATTGTGCCCGAGTTCACTAGCTTGGGCACCAGTCCATTTGTGCCCGAGTTCACCAGCTCGGGCACTAGTCCGTTTGTGCTCGAGTTTACCAGCTCGAGCA
The DNA here is from genome assembly GCA_024322285.1 of Musa beccarii. Lineage (NCBI taxonomy): Eukaryota > Viridiplantae > Streptophyta > Magnoliopsida > Zingiberales > Musaceae > Musa > Musa beccarii. The sequence continues at coordinate 39,317,079 of CM044401.1, forward strand.
CCAATTCATTTGTGCCCTAGGGAACTAGTCTATTTGTGCCTGAATTCACTAGCTCGGGCACCAGTCTGTTTGTGCCCGAGTTCACAAGCTCAAGCACAAGTCCATTCGTGCCCAAGATCATTAGCTCGAGCACCAGTCCATTTATGCCTGTGTTCACCAGCTCGGGCACCAGTTCGTTTGTGCTTGAGTTCACCAGCTCGGGCACCAGTCCATCTGTGCCCAAGTTCACTAGCTCAGACGACATCCATCTATGCCCTCGAGTTCACGAGTTTGAGCACCTGCCCAACCAACCAAGTGACCCCTCGACGCACCACCCCAACTCGGCACCACCGACACAGAAGCAACAATGCCACGAGACGACTCGTCAACTCCAGCATAGCAAACGACATGGTTGAAGGATGAACCAGACATGCCCCGAGCCCCTCCACGAGAACCTTGGAACATGCCTGCGTTGGGGTGGAAGTGATAGGGGATACCCCAGCATCATCCACATTGTAGCTGTCAGCAGACACACCCCACGCGGGACGCCACGTCTGACATGCCACCTCGGATCGAACATGACGGTGCCTTTATGTCGTCCGAAGCCACACGCAACAAGCCGCCCCCGAAAGCTCGGGACGGCACTACACAAAGTGGGCCATCCCTGAAAGACCAGAATGACGTCATGAAAGGACGCTTGCCCCAAGGAACCCAGGATGGCACCGCACAGCGCCGCCCTGTACGACGTTGCCTCGTACGAGCAGACCCCCATCTAGACTAAGGTACGCAGCGCCGATCCTGGGTATGCCTATAGAAACCTCTCGCCTAGCTTCAGGAAAAAGAATCGACTAACTTTAGCATCAGAGAGGCCAAGTCGGGAAAGACCCAACCTAAGCCTTCTTGTAGGAATCGAGCTCACAACATCTTGGGACCTCGTCTCAATTACATATCAGAATCGAGCATCTTGAGAGTTCAGCAATTGAACCAGGCCAATCTGACGCATCATCTGGTAGCTATATCGATTCCAAACAATAGGTTATTTGGAAGAGTAGAAATAATTGTAGATTCAATAACCATCTCTCCTTTTAGTCATCCCTATGGTTTAAAGTAATTACTCTTATTAAGGATTGCTCCTCTTCCCTTGGTCCTGTGGTCACTCTCCATCCACCCAATCACAGTGCCAGCTCCCTAGAGCACTCGTTAACTCTTCTTTGTGATAGTCTTTTTTTTAATATAAATTCTTCGGCAGGTTCTGGATTCTGCTTTGTTGAACATGCTGGAGATACGACTGCTAGGTGGTGCTCTCGCCACCATACTATTAGTCCTATACAGAGAGTTTCATGCTATTTTGGATGGTCTCGACCTGGCTAATCAATTTCGACTTTCCAACTTTGTGTAGAAATGACTGCGTGGAACTAACGTCTCCTCCCTAACCACTTAGAAATCTTTGTAACGATATTCTCACATGGGCAAAATTGGTCAATGTAATTGGTTAGGCTCATATCAACCACTTAGGAAATACTTCTGCCCATATTCTTGCTGATGCTATCAGATCTCATGTAGCACCTGGTTGATTATTAATAAAGTTTTTTTAAAAAAAAAAATCTAGTCTTAGGCAGAGCTTTCACTTACTGGCAAGATAAAAATACACCAGCTTTTTTCTCTATTTCCTAATCATCAATCGATGAGATCAGCAGGGAGTTGGAGGGATAGCTGTGTGATTGGGATAGAGAAAAGGCTTTGGATCAGAAAACATAATTTTTCATTCTTTCTGGAGATTGCATTGTTTATGTTCAGTAAGATTCTGTAAGATTTACTTCAAGAATATATGTGAAGAGTCCTTTTTTTATTTTTGCTACTTCTAGACCCTCTAATTGGACGGTTTTAAAGAAAAAGTTAGATATGTTATTTCAAACCATGGAGTCTGGACTCTTCATTCATTTGATATAGGCAACACTAAGTCCAATGTCATATATGATGACTTCACCATATCAGCTTTTGCATAAAAGGTGAACAAATTTGATATCCTCGTCTTCTCTTTTGTCAAGAAATATAACTGTGGGGTTTGCCAAGACTGTCAAGAAAGTAATGGAGTTGAGTTCTAATTTTCCATGACTAATTCACTTGGAAATACTTGTTCTTGTTCAGAAAATAATCAGACATGTGGAAGCAAGCAATCTTTTCTCTCTCTTGAGATGAAACAAGGCTTAGTTGAGGAGCTTGCTTTCCTTTGAGGAGGGGTATCCAACATTCAGAGCAAGATTGACATGTTGAATGATTGTTGCCATTCCCTAGTGCATTTTAAGAGAGAAGAGAGAGAGAGAGAGAGAGAGAGAGAGAGATCAATTGATGTGAGTATCTGAAATGTAAGGAAACAGGAAGACAAAACAAAAGAGTTGGAAATATACATCTACCATAAACTTTGAAAGAAAACCCTCCCAAGTATAATTTATGTTTAGCTTTCGTTACAGGTTAAAAATTAGAGCTTTTTCACAAAAACTCTATGTTAAAGGTTTTACATTTGTAGACTAACATACTGCTAAATCTTTATCTACGGCAGCAGAATAATCTGGGTTCCAAATTGCATGTCTTCCTAGAGAATCAATCAACCGCTATCAAGTAGTTGACAGCTACCTTGTTCCCAGTATTACTTAAAACATGTAAAGATTCTGCCTTGTTTAGTGGCAGAGGTCATCCATTGAAATTTGTCGAGAAATATCGCATGCAGATTCTAAATTCTGCTACTGGTGTGCCAGCAGATTTTGTTGAAACAAAATCGAAAAGGATGAGATAGAAAGGTCAAAAAGATGAAAGAATCCGAATAATACAAAAAATAAAAGATTATTATCAATAAAATAAACTTGATTACAGCCCCTCTACTGCTATTTAGTTGTCCATCGGTTCTGAATCGGTAAATGCATAAGCAGAGTAATTTTCTTAAGAAGGAAAATGTTTATTGAATTAGAAAAATTTTGCAAACAGATTGGACGTACAACCAAGATAGTTCAGATTACAAAAAGAGAACCCAGAGGTTCTACCAAAATGTGCAGGATGATGAGCCTTGCCATTAAGAGTTCTTTGACTTTAAGTTAACAGTAAAAAAGGTAAAATTGCTCAAAATATGTTTGATGTCGGCAATGATAGCTTGGAGGTGCCATGGAACATGATATGTTCCATTGATATACTAAACAATCACTTGTGTATCTGACTGGGTCGAATGTTATCCCAATCGAAAGACATCATTTGCTTGAGACCCTCCAGGATAGCCAAGGCTGAGTTTTAAATCCAATAGGAATAGCAACCACCAGCTAGTGTGATGTTAGAAGATGAGGATGTATCCTATACTTGCACAGAGATCGAGGGAAACAAAAGAATCATCGAGTATTCGGATACAATCAAAAGTCCCCTCTCTAGGATAAGGAATCTGGGGAGGTATATCCCTGGTCCTCTAAGGATATGAATATGAATGGTAAGCTTCATTCGTAAGGGCTAGGGCCCTCATAACTAAAGTAGAAGGATTGGCATGGTGGTTGCAAAATCTGACTTCAATTTTATTTAGCATCCAAAAGGAATAAGACATAAGACAGAGGATCTAACTAGTAGTAGGTTTATTGTAACCTAACCTTCTTAAAGCCAAGAGTTAAAGTGCTTAAAGTGTAGTCCTGTTCTGTTCTAGAACAGATTCTAAATTGAAGTTGGGTATTCAAGAAAGATATGGGCATCCTCATGGAGGTGGCACATAAGAGAGTCCTCTATTTAGAGATGAAATGAACAAGAAGGTCAAAAATGGATAAGTAGTTCCAATGAAGTTACCAAAAGAAAGAGTTGGACCTTCTAGAAAATAGAAAGGCATAATATCACCTTCTAGCCATACTATCCCATTTTCTTAGAGTTGATTTTGAGAAACTAATAGGCACCACCAATAAAAAGAGAGTCAAAGGATTAGACTACCATATCTAAGTATCATCACTAGGGAGCTTAGAAATATAAACTTTTAAAATTTGATCTACCAAAGACAAGTCGAAAAGGAGCTTAAGCTTAGTCAAGTTCTAGTACTTAAACTTTATAAAGAAGAGAACTTATGAATGTTACCCAAAGTGAGCCGATGACTAGTAGGTTGGTTGTCAATCTAAGGGGCGGACTAAATATTGGTTTGTTATCATCACCGATCAATTTCTTAAAGTCCATTTTGATGTTTTAGTGAGGCAATTAATGTTTCTTCTAGATCTAGAAGGATTAGAGATAGGAGAATCTAATCAGGGATGAAGAGGACTAAAGTTGGCTATAAAAATGCAAACCTAATACAGATCAGAATTGTTGAGGATGGGGAGGATTCAGTTGGCGGATATATATTGCTTAACTATAATAAGTCTCTCATTCCTAGCCCACCATTGTCCATAGGTTTAGTGATAATCTCTCAACTAATTAGTTTTATGTTGGTGGAAGAGGAATCAATATTCTAGAAGTTCTTGGCAATCCTAGTCATATGGTTCAGAATAGAATTAGATATATTGTAGTTGAAGAGTAGGTGAGTGGGGATAGAGTTTATCACAAATCAAAATCATTTTTTAGACTTGAGAGATAAGTCTTTTATATCAATCTTAAACTTTAGAGACAGTCTTGTCCAAAGGGTGTTTTGGAAGCTTTGTAGAAGTTAGCCTAAAGATAGAAAGGATCCTAGGTAAGGCCAACTACCCTCTTTGATGCTTAAAGAATTGCAAATAGAGTGCTTGATAGGAGGGTAGTGCTAGAAATAAAAATTAAACTTTTGTAAATTGAATATGAGATTGGTGAGTTGATTGAAAACATTAAGGAACTTAAGGATATTGGCACAAGACCTTTTGTTAGCATGAAAGGCCAAGAGAAGGTCATCAATGAATATTAGATGAGTCACTCTTATACTTTTAAGATTAAATGAGCTGATAAGCTTTGAATTAATAAAGGAATTGAAACGAGAGAAGAGGATCTGTTGGGCAAGGATAAAGTGATTGGAGTGGATCACTTTATTTAATACTCTTATTGGCTGAGAACCAATTTGAAAGAGAACCACTGATCAAGCAAGTGAAGGACAAGGAGGATATATAGGCTTAAATCTAATCAATGAAAGGAGAAGAGAAGTTCATGAGGTGGAGAGCCTTGATAATAGCTTCCCACAATAGTGAATCAAAAGCTTTTTCTATATCAATCTATCTTTAGAATTAGAAGTAAGGCTTTCCCTCTAGATTTAGAAAGAGATTCGACATGCTCATTAGCAATTAAGATATTATCATGAATATTTTTGTCATTGATGAAGGCAGATTGTTCCAAGCTAATAAAGTCCTAAATAAATGGTTTAATGCAATTGGCAAAGATTTTAGAGTGGGGAAAACCCTTTTTTTCACCAAAGCTCCAAAGCTTCTCACTTAATTATTTTAACATATCTTAGATTGACTAATCTATTAGCATTCTCTTAACAGCAAATCTATACACCCTAAAGTGTTGGGGAAGGAGAAGATAACTCAAAACCAAAAGAATAAACCAAGAGATAAATAAATAATAAACATACCAAAAAGCCAATGCAAGATATAATATAGCTTGATAACTCTGCCTATGTTTATAGAGAAAATAAAAAATTTTGATATATAAAATCAATTATATGACTCTTGAGTCATCCCCACTTAAGCAGGTTTCTTCTTACACATCCCCTATATAAACCTAAAAGAACACTTGTCTCAACTCTTTTGAGATCTATTGGAGAGAAATTCTTGAGTATCTAAAATGTTTTGCCTCTCTTACCAAAACCTTGATATTAAAGATACTCAAAGAGTGTTTATCATAACAAATAATAATTATTTAAGGACTCTTCTTAACTAAATCTCTAATTTAAATCCTAATTCACCAAATAGTTGAGATTTAATTAGGACTCCTTCAAGTAGTTTGAATATCATTAAGACTCCTAAAATACTTACCAACCCTAAGACAGATAAAGCATGGTAGATGATTTTGATATTTGTTAGTGTTATGGGGGCGATGATATGGCTAACACCTCAACATTATATAAGCGAAACCTCGACATCAAGGGACAAACACTATGGTCCCAAATAGTTGACACCTTAGCATTAGACGTCCAACACATAGTCGATGCCTCAGTGTGACATGGTTGATACTCCTAGTGTCACATGACTAGCACCTAGAACGTGACCAATGAATTGGTGCTAGGTGGCCGACACCCAGCACTAATCATATGTCGACACTAGGTGGCTTACACCTTAGTGCTACATTGCAGGTACACTGATAGTCAATGACTCTATCTTATCTCACCAACTAATCACTTCCTATTGTCTAATTTATGCTATGTGTTAGAACATTATACCATCCCAAACTTGGTAGCTGTTAATGAAAATTATGGTCAAGATTGGTGCATCACATTTGTGCGAGTAGTGTCCCATCTGAAGGTGATTATGAAAGGATCAAAAGGCACTAAGAGGGGGGGGTGAATTAGTGCAGCGGATTAAACTCGTATTCTTGAAACCGATTTCGCAAAGAAACACAAGTTCGTGGAAGAATTCGATTCGATTTAAAAGAGAACTTGAAAGTAATTGCTTGTGAAAAGGAACTAACTAAGAACTTGCAGCCAAGAAATGAAGTGATTTCAGAAATGTAAACACTCACACATTTGAGGAGACAATGATGTATAGTGGTTCGGTCAAATGACCTACATCCACTCTTGAAGCCTTTGCAATGAGGCTCCGCTCTTCCACTAGCAAGTCCTTTGAAGGGGAAGGATCAAACACCCCTTTTTACAACCCTTTACAAGATGTTCACACTTGTACAAGATCTCTCAAGAAGAAGAAAGGTGAACACTTAGCAAAGAATACAACACTTTTCAAAACTCTTCAAAAGCTCAAGACTCAAACTTTTTGCTCAAAGGGTGACCCTTTCACCTGAGAAAGGGGGTATTTATAGATCCAAAAGTGGATTTAAATTGGGCTCCAAATTCCAAGTGAATTTGGAGTCCCCGAGTGGTCAAAGCGGTGCCACGCTTTGTGTCGATCTTTTGATCGACGCGTGCGATGCCACCGCCTGAGCAGCGGTGCTACGCTCAGTCCGTGGATCAGGGCGGTGCCACCGCCACCAGCGGTTCCACCGCCGTCGTTGTGGCTGAGGTGCATCGCTTTTGCACAGGGGTTCCACCGCTTTGTGTGTGTGTGCAGGCGGTGCTACCGCTCAGGTGGCGGTTCCACCGCCTGTGCAGCGGCGGTTCCACCTCTTGCCCCCATTCGGACAGAGCCTGAATGGGGCCTGTTTAGTCCTCAACTTAACACGAGTGGCCTGGTTGGCTCCTACGAATTTTGGGCAGGATTTATTTCTTAAATCCTTGCTCTACTCATGTGCAAATTTACTTAACATAACTTAACATGATTTGATCGGACACCCTTCAAGTTGACTTCCGGCGAGTACTACGGCGAGATTCAGCAGTGCCTCCGATGCTTCCCTCTGATTGTCGCGGTGATCTCCGGCAAAGATACTCCGGCAAGCCCAACTAGTCTTGGTGGTTTTCGAATTTTCCGGAAGTTCCGCGAACCTTCGACGATCTTTGAAATGGACTTTCAAAAACTTCGACAAGTCCCCGAGTTGATCTTGGATGGTTCCTAAGCAACTCTTCCGAAAATCTCTCGGACTTAGATGAACCACCACGGACTTGGCCTTGATAAATCACGCGTTATGTTTTCCACCGTAGTAATTCCTGCACACTCATCTCAACAAAGAGATTAGTACAAATATTTCACCACTTGATTTCATCATCAAAATCCGAGATTTAACAATCTCCCCTTTTGATGATGACAATCAATGGTGATGGAGTTATTCTTAACTCCCCTATGTATATGCCATAAAGAAAAATCGCTTGAATTCAATTTTTGAATTCAACATAATTAATTTTAATTTCAAGATTTCAAACTAGACATCAAGGATATCAATGAAGTATACATATAAAAAGAAAGCATGATGTCAAGAACCCAACTAAGTTTAATTTGGACAGCGCATATCATATAGCAATACACATATCATTTCTCCCCCTTTGTCATCAACAAAAAAGGAGATGAGGGAATTATAACAACAAGGAGGGTCGGAAAACATCACAGATATGGAAAAGGAAATCAGAAAGCCGAAAACCATTCCACAGTGGCCGAAAAGATGTATCATGAAGTTAAGACAATATAGATGTCACGATGTAAGGAATACAACATACATGTCAACATACAACATAAGTTTACATTGTTCAAAAAGAAAACACAGCAAGCTACTCCTCAGGAGGAATGCCAAGATGCCTATACATGTGATCGATCTTTAAGCTCATCTTCCGCATCTCCTTCAAAATTTCAATTTGCTGTAGTTTTACTTCATTTAACTCTCTCATGATCGGGTCAGTAGTAGATGGAGCAGAAAATGTCACTGATGTAGCTGCAATAAAAGGATCAGGAGGAGGAGATTCATTTCCCCTAAGGACTGGTGTTTCAGGATGGTCTACGGCCGGGGGAGGTATATCACATCTCCTAGGTTGCCTAACTCCTATTCCATGCTCGACAGTACATCTAAGTCGTCTCAGTAGTTTAACATTAATAACATTAAATTTTTCGATTTGTATTGCTTCTTCATCTGGTGGAATGCAGATGTTATGGGCATGCAATAGTCTAGTTATTAAACCTCCATATGGTAACATTGATCCTTTAGAAAGGACCTCTATCATGTGCTGCCTGATTAGGTAACCAAAACAGAAATGTTGTCTAGTCATAATCCAATATAAGGTACCTAATTCAGTGAAACTGATCTCATCATGATGAAACTGCTTAGGAATAATAATGTTTATCAGATGTGAAGGCAAATTTTAGAGTTAAAAGGTAATAGATGTTCACAACTCTTGGGAATTATTCCTAAATTTGGGTTTGCAAACACAGTTTCTAAAGCTTCTGAGTGAGTGGCACCAACTGTGTCCATATCCCATTTTCCCCGAAAATAACATCCTAGCTCTTTTTCAACAATTCCAATTAATGAGCATATAGTATTATCACATATTTGAATCTCATTACCTAGAAGATAAGTTGACAAGCCTTCATCAGTCACAGTTAAATTAGCATAGAACAACTTAACTAAACGTGGATAAATAGGTTCAATAATTTGCAGAATAGGTAAAGCCTCTAAGTCTGCAAACCACATGAATAGATTCTTTTATAAGTAAGGTTCTCTTGTTGAAAACACGAAAAGCCTTAGAAACGGAAGAATAACCAAGAAATATGCCTTCATTGGATTTTGCATCGAATTTTCCTAAGGCATCCTTTTCATTCAAAATAAAGCATTTGCAACCAAAAACTTTAAAGTAAGAAACATTGGGTTTTTTATCATTCCATAATTCATATGGAGTTTTGGATAGGGATGGTCTCACTAGAACTCTATTCATCACATAGCAAGTCGTATTCACGGCTTCGCCCACCAAAAATATTTTGGTAAATTATATTCATTTAACATGGTTCTAGCCATTTCTTGCAAACTTCTATTTTTCCTTTCTACTACTCCATTTTGTTGTGGATTTCTTGGAGTAGAGAAGTTGTGATTGTATCCGTTTGTTTCACATAAATTTTGGAAGTCATGATTTTGAAATTCACCTCCATGATCACTTCGTATTGATGAGATCATAAAGCCTTTTCATTTTGAGTGAGTTTACAAAATTTAGAGAAACATTTGAAGCAATCACTTTTATGAGCCAAAAATAGGTCCAAGTGTATCTACTATAGTCATCCACAATTACAAAAGCATATTTGCTACCACCTAGGCTTGTTATGTCAATTGGTCCAAATAAGTCCAAGTGGATCAATTGCAATGGTCTAGTGGTGCTAATGTGATTTTTTGATTTGAAACTAGTCTTTATTTGTTTTCCTAGTTGACATGCATCACATACCTTATCCTTAACAAATTTCGTGTTTGGGATACCTCTTACTAAATCTCTAGATGAAATCTTAGAGATTAGTTTCATGCTTGCATGGCCTAGCCTCCTATGCCAAAGCCAAGCGTCATCATTCAAAACCGAAAAGCACATTTCATTACTTAACTTATCAATATTTATTGTGTAGACATTGTTTTGTTTTAAAGCAATCATGGATATGTTGTTGTTGGGTTTTTCAATAATGCAAACATTGGATTCAAATTTAACAACATAACCTTTATCACATAGTTGACTAATACTTAAAAGATTATGTTTTAAACCATCAACTAGTAACACATCATCAATTGAAAAACTCGATTTGTTACCTATGGTTCCCTTGCCAATGATTTTACCCTTGTTATTGTCTCCGAAAGTGACATATCCTTCTTCTTTGCTAGAGAGCATAGAGAAATGAGATGGATCTCCGGTCATGTGCCTTGAGCATCCACTATCAAGATACCATTTCTTGCTCCTAGCTTGTGAGTTTGTCTACAAAAGAGGATTGTTTTTAGGTACCCATTTGCTTTTGGGTTCCTTACAAATTGATCTACTTATTTTGTAATTTATCATTGAATTGTTTATGGTTCCTTTAGGAACCCATATCAACTTTTGTGGACTAATTTTCTTGAATGGACATTTGTAGGTAACATGTCCCATTTTGCAACAAAAATTACATTTCAAATGGGGTGATACATGTAATGTAGACCCTTTAACAAAGGTGGTGGGATTTTGGTGAGAACCTCTCACAAATCCGATACCACTTCTATTTCCGACATGACCTTTGTTAGCAAGAATCGTGTCTAAGCCCTTGCTACCGACCTTAAACTTGTTTAGGGTCTCTTTGAGTAGCAAGTTCTCCCTTTTTGTTGCATCTAAGTCTTCACACTTAGAGCATGGGGGTAGAGAAGGGTTTTAAAGACTATTGAATTTACTTTGTAATAAAGCATGCTCTTTCTTAAGCAAATTGAACTTCTTACTAATAGTTCTACATTCATCAAACAACTCATGAAAAGCCATAGAAAGTTCATCGAAAGATAACTCTTCATTAAGTAATTCACTAACCTCTTCTCCAAATGCCATTAGAGCGAAGTTTGCCTCCTCTTTGTTGCTAGCCTCTTCAACCTCGGAGTCACTTGAATCATCCCATGTAGCCTTCAAGGCTTTTTTTCTTCTTGAATTGCTTCTTCTTGGCTTGAGGGCATTCATTCTTGAAATGTCCCGGCTTTGCATTCGTAGCAAATGACTTGGTCCTTTTTGTGTTCAAATTTGCTTTTGTGTCATTTTTGAATTTGTTCTTTCTTATGAATTTCTTAAACTTTCGAGTTAGAAGTGCAATGTCATTGTCACTATCCTCATCACTTGATGTTCCTTTCAAGTGGTCTTCTTGTGTTCTAAGTGCCATATCCTTCCTGTTCTTTGGAAGGAGTTCTCAAGCTCTTCATGAGCATGGCACGTCATCTCGTAAGTCATTAGAGATCCAATAAGTTCTTCAATGGGAAATACTTTAAGATCCTTGGCCTCTTGAATGGTCGTGACCTTTGGATCCCAACACTTTGGAAGGGATCTTAAAATCTTAGTTACCAATTCAAAATTCGAAAAGCCTTTACCAAGAGCTTTAAGTCCATTGATGACATCCGTAAAGCGGGTGTACATGTCTCCAATGGACTCATTTGGTTTCATCCAGAAAAGTTCGTAGGAATGCACAAGAATGTTGATTTTGGACTCCTTCACTCGGCTAGTGCCTTCATGAGTGATTTCAAGAGTGCGCCAAATATCAAAAGCCGATTCACAAATGGAAACCCGATTAAACTCATTCTTATCAAGTGCACAAAATAAGGCATTCATAGCCTTTGCATTGAGAGCGAAAATCTTCTTCTCTCGACTCATTCCATTCACTCATCGGAAGAGAAGATTTTTAAGCCATTTTCGACAATGTTCCAAAGTTCAAGTCCATGGAGATAAGAAAAATTCTCATACGAGTCTTCCAATATGTATAATCCGACCCATTGAACATAGGTGGCGAGTAATGGAGAGACCCTCTTGCATACAGGAGTAGGCCATCTCTCTTGGGTTTTAAACCAATATGAGAGCAAACCTCGCTCGATACCAATTGAAAGGATCAAAAGGCACTAAGAGGGGGTGAATTAGTGCAGCGGATTAAACTCGTATTCTTGAAACCGATTTAGCAAAGAAACACAAGTTCGTGGAAGAATTCGATTCGATTTAAAGAGAACTTGAAAGTAATTGCTTGTGAAAAGGAACTAACTAAGAACTTGCAGCCAAGAAATGAAGTGATTTCAGAAATGTAAACACTCACACATTTGAGGAGACAATGATGTATAGTGGTTCGGTCAAATGACCTACATCCACTCTTGAAGCCTTTGCAATGAGGCTCCGCTCTTCCACTAGCAAGTCCTTTGAAGGGGAAGGATCAAACACCACTTTTACAACCCTTTACAAGATGTTCACACTTGTACAAGATCTCTCAAGAAGAAGAAAGGTGAACACTTAGCAAAGAATACAACACTTTTCAAAAACTCTTCAAAAGCTCAAGACTCAAACTTTTTGCTCAAAGGGTGACCCTTTCAGGTGAGAAAGGGGGTATTTATAGATCCAAAAGTGGATTTAAAATTGGGCTCCAAATTCCAAGTGAATTTGGAGTCCCATTTCAGTGGTCAAAGCGGTGCACCGCTTTGTCGAAGGCGGTGCACACCGAAATGTCGATCTTTGATCGACGTCTGAAGCGGTGCCACCGCCTCAGCAGGCGGTGCTACCGCTCAGATCCGGATGATCTGGCGGTGCCACCGCCATTGGCAGGTTCCACCGCGCCGTCGATGAACAGTGGCGGTGCTATCGCTTGACAGCAAACGATTCCACCGCTTTGTGTGTGTGTGGCGGTGCTACGCTCAGTGGCGGTTCCACCGCCCAGTGAATGTTCCACCGCCCCAGGCTTGGGCGGTTCCACCTCTTGCCCCCATTGACAGAGTGAATGGGGCCTGTTTAGTCCTCAACTTAACACAAGAGTGGCCTGGTTGGCTCCTCTGAATTTTGGGCAGGATTTATTTCTTAAATCCTCCTTGCTCTACTCATGTGCAAATTACGAACATAACTTAATGTGATTTGATCGGACACCCTTCAAGTTGACTTCGGCACAGTAGTACTACGGCGAGATTGAGCAGCCTCCGATGCTTCCTCTGATTGTCTTGCAAATGATCTCCCAAAGATACTCCAAGCAAGCCCAACTAGTCTTGGCTGGTTTCCGAATTTTCCGGAAGTTCCGCGAACCTTCGACGATCTTTGAAATGGACTTTCAAAACTTCGACAAGTCCCTGAGTTGATCTTGGATGGTTCCGGCAACTCTTCCGAAAATCTCTCGGACTTCCGATGAACCACCGACGGACTTGGCCTTGATAAATCACGTTATGTTTTCCACCGTAGTAATTCCTACACACTCATCTCAACAAAGAGATTAGTACAAATATTTCACCACTTGATTTCATCATCAAAATCCGAGATTTAACAGATTATACATTATTAAAGGGGTTCCACAAGTACATCCCAGCACACATGATCTAAACTTGAAATATGATTAATCTGTTTAACTAGCTTACTAACTTAAATGTCAAAAGGTCATTGCCATGAGAGGCCTTACATAGTTTTTGTAGGGTTTGGATCATATTAGTAAAATTTGGCTTGAGATCGGCTTGGAGAAACAACTAGGTTGGATCAGATCGACTTCCACCTTAGACAACCAAAGTCTAACTTACCAAATTTGTATAAGAAGGAGGGCTGACTAGGATGTCTCAAGGAAACTTTGTTGAATTATCTTAGTTGAACCCCAAGAACCTAAGTCTGAATGGGTTGGTTTGATCGATAGTGCCAAACATCCTTATGCTAAACGTTGGAGGGGTTGGTTTGATCGATAGTGCCAAACGTCCTTATCCACAAATATGCTAGCAAAGAAGGAAATGGGTTAGCATCAAAACCCATTGGAAAGGCCATGGAATGATAGGCTGAGGGGTGGCTAAATTCCCCCTTGATAATATTTTACACCAGTAAACACGTTTCATATGAAAGTGTTTATGTAGATTTTGGAGAAGAGACTACTATGCACCCCTTGTCCCTTATGGGCTTTGCCCAAAAGGAGAAATTAATCAAAGTACTACTACTTCCATCAAGATAGTGCTACTTGATGTTAGTCACTTTATCAAAAAAGATAATATTATTAGTATAAAAAATGAACCCCTCGGGGCTATCCCCAGTAAGTTCCCATCTTGACATAGGGGAGCCTCTGGATGAGATCCCATTAGATTTGAAGAGACCAAACCAAATTGTTAAGATTAGGTCGACATTATCTGATAAGAAGAAGAAGAAGACCAAGTTGATTAACTTCTTATGCTTGAATTCTAAAGTTTCTACCTAGTCACCAAGTGACATGCATGAGATTGATCAAGGCATAGCTCAACACTAGCTCCACATTGACCCCGAGCATCGGCTAGTAAAGTAGAAGCTTCGAAGGTTCACCCTAGATCGATAGACTATAGTAGAAGAAGAACTAAATAAACTATTATATGTCAACTTTATTTGTGAAGTCTATTATCCCAAGTGGCTCATTAATGTAGTTCTTGTAAAGAAAATTAATGAAACATGATGTGTGTGTATGTGTAGATTACAGTGATCTAAATAAAGATAGTTTAAAAAACACTTTCCCTTCCTTAAATTGACCATGGATCTTTATAAATTATTAACTTTTATGGATACGTTCTCCAAATACACCTAGATAAAAACGACATGAGAGGATAAAGAAAACACATTGTTTATCATCAACAAGGGCCTATGTTGTTACAAGGTGATGCCCTTCAGGCTTAAGATAGCCATCAAAATATTCCAACATCATGTTGGGACAATTATGGAGGCATACATCAATGACATGTTAGTGAAGAGTCATACTATTGACACCTATCTAACTAATAGGAGAGAGACATTTGCAACAATTAAGAGATTCCAAATATGGTTGAATCCCTCCAAGTGCATTTTCGGCATTGACTCTAGCAAGTTTCTTGGTTTTATATTTCATTAGTGAGGAATTGATGTCAATCCAAAGAAGGTCCATGCCATCCTCAATATGAAATTGCTGACTTCAATCAAGGAGGTCCAATAGCTAATATGCCAAATTATTGCTCTGAGCTAATTTTTTTCTAAAACTAGGGATTAGTGTTTATTATTCTTCAAAACCTTGAAGCAATCAAAGGATTTCTAGTAGACTGAGTAATGCCAATCAACATTTAGACAACTCAAGCCAGTGGAGTCAGCGCTTCTTTAAGAAACCCCTTAGTTGTGGTCATGGGAGACCAATCCAAGGATGATGACACTTATCCCCACATCTATGTTGACTTGGAGATGATGGAGGGGTTGAAGGAGTCGAGAGATATTTTTGCTAGTCATATGTGCCCTGCAAGCCAATCACGTGAGTGATGACATATGTGACTTGACATGCACTCTTTTTACTTATTATTATTATTTGATATTTTATCACTTTATTTTGTATGTTACATATATTGTGATGTCCATGGATCTATGTAATGGGAGTCGAATCATGATGAGATCACGATAATGAGACCGATTCACTTTTAAACACAAATCCTAAATAATCTCAGTCATAGGTTACTCGAGAAGAACATCGAGATAATTGGACATACTAGTGTCTCTATACCTATCTATATGATGGAGGTAGTTGGTCTCATAGCTGCTCGTGTGGGGACACTAAGGATACAGTACAAGTGCTCATTGGAGAATGAGTTCACTAATTGATCCGCCCACGGAATATTGGATGGTTGATGATACCTTATTATCAGACAATGATTTTATAGTCCTAGTAGTGTATTTGATCCTTAGACTTGAGACACCAAGAATGTCCTGTATGAGTACTCCACTCTTTGATACCGAACTTATAGGTTGGAAGCTCCAAATCTAGTACAACCAGTCATTGAGAGTGATAGCCAACCTTATAAGGGATATTGAGTGTCAATAGAGGATCATCCACTCTCAGTATCATGAGAGGAATATCTCATATATTCTTACTCAAACAAATCCTTGGCCAAGGTTGTTCGGATTGAGAGAGAAAGAGTTCTCCGGGAGAATTCGATTACAGCGAGACTCGAGGAGAGACCATATGGGCCTGACAGCACCATGCCCGGTATAGGATCTTTGGGATATTAGATGGATGAGGAACTATAGGTGTATGGTAACTAAGGACAGATAGGTCCAAAGGATTAGATTTCCCTGTATTGTTTGGGGACTATGGCGTAATGACCTAATACGTCCGTAATAGATGAGTCGAGTG
Source organism: Musa beccarii (assembly GCA_024322285.1). Taxonomy (NCBI): domain Eukaryota; kingdom Viridiplantae; phylum Streptophyta; class Magnoliopsida; order Zingiberales; family Musaceae; genus Musa; species Musa beccarii. The sequence continues at coordinate 39,333,359 of CM044401.1, forward strand.
AATTATTATAGAGATAATAATCATTGAGTCAGAAGGAGTTCTGACAAGTATAAATCAGGCCAGCTTAATATTGGACCTAGAGAATCACACATATATGGTAGGTGTCGTGACGAGTAGAAGTTTAGATATGAGATATCCGTCAGAGCCCCTATCTTATTGAATATCTATTAAGCCCCTAAATTATTAGATCCTAAAGATGAGATCCAATAAGAGCTAATAAGAGATTATTAGGTAGAGATCCACAAATCTAAGAGGCTTGAGTAATTAGATAGAGATCTAATACCCAACAGGGTAAGATCCATTAGGGTTAAGTTGATAAGGGACTTTTATAAATAGGAGGGAACCAAAGGCCCATAGGCTAGGGTTTTTTGGCAACCACCTCTTATTCTCCTCCCCCTCTCCTCCTCAGCTAGTAGCCCTAGTTTGGGGCATGTGGACAGCAAGAAGGGCCCGCCCCTTCTTGATTGCGTAGTATGCGTGGCAAGGAGATTTGAGTGATGATTTGAGGAGCGTCGTTGTTGTTCCTGCTATATGGATTATAGCTAGAGAGGAGGATATTTGAACTCCTTCGTCCAATCCCATAGATTTATAGAAATTCAGAGATATACAATCTCCTTAGGTAGTTTTATTATGCGTAGTTTTTTGATTTCATGGGTTTTTGCGCACTAACTTTTGCACAATGATTAGAACCTCTTTTTTTGTGAGAAATATATGATTTTTATTTCTGTTCTTCCACTGCGCATATGATGTTAATATAGATTTTCTAACAGTGGTATCAGAGCCAAGTTACTCATGCAAAAGATTAGCTTTTAAATTACGTGTGTTGTGTTCAATAGCAGAAGAATCATTTTATGCGATTGCTATAATTTTTTTATCGTAGATATCAAATCTATGCTGTAACTTTTTTTTTGTTATAAAGTGTTTTACATAGAGTTTTTGATGCTAAATATGTTGGCATAAAAGAGGAAGAAAGGGCAGTAACAGTTGCTGCCCCTTTAGATTGGCCAAAGGTTGCTTGCAGCCTTGGCCGAGAGCCTTTCTTGCTGCTCTCGACTTGGCCAAAAGCAACAGGAATGATAGCAGCAAGGCTACTCTCAACCTACTGCATGGCAGCCCTTGCAGCCAGGTTTTCTGGCCGCAAGAAGCACCCCTAGCTGCTAGGGTTTCCTGGCCACAAGGGTTGCCCTAGCGGTCAGGACTTCTGGCTGCATGGGGCAAGCTGGCAGCCATGAAGGCTGCCCTGTAGCCAGGGTTTCCTGGTTGCAAAGGACTCCTTGATGGCTAAGGTTTCTTAGCCATGCAAGGCAGCCCTGTGGCCTAGGATATATATATGTATATATACATTGTATATATATATATGTATATATACATATGTATATACTATATACATAGTATATACTATATATATATATAGTATATACATATATATGTATATAGTAAGTACATATATATATATATATGTATATACTATATATACATTTATGTATATATACATATAGATATATATATATGTATATCTGTTTATATATATGTATGTATATATATGTATGTATATATATATATGTATATATAACATATATATAAGTATATATATATATTTATACATACTTATATACATGTATACATTGCACTTTGAAAAATCAATCAAATAAAACTTTTCGTTGACTTAATGTAAACATAGTGTTTACATTATGTATACATGTATATATGTATATATAGATATATCAATTGGGTAAACATAATGTAAACATCAATGTTTCATCTCAAGAATATAAATCTATGGACCCTGTATCAGTTTATGTCTTCCGACGGAATATGATAATACAATTTACTCATATGATTTTTAATTCATCCATAAACATAGTTATTTGGTACAAAAATAAAATTTTTTACTTACATCATCTTACCTTAATCTTCTTAAATTATATATTCAAAAAATTATTCCAAGTAAATTAAAATAAGTTTCATGTATTGGACCTAGGTTAGTCCTAACCATCATTAAAATAGTGTAAACATAGCGGCATCCTCTTCGGACAAGTCTCAATCACTTCAGCCTTTCTGTTAAACATCGAAACAAAAAAAGAAATCAGAAAAATCTATTTTTGATACTAAATGTTGTCGAATCTTATGTGCTCCTCCTCTTCTAAAATTATTGATTCATAATGTTTAATTTGCTATCATAGAATTGCAAGTGAGCATATGTTTTTAAAGTTACATTATTGGGATTTATTCATTTAATCTAGACCTAATAGACAAGAACTAAAAGTTCATTTGTTGCATGCAGAAGGTATGATCGAGTGATTTCTTTCCCATTTATGTTAGACTGAGAGGAATACAAGTGTTATGGAAGATATTTAAATTTAAGATCACCACGATGAGTAAGAATATTCAGAATTATTAAATCTCAAATTTTAATAATAAAATTAATTAATAAGTTTATGATCTAATTTGTGTTTGAGTGATGCAATACTAGCTTCAATCATAGAGAGACAATTTAATTAAAGTAGGAAGAATCAATGTTGGGCTGGAGTAGAACATGTCAGAAGATTGGACGTCGAGTTGGAGGATCGATCGACGTGTCGGTAGAAGGCTTCATACCATAAGTTCGGGCATCGGGCTAAGAAGATCAGACATTGTGCTAAGGAGATCGGATGTTGTGGGAGGTCGACATATCAATTGGGTACTACGCAGAGAGGACAATGCACCGATAAACCATTGACATATTGGACAACATGTGATTGATGCTCGTAATCCTTAGTCTAGATCGAAGTAGTTTAGAAGTTTAATTAAGTGGTTTTAAATTTAATTAGATCAACTCAATTAGGAGCCCATTGGGCCTAAGTTGGGACTATTTTGGGCTAAGAGAAAAGTCTCATCAGTAACCCAAAAGGTGGGTCAGGCGGTGGCACCACCAAACTAGTGGTGGAACCGCTTATGAGTTAGAAAAGTAAAAAAATACACTTTTCAAGACTGCAAGCGATGGTACTGCCTAAGCTAGCAATGGTACCACAAGAGCCCCTATTTTCAAGGTGCTACAAGCGGTAGCACCGTCCAATGTAGGCGGTGGTATCGCCCGTACCTGGAAGACCCAGAAATTTGAATTCTGGCTTTGTTTTTAAAACTATTTAGGGCCTATAAATATCCCATTCATCCCTGCTAGGATTACACAAGAAAAAAAATGAGCTAAAACTCTGGTGAATCTAAGTTGTAATCTTGAAAACTATTGAGTATTCCTCTCCTTATCTTGAAACATATAGAATTCTTTCTAAGGGAGGTGTAAAACTTGTAGAAATTATCTTTTAAACTTGTGAAAAGGAGAAAGAGTTGTAAAATGATGGTTGATCTTCATCCATTAAAAGAAGATCAATATTGGAAGTCGATGACCTCAATAAAAGAGGAATCAAAAGTGGACGTAGGTCACGACGATTGACCCACTATAAAATTGGTGTGCCTTCTCTTCTTTGCTACTTAATTATTTTACAAATTGCTTTACTTGCACATTACAGTCCTATAAATGTTTTTAAGTTTAAACGCCTTTTCGATATAAGCTTTATCGAACGAATCTTTAAATTGATGAAAGTTTTTCAAAAGTACTAATTTACCCCCCTCTCAGTGCCGATTCGATCATAACAATTAGTATTTGAGTGAAGGTTTTTCTTATTTTGTTTAACACTAAAGAGAAATGACTTTTACCAGCAATCAAGAGGGTCTTTCTATCACTTATCCTCCTATATTCAATAGGATGGACTATATGTATTGGAAAACTAGAATGAGAATTTTCTTGCTTTCTATGGATTTTGATTTATAAAACATTGCTGAAAGTGGTTTTGAAAAGTCTTCCAAACTAATGAACCAATGGAATGATTTGGAGAAGAAGACTTTTTCTTTGAATGCTAAAGCGATAAACATCTTATTTTGTACTCTTGATAAAAATGAATTTAATCAGGTTTCTATATGCGAAAATGCATATGAGATTTGACATACACTCGAAGTCACACACAAAGGCACAAGGAAAGTTAAAGATTTTAAGATAATTCTTTTGATGCATGATTTTGAATTATTTCGTATAAAACCAAACGAAACCATCGGAGATATGTACACCCATTTTACGGATGTCGTCAATAGTTCGAAAGCACTTGGTAAATATTTTTCAAATTTTGAACTTACAAACAAAATACTAAGATCCATTCCAAAAAAGTTGGGATCCGAAAGTAATGACTATATAAGAGACAAAGGACATAAATAATTTTCCTATTGAAGAATTAATCGGGTCTTTAATGACCTATGAAATGGCTTATATCGAATATGATGAAGATAATAACAACCTTCCAAAGAATAGAAGGATTTGACACAGAACAAAAGAAGACCATTCGAGTGAAAACTCAAGTGATGATAACATAGAACTTTTGATGAGAAAATTTAAAAAATTCATAAAACAAGAAACCAAATCTAAAAATGAACTCAATCCGGACACAATCACTTACTATGAATGCAAGAAACCAGGACACTCTAAAAATAAGTGTACAAAAGTAAAGAAGAATGTGCTCATACAAAAGAAAAAGAAAGCACTCAAGGACAAATCAAGTCCATCTAAAGACGAAGTGGCTAACTACGCTTTGATGGCTCACAACGATAAGGTAAGTGACTCAATTGAATCTCCTTTATCTTACCATGAAATTACTTAGTACTTTTCATGATTTGATGAATTTAAATTAGTTTAAATATATATTTTTTTATCATGATAATTGCATGTTTTATGATAAAGGAATAAAATGTTAAAATTAAATATAATGCTTGTACATCAAATAAGATTAATTCTATGTATATTTTAAGAAGCAATAATATGTATCTTGATGATTTTTGTATTGCTTTTCAGTTTTAAATGACAATATATGGATTTGGCATAAAAAATAAAAGCATGCTAGTATGAAATAAACCATAAAAATTGAATACATTTTTCTTGAAAATGTCTTTACCCTATTGAGTTTTCAATAAGAGATAAAGTGATGAATCTATGTATATTATCATTTATGAATCTCTTGAAAGTGATTTTGATGATTTGATGATTTAGATTTGAATGAATTTAATCCAAATCTTTCACTTGATACTTGAAAATTTTTTATAAATCAAGATCCTTGTTCTCATATGATACTATTTGCTATGTATTAAAGAGAAGCTTTATTGAAATCATGATCTTGATTTCTTGAAATTATAACTTGAATTTTTTTTATGAAACAAGATCTTTGTGTTAGGATCTGGTGGGGTGGGGTGGGGGTGGGTGTGGGTGGGTATGTGTGGTGAATTAGTGCAGCGGATTAAAACGGTAAATTTGAAGCTGATTTTAGAAATAGTCGGTTCGAACAGAAACTTCGATTCGATAAAAGAGAGTTTAGCTAAGATGGTTCGAGTGAATTCAATTGAGAGTAGGGAGAAGAAGACCAAACAATTTGCAACCAAGTAAAGGTAAGATGCAGATATTAAAAACTCACAACCAAAGTACGTAGCGATGTATAGTGGTTCGGTCAAATGACCTACGTCCACTTCCGAAGCCTCCTTCAATGAGGCTCCCAACTTCCACTATCAAACTTCTTTAAAGGGAAAGGACTAAACACCCCTCTTACAAAATCTTACAAGTAGTTCACACTCTTACAGATTTTTACAAGGAAAAAGAGGGAGGTGAACACTCAAGCTATTGAAACAAGATTTTATTATAGCTTTGCCTCAGTTTTCAACTTCTTAAAAGGTGCTTTACTAGCTGAGGTAAGAGGGGTATTTATAGACTTAATTGGCTTTAAAAAATAAGTAAAAAAGAGTCACATCCCGAATTTTTAGGTACTAGCGGTACCACTGCCTAGCACTGGCGGTACCACTGCCTAGCACTGGTGGTACCACCGTCTGTTCACCCTACTCTGTCAGTGTACTGGGCAGTACCACTGCTCAGACTGTCTAGGAAGTTATTCTCGGGGCGGTGCCATTGCCCCAATCTGACGGTACCACCGTCAGACCTGGTCTAGAACTTTTGAATAGGCTTTGAATTCGACCCAATTCAGTTTAGACAAGGCCCAATTAGCCCCTACCTAGGTTAAATATGATTATTACCTAATCCTTACCCTAATTACATGCTAATTATAAAATTTAGATATAATTCTAAGAAAAGACTAAATCAACAGCTTCGAGTTTTCTTCTGGCGAGCCTCTGGTGAACTTCCGACGGACTTCCAACGCACCCTCGGATTTCTTTCGGTGGACTCCCAACAGGCTCCCGGACTTATGGCAAGTTTGACGAATCTTTGGTAGGCTTTCGAACCTTCTCGGTGAACTTTGCGAACCTTCGACGATCTTTCCGACGGACTTCTGAAACCTTCGATAAGTCCCCGATTCTTTCTTAGTTAGTTCTGGTGGTACTTCCGACGATCCTTCGGACTTAGTGGACTCTTGAACTCCCAACAACTTGACTCTGGTAATTTGCTTTATGTCTTTATACTATCGTAGTTAATCCTGCATACTTATCTCAATAATATGGATTAGATCAAATAACCTATCAATTGACTTCATCATCAAAATCCGAGATTCAATACTTTAATCTCCTAAGAATTCTTTTTGTCATTTACTAAAGAGGAGATCTATGTAAACAAACAGTGTTCTTGATAATTATGACTTCAAATTTTTATATAAATCAAGATCATACACTATGATTCTTCCATTTTATTAAAAATAATTATCCAAATGAATTATGTCTTGTCTCTTGATTTCTTGGAATAATATACTTGAATTTTTTTTTATAAATCATGATCTTGATGACTTGAGATTTCTTATGTATGAATCGAGATCTTTTATTTATTCTCCTTTGTTTCTTCTTATCATTTACTAAAGAGGAATATCTTCTAAATGAATCATGATTTTTTAAAATTATAATTTAAATTTTTTATGATTCATGATGAATTGAGATATATTATGCATGAATCTAGATCCTTTATTTGTTCTCTCATGATTCTTTTTGCTAGAGAGAAGTTTTTATCTATATCATGATTTTGCATTCTCAGAATTATAACTTAAGATTTTCTTTATATGAATCAAGATCCCTTACTCTTTATTCTTATATGATTCTTGCATTTTATTAAAGAGAATATTTATCCAAATATATCATGATATATCAATTGACTTCTTAATGTTTACAAACTTGAGTGTTATTATATATAATTGCTTTGTATTTATGGCTTGTATGTCTTATGTAATGATTGAAATATTTTATGCTATTGTATCCTCCCTTCCTTTTGACAATGACAAAGGGGGAGAGAAAATTACTATCTTGCACATCTCAAGAAAAGCAAAATTGTTAGCTTACAAAGAAAGACAAAAATTGCTAGCTTGTAAATCTCAAAGAAAGCAAAAACTTGCTAGCTTGCATATCGCAAAGGGAAGCAAAGAATTTGCTTTCTTGCATATCTCAAGAGAAGCAAAAGCTTGTCTATCTCAAGAAGCAAAATTTGTAAACTTTCATATCTCAAAAGAGAAGTAAGAATTGCTAGCTTGCACTTCTCAAAAGAGAAGAAAGAACTTACTAACTTGCATGTTCTAAAGTGATAAAAATTTACTAAATTGCTAAGATTACATATCTCTAAAAATTGCTAGTTGCACTTCTCTTTTTTATTGATGACAAAAGTGGAGAAAATATGATGATGTATAAGTTATGATGATCCATGCATAGAATTATGCATTGAACTTTTGATTATGCATGATTTTACGATGCATGTAATGATGTGATCAATTAGTTCTTTCAATAATCATAATGCATGTTGAAATGAGAAGATATGATGATGATGTATAAGTTATGATAATCATGTATAGAATGATATATTGAAATTTTGATTATGCATGATTTTATGATGCATGCAATGATGTGATCAATTAGTTCTTTCAATACTCATAATGCATGCAATGCTGAAATACTATGATTTCAAATGTTCTATCAATATTGCATATTGATAGGAGGAGTTTGGTTTAAACTCCATCATTAATTGGTTCTCATCATCAAAAAGGAAGAGATTATTGAATCTTAGATTTTGATGATGAAATTAATTGATGAGTTATGATCTAATCTACATTTTGAATGACACGGGATTAGCTTTGATCATGGAGATATAATTTGATTAAGGTAGAAAGAATTACTATTGGGCTAGAGTGGAACATGTCAGAAGATTGGATGTTGAATTGGAGGATTAGTCGACATATCAGTAGAAGGCTTTGTGCCATGAGTTTGGGCATCGGGTCAAGAAGACCAGACATTATGCCAAGGAGATCAGATGTTGCAGGAGGTTAACATGTCGACTGAGCAATATGTCGAGGGAGAGGACAATGCGATGAAGGTTCGGACGAAGCACCGATAAACCAATGACATGCCGGACAACATGTGATTGATGCTTGTAATCATTAGTTTAGATTGAAGTAGTTAGAGGTCTAATTGAGTTGGTTTTGAATATAATTAAAATAACTTAATTAGGGGCCCATTGGGTCTCAGTTGAAATTGTTTTGGGCCAAGAGAAAGGCATAATTAGTGATCCAAAAGGTGGGTCAGGTGGTGGCACCACCAAACTGGTGGTGGAACCGTGTATGAGCTAGAAAATTGAAAAAGCATACTTTTCCAGGCTGTAGGTGTTGAATCTCAGATTTTGATGATAAAACTAATTGATAAAATTATGATCTAATATGTGTTTGAGTGATGTAAGATTAGTTTCAATCAGGGAAAGACAAATCGATTAAAGTAGTAGAATCGAAAGTTGGGCCGGAGTGAACATGTTAGAAGATTGGTCAATGTGTCAGTATAAGGCTTCATGCCATGAGTTCAAGTATCGGGCCAGAAGAAGCGAATATTGCGCTAAGGAGATTAGAGTTGCGGAGGTCAACATATCAATTGGGCAATATATTGTAAAAGAGGATGATGCGCTAAAGTTTTATACGAAGCACCAAATAAACCAATGACATGTCGGACAACTTAGTATTCTTATTTATAATCGATTATGTCTAGATTGAAGTAGTTATGATTGTAATTAAGTTGGTTTTGGGTATAATCATACCAACTCAATTAGAGGCCAATTGGGCTAAAGTTTGAACTGGTTTGGGCTAAGAGAAAGGCCCATTCGGTGACCCAAAAGTTAGGTCAGGCAATGGCATCATTGAATTGGCGATGGAACTGCCTATGAGCTAGAAAAGTGAAAAAAATATACTTTTCCAAGCTGTAGATCATGGTACCACCCAGTCTCGTGGTGGTACCAACACCATTAAAGCTGACAGGTGATGGTACCACCAGAGCCCCTGTTTTAAGGTGCTGTAGGCGATAGCACCGCCCAATGCAGGTGGTGGTACCGCCCATACCCGGAAGACCAAAAAATTTAAATTTTGGCTTCATTTTTGAATCCATTTGGGGCCTATAAATACCCCACTCATCCCTGCTAGGATTACACAAGAAAAGCTAAGCTAAAACTTTGGTGAATCTAAGTTATAATCTTGAAATGTGTTGAGTGTTCCTCCTTTCCTTTTAAAAGTTTAGAATTATGTCTAAAGGAGGTGTGAGACATATAGAGGTTATCTTCTAAACCTATGAAAAGAAGCAAGAGTTATAAAAGGATGGTTGATCTTCACCTATGATAGAACCCCAAAGGAATTCTATGTAGATTGATCTTTGAGGGGGATCAACCCTTGGAATGCTATAGGGGTTCCACCCTCCTAGAAGTCAGCCAAATGGCTGCAATTGTAGATGAATCTTGTTATTCTAAAGAGATAGAGGCTACATGCTTATATAGGACTCCAAACCCTAACCCTAGGGGCTGCTTCCTAAGTGAACTATCCATTTTGCCCTCAACCTTAGCTGACCGGCCTAGTAAAGGGGGGCAGTGGCTAAGAAGCCCAAAAACCCAAATGTAAACCCTAGTCACTCTTCTTTAAGATAGAGGTGGCTAGGTGGGGTTTATTATACTTTTATAGGGTTTTTGTTAGCTGCTACTTGGTTGAGTAGGACCCAACCCTACTAGGGTTCTATCAAACCTGCCCTCTTCAAATCAGCCTTGTCCTCAAGGCTGAAGTTCTATGAACTCAGGGAACTGGGTCTTTAGCTCCTCATATGATTCCCATGTGGTATCTTCGAGTGGTAAATTATTCCAATGCACTAGTACTTCAGTAGAGGGGCGTCGGTGATGCATCATGATTCTGCGGTCGAGGATGGCTTGTGGTTGGGCTTGAATATCTCCATCATCAATGGTGTTGGGCAGTTGGATCTATGGTGACTCGTGTTCTCCCAACTTGGGTTTCAAGCATGACACATGGAAGACAAGGTGAATTTTGGCATCCTTAAGTAATTTAAGTCTGTGCGCCACGGCTCCAATATGCTTTGTGATATGATAGGGCCCATAAAAATATGGAGATAGCTTTATAGAGGCTCGTGTGTTGATCGAGAGTTACTTGTATGGTTGTAGGCGAAGATAAACCCAATCTCCTACTGAAAACTCTCTTTCGCTTCGTCATGTGTCAGCTTGTTGTTTCATTTGGCTTGAGTGATAAAGAGATTATCCTTCAGTAACTGTAGGAGTTTGTCCTTGTCAATTAAATCTTGGTCAACCTAATCTACTTTGGTTGAGCCAATTACATACTTTGGAATCTCACGTGCCAGCCAACCATGCAATGCTTCATATGGGGTACATTTTGTAGATGAATAATACATAGTGTTATACCACCATTCAGCCTAGGGGAGCCATTTCATCCACTCCTTTGGTCGGTCATTGATAAAACACCGAAGGTACATCTCTAAACACCTATTCACCACCTCTGTTTGGCCGTCAGTTTGTGGATGATATGATGTGCTCATCTTGAGTTTGGAGCCTTGCAACTGAAATAACTCGGTCCAAAGTTTACTGGTGAAGACCCTGTCACGATCACTTACAATGGACCTTGGCATCCCAAGCAGTTAAATAATATTTTCTGTGAAAATCTGAGCAATACTAACAGTAGTGTAGAAATTTCGCACAACACAAAAATGATCATATTTCGTAAGTCGATCAACCACCACGAGAATTATGCTTTTACCTTTGAAAGGTAGTAGCCCTTCGATGAAGTCCATGGAGATGTCAGTCCACACCGAGTCTGGTATGGGTAGTGGTTGTAGTTTCTCTAGACTCGCCACTGTTTTACCCTTTTGCCGTTGACATACATCACATTATGCCACATATTCAGAAATAATTTTTTTCATCCCTCTCCAATAAAAATTTTGCTTCACTCTTTTGTAGGTTCTCAGAAATCTAGAGTGCCCTGCTGAAGGTGTGGAGTGCATTTCGTGTAGAATGACTTTGATGTAAGGGGAGTTGGGTATAAGCATAATACGACCTTTGTAGCGTAGATCCCTCGAATCCTAAGTATAGTGAGCTATTGCGTTTGGATCCTCCTCCAATTTTTTAATGATGTTTCTGGTCTCTGGATCCTTCTTCCATTCCTCCCTAATGTCCTCAAGGAAGCCAATGGTAGGAAGAGAGATAGCTAAAAATTTAGCTTGCTCAGGTAGCCGTGAGAGTGCATCTATAATAATGTATTCTTTTCCCTTTTGTAAATAATTTCATAATGAAATCCTAGAAGTTTGGTTACCCATTTTTGCTACTCCGGAGATGATATCTTCTACTCCAAAAAGTATTTAAGGTTTCTATGGTCAATTTTAATCTGAAATCGTCAGCTAATCAGGTAGGGTCTCCACCTCGTTACTACGTGTACAATAACGAGCATCTCCTTATCAATCTTCTCAATTTCATCCTTTTAGAGGTGAGGATAGCAGTATAGCTGAGTGTTCACTAGTGGTTTACCTGGAAGAATTAGAATTCGATGGTCATGTTGCCGAGTAGGAGGAAGACCACGTGGTTCAACAACAACGTTATCAAATTCAACAAGCAATTGGGCGAGATTTTGATTTTCAATTTCAATTTTCTTCCCCTCTGGTTGCTGCTGGAGATACATAAAAAAGCCACCATTTATCTTATGTAAAACTTTCTCCATTCGTTGGGTCAAAATGGTGGTTATATTACTTCCGCGCTTCCCGCGTAGGATGACTTATTTGCCTTTGTAATAGAATTTCATAATTAATTTGAAAAAATTTCAAGAGACAACACCTAACATCATTAGCCATTATATGTCTAGCACAGCCTCATAATCATCAATTGGTAGGAGGAAGAAATCAGTGATAATTTCTTGGTCTTGCAGTAATAGTTTCACTTGCGGGCATCTTTGGTCGCACTTTAGGATTCGACCGTTGGCGACCTTTACGTCGAACTTGCTGCAACCTTTGATGTAGAGCACCATCCGAGCAGCAACCTTACTATTTAGGAAGTTATTAGTGCTGATCGTATTGATGAGAACAGTGATTGGTTGTTGTTTAAGAAGGCCTCCAACTTTCATTGTTTGTGGATTTGAGTAGCCGGCTAACACGTGTATCATAAAGTTAGTCAGTTGTAGCTCTTCTTCTGTATCTTCTTCTTCATGTTCAAGGCTCTCATTTGGCTGTTCAATGACCTCTTCTTCCACTGGTTCAATTACAAGAAGTCTTTCTTTTTTATAATGATACTCGTAGCTCTACGGCTCATTGCAATGCCAATATAACCCCTTCGTAGATCGCTCCCGAAGCTCTTCTCTTATCAAATTTTTTAGTGCAGGGGCTTGGCTGATAGTACGGGAGGCTGAGAGCTTTGATATTTCTAGTTGGGGAGTGACCCTAGTCCTCTGGGCTTCATGGTTCAATCGCTCCTCTTGAAGTCGTGCAAAAGAGATGGCTGCCATAAGCGTGTACGGTTGTCGTACTTTAACTTCTCTTCGGATCTCTGGCTTCAAATCCTTAATAAACATTTCCAATAGCTATTTTTCAAACTAATCATGAGTTTGTTTAGATAACCTTTCAAACCTAGTTTCATACTCTTGAATGGTGGAGGTTTATCGGATCTTTGCTAGTTGTCCGTCAATGTTCTCGGATCTTTGAAGTTTCAATAGTTTCAATATCAAATTCTTCAAAGGTTTTTGAGATCTCTTCAACCCTTCCATCCTATATTCTTTTTCTCACTTTTATTCTATAAATACTTTGCCCCCTAGATGGGGGAAAACTCATCTTGCCTTCGTTCTGAAGAAAGACAATCCTTCCATGGTTAAGGGCTTTTAGTCTATTGCATTTTTGTATATCATTTATAAGCTTTTATCCAAAGTGTTAGCCAATAAACTTAAACCTTTTCTTCATGAGTTAATTAGCCCTAAGTAGTTAGCATTTATATAAGGTTAAAATATCTATGATGATATTTTATAGTTAATGAACTTGTTCACTCAATATCTAAATCTAAAAGTAAGAACCCTATGGGGCTTATTAAACTTGACATTGAGAAGGTTTTTGACTTTCTCTCTTAGGATGCTATTCAGATAGCTCTCTCACTTATGAATTTCACTTCAAAGTTTGTCGATTGAATTTAAATATACATTTCTTTATCCTCATTCTCTTGTTTGGTCAATGGCCTAGAACTCAATTTAAGATCAACACAGGGATCCAATAAGGGGAACCTCTATCGTCATATCTTTTTATTTTAGCATAGCAAATTTTATCTTTTTTTATTTCATCCTTTGTCAATCGTAAACTTATATATATATATATATATATATATATATATATATATTCATCTCCTTTTCGATTACACCACTTAAAGACATATGACTCATATTATCAAGGACTTCTTTGGGAACTCCTCTCCTTCCTCTTCTTGCATTCACCTTATTAGTTGGGATACCATTGTTTGCCCCAAAGCTTGTGTTGGGCTTATTCTTAGGGATATAGTTGTTGTCAAAAAAATAATCTATACAAAGCGAATCCTATATTTTCTTACAATTCTTGTTCCCTTTGGGTATATATTCTCTATGCAAAGTATGTAGGTATTCGCCCTTGGGTAGTCTGTTCCTCTAATTCACTCTCCTGGTCTATAAGGAATATCCTTCGTCTCACTTCTAGCATTAAAACTGATTTTCATAAGATCATTAGCATGGCACAACTACTAATATTTAGATGGACTCTTGGATTGATAATATTCTTATTAATTATTGGCCTACCTTAGTGAATGTTCAAGAAATGCCTTACTTTCAATGTGTTGCTTATCTTTTGTCATCTTCTGGTTGAAAGTCGATTACTTTCGACATCTTTTTTTACCCCTTGCTACCCAATAGGATTTGAATATTTTTTATTTTTAATAGATATTATAATGACTTTTGGGTATGATAGCCCAATCTATTAGACCTGTTATCTACAAATGACGCTAATCAGTCTGAGAGCCAGGAAGAGGTTTGGCAGGGTTTAAAGGCAATTTGACATCTTCCAATAGCCCCTAAAATCAAACATTTCCTATGGAAGTTTCTTGGAACTATTTGCTCATATCATCCCATTTCGTGCAGTTTCTCCACCATCAAACAAACTCCTGCCCTGTTTGCCACTTTTACCAGGATTCTGCTTTTCATATCCTACTTGAATATCCTATGACATTATTCTTTTTAGTCCCTCCTTCAAGATAAAATATACATCAAACTTGAGTTCTTTGATTCATAGGGCTCAGGTTCCTAGTTCGACAAAGGCAGGAACTTCCAAGTCCATTGCCTATTGGATCCAAGGCCTTATCTGATACTCTTTCTGGTGCCTATGGTTAAACAGGAATGAGACCAAGTTTTACAACTAGCAAACCTCTCCTTAGTTTTTAAGACTCTCATAATGTTTAATAAAAACCTACCATGCATATCTTATATTGGAGGATTTTAGGAGTTTAAAATTTTCGAATCTTGAGCCAACTAGGGGTAACTTTGATCTCATTCTATTATGTGATAGCTCCTTTTCTTCTCTTGATCTGTTTGTATGTTAGGGGATTTATTTCATATCATCTTCCAGCTCACCCCTGGTGATTGGCTATGGTCCCTGCAAGTCTCATAACTCGACAGCAATCGAAGCAAGGATGTTTTTGAAAGACCTCAAGTACATTGGCTTGATGCAATGGAGAAACATACTGATTAGTACTGACTCATTAGCTCTAGTTAATTTTATTAATGGCTCTCAAACCATGCCTTGGCATCTGAAGATCATCATAGTATACATATGTATTTGGATGAAAAAATTACACCTCTCACTTATTTTGCATTTGCCTAGAAATCAAAATTGTAAAGCTCATGTGTTAGCTCCTTTTGGCAGAATCACTCGATTCTCCCTTTTTTTCTCTTTTTTCTTTTTTTTTTAAGTGTTGATGAGCCTTACAGCTCATCCCGCTCCAAATCTTATCTAACATGAGGATGAATTTTAGCTTGATATCCTCATTGAGTGTGTTGTTAATCTAAATCAAACTTAAATTCTTTTACATATCTTCTCATTAAAATCTAATTTTTTTTTCAATCAAAATATATTTCTCTATATTAAAATATAAGATTTCCTTTTCATATTTGGATTTCTTGTCACCCAAGTAACTTTTTATTAAGCAATTTGATCCCATTAGAAATAAAAAGCTAGTTCTTCAAACAATTTAATTCTATTGAAAATCAAGGGTAATTATAGATTATTCCCTATAGTTAATTATGATTAACATCTCGATCTTTATACTTTAAAAAGTAGCATTACGATTCTTATACTTACGAAAGTAAAATATTTAATCTCAATTCCTTTTATATTATTAATTTCATCGATGAAAAAAATCGCATATGTTATCACATACAAAAAGACATAAATGTAAAGAATCAAAATATAATTTTATTATTTTTAAAATTTTTAATTTTATATAAATTTCTTGTCTAATTTCCTCCTCCCCTCCTCTTTCCAACTTGCTCACTCACTACCTATTGCACCTGCTCACCCGCAGCAAGTGGTGGGCAACAAGCGAGCAAGAGTGATGAGTGAGCAGATGCGATGGGCGAGGGGGTGAGCAGGTGCGATGGGTGGCAGGCAAGCAAGTTGAAAGAGAAGGGGAGGAGGTGCGGTTTGTGGAATTGATGGAGTATGAAGTGGCGAACGTCAAGTTGGGGTTTTACAATGGTGACCACAGCGACGATGAGCCCTTCGACGGGGTGCTGGGGATCTTGGCCCACGCATTCTCGCCAGAGAGTGGCACTCTACACCTAGACGAGGTGGAGCAATGGGCGATGGACTTCGGGAAGGAGCTATAGATGGCAGTAAACATATCAATAGATGAGCAAGTACAGTGGGCGAGCAAGTGCAACGAGCAAAAGGGTAAGCAGATGCGATGAGTGGCGGGCAAGCAAGTTGAAAAGTGGGGGGCGGAGGTATGATTCATGGAGTCAGCGGAGTATAAAGTGGTGGACATCAAGGTAAGGTTTTACAGTAGCAATCATGGCGACGATGAGCCCTTTGACGAGGTGTTGGGGATCCTAGCCCACATGTTCTCATTAGAGAGTGGTAGTTTGCACTTGGATGCGACGGAGTGTTGGGCGATAGACTTCGAGAATGAGTTACAAGTGACGATGGACCTATCAGTTGATGAGTAGGTGCGATAGGTGAGCAGGTGTGATGGGCGAGCAAGTGCGACAAGCGAGAGAGCAAGCAAGTGTAGCGAGCAGTGGGTGAGCAGGTTGGAAAGAAGAGGAAATCAGTACGAGAAGTTATATAAAATTCATAAATTAAAAGATAATAAAATTATATTTTTATCTGTTTTACTTGCGTCTGTTTTGCATGTGACAATACGTACGATTTTTTTCATCGACGAAATTAACGATATAAGAAGAATCGAAATTAAATGTTTCATTTTTATAAGTATAAGGATCCCAATATTATTTTTTAAAATATAAGGATGGAGATGTTAATCATAATTAACTATAAAGATAATATATAATTATCCCTAAAAGTCATTAAATAATTATCAATCTAGAACCTAAGAATATATAGGAATAATGTCGTGAAAAGTAATGCACGGCCACCTTGAGCTTGCAAGTTATGGACTCGTGCGCAGAGAAAACCGCTGCACGATCCCATCCCACCGCAATGTTGCTAATTAAACTAGCAACCGACCAACTATCTGCTACCCTCCATAAATTTCCGCCTTCGCTCTCTCAACTTTTACACCGTAATGGAATCCTCCTTAATCGCTGATCCCGTGAGCCCAGTTGCCCTACAAGACGACAAGTCATCGTTCCAGGTAAATCGGAGTTGACAAGTAGGGGAGGCGTTAATGGCAACTGAACACGAGTTCATCGCGCCTCCTCAAGGATGGTAACATGGAAAAACCTGAGCCTGTGTTGTCGTGCTAGAATTCCCAAAGCCAACATGAGCATTTATTGATGTTTGCTCCAATCACAACGACAACATAGGACAGATTCAGCTCATCTTTGTGAACTTTTGATGATAAGTACTGAATAAGAGACTCTCTTACAGCTATTATAGCGGTGGTTGTACAGGAAAGATTGGCAGCAGAGGACGTGACCGTCCCCCTCTGATCGGGAACCCTGTATGAGTCGATGGTGATCTCCAACAGCCATGAACCGGGGAACAGCAACTGGTACAACACCAGGAACTACATCAAGTTGAGTCCTTTTCGCCAAGGAAAAAGAAACATTTCTTCTTTTCTCGAGAACATGAGGAAGAGAGAGAAAAAAAAAGTTCTCTTGAAACAATGGGCAGCGAGAGAGCAGTAAAAAAACAGGATTTTGCTGACAATAGAGCGGTTTTTGTGTAAATACGTGGTTTTGGAACGAAGAAGTAGCCAAAGATTAGAAAGATGGAGACAAGTGGACCAAACGAGATAAGAAAGGCTTACATCGAGCTGCTTCTGGACGACACGCGGACGCTTACGAGGCCGCCGGCGAGCCCTGCGCCCCGTCACGGCGTAGATGTCCTCCTCGATCTCCTCCGTCGTGAGGGTGATCGAGAAATTGGGCCTCTCCCGCCGATCCATTCTGCCCAACCTCAGCCACCCCGCCCTCTTCTCCACCGTCGCAGGTGACGTCGCGCACGCTCGCCGCTCGAACCCCACCGCGGCACTGGAACCTCTTCGTCTTTGCCTCAGTTTCCATGGCCACGCCGTAGCGGTCGACGACGGCTCCGCTTCTGCCTCTCGATCCGCTTCGCGGAGATGAACCAAGAGTTGCTCCCTCATCTCCTCGCCATCGGCTGGCGGCTCCAAGTGTATCCGTCCGCCCGCGCGGACGTCAACGCCCTGGCCCATTGGGCTTCGGACCCATTGGGCTTCATGTCACCCATTTATGCCCACTAATCATATCTGAATTGGAATCGGAACCTGAACCCAAATGTAACTCTGAACCGTATTTTCTATCCAAACTCAACAAAAACCTAATTATGGTATTGGAATTTGAGTTAAACAAATTAAGTAAAAAGACTCACCACTTTTGAGAACATCAGCCATCTGGCTGTTCGTTTGGGTTCTGCCTCAAATTCTGTCCATTTCAATGTGCCCTTTTGATTTTAATGTGATCAAGTGCTAAACACATCAGCTAACTTAACTGATAAGGATTTTGACTATTAATCAATTTACTTTTCTATCTTAAACCAATCTTAAAATTGATTAAGGGGCACTCATATCAAATTTCTGTGGGTTAGCTAGACCCGAATGCCTAAAAATCGGGCTCACTATTTCTGGTTATGATAATTCGAAAATCTTAACTATGTCAGTCTGATGACATACTTATTTCTCGTGGTGTTGCAGAATATGTCCTAATCTTATTGGACTATATGACTGTTCAACCAATGAAAGAATTATTTTGAAACATCTTAAAAGACAAATGAGATCAACTTCGTGCAATTAGCCTACATCTAAATGGTATTGTATTATTAGGTCGTTTCAAGATTCTCAATTTAAAAGAATATTTACCTAGTTGTGTTAAACTATTCCATATACTTAATAATAAACAAACTGTTAAATTCTTGGAATGATCCTTATTTCCTAATTATAAGGGCATCACTGGTCACATTCTTATCAATATTAACATTGTATGTTATTTACATATGGTTATTAATCAGTTTGTCTCGTAACATAATGAGTAATCACCCGAATATCTCGATTATGATTACTATGACGATCGATCCATTTCAGTAGCTGGTCTTCTTATGATAGAACTGGGTATTTAAGGCCTCCATACGGTATATCTATTATTGGATTATTTTTTTTAAAAATTGTTTTTTTAATTTTTTAAAAAGATACTTCTATTTTTATTTCTTTCAAATGGTATTTTCTGTTTTGGATAATGTCCAAAATATCTCTCACCAACTCTAATAGTATGTTTCTTACCAATTATAATATTTTGGTCATAATAATAAAAACACTACTTGAAAATACTTTAAATGATACAAATGGACTTATAACTTGAAGTCTAAAAATTTGGTTTCATAATAGTCTATGAACAATGATAATAAAAAGATACAATATGATGTCATTTACTGTAATATCATACTCCTTGTTTCATACATATTATATATGCATGACTAAAATAGGATGCAACATTTCAGTTTACTACTATTATCAAAAGTAGTATTGTAAAAAAGTGATCAATTTGAAACATATTCCCTTGCAAAATGAAGTACATGGTGGTGTTTGATAGTTGTACAAATCTTATAAACACATAATATTAACCCACACATGTATATTATATTCAAAACATATATACATAAAAATGTGCCCATAGGTCATCAAATGGATTAATAATGTTTTTATCTGTAAACTAGAGTTTACAATGAGTGATAACTCAGAAAGTATATGCTTATATAATTTTATTTAGGTGAGCATGTATCATGTCATGTATATAATATTTCAAATTATATGCATAAAATATTTAATGATAAACTTATCTTCTTATGACCTCTTTAGTAACATATACCCACTAACAAAATAGGTGCATACCAAGGAGATAAAACTCCGATCGCATGTAAATTATAATGCATATATGTATGAGTAGGTCATAACACATTCACTAACCTCTCCACTATATATCATAATATATGCATATATACTCTCATATCATAAATCATAGAAACAAATATATATAATATTTCATGACAACTGTGTTTTCTTATAGTCCTTTTGACAATGTATAATCTAGTAACATGATAAATGTATAATAAAAAAGTAAAATTTTAGTTCAAAGTAAATCAGAATCCACATTTGCATGAATAATTCATAATACATATAGTAGAAAATCATAATATATTCATAAACTTTCATGTTAATTTCATAATATATACTTGCACTCACATACCATATATCATAATATATATATATATATTTTCACCTTATATATCATAATATATACATGCACTCACATACCGTATGTCATAACATATACATGCATGCAATATATTTTCATTACAATTCATATATTTTTATACTTATGCAATGCATATATTATCATCGAGTTTAGACCCAAATTATGATGATCATATCATTCAAAATATACTTTCAAACATATATTATATATGCATGTAATACATGTTCGGATTGTAAAGACACTAAGAGGGGGGATGAATTAGTGCTTTCAAAATGAAGAACCAATTTGAAAATTTTAATCAATAAAATCGGTATCAGAAATATGTTTAACTTAGAATATAGGTAAGAGTAGTAAGAAATTAAATCAGTAAGTGATAGTAATAAAGAGCATAAAAAGAAATACAAACTAGATTTACAGTAGTTCGGTTGTCGCGACCTACATCCGCTTCCGATTCCTCCTCCCTCAAGGTCACCGACTTTCATTATTGATCTTCTTTTCAATGAGTGAAGATTAACTACTCTTGTTATAGTTTTTTTCTCCTTTTCATAGGCTTAGGAGAAAACCTTCACATATCTCTTTTACAACACATACTCACACCTCCCTAAGAAAGACCTCTAAGTTCACGCAGGAAGGAGCTCAACACTTTACAAGAGAGTTTTCAAACTTACAATCATAAGATTTCATTCTTACATCAAGCAAACATAAGTGGGGTATTTATAAGCTCCAAATGACTTTAAAAATGAAACCAAAATTTAAATCCTCAGGTTTTTGGGTAGTACTATCGCTTGATAGAGCTTGGGAGACTAGGCTTTGGTGCTACTATCGCTTGCCTAAGTAGTATCACCGCTTGACACAACCTCAGAGACTATGTTTTGGTGGTACTACCACCTAACTGGGTGGTACCATTGTTGAGTTTTTTGAAAATGTGCACTTCATACTTTCCAGCTCATAAGCGGTACCATCGCTTGCCCTAGTAGTGCCACCGCTTGACCCAATCTCAAGTCATTGAATTAGCCTTTCAATAGACCTAATTCAGTCCTAATTCAAGCCCAACGGGCATTTAATCAAGTTGTCCTAGTTATGCCCCAAAACTAACTCAATTAGGCTCTAAATTACTTTATTAAGATTTAACAACTTACAATCATGAAGTCTACATTGTTTGGCATATCATTGTTCATTCGACACTTTGTTTAAATCTCCAATATTAGGATCAGTTTGATACTAAGAGGGGGGGGGTGAATTAGTGTAGCTGTAAAGTATGATAAATTCATGCGATTTTGAAAAACCTCGTACAATAAAATCATGTATCGACTAAAATCATTTCGATTGCATTTTAACTTAAATATGTATGTAAGGAGGTGAAGAGGAAGTGGAGCAAGTAAAGTAAAGACTTACAGTAAAGATAAACAACAATAAGTAAATACAAACCTAATTTTTATAGTAGTTTGGTCATTCGACTCACGTCCACTCCCGATTCCTCTTCACTTGAGGTCACCGACTTTTTACTAGTAGTCATTCTTCTAACGGACGAAGACTAAGTCCCTTATAGTGCTTTCTCCTTTTGATGGGCTTAGGAGATAACCCTCTTACAAGCACTCCTCTCTTTAAATCATATATAAGTGAAGACTAGAGGAGGGATTTCTAAAGTGATTTCCATAATGTTTTCTCACTTTTAAAGTTTGTGTGCTTGTATATACTACCCAGAGATGAGAGGGGTATTTATAGGCTCCAAATGGATTCAAATTTGGAGCCAAAAACCATCTCATCCTGTGTCTACCGGGTACTAGCGGTACCACCACTAGTGGGTTCTGACATGAGGCGGTACCACCGTCCAGACATACTGCCACTAGGCAATACCACCGCCCAGACTCACTCTAGAAGACTGAGCCTTCAGGCAGTTCCACCACCCAACTGGTGGTGCCACTGCCTGATATGGCATCTAGACATTATATAAGCCTTTCATTTGACCCAACACAGTCTTGTTTTGTGCCCAGTTGACCCTTAATTGAGTTAACCTAATTCTAACTCAATTAATCCTTAATCCTACTTTGATCTAGATAATTATTATAATGTGAATCGTAATTAGTTGCCCGGCACGTCATTGGCCTATCGACGCTTCGTCCGATACTTCGATGCATTATCCTCTCTTGCGGCTTGTTGCCCAATCGACCGTTGACCTATGTAACCCTGATATCCTTGGTGCAACTCTGCTCTTCTTGGCTCGATGCCCGATATCTTTATTTGAAGCCTTCTATCGATCATTGACCAGACCTCCAGCTCAACGTCCAATCTTCTGATGTGTTCTCCTCCGACGTAACATTGATTCTTCCTGCGTCAATTATCTAATTTTGATCGAGAGTAGACCTGCGTGACTCAAAATGTAGTTAGATCATAAATACACTTAATTGGTTTCATCATCAAAATTTGACATTCAATAATCTCCCTCTTTTTGATGATGACAATCAATTGATGATAGAGTTAACTTTAACTCCTAGAGTTTAAACAAACTCCCCCTATCAATATGCTATATTGATAGAACCCTTGGACTTCAAAAAATCCAAGCAACGTGTTATCAAAAATAATATGCAATATTTTAAAATATTCAATACAATGCATGATCATCAATCTACTTCTCCCCCTTTGTCATCAAAAAAAGGAGAAGTGACATCTAGCAAGATTATAAGATATACAAATTTTACACCATTTAAGCTAGATTTTCAATACTTTACAACAATTAAGCATAGAAGCATAGCAAGTGTAGGATTACAAATTTTTTAAGTTTTGCACTTTTTGCTTTTTTTGAGATAGCAACTCTTTGCTTCTCTTTAGATTGCACGATTGTAATTTTTGGTAGTGTTCATGATAGCAAGTTTTCTTTTCTCTTTTGAGAAGTGCAAGCTAGCAAGTTGCTTTTCTTTGCATTGATCGAGCTAGCAATTTTTGCTTGTAATGAGCTAGCAATTTTGTAAAATTTAGATCACTTTAAACATACAAGCTAACAAGTTAAAAAAAAAAGTAACTTTGTAATTTCTTTCTACTCTTTTGAGAAGTGCAAGCTTGTAAGTTTTGTTTCCTTTGTATGCTAGCAATTTTTCCTTTTATTTGTAATGCGTAGGCTAGCAAACCCTTCTCCCCCTTTATCAATATCAAAAAGAAAGGGAGGATTAATATTTCAATCAAATAATTTTGCACAAGATACAACAGATAACAAAAATGTTAGCAATTTTGCTTTCATTATAATGACAGTTTTTTTCCTTTTATAACAACTTTTCACATTAAATAATTTTGCATCAATCAATATTTCAATCATCACATGATGTATTCAATTATGAATACCAAAAGTCCATAAATCGTTTCGACAAATATTCTTTTTAGCAAATGAGAAGTAGACACAAAGGAGAAAAAGAAAAAAAAAACTCTTGATTCAAGCATAAGACATCTCATCACATTTCATAAAAAAATATCTTAAGTTATCAAATATCGAGAGGTCAAAATCAAGATAAAGCTCATTCAAGAAACATTGAATCATCAAGAAATCTCGTGTGTAAAACAAGGAACAAAGAAATTATCGATTCTTACATTCAAACCATCGTTACTTCAACTTATTCAATTCAAATAATCAAAATCAATTTTATAGTTGAAGAGATTCATCAATAATGATATGAATTCATCACTTGTCTTTTAATGAAAAGTCAAAAACTTTAGAGACAGTGAGATTTCAAGAAACATGTATTTCCTTTTGATGATTTATTTCATATAAGCATACCTTTATCTTTGATAGAAATAATATTAACATTCAAGAGTGAAAGACAAACTTCATCATAAAAACCATCAAGTCGAAAGATATAACACATTAAGCATGCAGCATCTTCCAACAAAAATTTGGTTTATCATGATAATGTATTTCATTTTAAGTTGTCTGTTTCATGTAAGTTTGCTTAAATTTTATATATGAAAGCCATCATCATATAAATTTGAAATACAAAATTTCATCAAAACCATCAAGACCAAAAACACATTATTCCAAAACATAGGATTTCAATTATCATTGCTTCAAATCCTCATGCATGATACCATATAATCATTTAGCATGATAACAACCTTTTAATCTTTTCATTGTTAAAGATGATTTTGTTAGGATCTAAAAGGCACTAAGACGGGGGAGTGAATTAGTGCAGCGGATTAAAATCGTACTTTTGAAATCGATTTTGCAAAAACACAAGTTCGTAGGAAGATTTCGATTTGGCGAAAGAGAACTTGAAAGTAATTGCTTACGTAAAGGAAATAACTATGAACTAAACAACTTGCAGCCAAGTAATGAAATGATTCAAGAATGTAAACACTCACACATTTATGAACACAATGATGTATAGTGGCTCGGTCAAATGACCTACATCCACTCTTGAAGCCTTTACGATGAGGCTCCGCTCTTTCACTAGCAAATCTTTTGAAGGCGAAGGACCAAATACCCCTTTTACAACCCTTTACAAGAAGTTCATACTTTTACAAGATTTCTCAAGAAGAAGAAGGAGGTGAACACTTAGCAAGAACAAGACTTTTCAAGACTTTTCAAAAGCTCAAGACTAAGATTCTAACTCTCAAAAGGGTGCCCTTTCAGCTGAGAAAGGGGGGGTATTTATAGATCCAAAATGGATTCAAAATTGAGCTCCAAATTTGAAATCAAATTTGGAGTTCCCGTCTGGTGTCGTGTCGAGGCGGTGCCACTGGTGTCGGTGGTGCCACCTTTGTCAAAGCGGTGCCCTTTGCTGTGTCGATCTCTTGGCCCGACACATAGAAGCGGTACCACCGCCTCAGCGGCGGTGCTACCGCTCGAGCCTGGGTGACTAGGGCGGTGCCATCGCTTCACCCAGCGGTTCCACCGCCTGCTCAGGTATCTGGCGATCTTTGCTTCCAGCCAGCCAGTGTCCCACCGCCCTAGGCTGGGCGGTTCAACCGTCTGACCCATTCAACCAAAGCCGAATGGGCCCTGTTTAAGCCTCAACTTGGCCTAGTAGAGACCCGGTTGGCCCCCACTGAATTTAGGTAGGATTTTTTTCCTAAATCCTTGCTCTACTCATGTGCAAACTACGAACTTAAAAACATAACTCAACGTGATTTGATCCGACGCTCTTCAAGTCAACTTCCGACGAGCTTTACGGTGAGATTCCGGCAGGCTTCCGATGCTTCCCTCGGATTACTTCCAGTGGACTCCCAGCATACTCCTGGATGGTATGTCGAGCTCAACGAGTCTTCGGCTAGCTTCTGAATCTTCCCGGTAAGTTCCGCGAACCTTCGATGATCTTTGAGATGAACTTCCGAAAACTTCGGTAAGTCCCTGATTCGATCTTAGATGGTTCCGGCAACACTTCCGAAGATCTCTCAGACTTCCGATGAACTCTTGAACCCCCAACGGACTTGACCTCGATAAATCACTTTATGTTTTCTTCCCATCGTAGTTGTTCCTGCACACTTATCTCGACAAAGTAGATTAGAATAAATATTTCACTAATTGACTTCATCATCAAAATCCGAGATTCAACAATCTCCCCCTTTTTTATGATGACAATCAATTGGTGATGGAGTTACTCTTAACTCCCCCTATCTATATGCCCTAAAAAAAATTGCTTGAATTCAATTTTTGAATTCAACATAATAAATTTAACATATGAAAGAAAAACTTCATGATGTACTTAATGATGACAAAGTCGATGTTGGACATTAAGATGTCAAATAGGTATCAAAGATATCAATGAAGTATACATAATTAAAAACATGATATCACGAACCTAAATAAGCATTTTAACTTGCAATAACTTGTAAAGCATGAGAAATGCATATAACTGTCAACGTATGGCAATACACATATTATTTCTCCCCCTTTGTCATCAACAAAAAGGAAACGAGGGATTCATATGTAACAATAAAGGATGGCCGAAAAATATCACAAATGTGGAAAAGGAAATCATTCAGAAAGCCGAAAATCATTTCACAGTGCCCAAGAAGATGTAATGAAGATAATACAACATATATGTCTAACTGCATAGATGTGAAAGTTGCACACAAGTTTACAACGTTCAAAAAGAAAATACAGCAAGCTACTCCTCAGGAGGAATGCCAAGATGCCTATACATGTGATCTATCTTTTGGTTCATCTTCCGCATTTCCTTCAAAATTTTAATTTGCTGTAATTTTACTTCATTTAACTCTCTCATGATCGGATCGTCAAAAGGTGGAACAGAAACTAGCACTGATGTAGCTACAACAAAAGGATCAGGAGGAGGAGATTCATTTCCCCTAAAGACTAGTGTTTCAGGATGGTCTACTGGTGGGAGAGGTATATCACTTCTCCTAGGTTGTCTAACCCCTATTTCATGCTCGAATGTACACCTAAGTCGCCTAAGTAGTTTAACGTCAATGATATTAAATCTGTCCACTTGTATTGCTTCTTCATTTGGTGGAATGCAAATATTATAGGCCTGCAATAGTTTAGTTATTAAACCTCCATATGGTAACATTGATCCTTTAGAAAGGACCTCTATCATGTGCTGTCGGATTAGGTATCCAAAACAAAAATGTTGTCTGGTCATGATCCAATATAAGGTACCTAACTCAGTGAAACTGATCTCATCATGATGAAACTGTTTAGGAATGACAATGCTTACAAGAATGTGATGTAAAATTTTAGAGTTAAAAGCTAATAAATGTTCACAATTCTTGGGGATTATACCTAAATTTGGGTTTGCAAACACGGTTTCTAAAGCTTCAGAGTGAGTGGCACCAACTATGTCCATATCCCATTTTCCTCTAAAATAACACCCTAACTCGTTCTCAATAATTCTAATTAATGAGCATATAGTATTATCAAATATTTGGATCTCATTACCTAGAAGATAAGTTGACAAGCCATCATCATTCACGCTTAAATTAGCATAGAATAATTTAACCAAGCGTGGATAAACAGGTTCAACAATTTGCAAAATGGGTAAGGCCTCTAAGTCTGTAAACCACATGATAGGTTCTAGACTCCCTAATTGATTCAAATCAACATATTTTCCTTTATGAATGGGTCTAGAACCAAGTTCAGAAAATCTAAGGGAAGCTTCTTGTGATTTAAACAAGGATTGGTCAAATGAATCTACCTCCATCCTTTTTCCTTTATCTCTTGATGTTCTTTTAGGAGCCATTTCTATTTAGGATAGATCAATAATCAATTGAAGAAATGAATTAAACTAGACAAGAAAAGGAAAGAGAAATAATTCGGTTTTTACCTTAGATTGTTCCTTTGAGATGTAGGGAGTTTGAATCAAAGCAAGATCTCCTTCTTAGGCTTCTAGAGGGAAGGAATGATGCTTGGGAGGGTTTAGAGGAGTGTAGAGAGGTGAGGAAGAGAACTCTCGGGTTAGGGGGGCGGTTCTACCGCCGGCCCTAACTCACCCCTTATAAAAGGGGTGTTCGGGTGGTACTACCGCCCCAGCAGGCGGTTCTACCGCCTAGGGCTGACTACCCAGGCGGTGCTACCGTCGGTAGCACAAAAATCCGCCTTTCATTTTTTTAAAAAAAAAATTGTTCTTAGAGATGGGATGAAGTCAAAAAGAATTTGATGAAAATAAATCCAAGAGGAAAAATCAAAAAGATTTGGAATCAAATCGATGAAAACCATAATTTCAAGGAAAGATATCATCAGATAGAGCTTACTTATTTAGACAGTTTAACATGCCTAATTCCCTTCTAATAAAATCAAATTGTTCCTCATTTAAAGATTTCATAAAAATATCCGCTAATTGATGATTTGTATCAACAAATTCAAGGGTGACATCTCTACTACTTACATGATCACGTATAAAATGATGCCTAATGTCAATGTGCTTAGTTCGAGAGTATTGAATCAGATTTTTAGTTAGATAAATAGCACTCATGTTATCATATTTTATAGGAATGTTTTTTAAGTAAATTCCATAGTCTTCTAGTGTATTTTTCATCCAGATAACCTGTGCACAGCATGCACTTGTAGCTATATATTCAGCTTATACCGTAGATAGTGCAACCAAATTTTGTTTCTTGGAAGTCCAAGAAACAAGTGCATGTCCTAGAAATTGGCATGTTCCGGATGTGCTTTTTCTATCTATTTTATATCCACCAAAATCCGCATCTGCATAAGCTCTCAAATCAAAGTTATCAGATTTTGGATACCATAATCCAAGATTAGGGGTCCCTTTAAGATATCTAAGAATCCTCTTAACAGCTTTGAGGTGAGATAGCTTAGGATTAGCTTGGAATCTTGCACATAGCCCTACACCGAACATGATGTCGTGCAGTTGCAAGTGAGATAAAGCAGGCTACCTATCATGCCCCTATAAGTTTTTTGATCAAAACTTTCTCTATTTTCATCCATATCTAATTTAGCGGAGGTGCTCATAGGAGTGCTAATATCTTTTGATCCATCCATGTTAAATCGTTTTAACAATTCCAATGTATATTTTGATTGATTTAGAAATATACCATCACTTAGTTGCTTGATTTGTAGTCCTTAAAAGAAATTTTGTTCTCCCATTAGGCTCATCTCAAATTCATCACTCATATTCTTAGCAAATGATTCACATAGTGATTTATTACAAGAACCAAAAATAATATCATCAACATAAATTTGAACAATAAGAAAATTATTTTTAAAATGTTTAATAAACAATGTAGTATCAACCTTGCCTTTAGTGAAATCATTTGAAATTAAAAAAGAACTAAGCCTCTCATACCAAGCCCTAGGGGCTTGTTTTAGACCATATAGAGCCTTAGTTAGCTTAAACATGTGGTTATGAAATAAAAAGTTTTCAAATTCGGGTGGTTGTTCGACATACACTTCTTCGAAAATAAAACCATTTAAGAATGCACTTTTGACATCCATTTGAAATAATTTGAAATCTTTACTACTAGCATAGGCAAGGAGCATCCTAATGGCTTCCAATCTTGCCACCGGAGCGAAGGTCTCTTCGTAATCGATACCTTCTTCTTGGTTGAAACCTTTGGCCACTAGTCTAGCCTTATTTCTAACCACGATACCGTATTCATCTTGCTTGTTTCTAAAGACCCACTTAGTACCAATAACTAAGTGGTCATTAGGTCTAGGAACAAACTTCCATACTTCATTCCTCTTAAATTGATTCAATTCTTCTTGCATTGCGATAACCCAAGAATCATCTTTCAAGGCATCAACAATGCATTTTGGTTCAACTTGAGAAAGAAAAGCGGCATGGGCACAAAAATCTTTGAAAGAAGAGCGAGTTTGAACCCCTTTCGATGCATCTCCTATAATTAACTCCTTGGGATGAGCATCTACATACTTCCATTCCTTGGGTAAGGAAGTTTGGGAAGAAGATGCATCCAAGTTATCATTTTGAGGAGAGGGTTCATTCAAATTCAAATTATCAAGACCAAAATCATCATCAAAATCTTTCTTCTTAAATTCGGAAATTTCATTAAAAACCACATGAATAGATTCTTCTATAACTAAGGTTCTTTTGTTGAAAACACGAAAAGCCTTAGAAACCGAAGAATAACTAAGAAATATGCCTTCATTGGATTTTGCATCAAATTTTCCTAAGGCATCCTTTTCATTTAAAATAAAGCATTTACAACCAAAAACTTTAAAATAAGAAACATTGGGTTTTTTATCATTCCATAATTCATATGGAGTTTTAGATAGGGATGGTCTCACTAGAACTCTATTCATAACATAGCAAGCCGTATTCACGGCTTCGGTCCAAAAATATTTTAGTAAATTATATTCATTTAACATGGTTCTAGCCATTTCTTGTAAACTTCTATTTTTCCTTTCTACTACTCCATTTTGTTGTGGATTTCTTGGAGTAGAGAAGTTATGATTGTATCCGTTTATTTCATAAAAATTTTGGAAGTCATGATTTTGAAATTCACCTTCATGATCACTTCGAATTGATGAAATCATAAAACCTTTTTCATTTTGAGTGAGTTTACAAAATTTAGAGAAACATTTGAAACAATCACTTTTATGAGCCAAGAAATAGGTCCAAGTGTATCTACTATAGTCATCCACAATTACAAAGGCATATTTGCTACCTCCTAGGCTTGTTATGTCAATTGGTCCAAATAAGTCCAAATGGATCAATTGCAATGGTCTAGTGATGCTAATTTGATTTTTTTGATTTGAAACTAGTCTTTATTTATTTTCCTAGTTGACATGCATCACATACCTTGTCCTTAACAAATTTCATGTTTGGGATACCTCTTACTAATTTTTTAGATAAAATCTTAGAGATTAGTTTCATGCTTGCATGGCCTAATCTCCTATGCCAAAGCCAAGCATCATCATTCAAAACCAAAAAGCATATTTTATTACTTACTTCATCAATATTTATGGTGTAGACATTGTTTTGTTTTAAAGCAATCATGGATATGTTATTGTTGGGTTTTTCAATAATGCAAACATTAGATTCAAATCTAACAACATAACCTTTATCACATAATTGACTAATACTTAAAAGATTATGTTTTAAACCATCAACTAGTAACACATCATCAATTGAAAAACTCGATTTGTTACCTATGGTTCCCTTGCCAATGATTTTACCCTTGTTGTTGTCTCCGAAGGTGACATATCCTTCTTCTTTGCTAGTGAGCATAGAGAAATGAGATGGATCTCCGGTCATGTGCCTTGAGCATCCACTATCAAGATACCATTTCTTGCTCCTAGCTTGTGAGTTTGTCTACAAAAGAGGATGGTTTTTAGGTACCCATTTGATTTTGGGTGCCTTAAAAATTGATCTACTTACTTTGTAACTTATCATTGAATTGTTTATGGTTCCTTTAGGAACCCATATCAATTTTTGTGGACTAATTTTCTTGAATGGACATTTGTAAGCAACATGTCCCGTTTTGCCACAAAAATTACATTTCAAATGGGGTGATACATGCAATGTAGGCGCTTTAACAAAGGTGGTGGGATTTTGGTGAGAACCTCTCACAAATCCGATTTCACTTCTATTTTCAACGTGACCTTTGTTAGCAAGAATCATGTCCAAGCCCTTGCTACCGACCTTAAACTTGTTTAGGGTCTCTTTGAGTAGCAAGTTCTCCCTCTTTATTGCATCTAAGTCTTCACACTTAGAGCATGGGGGTAGAGAAGGGTTTTGAAGACTATTGAACTTACTTTGTAATAAAGCATGCTCTTTCTTAAGCAAATTGAACTTCTTACTAATAGTTCTACATTTATCAAATAACTCATGAAAAGCCATAGAAAGTTCATCGAAAGATAATTCTTCATTAAGTAACTCACTAACCTCTTCTCCTAATGCCATTAGTGCGAAGTTTGCCTCCTCTTTGTTGCTAGCTTCTTCAACCTCGGAGTCACTTAAATCATCCCACGTGGCCTTCAAGGCTTTTTTCTTCTTGAATTGCTTCTTCTTGGCTTGAGGGCATTCATTCTTGAAGTGTCTTGACTTCTTGCATTCGTAGCAAATAACTTGGTCCTTTTTGTGTTCAAATTTACTTTTTGTGTTATTTTTAAATTTGTTCTTTCTTATAAATTTCTTAAACTTTCGAGTTAGAAGTGCAATGTCATTATCATTGTCCTCATCACTTGATGTTCCTTTCAAGTGGTCTTCTTGTGTTCTAAGTGCCATATCCTTCCTGTTCTTTGGAAGGGGGTTCTCAAGCTCTTCATGAGCATGACACGTCATCTCGTAGGTCATTAGAGATCCAATAAGTTCTTCAAGCGGAAATACTTTAAGATCCTTGGCCTCTTGAATGGCCGTGACCTTTGGATCCCAACTCTTTGGAAGAGATCTTAAAATTTTAGTTACCAATTCAAAATTAGAAAAACCTTTACCAAGAGCTTTAAGTCCATTGATGACATCCGTAAAGCGGGTGTACATGTCTCCAATGGACTCATTTGGTTTCATCCGAAAAAGTTCATAGGAATACACAAGAATGTTGATTTTGGACTCTTTCACTCGGCTAGTGCCTTCATGAGTGATTTCAAGAGTGTGCCAAATATCAAATGCCGATTCACAAATAGAAACCCGATTAAACTCATTCTTATCAAGTGCACAAAATAAGGCATTCATAGCCTTTGCATTGAGAGCAAAAATCTTCCTCTCCGACTCATTCCACTCACTTATCAGAAGAGAAGATTTTGCAAAGCCATTTTCAACAATGTTCCAAAGTTCGAAGTCCATAGAAATGAGAAAAATCCTCATACGAGTCTTTCAATACGTATAATCCGACCCATTAAACATAGGTGGACGAGTAATGGAGTGACCCTCTTGCATACCGAAGTAGGCCATCTCTCTTGGGTTTTAAACCAATATGAGAGCAAACCTTGCTCTGATACCAATTGTTAGGATCTAAAAGGCACTAAGAGGGGGGGTGAATTAGTGCAGCGGATTAAAATCGTACTTTTGAAATCGATTTTGCAAAAACACAAGTTCATAGGAAGATTTCGATTTGGCGAAAGAGAACTTGAAAGTAATTGCTTACGTAAAGGAAATAACTATGAACTAAACAACTTGCAGCCAAGTAATGAAATGATTCAAGAATGTAAACACTCACACATTTATGAACACAATGATGTATAGTAGTTCGGTCAAATGACCTACATCCACTCTTGAAGCATTTACGATAAGGCTCCGCTCT
Source organism: Musa beccarii (assembly GCA_024322285.1). Taxonomy (NCBI): domain Eukaryota; kingdom Viridiplantae; phylum Streptophyta; class Magnoliopsida; order Zingiberales; family Musaceae; genus Musa; species Musa beccarii. The sequence continues at coordinate 39,366,277 of CM044401.1, forward strand.
TCCACTAGCAAATCTTTTGAAGAGGAAGGACCAAATACCCCTTTTACAACCCTTTACAAGAAGTTCACACTTTTACAAGATTTCTCAAGAAGAAGAAGGAGGTGAACACTTAGCAAGAACAAGACTTTTCAAGACTTTTCAAAAGCTCAAGACTAAGATTCTAACTCTCAAAAGGGTACCCTTTCAGCTGAGAAAGGGGGGATATTTATAGATCCAAAATGGATTCAAAATTGGGCTCCAAATTTGAAATCAAATTTGGAGTTCCCGGTTCTGGGTGTCAGAGGCGGTGCCACACTTTGTCGAGGCGGTGCCACCCGCCGAGGCGGTAAAGATCGCTCGTGTCATCTGGCTGACCGATGCCCGACACAGGGTGGTACCACCGCCCCAGGTAGGCGGTGCTACCGCTCTAGTCTCAGTGGATCGGGCGGTGCCACCGCCTTGAGCCAGTGTTCCACCGCTGTCACGTATAGGGCTGATCTTTGCCACTCCACCAGCGGTCCCACCGCTTCAGCGGTGGGCGGTTCAATCACTTTCGACCCATTCAGCCAAAGCCGAATGGGCCCTGTTTAAGCCCCAACTTGGCCAAGTAGAGGCCCGGTTGTCCCCCACTGAATTTAGGCAGGAATTTTTTCCTAAATCCTTGCTCTACTCATGTGCAAACTATGAATTTAAAAACATAACTCAACGTGATTTGATCCGACACTCTTCAAGTCAACTTCTAGCGAGCTTTACGGCGAGATTCCGACAGGCTTCCGATGCTTCCCTCGGATTGCTTCTAGTGGACTCCCAGCATACTCCCGGATTGTATGGCGAGCTCAACGAGTCTTCGGCTAGCTTCCGAATCTTTCCGGTAAGTTCCGCGAACCTTCGACGATCTTTGAGATGAACTTTCGAAAACTTCGGCAAGTCCCTGATTCGATCTTGGATGGTTCCGGCAACACTTCCGAAGATCTCTCGGACTTTCGATGAACTCTTGAACCCCCGACGGACTTGACCTTGGTAAATCACTTTATGTTTTCTTCCCATCGTAGTTGTTCCTGCACACTTATCTCGACAAAGTAGATTAGAACAAATATTTCACCAATTGACTTCATCATCAAAATTCGAGATTCAACAGATTTCATAAGGTACGTTCAAATTTTTATTTGAAAGCTATGAAAGCTATGAAAGCTATAGATCATCATATAAATCTGAAATTATCATCAAAATCTTTCATTCGAAAATTTTATTCAGAGCAATATAGATTGATCACATGTAAGCATGCTCAAGTCCTTTTTCTATAAAAGATGTGTATCAAGTTTAAAACCAAAAAGGTGATTTCATCATCAAAACCATCAAGACCAAACACATCAAATGTAAAGCATCATGATAGCACATTTTTCCCATTTTTATGTGTTTTATTTCAAATGATTAATCTCATACAAGTATGTTCAAATTTTTATATAAAAACCAAGCATCATGTTCTAAACCGAAATCATCAATATACTTGCTTTTATCTTTTAATCATATTTGGTATGCAAGAATTACCATGAAATATACGAAAATTTTTGTGTCTTAACCATACATGAAGATTAAAACAAAAACCGATACAAAAAGCATACGGAAAGAATACATGGAAGGATACATGAAATCATCCAATCATCATTCATAATTTTTACTTTTCAAAAATACTAGAAAGAAAAAGCATGATATAATTTTTCAAAATAATTTTTTTATTTCCTACAAATTAAGTCATGCAACTCAAGAAAAGATCACGTAATTTCATAATAATGTAAAAACACCTTAGGTGAGTTACTTACCTCGTTGTTGAAAGCCGTCAAAGCCCAATTCGTCATTTCGCCTTCGGATGCACTTGATTATTCATAGAGTTATTTCTTCTTCTTTGGCCTCTTCTTCTTTTCTTGTATGTGCTCGTCTTTGGAGTTCTTCGACTTCTTGTGTTCATAGCAAGAGTTGGTGTTGTTTTTTAGTTCATTTGAGTTTTTCAATTCTTGTTTTATGAACTTTTTAAATTTTAATATTAGAAGTTCAAGATCCTCAACATTGTCCTCATCAGTTGAGTCATCACTCAAGTGGCATTCTCTTATTTGAAGTACCAAATCCTTCATGTTCTTTGGAAAGTGGTTCATGTGTTCATCGAGTTCCAAAAAGCTTATTTCATATATCATCAATGAGCTAATAAGTTCTTCAATAGGAAGGTTATTTAGATCTTTAGCTTCTTGTATAGTGGTTACTTTTGGATCCCACCTTCTTGGAATGGAGCTTAAAATCTTGTTAATGAGTTCAAAATATGAAAAAGAATTACAAGGACTTTAAGACTATTGACGACATCTATGAAATAGGTGTACATGTCACCGATAGTCTCGCTTGATATCATTTGAAAAAACTCAAAATCGTACATTAGAAGATTTACTTTCGAGTCTTTGACTCTATTAGTGCCTTCGTACATGATTTCAAGTGTATGACAAATATCAAAAGCTGTTTTACAAGTAGAAACATGATTAAATTTGATTTTATCCAAGGTACAAAATAAGGCATTCATAGCCTTTACATTTAATGAAAATGATTTTTTCTCAAAATCCGACAATTCATTCATAGGTTTTAAAGGTTGTTGAAAATCATTTTCAATGATATTCCATAAATCCAAATTCAAAGAAAGTAAGAAAACTCTCATTCAAGTTTTCTAATAAGTGTAGTCTGACCCATTGAACATGGGAAGACGAACAATAAAAAAGCCCTCTTGAAAGCCGTCAAGAGCCATTTCTCTAGGGTATGAATCCAAACGAGAAATACCAGGCTTTGATACCAATTGTTAGGATCAATTCGGCACTAAGAGGGGGGGGGTGAATTAGTGTAGCGGTAAAGTACGACAAATTCGTGCGATTTCGTAAAACCTCATACGATAAAAATCACGTATCGACTAAAACCATTTCGATTATGTTTTAACTTAAGCATGTATGTAAGGAGGTGAAAAGAAAGTGAAGCAAGTAAAGTAAAGGCTTACAGCAAAGATAAACAATAATAAGTAAATGCAAACTCGATTTTTATAGTGGTTTAGTTATCTAACATACGTCCACTCTTGATTCCTCTTCATTTGAGGTCGTTGGCTTTCCACTAGTAGTCCTCCTTCCAATGGGCAAAGACTAAGTCCCTTACAGTACTTTCTCCTTTTGACGGGCTTAGGAAATAACCCACTTATAAATACTCACTCCTCTCTTTAAATTGAATACAAGTAAAGACTAGATGAGAGATTTCTAAAGTGATTTCTATAGCGTTTTCTCACTTTTAAAGTTTTTGTGCTTGTATATGCTACCCAAGGATGAGAAGGATATTTATAGGCTCCAAATGGATTCAAACTTGGAGCCAAAAATCATCTCATCCCGGGTCTACCGGGTACTAGCGATACTACCGCTAGTGCTGGCGGTACCCCCGCCAATGGGTTCTGACACTGGGCAATACCACCGTCTAGTCTAGCAGTACCACCACCCAGACATACTGTCATTGGGTGGTACCACTGCCCAGACTCAGTCTAGAAGTCTATGCCTTTAGGCGGTTCCACTGCCTAGCTGGCGATGCCACCACCTGATGTGGTATTCGAGCATTGTATGGGCCTTTCATTCGGGCCAACACAGCTCTATTTTGGGCCTAGCTGGCTCCTAACTGAGTTAGCCCAATTCCAATTCAATTAGTCCTTAATCCTACTTCGATCTAGATAATTATTATAACATGAATCATAATTAGTTGCTTGGTACATCATTGGCCCATCAATGCTTCTTCTGACACTTTAGTGCATCGTCCACTCTTGCGGCCTGTTGCCCAATCGGTCGTTGACCTCCGTAACTCCGATGTCCTTGATGCAACTCCACTCTTCTTGGCCCAATGCTCGATATCTTTGTCTGAAGCCTTATGTCGATCATCGATCGAACCTTCGGCTCGATGTCCAATCTCTTGATGTGTTTTCCTCCGGTGCAACGTTGATTCTTCCTACGACAATTGTCTAATTTTGATCGAGAGTAGACCTGCATGACTCAAAACGTAGTTAGATCATAAATCACACTCAATTGGTTTCATCATCAAAACCCAAGATTCAACATCCAGTACATTATCCTTTTCTTCAGCGTATTACCCAACCTATCAGCATATTGACCTCCCACAACATCCGATTTACTTAGCGAACTAGCTAATCCTTCTGACTTGATGCTCGAACTCATGGCATGAGTCCATCTTCTGGCACATTGATAATCCTCTAGCCTGACGTTCAATCTCTGATATGATACTCTTCAGCCCAACGTATGTTCTCCTACTTCATGATTCAAGTCTATAATCAAAGTATCTATTGTGTCACTTTTCTCAAACACTCACTAGTGTTGAGAATGCTGGGAAATCGGGAGATTCGATATCTCATACTCAGTGAAAAATAAGAACAAGACCATATTTCCCATAGTTACGTACTTAGCTATTGTGCGACGATTGGTGCGTAAAAATCACAAATCCAAAAAATCCACATGTATCATGTCAGAAGAGGTAGGTGGGGAGATCGTATATTCCTGAAAATTTCAGATCTAATGATGAGGATGAAGGAGCACTAGCGTACTCCTCTCTAGTGGTAATCCACACAGCGGACGTAGCAACGACGCTCCTCAGATCACTGCGAGATCTCTCTCCACGTGCACCACAAGGCTGTTGGAGCCAAGGAGGAGGAGAGGAGACTGAGGAGAATAGGAGGATGACTACCAAGAGCTCTTAGCTTATGAACTGATAGAACCCCAGAGGAATTCTATGGAGATTGATCTTTGAGGGGGATCAACCCTTGGAACGCTATAGGAGTTCCACCCTCCAAGTAACCTCAGTATGGAGGCTACAAGCTTATATAGAGCTCCAAACCCTAGCCCTAGGGGCTGCTTCCTAAGTGAACTACCCAATTTACCCTCAACCTTAGCGGGCCGGCCCAAGAACAAGGGGCGGCGGCTAAGAAGCCCAAAGACCCAAATATAAACCCTAGCCTCTTTCTTTATAGGATAGAGGCGGCTAGGTGGGGTTTATTACATTCTCACAGGGTTTTTATTAGTGCTACATGGTTGAGTAGGACCTTACCCTACTAGGGTCCTATCAAGCCCGCTTCTTTTCAAATCGGCCTTGTCCTCAAGGTGGGTTCCATGAACACAGGGAACCGGGACTTCAGCTCCTCATATGATTCCCATGTGGCATCTTCGAGTGGTAAATTAGTCCAATGTACTAGTACTTCAGTAGAGGGACGTCGACGATGCATCACGACTCTGCGGTTGAGGATGGCTTGTGGTTGGGCTTGAATATTTTCATCATCAGTGATGTTGGGCAGTTGGATCTGGGGTGTCTCGTGTTCTCCCAACTTGGGCTTCAAGCATGACACGTGGAAGACAGGTGAATTTTGGCATCTTGAGGTAATTTAAGTCAGACGCCACGGCCCAATATGCTCTATGATCTGATAGGGCCTATAAAAACGTGGAGATAGCTTCATGGAGGCTCGTGTGTTGATGGATAGTTGCTTGTATGGTTGTAGGCGAAGATAAACCCAGTCTCCTACTAAAAATTCTCTTTCACTTCTTTGTATGTCAGCTTGCTGCTTCATTCTAGCTTGAGCGGTAGAGAGATTATCCTTTAGCATTTGTGAGGAGTTTATCCTGTCAATTAAATCTTGGTCGACTGATCTACCTTAGCCGAGCCAATTACATACTTTGGAATCACAAGGGCCGGCCGACCATATAATGCTTCATATAGGGTACATTTTGTAGATGAATGATATGTAGTATTGTACCACCATTCGGCCCAGGGGAGCCATTTCGTCCACTCCTTTGGTCGATCACTAACGAAACACCGAATGTATGTCTCTAAACATTTGTTCACCACTTCTGTTTGGTCGTCAGTTTATGGATGATATACAGTGCTCATCTTGAGTTTGGTGCCCTGTAACTGAAATAACTCGGTCCAAAATTTACTAGTGAAGACCCTGTCATGATCACTTACGATGGACCTTGGCATCCCATGTAGTTTGATAATATTTTCTATGAAAATCTAAGCAATACTAATAGCAGTGTAGGGATTTCGCACAGCACAAAAAAGAGCATATTTCGTAAGTCGATCAACCACCACAAGGATTGTGCTTTTACCTTTGGAAGGTGGCGGCCCTTCGATGAAGTCCATGGAGATGTCAGTCCACACCGAGTCTAGTTTGGGTAGTGGTTGTAGTTTCCCTGGACTCGCCACTGTTTCACCTTTTTGCTGTTGACATACATCACATTGTGCTACGTATTCAGAAATAATTTTTTTCATCCCTTTCCAATAAAAGTTTTGCTTCACTCTTTTATAGGTTCTTAGAAATCCGGAGTGCCCTGCTGAAGGTGTGGAGTGCATTTCGTGCAGAATGACTTTGATGCAAGGGGAGTTTGGTATAAGCACAATACGACCTTTATAGCGTAGATCCCTCGAATCCCAAGTATAGTGAGCTGTTGCACTTGGATCCTCCTCCAATTTTTTGATGATGTTGCTGGTTTCTGGATCCTTCTTCCATTCCTCCCTAATGCCTCGAGGAAGCCGATGGCAGAAGAGAGATAGCTGAAAATTCAGCTTGCCGAGGAGCCGTGAGAGTGCATCTGCAACAACATTTTGTTTCCCTTTTGTAAATAATTTCATAATCAAATCCTAGAAGTTTGGTTACCCATTTTTGCTACTCCGGGATGATATCTTCTGCTCCAAAAAGTACTTAAGGCTTCTATGGTCGGTTTTAATCAAATCGTCGGCCTAATCGGTAGGGTCTCCACTTTGTTACTGCGTGCACAATGGAGAGCATCTCCTTATCATAGATAGACATTTTTTGATTGGAGGGAGACAATGCCTTGCTAGTGTATGCGAGTGGTCGACCATCTTGCATGAGAACAGCTCAATTCCAACTCCGGATGCATCGGCCTCAATGATGAAGGGATTTGAAATCGGTAGTGCTAACAGGTGTTGTCGTCATGGCTGCCTTAAGTCTATCGAAGGCAGCGTGAGGCTTTGTTCGACCATAGGAAGGCATCTTTTTTCATTAGAGAAGTGAGGGGGGCACTAATCTTCCCATAGTCCTTCACGAATTTTCGGTAGTAGCCCGTTTGTCCAAGGAACTCACGCAGCAATTTCACATTTGTAGGTTTCGGCCAGCCTTGCATTGCTTCAATTTTTGTTGGGTCTATGGCCACTCCTTCTGATATTATATGCCCAAGGTACTCTACTTTTTGCTGGAGAAAGCTGCACTTTGATAGCTTAACAAAAAGAGTATTCTCTCGAAGGATCGTCAGAATAATTCACAAGTGCTGAAAGTGAATCTCAAGAGAAGGGCTGTAAATGAGAATATCATCGAAAAATATCAGCACAAATTTACGAAGAAAGCTCCAAAAAATGTCGTTCATGAGACTTTGGAAGGTTAAAGGAGCATTAGTGAGTCCAAAGGGCATTACCAAGAATTCATAATGCCCGCAGAGTGAGCTGAAAAGCAGTTTTGGGATGTCGCCTTCACATACCCGAATTTGATGATAACCGGATCGAAGGTCCAACTTCGTGAAGACTTGAGCTCCTTTTAATTCATCAAGAAGTTCATCCACCATTGGTATGGGATACTTATCCTTGACGGTGATGTCATTTAGAGCTCGGTGAGTCGACGCACATCGCAAGTTCCGTCTTTCTTGCGCACAAGTAGCACCGGTGAGGAGTAGGGCTGCAGCTTGGTCGAATCACCCCTGTTTGAGCATTTCCTTCACGATTTTCTCAATTTCATCCTTTGGACATGAGGATAGCGGTAAGGCCGAGTGTTTGCTGGTGGTTTGCCGGAAGGATTGGAATCGGTGGTCATGTTGCGAGTAGGAGGAAGACCGCGCGGTTCAAAGCAAAAACATCATCAAATTCAACAAGCGGTTGGGTGATCTTTTGATTTTTAATTTCTGTTTTCTCCCCTCTCGGTTGTTGCTGCTGGAGATGCATAAGAAAGCCACCATTTATCTTGTGTAAAACTTTCTCCATTCGTTGAGTTGAAATGGTGGTTACATTGTTTCCGCGCTTCCCGTGTAGGGTGACCTGTTTACCTTTACAATAGAATTTCATAATCAATTTGGAAAAGTTCCAAGAGACATCACCTAGTGTAAATCACCATTCGATGCCCAGCACAGCCTCATAATCATCAATTGGTAGGAGGAAGAAGTCAGCAATAATTTCTTGGTCCTCAGTAGTAATAGTTTCACTGCGGGCATCTTTGGTCGCATTTAGGATTCTAGTCGGTGACCTTTACATCGAACTTACTGCAACCTTCGATATGGGCGCCATCCGAGCAGCAACCTTACTATTTAGAAAGTTATTAGTGCTGCTTGTATCGATGAGAACGGTGATCGCTGTTGTTGTTTGAGCAGGCCTCCAACTTTCATCGTTTGGATTTGAGTATGGCTAGCGCATGTACCATAAAGTCGACCAATTGTGGCTCTTCTTCCATATCTTCATCCTCATGTTCAAGACTCTCTTCTAGCTGTTCACTAATCTCTTCTTCCACTGGTTCAATCACAAGAAGTCTCCCCTTTTTACAGCGATGCTCGCGGCTCCATGGCTCGTCACAATGCCAACATAACCCCTTGGCAGATTGGTCTCGAAGCTCTTCTCTTGTCAACCTTTTTAGTGCAGGATCTCGGTTGATAGTAGGGGGGGCTGAGGGCTTCAATATTGCTGGTCGGGGAGTGACCCTAGTCCTCAGAGCTTCATGGTTCAATCGCTCCTCCTGAAGTCGTGCGAAAGAGATGGCTGCCATAAGCGTGTACGGTTGTCGCGCTTTAACTTCTCCCCAGATCTCCGGCTTCAAGTCCTCAATAAATGTCCCCAATAACTGTTTTTCAGACCAATCACGAGTTTGATTAGATAACCTCTCAAACCTGGTTTGATACTCCTAGATGGTGGAGGTTTGTCGGATCTTTGCTAGTTGTCCGTCGATGTTCTCGTAATCGGTTGGTCCGAAATGGATTAGCAGTCCTTCTTTGAATTATCACCATGAGAGGACTCCATGAGTATGTTCAAACCAATCAAACCATTGTATGGCATCTCCTTCAAGATGTATAGCTGCAATTTCGACCATAGATGCATCGGCGGTTTTGTGGTATCGAAAATATTGCTCATACATGAGATCCAACCAATCGGGTCTCCTTCTTCCCATCTAGGAAGTCCACCTCATGCGTGGATAGTGGGGATTGGTCATAGAGCCTCCCCTCTCCTAGAGGTCTTCTCTTCGATTAGAGCTCTCCCCTTGATGTGATTTCTTTGGGCTCGGTGGTCGACCCAAACTAAGTTCGGCAAAGAGAGTCCGAATCTTCTCCTCCATTCGTGTCTCGAAGGCTTCAAATTTAGCATCAATTGCCTCCTCGGATGCCATAGCATATGTCTCCAAATCTGTAATATTAAGATCTCTTTTTTGCTGTCGAGTTAAACGCAAGTATTGGTTGAGAGAAGTGGTGATTGAAAGGGTTGGTGGATTGGTGAATATAGGCTGCAGTTTAGGCTTGTTTTGTGACTATTTTGGGTGCTGTTTGGGGCTACGATTTGATGGAGTTTTGGGCTGAGATGGTAGTGGATGAAGGTTAGGGAAGAGGGTTTTAGATCTGTGGTAGCTCGCAGCAAAGATTTGACAAAAATTAGTAGAAATTGCTGCCTATATGCGCTGTCTCGTAAGAGCAGAATTGTCGTCGAAGAAATAGCGGTTTCTCGACGAATTTTCTAGCGAAAACTCAGGGGTTTGAGGAGGGGGTTTGATGGTAGAATCTTAGTTTAGATAGCAACAAGGATAATAAATTGGATCAAGAAATTTCAGCAGCAAAACAGTAAAGAAATCAGTGCAAGTTACGATAGTAGAATTCTCGTCAAAAAATTTCAGCACTTTGTGACGAGAGATTGTAGCAACACACAAATTTGTTTTTGTGATGAATTCCACAATAGATCAATCATGGATGGGAGCCAAGATGATCTATGAGGTGCACAAAGAATTTCGTTCAAAAAGGATAACAATTAGATCGGTTAAAGGCAACAGCACACGGCTGAAATTTTCTACAGCAATCCTATGTTCGCAAAGATGGTAACTTTTGCGACGCAAGGAATTCGCAGCAAGGGATCAATAGAAAAACTTCTTTTTGATATTTTAGATGAAAAATTGCAGCAGCAAAAGGTATTGGTGATAGAAAAATACCAGATCTCTGATGCAATTAGAGGTGGCGACTGTAGATTGATTTGATCTACGTCAAGAGATGACAACGTCAAGAGCAATTGTGGGAATTGCTTGGCTAATGGTGGGCGGCAGGGATGGCAGCAAAAGCAGCAAGATCGCTGCTCTGATACTAGAAGATAGAACCCCAGAGGAATTCTATGGAGATTGATCTTTGAGGGGGATCAACCCTTGGAACGCTATAGGGGTTCCACCCTCCAAGTAGCCTGGTGGCTGCAATTGTAGATTGATCTTTTCTTATTCCAAAGAGGTGGAGACTACAAGCTTATATAGAGCTCCAAACCCTAGCCCTAGGGGCTGCTTCCTAAGTGAACTACCCAATTTGCCCTCAACCTTAGCGGGCCGGCCCAGTAACAAGGGGGCGGCGGCTAAGAAGCCCAAATACCCAAATATAAACCATAGCCTCTCTTCTTTATAGGATAGAGGCGGCTAGGTGGGGTTTATTACATTCTCACAGGGTTTTTATTAGCTGCTACATGGTTGAGTAGGACCTTACCCTGCTAGGGTCCTATCATGAACCAGGAGGTTCCTCCTATTTATAGAGGTAGAGAAAGCTTATCCTTAATAGATCCTATTCACATTAGATCTTTATCCAGTTTGATCTTATCCACAGGATCCAATTTGATCTCATCCAATTGGATCTTATCCAATCATTTAATTGGATCTCATCTAATTACCCAATTGGATCTCATTCACAGGATCCAAACTAGGGGCTTCGCAGATATCTCATATATGTACCTTTACTCGTCGTAACATCCACCTTATGTGTGTGACCCTCTAGGCCCGATACCGAGCTGGCCATGAGTCGCTCCCGTCAGAACTCCTGACTTAGAACACCTTATGATATAGTGAATTATTATCTCTATAATAATTCACTCAACTCATCGACTATGGACGTACTAGGCCACTACGCCATAGTCCCCAAACGGTACAGGGGGATATAATCCATCGGACCTGTCTATCCTCAATTACCATATATCTATAGTCCCTCATCCATCTAATATCCTAGAGACCGTATATTGGGCATGGTAAAGTCAGGCCCATATGGAATCCTATTTGAGTCCCGCTCTAATCGGATTCTCCCGGAGAACTCCTCTCTCAATCTGAACGACCCTGGCTAGGGATTTTGCTTGAGCGAGCACACATAGGATATATCTCTCATGATACTGAGAGTGGATAATCCTCTATTGACATGTAATTACCTTCGTAAGGTTGGTTACCATTCTCGAGAACTGACTATACCAAATATGGATCTCTCTAAACCTATAAGACTAGCATTAAAGAATGGAGAATTCAAACAAGACATCTTTAGTGTCTCAAGTCTAAGGGCCAGATACACTACTGGGACTACGGAATCACTGTCTGACATTAGGTATCATTAACCATACAATATTCTATAAGCGGATCAATCAGTGAACTCATTCTCCAATGAGCACCTGCATTGTACCTCTAGTGTCCCCACACAAGCGACTATGAGATCAGTCACCTCCATCATATAGACGAGTATATAGTGCACCAGTCTATCCAGTTATCTCGATGTCCTCATCGAGTAACCTATGATCAGGATGATTTATGATTTGTGTTTAAAGGTATATCGGTCTCATTATCGTGATCTCATCATGATCCGATTCCCATTGTAAAGATCCATGGACATCACAATATTCATCCAGATAATGTGAGAAAATACTAATAATAATATGTAAAGAGATCGACGTAACATGTCACAGGTGCCACCACTCATAGGATTGGCTTGTAGGGCACCTATAACCAATAGAGAAATCTAGGAGCGACATCACATGCGTAGTGAAAGAACATAAAACAAAAATCTTAGATTTTCATAAAATGGTTCCATCGTTATGCAAAGATCGATGCGTAAAAATCTATAAATCCAAAACCGGTATATAAAAAATATAGTGTCTAGGGAGATTGTATATATCTGAATTCTTACAGATTTGTAAAAGAGGATGAAGGAGGTCAAGCGTCCTCCTCACTAGCGGTGATGCACATGGCAGGGGCTGTAAAAATACTCCTCATTGAGGAGAGAAGAATAAGAGGTGGCTACTAGGAAGCCCCAACCTATGGATATTTGGTTTCCTCCTATTTGCTAGTTATAGGTACCCTACAAGCCAATCACGTGAGTGATGGTACCGGTAACACGCTGCGTCAATTTCTTTGCTTATGATTACTAGCATTTTCTTACATTATTTGGATGTATATTGTAATATCTTTGGATTTGTGCAATCGAAATCAGATCATGATGAGATCATGATAATGAGACCGATCCACCTTTAAACATAAACCCTTAATAATCCTGATCATAGGTTACTCGAGAGGGACATCGAGATAATCAGACAGACTGGTGTACTGTATACCCGTCCATATGATGAAGGTGGTTGGTCTCATAGCTACTCATTTGGAGACACTGAGGATACAGTACAAGTGCTCATTGGAGAATTAGTTTATTAATTGATCCACTTACGGAATGCTAGATGGTTATTGATACCTCATGTAAGACAACGATTCCGTAGTCTCAATAGTGTATCTAGTCCTTAGACTTGCGACACCAAAGATGCCTTGTATGAGTACTTCATTCTTTGACGATATCATGAGAGGCATATTCCATATGTTCTTACTCAGGCAAATCCTTGGCCAGGGTCATTCGGATTGAGAGTGAAAGAGTTCTCTGGGAGAATCCAATTCGAGAGAGACTCGACTAGAAACCGTATGGGCTTGACAACATCATGCTCGATATATGGTCTCTAGGATATTAGATGGATGAGAGACTATAGGTACATGGTAACTAAGGGCAGATAGGTCCAAAGGATTGGATTCCTTGATATCATTTGGGGACTACGACTTAGTGGCCTAGTACATCCGTAGTCGATGAGTCAAAATAGAGATAATAATTCACTGAGTCAAAAGGAGTTCTGATAGGTATGACTCACGGTCAGCTCGATATTGGGCCTAGAGGGTCACACACATATGATAGGTGTTGCGACGAGTAGAGGTTTGGATATGAGATATTCGTTGGAGCTCCTATCTTATTGGATATCCAATAAGCCCCTGAATTATTGGATCCCATAGATGAGATCCAATAAGAGCTAGATTATTAAGTAGAGACCCATTAATCTAAGAGGCTTGGGTAATTGGATGGTGATCCAATACCTAATAGGGCAGGATCCATTAGGGTTTATAGGGGGCCTCTATAAATAGGAGGGAACCAAAGGTCCATAGGCGAAGGTCTTCTTGGTAGCCACCTCCTATTCTCCTCTTCCTAGAGAGGAGCATTATTGTAGTCTTCACCGTGTGGATACTGCTAGAGAGGAGGTGTTAGAACCCTTGCGTATTCTAAGCTTGGGGTTGATCTCTTTAGGGGATCGGCCTCCTTGGAACTCTATAGGGGTTCCTTCCTCCAAGTTGCTGCTCAAAGGCTACTAAAAGGATGATCTATTCATGATGAAAAGAGAGTGAATATATGGCTATTTATAGGGCTTCTAAACCCCAACTCCTAATAGGACTCATACTCAAGGCCCATACTTCTAATCAACTCCTACTTCTAATAGGACTCCTTCTCTAATAGGACTCCTACTTCAAATAGGACTCCTCTAATATGACTCCTACTTCTAATAAGACACCTTCTCTAAGAAGCAACCTTTAAACTAATCCTAACCTAGCTGGCCTCTTCATCTCTTTAATAGGGGTTGGCTAGATAAGATTTATATGAATGCCCTTAGGATTTATATGTTTGCCCCGTTTAATGAAATTGAATTATGACTCTCCTAGCTATAATCCTAACAGAATTAGGACTCTCCTAGCTAGAGTCCTAATAGACCCATCCTTTTCAAATCAGCTATAATCCATGAATTCTGGGAATTTGATATTCAAGTCGTCATAATTCTCCCAAGTGATATCTTCTACTGGTAGGTTTGCCCATTGTATTAGCACTTTAGTAGTGGGTTGTCGTCATCGAGTCACAATCCGTCGATCAATAATACCACTTAGTTGGGTCTGGAGCTCTCCTTGGGCAGTAATATTTGGTAGATGGCTTTGTGTTGTCTCGTTTTGTCCCAACTTGAGCTTCAAACATGACATATGGAAGACTGGATAGATTCGGGAGTTAGCGAGTAAGTCCAATCTGTATGCTACTGCTTCGATGCGTTCCAAAATCTAGTAGGGTCCATAGAACCAAGGTGAAAGCTTCATAGATGCTTTGGTTTGGATTGATGTTTGCTTGTATGACTAGAGCCGTAGGAAGACCCAATCTCCTACCGAAAATTATCTTTCGCCTTTGTGTTGATCATATTGCTGTTTGATCCTTGCTTAAGCTATAGTGAGATTATCTTTTAGCAACTTCAGCATTTTATCTCTGTCCTGTAGTTCCCTGTTTACTTGTTCTACTTTAGAGGTGCCCAACACATATTTTAGGATTACAAGGGGAGGTCGATGATACATAGTCTCATAGGGAGTATATTTTGTGGATGAATGATAAGTTATATTATATCACCACTCGGCCCAAGGAAGCCACTTTGTCCACTCTTTTGGCTGGTCACTAGTGAAGCATCTGAGGTATGTCTCCAAGCACTTGTTCATCACTTCAGTCTGGTCGTCGGTTTGTGAGTGGTATGCAGTACTCATTTTTAGTTTAGTGCCCTAATTTGGAATAATTCTATCCAAAATTTGCTTGTGAAGACCCTATCATGATCACTTACAATAGATCTCGACATCCCATACAATTTTATAATATTCTCTATAAAGATTCGAGCAATACTAGAAGTAGTGTAAGGATTACGAACAGCATAAAAGTGAGCATACTTTGTAAGGTGATCAACCATGATAAAAATTATACCTTTTCCTTATGATGAGGAAAGTCTTTCGATGAAATCTATTGATATATTAGTCTATATTGAGTCCGGGATGGGTAGAGGTTGTAGCTTTCCAAGGCTTGCCATTGTCTTGCCTTTATGTCATTGACATACATCACATTGAGCTATAAATTCAGCAATAATATTTTTCATTTATACCTAATAAAAATTTTGCTTAATTCTCTTATAGGTTCTAAGGAACCTGAAGTGCCCAGCTGTAGGTGTGGAATGTATCTCTTGAAGGATAGTTTTTATGCTAGTAGAATTTGGCACAAGGACAATGCATCCCTTATAGCGCAAGTCTTTTGTGTCCCATCTATAATGAGCCACGGAGCTTAGTGCTTCCTCCAATTTTTTATGATTTTACTGGTCTTTGGATCATCTTTTCATTCCCTCCTAATATTATCAAGGAAGTTACTGATCGGAAGTGAAACGATCGAAAATTCAACTTGCTCGGGTAGCCACAAAAGCGCATCTGCGATAACATTCTCTTTCACCTTTTTGTAAGTTATTTCATAATCATATCTAAGAAGCTTTATTACCCATTTTTGTTACTCGAGTGAAGATATCTTTTGCTCTAAGAAATATTTTAGGTTTTTATGGTCAGTATTGATTTGAAAACGTAGCCCGATTAAGTATGGTCTCTATTTGGCCACCATATGCACAATCGCGAGCATCTCCTTGTTGTAAATAGTCATCTTGAGATAGGAAGGAGATAATGCCTTACTGGTATAAGTGAGGGGGCGGCCATCTTGCATTAGTATAGCACTAATTCTGACTCCTGAAGCATCGGCTTCAATAATAGAAGTCTTGTTGAAATCGGGTAGCGCTAGTACAGGCATTATCGTCATTATGGCTTTAAGTTCGTCGAAGGTGGTGGTGGCTTTGTCCCACCATTGGAAAGCATCTTTTTTTAGCAAAGAAGTAAGAGGTGCACTAATCTTTTCATAGTTTTTCATGAACTTGCGGTAGTAGCCTATTAAACCAAGAATGTCGCACAGCGATTTTATGTTCCTCGAGGTCGGCCAGTTCTGTATTGCTTCAATTTTAGAGGGGTCCACTGCCACACCTTCCTCTGATATGATATGCCTAAGATATTTCACCTTCTAGAGATGTAGATACTGATATGGTCAAGTATTTGTTTGAGGTTTGCCCGAAAGAATCGGTATACAATGATTATGTCAGCAGGTAGGAGGTAGGCTGCGTGGTTTATCAAATATATCTAAAAATTTAGAAAGCAAGGGAAGTGGGTTTGGGTCTTCAAATTCGGTTGGCTCTCTCTTAGGTTGTTGCTTAAGTTATACCGAAAAGCTGCTGCATGCTTTATGAAAAACTTTCTCCATTCGTTGTGTGCAAATCATCCTTACGTCGCCCCCCCCCTTCCCCCCGTTTCCTACAGTATCACTTGTTTCCCTTTACTGTAAAATTTTATAATTAGTTTCAAAAAATTTTAAGAAACATCACCTAATGTCGTCAGCCATTCAATGCTAAGCACATCCTTAAAATTATCAAGAGGGAGGAGGAAGATATCTTGAATTATCTCTTGGTCCTGCAGCAACAGTTTCACTCGTGGGCACCTACGATCACACTTCAAAATTCATCCATTGGCAACCTTAACATCAAACTTATTATAATTCTTGATAGGTAAGGCCATCTAGACAACAACCTTGTGTTTATAAAATTATTAGTGCTCTCGGTGTCAATAAGAACGGTGATCGGTTGTTGCTTTAGAAGTCCTCCCACTTTTATCGTTTGCAAGTTCGCGTAACCAGTAAGGGCATGCATTGTAATATCAACCGGCTACTATTCTTCATCTGTGATCTCTTCCTCATGCTCCTAAACCTCCTCCATGTCTTCAAGAGGTTCAATCAGTAGGAGACGGCCCCTTTTGCAGCCATGATTGCGGTTCCACGTCTCGTCGCAATGCCAACAAAGAACCTTTGTTGATCAGTCACGTAGTTTTTATCTTGTCAATTTTTTTAGCAGCGAAGGATGGCTGGGAACAGAAGGAGGTTTATATTCCATGGGCCTAGGAGAAGATCTCATCCTCTGAGCATCTTGGTTGAGCCATTCTTCTTGTATTTGAGTGAAAGAAATTACAATTGTCATGGTATAGGGCTACCGTGCCTTAACCTCCTTTTTTATCTCCAGCTTGAGTCCTTCGATGAATGTTCATAACAATTGATGGTCAGTCCAATCATGAGCAAGGTAGGATAGCTTCTTAAACATAATTTGGTTCTCTTGAATCGTAGAGGTTTGTCAAATTTTTGTGAGTTGGTCGTCGATATTTTCATACTCCATAGGTCCAAAACGGTTCAGCAGTGCATTCTTAAATTGATTCCACATCAGAGCCCCATAATTATATTCCAACCAATTGTACCATTGAATAACATCTCCTTCAAGGTGGATGACAACAATTTCCACCATAGCATCATCTAACATTCGGTAGTAGTGAAAGTAACATTCAGTGTGCGAAATCCACCCTACCGGGTCCTCTTCTTCCTATCGCGGGAAATCCACCCTAATGCATAGCTGAAGCATGTCCGAGGGTTGTCTCTCCTTCTCTAGAGGCCTCTCTAAACTCTCTCCTTCTTAAAATTTGGTTGGACTCGGTGGTTGTCTAATTCTAAATTCTGCAAACAAAATGTGCAATTTATCCTCCAAGGGCGATTTAGGCCGCAATTCAATCCGAGATTCTAATGCTTCAAATTTGGCATCAATTAGATCTTGAGAAGCCATAGCATATGCCTCTAGATCAGAGATGTCCTTGCCTTTTTTCTATTGATGGTTTAATGGCATGGGGTGGTGGAAGGTTTGGATAATAGATCGGTGATAGAAGGGTTCGGTTGTAATGGTTTACTATTTTGGGCTACGATTTTTAACACTGTTAGGGTTATGAAAATAGGTTATGATAGCTGCATCTTAGGGCTAGAGGGATGCCCTAAAGATATCTTGGTTGGTGGTAGCAAGGTGGCTAGGGTTTCGTAGGTTACGGAGAAGAAAAAGGACAAAGGTGCAGTACCAGATTTTTCATCGAAACAATTTCAACAGTAAACATGTAATTTTTTTCAGCAATTCTTAATAGTGATTCAAATAAAACTCAAATGGAATCTACTGATAAGGGAGAGGTAATGTTGTTAAAAATTTTGTAGAAGAAAACGACTACAAGAGGTTTGGTAAAATTATGGATCATGGAAAGGTATTGTAGTAGATTTTTACGTCTAAAGTGTAACAGTTTGGACGTAAAAGATCAGTAGTTTATATTGAGAATTTTTTTGATGAAATCGAAGGGGAATCCGCTGGTGCAATTCACGGGGAGATCAAAGGATGATCCGCGGTGGTGGAGATGACGACAGAATTCGGCGATGATCTTTTAAACAATTGTGGGAATTGCTTTGGGCGGCTATGGAGGGTTGATGGGTAGCTGTGGAAGGGTAGCAAGATGCCAAGAATGCTGCTCTGATACCAAGTGATAGAACCCTTATGGATTCTAAGCTTGGGGGTAATCTCTTTAGGGGATCGGCCTTCTTGGAACTCTATAGGGGTTCCTTCCTCCAAGTTACTGCCCAAAACTGCTAAAAGGATGATCTATTCATGATAAAAAGAGAGTGAATACATGGCTACTTATAGGGCTTCTAAACCCCAACTCCTAATAGGACTCCTACTCAAGACCCCTACTTTTAATCAACTCCTACTTTTAATAAGACTCCTCTAATAGGATTCCTTCTCTAATAGGATTCCTACTTCTAATAGGACTACTTCTCTAATAGGACTCCTACTTCTAATAGGACTCCTTCTCTAAGAAGTAACCTTCAAACTAATCCTAACCTAGCTGGCCTCTTCACCTCTTTAATTAGGGTTGGCTAGATAGGATTTACATGAATGCCCTTAGGATTTACATATTTGTCTCCTTTAATGAAACTGAATTAGGACTCTCCTAGTTAGAGTCCTAATAGTTGGGCGCTTGACCTCCTTTATCTACCTCATGGATCTGTAGGAATTCAAAGATATACGATCTCCCTAGGTACTATCTTTTCATACACATAGTTTTGGATTCGCGGATTTGTTTTTACCTACCAATCTTCGCATGATGATGGAACCTTTCATAGAAATCTAGGATTTTATTTTTTTGTTCTTCCACTGCACATGAGATGTCACCATTGGATTTCCCAATAGTGGTATCAGAGCTAAGTTGTTCGTGCGAAGATCGGATTTTAAAATACATGTATTATGATTTAGAATAACTTTTGTCATCAAAATTATTTACGCAAAAGTGGTGAGGAAGGACAGCAACTATTGCTTTCCTTATTGCGCTCGCACAGTGGCAGAAAGGTTGCTTACAATGGCAGTGGCTGCAGGCAAGGAACCTGTAGGCAGGCTACAGGCAAGCAACTTGCGGGTGACGGTAGGTGGTCATCGACCCACCCGTAGTAGCAGCCCCTGTGGAGCGGCTTGCCCGCAAGGCTGGTGCTTGCGGCGGCCTACGGGCGTTGCGCCCGCATGCAACGGCGGCATTGCCCGCAAGCACGGGTGGCGCACCCCCGCGGTGCCCCGTACGCATGGCTGCCGCTGGCAGGGTGGCGGCGGCCACAACTGCGACACAACTTGTAGTAGAGGAGGGAATTAGGTTTTGGAGCAAAAGATAGTTTTGCCCATAAAAATTTCAGAAATTTCACCTACGTCCCTCTTGGCCGAATGACCAAAATGCTCTTTAAAATTTATAAAATTCCCTGTATGTCCCTATTTTCAGAAAAATATTAGTTAATTAAAATGTTTAATTAACTATTATTATTTATCTAGTAGTCTTATATAATAACATTTACATGTGATGTATGATGTTGATAGATGATCATGAACCATGTGATGTAATATATGTATATGATGTGATCATTATTATTATTGGGGTCTGCGAGCCTTTATTTTTCTCATTTATTATCGGGCCTACGTGTCTATAATTATATTGTAATTACACGAGGAGGTGCCGCTGGAGTGTGGAAGCGATAGTGGGACCCATGAGATCAAGATGGACGATCCGACGCATGGAGATGCATTGAGATGCCGACGGAACTGACAAAGCGAGATGGACGATCATAGGGTATGGAGATGCGCCGATGCATACATAGATCTTGATGTGAGTGATTACGCCCACTGACTCAAGCTTGATCACATTTGGATATAGTCCATGATCATCTGGTGTGATTGCTTATGTAATGTATGATTGCTTATACACCTACTATATATATATATATTTGCATGCGATGTAGATATATATTAAATATGTACGTGTGTGACATGCTATATTAGGAGACTAAATAAAAATCCCCTTTCTCGATAATATTAAGTTGATAAACGTGAGACAATTAGATTGACCCATGTGGTCTTCCATCGTTATAGGTCGGATCTAATTCCCTGTGTAGGTTGAGTTGGTCGAGTCCCTTGAGACTCACCTATATCGTGATTCGTTATCTTATTTTGGAATAGAGATGTTACTGGTAACTTGAGAATATGATATGCTTAGTTGAGTCTCTCGAGGGTATATCATCGAATTAGACTCATCTTGTAACGATGATGATGACTTAACCGAATATGATGGTTGGTCAAATCCCTCAAGGCTATGGTGGTTCGAAGGCCGAACAGGATGGGAATCACAATGAGTTGTGATTGACAAGAGTTGCCTACCTTTTGGGCTTAGTGTGATTGGTCGAGTTCCTCAAGGTTACACTAAGATACTGATTGGATCTCAATCCCCACTAGAAGTCTGCCGGAGACTTCCGTTTCACGTGCTAAGGGTGTTACGTGACTCGCTAGAAAAATATTGGGAGCACATCAGGATAGAAGTCCATATCTTGATTATTTATATTTCTGTAAAATCTATATGTTATTTATTTATGCTACATCTTTATTTTTTGAAAATGTCGCTATTAGACTCTCTATATAGCATATTTAATACCAACCGCCTCATTGGTATAAACTATGCAGATTGACTCTATAACTTGAGAATAGTTCTCACAGTAGAGAAAGTCGTGTATGTCCTTGATACAATGATGCCTATGCCCAAGGAAGGGGTAAGCGAGGATGAGATTGCTCACTATATGAAGTACATAGATGACTCTACTCTTGCTCAGTATTATATATTGGGCCCCATGACTCTCGAGTTATAGAGACAACATGAAAAGATGGATGTCAGATCCATACTCTTGCATCTCCTCAAATTATTTTAGGAATATGGAAGAACTCAATGATATGAGACATCAAAAAGTCTCTTCCGTGCTAGGATGACTAAGGGGGCATTGGATCAGAACCATATCCTTAAGATGACTGAGTGGATAGAGAAACTCATAGGTCTAGGAATGGTCCTAGAGGATAACCTATGTGTGGATCTTGTGCTTTAGTCCTTACTAGATTCTTTTTCACAGTTCTCTATACTGGTAATACTAGAAAGAAAAGAAAGACAAAGAAGTCCCTTAAGAAGGGCAAGGGCAAGGGCAGACCGAGTAAAGAAAAATTTGCTAAGAAGACCCAAAAAAGGATAAAAGCCAGTGCTTCCACTACAGCAATGACGGGCATTAGAAGAGGAACTACAAAGAGTATATTGCAAAGAAGGTGAAACAGAAGCTTAGAGAAGCTTTAGATATGCATTCATGATTAGTCTCTATCTGTCAAACTCATATGATAACACATAGGTATTGGATACCGATAGTGTTTATCATATCTGTAATTCGTTATAGGTTCTGGCAAGACCTAGGAGATTGATGAGAGGCAAGATGGATCTCAAGATGGGCAATAAAGCAAGAGTTGCAGCTATTGCTATTAGTGAGGTCACTTTACATCTACCTAGCTACTATTGCATTAGATGCATGTTATTTTATTCTCTCTATCATCAAAAATGATATTACCATTTTATGTTTGACATTGAATGGTTATAAAATATTTTTTGAGAACAATAGTTGTTCAATTATTAAGCATGATGAGATCATCACGAGAGGAACATTGTATAATGGTTTTATTATGCTAGAAACTACTCCACATATCATGAGTGTGAGTGAGTCTAGAAGGAAATGAGAGAGATGAACAGTGCATACCTATGACATTATAGGCTAGGTCATATCCATGAGAGAAGGATTTAAAAGTTGCTGATAGATGGATACTTAGATCTATTCGACTATGAGTCATATGTGACTTGCGAACCTTGCTTTCATGAAAAGATGACCAACTCTTCATTTAGTAGAACTAGAGAGAGAGCCACTTAGTTGTTGGTACTTATACATAATGATGTATGTGGTCCCATGTCAACTCAGGCCATCAGTGGTTATTCCTACTTCATTGTTTTCACTGACGATTTCTCTAGGTACGAACATGTGTACTTGATGAAGTATAAATATGAAGCTTTCGAGAAATTCAAAGAGTATGAGAATGAAATAGAGGTTCAAATTGGAAAGAGTATCAAGACTCTTCGATCAGATTGAGGAGGTGAGTATTGAGTACAAAGTTCACCCAGTTCCTTAAGGACCATGGGATTCTGTCCCAATAAACACCTCCTTATACACCCTAGCTTAATGGTATATTCGAAAGGAGGGTTCGCACACTGTTAGACATGGTGTAGTCCATGATGAGTTTTGTCTACCTACCCATCTCATTCTGAGGATATGCCCTAGAGTCTGCAGTTTACTTTCTGAATAGAGTTCCAACTAAGTCGGTAGTGTCTACACCATATGAGATATAGAAAGAGAATCCCGATCTTAAGGTTATTAAGATTTGGTACTGCCCTGCCCATGTTAAGAGACACAACCAAGATAAGTTTGAATCCAGGATGAAACGGTGTAAGTTCATGAGATACCCGAAGAAATATTGTGGGTATTATTTCTATCATCCTAAGGACCAAAAGGTCTTTGTGGCTAAGAGAGTTATGTTCCTTGAGAAGGAATAAATTCTTGGTGGAGACAGTGGGAGCATGATAGAGTTGAGCGAGGTTTGAGAACCTAGCTCAAGTATCATTCCACAACTAGAGCCTGTTCAGGTACCTAGCACATAAGTTTCGACTTTACATAGGTTCGAAAGAGTATTCCATCCTCCTGAGAGATATGTGGGACATATTAGAGGAGAGGATGTTGAGGATATTGATCCTCCAACCTACGAGGAGGCTATTATAAGTATATATTCTAGGAAGTGGCAAGAAGCCATGAATTCAAATATAGATTTCATGTATTCCAATACGGTTTAGAACATAGTTGATACACCCAAGGGTATCATACCCATTGGCTACAAGTGGATCTTCAAAGAGAAGATCAGAGTAGATAGAAAGGTAGAGACCTATAAAGTAAGTCTATTAGCTATAAAGGGTATCGTCAAAGCCAAAGTGTTGACTATGACAAAACCTTCTCACCCGTAGCTATGCTAAATCTATCTAAATTCTATTAGTTATTGAAGTACACTATAATTATGAGATCTGACATATAGACATGAAAACTGCATTCCTCAATGGCAACCTCAAGAAGGAGGTATATGATACAGCCTAAGGGATTTATGTCCAAGGATCGTCCAGATAGGGTGTGAAGGTTACTTAGGTCTATGTATGGACTAAAGCAAGCTTTCTAAAGTTAGAACAGAAGATTTGATGAGGCGATCAAATCTTATGACTTCGTTAAGAACGAAAATGAGCCTTATGTGTACAGAAAGGTAAGTGGGAGCATTATCACCGTCTTGGTGTTGTATGTGGATGACATCCTGATCATTGGGAATGATGTAGGAATGCTCTCCACAATAAAGCTTGGCCATCTAAATACTTCTCTACGAAGGACTTAGGGGAAGCATCCTACTTATTAGAGACTCGGATCTATAGAGATAGATCCAAGAGGATGCTTGGCTTGTCCGAGTCTAGGTACATAGACACCATTGTCAAAAAGTTTGATATGAAAAATTTTAAGAGAGGTCTCATACCGATAAGACATAGGCTATCACTTTCTATGAGTATGTCCCCCAAAGACTCATGAAGAAAGGATACACATGGATAGGATACCCTATGCCTCAGCGATAGGGTCTATCATGTATGCTGTGCTATGCACCAGACTTGATATAGCGTATGTTCTAAGTCTTACGAGCAAGTATCAGGCGGATCCAGGCTTGGAGCACTAGAAAGCAATATAATGTATCCTTAAGTACTTGAGAAGGACTACGGATTTTTTATTGGTATTTAGGGAAAATAGCCTCAGGATTGAGGGCTACACGGACTCGAGCTTCCAGTCCAATGTCGATGATGGCAAGCCAATTCAGGGCATGTGTTTACCCTGAATGAAGAAGCAGTATACTGAAAGAGTTCCAAGCAAGATACTATTGCTGACTCGACCATAGAGGCAAAGTACATTGTTATTGTAGAGACAATAAAGGAGGGAGTCTAGATGAAGTAGTTCATCACAGATTTGGGAGTTATGCTGAGCAACGAGGAGTCGATTCCCTTATATTACGATAACTATGGGGCGATTACTCAAATAAGCGAATCCAGGTCTCATCAAAAGTATTCTGAGGAGGTTCTAGCTTATTAGAGAGATTGTGGCCTGATGGGATATAGTAGTGGAAAGAGTTTCATCTGAAGATAATATTGTAGATCCACTTACAAAGCCATTGACTTAGATTATCTTTGAGCATCACAAAGCGTCACATAGGTGATTGGCTTTAGGTCAAGTGGGAGATTGCTAGTTATAGGTGCCCTACAAGCCAATCACGTGAGTGATGGTACCTATAACATGCTATGTCAATCTCTTTGCTTATGATTACTGGCATTTTCTCACATTATCTAGATGTATATTGTGATGTCCTTGGATCTGTGCAATCGGAATTAGATCATGATGAGATCACGATAATGAGACCGATTCACCTTTAAACATAGACCGTTAATAATCTTGGTCATAGGTTACTCGAGAGGGACATCGAGATAACCGAACAAACTAGTGTACTGTATACCCATCCATATGATGGTGGTAGCTTGTCTCATAGCTACTCATATGGGGACACTAAGGATACAATACAGGTGCTCATTGGAGAATGAGTTCATTGATTGATCCGCTTACGGAATGTTAGATGGTTATTGATACCTCACGTCAGACAATGATTCCGTAGTCTTAGTAGTGTATCTGGTCCTTAGACTTGAGACACCAAAGATGCCTTGTATGAGTACTCTATTTTTTGACATCGGACTTGCAAGTTTAGAAAGTTTTAAATCTGGAACAATCGATTCTCAAGAATAGTAGCCAATCTTACGAAGGTAATTTAGTGTCAATAGAGGATCATCCACTCTCAGTATTATGAGAAGAATATCCCATGTGTTCTTTCTCAAGTAAATCCCTAACCAGGGTCATTCGGATTAAGAGAGAAAGAGTTCTCCGGGAGAATCCAATTAGAGCGAGACTCGATTAGAAACCGTGTGGGCCTGATAGCACCTTGCCCAATATATGGTCTTTGGAAAATTAGATGGATGAGGGACTATAGGTACATGATAACTAAGGGTAGATAGGTCTAAAGGATTGGATTCCCTTGTATCGTCTGGGTACTAAGGCGTCGTGGCTTAGTACGTCCGTAGTCGATGAATCGAGTGAATTATTATGAAGATAATAATTCACCAAGTTAGAAGGAGTTCTGATAGGTATGACTTATGACCAGCTCGATATTGGGCCTAGAGGGTCACACACATATGGTAGGTGTTGTGACGGATAGAGGTTCGGAATGAGATATCCGTCGGAGCACCTATCTTATTGGATATCCAATAAGCCCCTAAATTATTGGATCCTATAGATGAGATCCAATGAGAGCTAGATTATTGGGTAGAGACCCATTAATCTAAAAGGCTTAGATAATTGGATGGAGATCCAATACCCAATAGGGCAAGATCCATTAGGGTTTATAGGAGGCCTCTATAAATAAGAGGGAACCAAAGGTCCATAGGCAAAGGTCTTCTTGGTAGCCACCTCCTATTATCCACTCCCTAGAGAGAAACATCGTTGCAGTCCCTACCATATGGATACTGTTGGTTATAGGTGCCCTATAAACCAATCATGTGAGTGGTAAGACCTATGACATGTTACGTTTGTTGAATCTTGGATTTTGATTATGAAACTAATTAATTATGTTTTAGATATAACTACGTTTTGAGTTACGCAGGTCTACTATCGATCAGGATTAGATAATTGACACTGGAGGAATTGACGTTGCGCCGGGTGATCACGTCAGGATATTGGATGTCGAGCCGGAGGTTCGGTTGACAATCGGCAGAAGGCTTCGTACGTCGGGCATCGGGCCAAGAAGAGCATGTTACACCAAGGATATCGGGGTTGCAGAGGTCAACCGCCGATTAGGCAACAAAACACAAGAGAGGATGATACACCGAAGAATCAGACGAAGCACTGACCAATGACGTGCCAGGCAACTGAATGTCAATTCATGTTGTAATAATTGTCTAGATCGAAGTAGAATTTTTGTTTGTGTGTATGTAGGATTAACTATGATAATGATGAAGATGTAAAGCAGCGAAACAAAGTGTCGGAAGACAAGTGTGATGGATCATTGGGAGTTCGAGAGTTGACGAAAGTCTGAAGATTCATTGGAAGTGCTACCAGAACTAGCCGAGAACGAATAGGGAGCTTGCCGAAGGGTTTTCGAAAGTTCGCCGGAAGGTTCGTAGGAAGTTCACGAAGCTTGCCAAGAAAGATCGAAGCTTGCCAAAGAAGCTGGTTGAAACTCGCCAAGATCATCGTGAAGTTCAGGAGCTTGCCAGGAGTCTGTAGAATGGTTTTCGATGGTTCATCGGAAGACCGTTGGAAGTTCACCGGAAGCTCACCGGAAGAAGTCTTATCTTGTGGACTTTGTAATAGCTTAGGAAATATCTTTAAAATTCATAGTTAGCATATAATTTGGTTTAGGATTAGGTGTTAATCCTATAAACCAAGTAGGGGCCAATTAGGCCTTGTTTCGGACAGGTTTGGGTCGAGTTTAAGGCCCAAACCAATATGCTGAAAAGGCTGGGCGGTGGCACCGCTCAGAGCCCGATAACCCAAGCGATGGCACTGTCGGGCTAGGTGGTGGTACCGTCACTGGGCAGCAAGCCCAGACGGTGGCACTGCCTGGTACACTGACTGCGTAAGTGTTAGACTGGTTGTGGTACCGCCAGTGTCAAGCGGTGGTACCGCCAGAATGATGAAGTCCGAGGCAATTCAAATTTGTGCTCCAAATTTGAATCCTCTTGGGGTTTATAAATACCCCAGATGTTCTTGCTAAGAGGGTAAGAAATGTGCAAAAAAACTAAGGGAAAACTCTGTCATTTGAAGTAGAAATCCCTCCTCCGAAAGTTTAGAAGTATTCTTAAGAGAGGTGTTGAGGGAAGCTTTGTAAACAGAGTTTGTAAAAGAGAGTTTGTCTTCACTCGTTGGAAGGAAGGTAGCTAGTGGAAAGCTGGTGGCCTCAAGTGAAGAGGAATTGGGAGTGGATGTAGGTCGGATGAACGAACCATTGTAAAAACAATTTGCATTTATGTTCTTGGATTTACCTTTCTGCAAACCACCTTTTCTTCGCTGCTCAACTTACTCATCACTGCCTTCTTCCTCTCTAAACACTCCCTACTTTAAGTACTTTCTATTGCACTTTATTCAAAATCAGTTTTAGTCAAAAACATGATTTCTATCGTACGAAGATTTTGAACTTGTTTAAAATTACATAAATTTATCATTCTTTACCACTGCACTAATTCACCACCCCCCTCTTAGTGCCACTCGATCCCTAACAATTGGTATCAGAGTCTCGTTATTTCTCTTTCAGATTCACACTCACGAGAAATGACTCTTAATGACTTTCAAGAGGGTTTTTTGATTGTTCGTCCACCGTTCTTTAACGATTCGGACTACACATATTGGAAAACTCGAATGAGAGTTTTTTTGATTTCTCAAGATTTAAACTTATGGAATATTATTGAAAACGGGTTTAAACTTTCCTCTAAACCGATGAAAGAATGGTCGGACTTAGAAAAAAAATCTTTTTCTTTAAATGCAAAGGCTATGAATGCCTTATTTTGCGCTTTGGACAAGAATGAGTTCAATCAGATTTCTATGTGTGAAACGGCTTTTGAAATTTGGCGAACACTTGAAATTACGCACGAGGGAACTAGTAGACTCAAAAACTCGAAAGTAAACCTCTTATTGCATGATTTTGAGATTTTTCAAATGAAACCAAGCGAGACTATAGGTGACATGTATACTCGTTTCACGGATGTCGTCAATAGTCTAAAAGCTTTTGGTAAATGTTTTTTAAATTTTGAACTCACTAACAAGATCTTAAGATCCCTTCCAAAAAGGTGGGATCCTAAAATAATGACGATACAAGAAACTAAAGATTTAAATGATTATTCTATTGAAGAACTCATTGGATCCTTAATGACATATAAAATGAGTTTCTTGGAACATATTTAACATGATGAACATATGAACCACCTTCCAAAGAACAAGAAGGATTTGGAACTCCGAACTATGAAATGCCACTTGAGTGATGACTCAAGTGATGAGGACAATGAAGAGGATATTAAACTTTTAATGAATCTTAATATGTTCATTAAACAAAGATCTATAACTAAAAATGAATTAGAATGGAGGAAGAGGCCAAAGATGAAGAAGAAGTGCAAAGAAGAATCAAATGACGAAACGACGAATTGGGCTTTGATGGGCTTCGACTACAAGGTAAGCAACTTAACTCCCTTGAGTTATTTTGAAATTACATGATGTTTTTCATGAGTGCTTAATTTATTTAGTAGGAAATAAAAATTGTTTTAAAAAATTACACTATGTTTTTTCTTCTAGAAATTTTTAAAAATTAAAAATTTATATGATGATTGCATGATAATGCTTAAAACGTCAAATCTTTTGTGAATGATAATTCATGTACAAGAAAAATTCCATATATGCTTTCCGTATCGGTTTTCGACTTTAAACATCATGCACATCTATGTATGTTATTCTTGAAAGTGTTTTGATGATAAATGCTTGTATCATGCTTATGATATGAAATCTTCTATTTTAGATTAATTGGTCTAAATTGTTTTTATGATAAAATTTTTTAGATGACATGTTACATTTTGTTATGAAACTTGAGTTTCGGTTTTAAACTTGATACACATCTTTTATACAAAAGAAATGAGCTTGCTTACATGTAATATATCTACGTTGCTATTTATAAAATTCCTGAATGAAAGATTTTGATGATTTTTTAGAATTACATAATGATGCTCTTGGTGCTAAAAGTGATACATGACTTTAGAGTTCTCACACTAAACTAGTATCATGTAAGATGGTAAACATCTTGTTGTAGCTAACCACAATGAAAGAAAGAGCTTTAGAATTAAAATGATTTTGATGATGTTTTAAAAAATTCATGGTTGATAATGATATAAAATGAAAATGTATGTGTATCTTGATGGTTTTGTATCGGTTTTTGATTTTAAACATGATGCACATCTTCTATACTAAAAACAATTCACATATAAAAATGAAAAATATACAATCATGATGCTTTATGTTTGATATATTTTGTCTTGATGGTTTTGATGACAAAACGTATATTTTGGAATTTATACGATGATGGTTTAAACATGATTGTTTGAAATCAACTGCATGAAATGAAAATACATTTTCTATCCTATTAAAATTAATGAACTCATTTCATGAATCATATGAATCTCTTGAATCAATTTTGGAAAATGCCGCATACTTAATAAGTTACAATTTCATTATCTTTATGACGAAATTTGCCTTTCCATCTTGAATGTAACATTTCTTTTTAAGGTAAAGGCATGCTTATAAGAAGCAAATCATATGAATAGAAATTTATAAAAATAAAATGCAATCCTCTATCTTATCGATTTTTCAATAAATCTATGCTTGTCATGTATGAATTTATTGAATGTAATTTTGAGGATGATTTTTTATTTGACAAATGCTTGATTCATGTTTACGACGTGAGTTATATTTTAAACATGAATAATGTTCAATACTTCAACTATGTTATATCTCCCTTAATTTATTTTGTTCTCCTATAATTCCTTTTTTATTTACTAAAGAGGAGAACCTACCAAATGAATCATGAATTCAAATGAAATGATACAAATGAATCACTTATCGATATATCTTTTTGAAATATCTTTTTAATGTGATGTTGATAACTTGAGATATCTTTTGGAATTCATGATACGAGATTTAGCCTTTATGTCTTGAATGATCATGATTGTTTCTATTTGACTTTAAAAGGCAAAGGCATGTTCATATAAAATTAATGTAAGAGAAATGCATGTCTCTTGAAAATCCTTCAATAAAATTTTTAATTTTTTGATGAAAGAGAAATAATGAATCTTTGTATATTATGTTCATCTCTTGAATCTCGATAATGATTTTGATAATTTGATTATGAGTTTGGAGTTGATGAATTGAACTAGAATAAGTTTTATCTATCTCGTAATCTTGATAATTTGAGTTTTTCAAGATCTCTTGCTCCATACTCTCTTATGATTCTCCATGTTATTGAGGAAAAATGCAAATGAATCATAAATTGTTCTCTTGACTTTTTGATACTCAACTTGAGAGAATGTACTTAGATGATTAAAACAGTATATGAGTAATATGATTTTTTTTACTTATTTCTATACATGACTTGATGATTGAAATATTAATGCAAACATTTGATATATCACTTGTCATAGTTTGAATATCGATGTAAAAGAAATTTTGCTCTTCTCGATATCTTTTTTGAATTTGAATAAGACTTGTTAAAGATTCTTGATTCATCTCTTAATCTCTTGGTATCATAACTTGACTTTTGTGAATTAAGATGCATGAAACAAATTGTTCTCTTTGTTATTTGCTATCAAATGAATCATGAGCCTTGATGTCATATATTTCATGATATAGAAATGACAAGATTTCTTTGCCTTGCATATCTTGTGTGATGATTGAAAATTAATATTTTTTATGATGAATCATGAATCATGACTTGATCTATGATATTGATATATTTTTATCATAATCCTTGATTGTATAATTCTTTTACTCTATTAAAAGGATTTGTTAAATGAATCATGTCCTTCTTAAATTTTTCTTGATATCATGATATGATTTCTTTATATGGCTTAAATTTTTTTAGCAATTGAGTCCTCCACTTCATTTGACAATAACTAAGGGGGAGCTTGCTTATTGGCTTGAATATTGAATTTATATTCATGACTTGAATTTTATTGATAGAAACACTTATGTCAATATTTGTTTCTAATATCTCATTGGCCATTTTGATGAAAAGGGAAATCAATTACAACATTGCATCTTCCCTTCTTTTCGAGAATGATAAAGGGGGAGAAAAATTGCCAGCTTGTGCATTGAAAAAGAAAGCAAAACTTGCAAGTTTGCTCTTCTCAAAAGAGAAGAAAGAAATTACAAAATTGTATGCATATCGCAAAGGAAGCAAAGAAAGTGCAACTTGCAATACAATTTGCTTGCACTTCTGAAAGGAACATAGAAAAACTTGCTATCATGAACACAATCACAACAAGTTCTATCTTGCCTATCATGAGAAACTTGCCATGATTGAATGTTGAATGTTGATGAAAATTTAGCTAGTATGATTGTAAAACTTGCATATCTTTTAAACTAGCTATGATGCAACTTCTCCTTTTTGTTGATGACATAGGGGGAGAAGTAGATTGATGACTTCATGCATTGAATTAAATATTTTATATATTTTCATGATGATTTGATAATTCTTATATTTTGTGATAAATGTTGCTTGGATTTAGGATAATCCAAGTGTTCTATCAATGGCATATTGATAGGGGGAGTTTGGTTAAACTCCGGGGAGTTAAGGTTAACTCCGTTAGTCATCAATTAGTTGTCATCATAAAAAGGAGGAGATTGTTGAATCTTGGATTTTGATGATAAAACTAATTGATTGTGTTTTATGATCTAACTGCATTTTGAGTTACACAGGTATACCATCGATCAGGATTAGACAGTTGATGCCGGAGGAATTGATGTTGCATTGGGTGATCACGTCAAGATGTTGGATGTCGAGCCGGAGGTTTGATCGACAATCGACAGAAGGCTTCGTACGTCGGGCATCGAGCCA
Source organism: Musa beccarii (assembly GCA_024322285.1). Classification (NCBI taxonomy): domain Eukaryota; kingdom Viridiplantae; phylum Streptophyta; class Magnoliopsida; order Zingiberales; family Musaceae; genus Musa; species Musa beccarii. The sequence goes on from CM044401.1 coordinate 39,398,536, forward strand.
AGAAGAGCGTGTTGTGCCAAGGATATCGGGGTTGCGGAGGTCAACCGCCGATTGGGCAATAAAACGCAAGAGAGGACGATGCGTCGAAGAATCGGACGAAGCACCGACCAATGATATGTCGGACAACTGAATGTCAATTCACGTTGTAATAATTATCTAGATTAAAGTAGAGTTTTCGTTTGTGTGTGTGCAGGATTAACTATGATAACGATGAAGATGTAAAGCGAAACAAAGTGTTGGAAGACAAGTGCGATGGATCGTTAGGAGTTCAAGAGTTTGACGGAAGTCTGAAGATTCGTTGGGAGTGCTGCTGAAACTGGCCGAGAACAAATAGGGAGCTTGCCGAAGGGTTTTCGAAAGTTCGCCGGAAGGTTTGTTGGAAGTTCGTGAAGCTTGCCAAGAAAGATTGGAACTTGCCAAAGAAGCTCATTGGAACTTACCAAGATTATCGTGAAGTCTAGGAGCTTACCGGGAGTCTGCAAAATGGTTTTCGAGGGTTCGTTGGAAGACCACCGGAAGTTCACCAGAAGCTCACCGGAAGAAGTCTTGTCTTATGGACTTTGTAATAGCTTAGGAAATATCTTTAAAATTCATAGTTAGCACATAATTTGGTTTAAGATTAGGTGTTAATCTTATAACCAAGTAGGGGCCAATTGGGCCTTATTTCGGACTGGTTTGGGTTGAGTTTAAGGCCTAAACCAGTATATTGAAAAGGCTGGGCAGTGGCATCGCCCAGTGGTCGAGAGCTCGGGTGGTGGCATCGCCCAGGCTGGGGTGGTGGCACCGCCAAGAGCCCGAGAGCCCAGGCAGTGGCACCGCTTGGTTGGGCGGTGGTACCGTCGCTGGGCAGCAAGCCCAGGCAGTGGCATCGCCTGGTACACTGATAGTGTTAGTGTCAAACTGCAGTGGTATTGCCAGTGTCAGGCGGTGGTACTGCCAAAATGACGAAGTCCAAGGTAACTCAAGTTTGGGCTCCAAATTTGGGCTCCAAATTTGAATCCTCTTGGGGTTATAAATACCCTAGATGTTCTTGCTAAGAGGGTAAAAAGTGTGCAAGAAAACTAAAGGAAAACTGTGTCATTTGAAGTAGAAATCTCTCCTCTGAAAGTTTAGAAGTATTCTTAAGAGAGGTGTTGAAGGAAGCTTTGTAAACAAAGTTTGTAAAAGGGAGTTTGTCTTCGCCTGTTGGAAGGAAGGCAGCTAGTGGAAAGCCGGTGGCCTCAAGTGAAGAAAAATCGGGAGTGGATGTAGGTCGGATGACCGAACCACTATAAACATGGTTTACATTTATATTCTTGCATTTACCTTTCTATAAACTGCCTTTTCTTCGCTGCTAAACTTACTCATCACTGCCTTCTTCCTCTCTAAACACTCCCTACTTTAAGCACTTTCCATTATACTTTAATCGAAATTAGTTTTAGTCAAAAATATGATTTCTATCATATGAAGTTTCTGAACTTGTTTAAAATTGCAGAAATTTATCGTTCTTTACCACTGCACTAATTCACCCCCCTCTTAGTGCCACTCGATCTCTAACAATATTGATCTTTTCGCATATTATTATTGGTATTTTCTCACATTATCTGGATAAATATTGTGATATCCATGGATCTATGCAATGGGAATCGGATAATGATGAGATCATGATAATGAGACCAATATACCTTTAAACATAGATCCTATATCATCCTGATCATAGGTTACTCAATGAGGACATTGAGATAACCGGATAGATTAGTGCGTTGTATACTCATCTATATGATGGAGGCGACTAGTCTCATAGTTGCTTGTGTGGGGACACTAGAGGTACAGTGTAGGTGCTCATTGGAGAATGAGTTCACTGATTGATCCGCTTACAGAATATTGTATAGTTAATGATACCTAATGTCAGACAGTGATTCTTTAGTACCAGTAATATATCTGGTTCTTAGACTTGAGGCACCAAAGATGCCTTGTTTGAGTACTCCATTCTTTGATGCCGGACTTACAGGTTTGGAGAGCTCAAGATCTGGTATAGCAGGTTCTAAAGAATGGTAGCCAAACTTACGAAGGAAATTACGTGTCAATAGAGGATCAGCTACTCTCGGTATCGTGAGAGATATATCCCGCATGTGCTCACTCAAGCAAAATCCCTAGCTAAGGTCGTTCGGATTGAGAGAGAAGGAGTTCTCCAAGAGAATCCAATTAGAGTGAGACTCGAATAAGATTTCATATGGGCCTGACTTTACCATCCCCAATATATGATCTCTGGGATATTAGATGGATGAGGGACTATAGATACATGGTAATTGAGGACATATAGGTCCAATGGATTATATCCTCTTGTACCATTTGGGGACTATGGCGTAGTGGCCTAGTACGTCCATAGTCGATGAGTCGAGTGAATTATTATGGAGATAATAATTCACTATATCAGAAGGTGTTCTGAGTCAGAAGGAGTTCTAATGGGAGCGACTCACGGCCAGCTCGATATCGGCCTTAGAGGGTCATACACATAAGGTGGATGTTGCGACGAGTAGAGGTGCGGATCTGAGATATCTACGAAGCCCCTAGTTTGGATCTTGTGGATGATATCTAATTGGGTAATTGGATGTGATCCAATTAAATGATTGGATAAGATCTAATTGGATGATATCAAATTGGATCCTGTGGATAAGATCCAATGAGATCCAATTAGATAGAGATCCAGTGTGAATAGAATATGTTAAGGATAAGCTTCCTCCACCTCTATAAATAGGAGGGATCTCCTGGTTCATAGGCTGAGAGCTCTTGGTAGTCATTCTCCTATTCTCCTCAGTCTCCTCTCCTCCTTCTTGGCTTCGGTAGCCTTGTGGTGCACGTGGAGAGAGATCCTACGGTGATCTGAGGAGCATCGTTATTACGTCTGTTGTGTGGATTACTGCTAGAGAGGAGTACACTAGTGCTCCTTCATCCTCTTCATCAGATCTAGAATTTTTAGGGATATACAATCTCCCTAGGTAATGCTTCTGACATGATACATGCAGATTTTTCGGATTTACGATTTTTATGTATCAACCGTCACACGACGGCCAAGTACGTAACTATGGAAAATCCGATCTTGTTTTTGTTTTTCGTTGCACATTAGATGCTGAATCTCTTGATTTTCAAGCAATGGTATCGGAGCCGGGTTCATCGTGCGATGATTGGCTTATAAACTGCATGTGTTGTGTTTAATCATGTAGAATTATTTTATGCATTCTTGTTGCTTTTGATGTGATTTTCAGATCCGAAAAGTGCTTCATCTTACCAATGAAAGGTGCTTTAGAGTGATCCTTCTATGTCAAATTTGTTGACGCAAATGAAGGAGGTAAAGGTAGCAACTGTTGCTGCTCGCAGATCAACCAGAGGCAGTGCGCATGACATCAGCCCCTGTACGTGCGACACGACAGTCGCAATGGTTGCGACCGTCTGTGCGCGAGGGGGCAACCACAAGGTAGCAACCGCAATGGGTTGTGGCCACTGGTGTGCGCAAGGCAGTAGCAGCCCGGCGGCTACCTGTTGCCTGCTGCTTGCACAAGGCAGCGGCCGCTGCATGTGTGGGGGGCTATTACAGGCAGTATCCACTGCGTGAGGCGAGGCTACACAGCCTGCGGCCCACGGTAACAAGGCAGCGGCCGCATCGCCTACGCGAGGTGGCTGTCCATCGCCTGGGTAAGGTGGCGCAGGGTGGCCACCACCCCTGCGCAAGCTATTGTGCAGGGGCACAGGCGGCGACCGCTAGCAATCGCCTCATGAGGCAGTAGCCCACCCGTGAGGCGGTAGCGCCACTGCGTAGGTGGCTGCACACCGCCAACGCGAGGAGGCGCCGTAAAGAGAGGCGACAACCGCCTTCACGCAGAGGCGACAACGCCTAAGGCAGTGTCGCACGTATGCTGAGGGTTGCTGCACGCCTAGCAGGCGGTGGCCATAAGAAATTGCGGCTGCTGCATGCCTGTCAGGCGGTGGCCGTAGTAGGGTGGCGACGACCACAAGAAGTTATGGTCGCCAACTCTGTTTGGGGGAGATCTGGTGCAAAAGACAGTTTTGACTCTATTAAATTTGGAAATTACAGGGCATGTCCCGAAAAAATTATGAAAATACCCCTGACATTTCTAAAAATTTCTTGGATGTCCCTGATTTCAGAATTTTAGTTATTTAAAAGATTTAAGTAACTATTATTATTTATCTAGTAATCCTACATGATGTGTACATGCGATGTGTGATGTGGGAAGATGATCATGGATTTTGTGATGCGTGTATGTGATTATTGGGTCCTACGAGTCTTTATTTTTTGTTGATTGTTAGGCCTGCATGCCTGTAATTATATTATAATTATCCTAGAGGCACGACGAAAGCCTGAAGGTGGTAGCGAGACCCCTAAGATCGATTCAGATGATCGCGATGCATGGAGATGCGTGGAAGTGCCGATAAATCTGACGATGATGAGATGGATGATCACCGTGCATAGAGATACACTAATATGCATATAGATCCTGATGTAAGTGATTAGGCCTACTGGCTCAGGTCTAATCATATTAGGTTGAAGTCCATGATCATCTGGTGTGCTTGTGCATGTGAATGTTATACACCTACTAGATAAGTATATATATATATTTGCATGCGATGTAAATATATTAAATATGTATGTGTGTGACATGTCATATCACGAGATCGAACCTAAAACCCCTCCTATGATAATATTAAGTCAGTAAGTATGAGGCAATAAGATTGACCCACGTGGCCTTCCATCGTTAGGGGCAGGAACCGATTCCCGACGTAGGCTAAGTTGGTCGAGTCCCTCGAGTCTCACATATTTCGTGTCTCACTATCTTGTCTTTGATATAGAGATGACACCAGTGACTTGAGGACATGGTATGCTTGGTCGAGCCCCTCGAGGGCATATCACCAAATCAGACTCATCTTGTAACGATGGTGATGACTTAACTGAATATCATGGTTGGTTAAGTCCCTCAAGGCCATAGTGGTTCGGAGGCCAAATATGATGGAAATCATAAGGAGTTGTGACTGACAAGAGTTGTGTACTTTTTGGGCTTAGTGTGATTGGTCGAGTCCCTCGAGATTGCACTAAGATGCCGATTGGATCCCGATCCCCACTAGAAGTCTGCTGGAGACTTCCTTTTCACATGCATGAGGGTGTCATGTGACTCACTAGAAAAATTAGTATGAGCATATCAAGATAGAAGTCCATATCTTGATTGTTTATTTTTATGAAATCTACATGTTATTTACTTATGCTATATCTCCTGTTTATTAGAAACATGTTGTCATCAACCCTCTACATGGCATACTTGATGCCAACCGCCTCACTGGTCCAAATTATATAGATTGGCTCTACAACCTAAGAATAATTCTTACAATGGAGAAAATCGCATATGTCTTAGATACGGCCATGCCCCAACCTGAGGTAGAAGCTCCTCAAGAAGAGTTTGCCCATGATGCGAAGTATATAGATGATTCCACTCTCGTCCAATGTTACATGTTAGCCTCTATGACTCTTGAGTTATAGAGACAACATGAAAACATGGATACTCATTCTATACTCCTGCACCTCCATAAACTATTTGAGGAATAGGGAAGAATCAGTGATATGAGATATCTAAAAGTCTCTTCCATACTAGGATGACTGAGGGGGCACCGGTTCAGAACCATGTCCTGAAGATGATAGAGTGGATTGAAAAACTCACAGGTCTAGGAATGGTCCTAGATGATAACCTGTGTGTTGATCTTATACTTCAGTCCCTACCAGAATCCTTTTCTCAATTCATCATAAATTTCAATATGAATAAACTTGAGGTATCTCTTCTTGAGCTCCTTAATATGTTGAGGGAGGCAGAGAGCACTATCAAGAAAGAAAAATTAGTTCTCTATGTTAATGAGACCAAAAGAAAAAGGAAGGCTGGGAAGACCCTTGAGAAGGGTAAAGGCAAGGGCAAACGAGGTAAGGCAAAGGTTGCCAAAATTGACCCAACAAAGGACAAAGGCCAGTGCTTCCACTACGGTCAAGATAGGCATTGGAAGAGGAACTACAAGGCATATCTTGAAAAAAAAGTGAAATAGAAGCTTGGAAAGGCTTCAGATACTTTCATGATCAGTCACCATATGTCAGATTCTTATGATAATGCATGGGTATTGGATACCGATAGTGCTTATCATATCTGTAATTCGTTGTAGGATCTAACAAGACATAGGAGATTGGCAAAAGGCGAGATGGACCTCAAGATGGGCAATGGAGCAAGAGTTGCTGCTGTTGCTGTTGGCGAGGTCACTCTACACTTGCCTGATGGAGCTATTATTGCATTAGATGCATGTTATTTTATTCCCCCTATTATTAAAAATATTATTTTCATTTCATGTTTAACATTAAATGATTATAAAGTACTTTTTGAGAATAATTATTGTTCATATCATTAAGAATGATAAGATCATTACTAGAGGGACATTGCATAATGGTTTGTTTATACTAAATACTACTTCACACATCATGAATGTAAGCATGGCCAAGAGGAAACGAGAAGAGGTGAATAATATATATTTGTGGTATTGTAGGCTAGGTCATATCCATGAGGGAAGGATTCAAAAGTTGTTAAAAAATGGATACTTAGATCCATTTAACTACGAGTCATATACAACTTACGAGCCTTACCTTCATGAAAAATTGACCAACACTCCATTTAGTGGAATTGGAGAAAGAGCCATCGAGTTACTAGAACTCATATATAGTGATGTATGTGGTCCTATGTCAACTAATGCCATAGGTGGTTATTCCTACTTCATTACTTTCACTGATGATTTCTCTAGGTATGAACATGTGTACTTGATGAAGTATAAGCCTGAAGCCTTCGAGAAATTCAAAAAGTATAAGAATGAAGTAGAGAACTAGACTAGAAAGAGTATTAAAACTCTTCGATCAGATCGAGGAAAATACTTGAGTATAGAATTCACCTAGTTCTTCAAGGACCATGGGATTCTGTCCCAATGGACACCTCCTTATACACCATAGCTCAATGGCATATCAGAAAGGAGGAATTACACACTATTAGATATGGTATGGTCCATAATGAGTTTTGTTGACCTACTCATCTCATTTTGGGGATATGCCCTACAAACCGCAATTTACCTTCTGAATAGAATTCCATCTAGATCGGTAGTGTCTACACCATATGAGATATGGAGAGGGAAGAAGCATGATCTTAAGGTTGTTAAGATTTAAGGCTGCCCTGCCCATGTTAAAAGACACAACTCCGATAAGTTGGAATCCAGGATGGAATGGTGCAAGTTTGTGGGATACCCCAAGGAAAGTTATGGTTATTGCTTCTATCACCCTAAGGACCAAAAGGTCTTTGTTGCTAAGAGAGCAGTGTTTCTTGAGAAGGAACACATTCTTGGTAGAAACTGTGGGAGTATGATAGAATTGAGCAGGGTTGGAGAACCTAGCTCAGGCACCATTCCAGAGATCGAGTCTATTCAGGTACCTAATACACAAGTTTCGATTTTGTGTAGGACTGGTAGAGTGTCACACCCTCTTGAAAGATATGTGGGATATATTAGTGGAGAGGACATTCAGGATATTGATCCTCAGACCTATGAGGAGGCTATTATGAGTATAAACTCCGGGAAGTAGCAAGAAGCCATGAATTCTGAGATGGAATCCAAGTACTCCAATAAGGTTTAGAACCTTATTAATGCACTTGAGGGTATCATACATATTGGCTACAAATGGATCTTCAAGAAGAAGATTGGGGTAGATAGAAAAGTGGAGATCTATAAGGCAAGGCTAGTGGCTAAAGGGTATCATCAGAAGTAAGGTGTTGACTATGACAAAACCTTTGCACCCGTAGCTATGCTAAAATCCATTCGAATTCTATTGGCTGTTATAGCACATTATGACTATGAGATTTGACAGATGGATGTAAAAACTATATTCCTCAATAGCAATCTCGAAGAGGAAGTATATATGATATAGCCCGAGGGGTTCATGTCTAAGCATAGTCTAGATAAGGTGTGCAGATTGCTTAAGTCCATTTATGGACTAAAGCAAGCTTCCTGAAGTTGGAACATAAGATTTAATGAGGCGATCAGATCTTATGACTTCATTAAGAATGAAGATGAGCCTTGTGTGTATATGAAGGTAAGTGGGAGCATTATCACCTTCTTAGTGTTATATGTGGATGACATCTTAATCATTGGGAATGATATAAGAATGCTCTCCATAGTAAAGGCTTGGCTATCTAGATAGTTAGATACCATAGAGGCGGAATACATTGCTATAGTAGAAGCAGCAAAATAGGGTGTATAGATAAAAAGTTCATCATGGATTTGGAAATCGTATTAGACAGCATGAAATTGATTCCTATATAGGATGATAATAATGGGGCGATCGATCAAGCTAGGGAACCCAGGTCTTGTCAGAAGTGTTATGAGGAAGTTCCACTAAGATCATAGAGACCATGGCCTGAGGAGATGTAGCAGTGGAAAAAGTTTCATTCGAAGATAACATTGTAGATCTATTGATAAAGCCGTTGACTCATATTATATTTGAGCATCATAGAAGTCTGATGGGGATTAGACATGTAGGTGTTGGCTTTAGGTCAAGTGGGAGATTGTTGGTTATAGGTGCCCTACAAACCAATCATGTGAGTGGTGGCACCTGTGATATATTATGTAAATCTCTTCGCATATTATTATTTGTATTTTCTCATATTATCTAGATGAATATTATGATGTCCATGGATCTGTATAATGGGAATCGGATCGTAATGAGATCGATATACCTTTAAACACAGATCCTAAATCATCCTGGTCATAGGTTACTCGATGAGGACATCGAGATAACCAGATAGACTTGTTCGTTGTATACTCATCTATATGATGGAGGCGACTGGTCTCATAGTCGCTTGTGTGGAGACACTAGAGGTATAGTGCAGGTGCTCATTGGAGAATGAGTTCACTGATTGATTCGCTTATAGAATGCTATATGGTTAATGATACCTAATGTCAGACAGTGATTCCATAGTCTCAGTAGTATGTCTAGTCCTTATACTTGAGGCACTAAAGATGCCTTATTTTAGTACTCCATTCTTTGACGCTAGACTTACAGGTTTGGAGAGCTCCAAATCTAGTATAGCCAGTTCTCAGGAATGGTAGCCAACCTTACGAAAGTAATTGCATGTCAATAGAGAATCATCCACTCTTAGTATCGTGAGAGATATATCCCGCGTGTGCTCGCTTAAGTAAAATCCCTGACTAGGGTCATTCGGATTGAGAGAGAAGGAGTTCTCCAAGAGAATCTGATTAGAGCGAGACTCGAATAAGATTCTGTATGGGCCTGACTTTACCATACCCAATATACAGACTCTAGGATATTAGATAGATGAGGAACTATAGATACATTGTAACTGAGGATAGATAGGTCCGATAGATTATATCCCCTTGTACCATCTGGGGACTATGGTGCAGTGGCCTAGTATGTCAATAGTCGATGAGTCGAGTGAATTATTATAGAGATAATAATTCACTATATCAGAAGGTGTTCTGAGTCAGAAAAAATTCTGACAGTAGCGACTCACGGCCAGCTCGGTATCGGGCCTAGAGGGTCACACACGTAAGGTGGATGTTGCCACGAGTAGAGGTGCAGATATGAGATATCTGCGAAGCCTCTAGTTTGGATCCTGTGGATGAGATCCAATTAAATGATTGGATAATATCTAATTAGATAACATCAAATTGGATCATGTGGATAAGATCCAATGAGATCCAATTGGATAGAGATCCAGTGTGAATAGGATCTATTAAGGATAAGCTTCCTCCACCTCTATAAATAGGAGGATCCTCCTAGTTCATAGGCTGAGAGCTCTTGGTAGTCATCCTCCTATTCTCCTCAGTCTCCTCTCCTCCTCTTTAGCTCTGGTAGCCTTGTGGTGCACGTGGAGAGAGATCTCGTGGTGATCTGAGGAGCGTCGTTGCTGCGTCCGTTATGTGGATTACCGCTAGAGAGGAGTACGCTAGCGCTCCTTCATCCTCTTTATCAGATTTGAAATTTTTAGAGATATATGATCTCCCCAGGTAACGCTTCTGACATGAAACATGCAGATTTTTCGGATTTGCCATTTTTACGCATAATCGTCGTATGACGGCCAAGTACGTAACTATGAAAAATTCGATCTTGTTTTTGTTTTTCGCTGCGCATGAGATGTCGAATCTCCTGATTTCCCAACAGATACCGCTAGAGAGGATGACGTTTGACCTCCTTCATCCACCCCATAGATCTACAAGAATTTAGAGATATACGATCTCCCTAGGTACTATCTTTTCATATACCCAATTTTGGATTCGCGGATTTGTTTTTATGCATCGATCTTCGCATGATGACAAAACCTTTCATGGAAATCTAGGATTTTATTTTTCTATTCTTCCACTATGCATGAGGTGTCACCCTTGGATTTCCCAACACTATTTATATATGCCTCTTGTTAACCCGAATGGATCCTGCCCTATTGGATACTAGATCTTTATCCAATTACCCAAGCCTATTAGATTAATGGGTCTCTACTCAATAATCTCTTATTAGCTTTTATTGGATCTCATTTATGAGACCCAATAATTCAAGGGCTTATTAAATATCCAATAAGATAGAGGCTCCAATAGATATCTCATATCTGAACTTCTACTCATCACAACACCTACCATATGTATGTGATTCTCTATGCCTAATATCGAGCTGGCTGTAAGTGATACCTGTTAGAATTTCTTTTGACTTAGTGAATTATTATCTCCATAATAATTTACTCAACTCATCAACTACGGATGTACTAGGCCATTACGCCGCAATCCCTAGATGATATAGGGGAATCCAATCCTTTGGACTTATCTGTCCTTAGTTACCATATACCTATAGTCCCTCAACTATCTAATATCCCAGAGATCATATACCGAGCATGGTGCTATCAGGCCCATACGGTTTCCATTCAAGTCTCACTATAATCGAATTCTCTTGGAGAACTCTTTCTCTCTCAATTCGAATGACCTTGACCAAGGATTTATCTAAGTATAAACACATGGGATATTCCTCTCATGATACTGTAAATGGATGATCCTCTACTAACACTCTATTGCCTTTGTAATATTGGCTACCATTCCTAAGAACTAGTTGTACCAGATCTGGAACTTCTAAACCTATAAGTCTGGCGTTAAAAAATGGAGTACTCATACAAGGCATTTTTAGTGTCTCAAGTCTAAGAACTAGACACAACTGGTGTTGGGATCGAGAATGACACTAAGAGGGGGGGGATGAATTAGTGCAGCGGTAAAATACGATAAATTCATAATTTCGAAAAAACTTCATTTCATAAAAATCACGTTTCATATTATGAAAGCCGTATTGGTGAAATCGTATTGGAAAGGCTCTAACTTAAGGTTGTTTACAGGGATGAGAAAGTAAAGTAGTAGTAGAGATGGTTTGCAGTAAGGATAAATAATAATAAATAAATGTAAACTTGATTTTTATAGTGGTTCGATCATTCGACCTAAGTCCACTCCTGATTCCTCTTCACTTAAGGCCAACGACTTTCCACTAGTTGCCTTTCTTCCAATAGGTGAAGACAAATTCCCTTACAATACCTTCTCCTTTTGACGAGCTCAGGAGATAACCCTTATAAGTACTTCACTCCTTTGTTTAGGTGGAATATAATGAGGACTAAAGGGGGGATTTATAAAGTGATTTAAATAGCATTTTTCTACTTTCAAAGTTTGTGTGCTTGTATGTTTAACCTAGGGATGAGAAGGGTATTTATAGGCTTCAAATGGATTCAAACTTGGAGCCAAATACCTTCCCATCTCGGGTTTTTTAGGTATTGGCGGTACCACCGCCAGTGGGTTCTAACATTAGGCGGCACCACCATCCAATCTGGTGGTACTACCGCTAAAGTAGTCTAACATTAGGTGGTACCATGTTAGGACTCTAGCTAGGAGAGTCCGAACCTATTGGGACTCTAGCTAGGAGAGTCCTAATAGAGTTTCATTAACAAGAGCATTCATGTAAATCCTATCTAGCCGACCCTTAATAAAGAGGTGAAAAGGGCAACTAGGATTAGGATTAGTTGGGAGGCTACTTCTTAGAAAAGTATTAAGAGTTTATTAGAAGTAGGAGTCTTGAGTAGGAGAGTTTATTAGAAGTAGGAGTCTTGAGTAGGAGAGTTTATTAAAAGTAGAAGTCTTGAGTAGGAGAGTTTATTAAAAGTAGGAGTCTTGAGTAAGAGTCCTAACAATAGAGAGCTCTAGCTATACTAGGGGTCTTGAGTTGGAGTCCTATATAAGCATATAGCCTCCACCTCTTTGGGATAAGAAAAGAAGATTCATCTACAGTTGCAGCCACTAGGCCGACTACTTGGAGGGTGGAACCCCTATAACGTTCCAAGGGTTGATCCCTCTCAAAGATCAAATCTACATAGAATTCCTCTAGGGTTCTATCATACCACTGCCCAAACATGTTAGTGGGCGGTACCATCGCCTAAACTTAGCATAGAAGATTGAGCCTTTAAGCGGTTCCATCGCCTAACTGGCGGTGCCATCGCCTGACGTGGCATCCGAGAACTATATGGGCCTTTCATCCGGCCCAACACAGCCCTATTTCGGGCCTAGTTGGCCCTTACTAGGGTTAAAGAGATTACCTCCCAATCTTAACCCTAATTACATGCTAACTATGAAGTTAAAGATATTTTATAAAGTAAAACAGAATCCAGCATGTCAAGACTTCTTCCGATGAGCTTTCGGCAAACTTCCGATGAACTTTCGACGAACTCTCAGACATCTTTCAACGGACTCCCAGTGGGCTCCCGGACTTTACGATGATCTTTACGAGTTCCGACGAGTCTTCTTTGGTAAGCACTGATCTTTCTCGGTGAGCTCCGTTAACCTCCGATGAACTTTCCGGTGAACTTCTAACTAACCCTTCGGTAAGCCCCCGACTCATTCTCGACCAATTCTGATAGCACTCTGATGAATCATTAGACTTCTGGCTAACTCTCGAACTCCCAACGATTCGATCGTACTTGACTCCAGCACTTCGTTTTGCTTTATACCTTTATCGCTATGGTAGTTAATCCTGCACACTAATTTAGCCTTAACCCTACTTTGATCTAGACAATTACAAAGTGAATCAACATCCTATTGCCTGACATGTTATTGGTCAGTGTTTCATCCGGTTCTTCAACGTATCGTCCTCTCTTACGGCCTATTGCCCAATCGGTGGTTGACCTCCGTAACACCGATCTCCTTAGTGTAACTCCACTCTTCTTGGCTCAATGCTTGATTTCTTTATCCGAAGCCTTTTATCGATCATCGATCGGACCTCCGGCTCGACGCCCAACCTCGTAACATGTTCTCCTCTAGCGCAACGTTGATTCATCCTACTTCTATTATCTAATTCTGATCGAGTATAGATCTGGGTGACTCAATAACATAGTGAGATAACCAAAATATAATCAATTAGTTTTATCATCAAAATCTAAGATTCAATAATTGAGACTATGGAACTGCTATCTAACGTCAAGTATCATTAACCATTTAGCATTCTATAAGCAGATCAATCAGTGAACTCATTCTCCAATGAGCACCTACACTGTATCCTTAGTATCCCGATACAAGTAGCTATGAGACCAACTACCTCTATCATATGAACGGATATACAACACACCACTCTTTCTAGTTATCTTGATGCCCCTCTCGAGTAACCTATGACTAGGATTATTTAGGGTCTATGTTTAAAGGTGAATCGGTCTCATTATTGTGATCTTATCATGATTTGATTCCCATTGCACAGATCCAAGGACATCACAATGTACATCTAGATAATGTGAGAAAATATTAATAATAAAAAGCAAAACGATTGACGCAATATGTTATAGGTGCCATCGCTCATATGATTGGCTTATAGGGCACTTATAACTGACAATCTCCCATTTGACCTAAAGCCAATCACCTATATGTTTGATCCCCATCAGACCTCTATGATGCTTAAAGATAATCTGAGATAATAGTTTTATTAGTAGATCTGTGATGTTATCTTTAGATAAAACTCTTTCTACTGTTACATCTCTTCGGGCCATGATCTATCTAATAAGCTAGAACCTCTTTAGAACACTTTTGATGAGACCTAAGTTTCCTCATTTGAGTAATCACCTCGTAGTTATTGCAATATAAGGGAATCAACTCCTCACTACCCGGTATAACTCCTAGATCTGTGATAAACTTCTTCATCCATACTCCCTCCTTTGTTGCCTCTATTGCAGTAATGTACTCCACCTCTGTAGTATCTTGCTTGGAATGTTGGGGATCGAGAACGACACTAAGAGGGGGGGGGGTGAATTAGTGTAGCAGTTAAGAATAATAAATTTGTCCAATTTCTGAAAACTTCATACGATAGAAACCATGTTTCGTATTATGAAAGCCATATCGGTGAAAACGTATCGAAAAAGCTCTAACTTAAAGATGTTTACAAGGATGAGAGAGTAGAGCAGTAGTAGAGATGGTTTGCAGTAAGGATAAATAACAAGAAATAAATGCAAACCCAATTTTTATAGTAGTTCGGTCATCCGACCTACGTCTACTCCCGATTCCTCTTTGTTTGAGGCCATCGGCTTTCCACTAGTTGTCTTCTTTCCAACGGGTAAAGACAAATTTCCTTTTATAGCCCTCTCTTACAAGAATTCCTTCACTCACACTTAGAGTATACTTCTCACATAAGGAGGAGAGACACTTTGCTTTTACAAGAGTTTCAATAAAAATTTGGCTCCTTTTTTTTCTAAATTCTTGCTATTCCAAGTAAGAATACCTGGGGTATTTATAGACCATAAGAGGATTCAAATTTAAAGCCCAAATTTGAATCACCATAGATTTCCAAGGTACTAGCGGTACTACCACCTGTTATTGGCAGTACCACCGCCTATTTGACTCTAACACTAGGCGATACTACCACCAGTCTGGCGGTACCACCGCTTGGGCATACTAATATTATCATTGTATTGGGCGGTACCACCACCCAAGCATATTATCATTGGGCGGTACCACTGCCTAGTACAACCTAGAGAGTTGAACCTTGGTGGTTCCGTCGCCCTAGATTGGCGATGAAACTAGGCCATTAACGGGCCTAGTTGGCCCCTGCCAGGGTTAATGAGATTAACACCCAATCTTAACCCTAATTATATGCTAACTATAAAATTAAAGATATTTTGTAAACAATAACTTAATCCAGCATGTCAAGACTTCTTCCGGTGAGCTTCTGGCAAACTTTCGACGGAGTTCCGATGAACTCTCAAACATCTATTAGTGGACTCCCGGTAGGCTCCTGGACTTCATGATGAACTTGGCGAGTTTTGACGAGTCTTCTTTGGAAAGCTCCAATCTTTCTTGGCAAGTTCCGTGAACCTCCGACGAGTCTTTCCAATGAACTTCCGATAAACCCTTCGTTAAGTTCCCGACTCACTCTCGGCTAATTCTAGCAGTATTTCCGATGAATCTTCAGACTTTTAGCTAACTCTCAAACTCCCAATGATTCAATCATACTTGACTCCAACACTTCGATTCGCTTTATGCCTTCATCACTATCATAGTTAATCCTACATACTAATTAAGTCTTAACCCTACTTCGATCTAGACAATTACAACACAAATTAACATCCTATTGCTTGGCACGTCATTGGTTGGCACTTCCTCTAGTTCTTCGATGCATCGTCCTCTCTTACAGCCTATTGCCCAATCAGTGGTTGACCTCTGCAACCCCGATCTCCTTGGTGAAACTCCACTTTTCTTGGCCCGATGTCTGATATCTTTGTCCGAAGCATTCTATCGATTGTCGACTGGACCTTCGGCTCGACGTCCATCTCCTGACGTGTTCTCTTTCGACGCAACGTCAATTCTTCTTGTGTCAATTGTCTAATTCTGATCAAGAGTAGACCTATGTGACTCAAAATGTAGTTAGATGATCAAAACACACTCAATTAGTTTCATCATCAAAATCCGAGATTTAACAATCTCTTCCTTTTTTATGATAACAACTAATTGATGATGATGTTAACCTTAACTCTCGAAGTTTAACCAAACTCCCCATATCAATATGTCATATTGATAGAACACTTAGATTATGCCAAATCCAAGAAACATGTTATAAAAAACATCAAACCATCATGCAAATATATAAAATATTCAATACTTCATTCATTGCATGAAATCATCAATCTACTTCTCCCCCTTTATCATCAACAAAAAGGAGAAGTTGCATTTAGCTAGTTTAAAAGATATACAAATTTTACAATCATGTTGGCTATCAATTTAGAACTTCAACATACATCACTTTAAAGCATTCAATCATAGCAAGTTTTAAAGTTCAAGCATGACAATATTTACTTGCTTCTTGAGATGTGCAAGTTTGCACTTCATTTCTCATGATAGGCAAGATAGCACTTGTTTCTTCTCATTGGAGAAGTGCAACTTAGTTTTGCCTTAGCAAATTTTTATAATGAGCTAGCAATATTATATAATTTATATCACTTTAAACATGCAAGCTAAATTTTCATTACAACATACAAGCATAGAAGCATAGCAAATGTAAGATTGCAAATTTTCTAAGTTTTGCATTTTTGCTTCAATTGAGATAGCAATTCTTTGCTTCTCTTTATATTGCAAGATTGCAATTCTTTGCAAGTTCTAGTTAGCTACTTTTGTCACTTTTTCTTGTGATACATAAGCTAGCAAGTTTTCTCCATGATATACCAAGCTAGTAATTTTGCTTCAATATAGCAAGTTTTCTCCCCCTTTATCATTGTCAAAAGGAAGGGAGAATGCAATGTTGTAATTTATTTCCTTTTTTAAATCATGACAAATGAGATATCAAAAATAAATATTGACATAAATGTTTCAAAATTCAAGTCATGAATATGAATTCAACATTCAAGCTAACATTTAAGGTTTTCTTTAAGATGCTAGCAATTTTACGATACGTTAGCAAGTAATTTTTGCTTGCTCTTGCAAAATTCTTTCTCTTGTGATGCACAAGCAAGTAAGCAAGCTCCCCCTTAGTTATTGTCAAAATGAAGTGGAGGATCCAAAGATATAGACTTTTACATCAATTATAAATTCGCACCAATAAAAGTTTACATGTATCTTTCAATCATCACATGATAGCATTCAAAGAAGTATTGAAACATAGGAGAAAAATCTAATTAAGCATACTATGTTTCAATCATTGAAGTCAAGTTATCATAAATGTAAAAGATATTATACATGGTTCATAAATATTCTTTTTAGTAGGATCAAGATCAAGATTTGCAAATATTTTCTTTAGCATGAATTTTCAATTCATGATAAAGGGTATACAACCAAGAATCATGATATATAAAAAAAAAATCAATATCATAGATCAAGTCATGATTCGTGATTCATCATAAAGTAAATTAATTTTTAATCATCACATTAGGCACGCAAGCCAAGGTAATCATGTCATTTCTAAATTATGAAATATATGATATCAACACAAATATTAGGAAAACAAAGAAGATATCTAGATTCATGCATAATATCTCTCATTTCATAATGAATCATAAGAAATAATTTCAAGTATCAATTATTGAGATATCAAGACTTGGATTGTTTTCCTCTTTAGTAAATGATAGAATGAAGGAGTCATAGAGGAAGAGGATTTCGATTCACATAAAAAATATCTCAAAGTCAAGAAATTAAAAGAGAGTTTATGATTTGCTTGAAACCAAAGATCTCATTCAAATAAATTTGTCAACTCAAAACCCATAATCAAATCAAAGTCATTTTTGAGATTCATATCATGAATAAAGTTATTATCACATCATCAACTTTTTAGAGATTCAAAATGATAAATAGATTTTTTGTTAAAAACTTATTAGCAAATCATCAATTTCATGATTCATTTGGAAGGTTCTCCTCTTTAGTAAATAAAAAAAATTATAGAAAAACAAAATGAATTAAGGGAGATAGAACATGATTGAAGCATTGATTCATATTTAAAATGTATCTTACATCACAAATATGAATCAAGCATTTGTCAAATATGAAATCATCCTCAAAATCACATTCAATAAATTCATACATGACAAGCATAGATTCATGAATTTCTTATTGAAAAATCGATAAGATTGAGATAGAGGATTGCATTTCATTTTTATAAGTTTCTATTCATGTGATTTGCTTCTTATAAATATGCCTTTTCCTTTAATAAAAATAAGTGTTAATATTTAAGCAGAAAGGCAAATTTCATCTTAAAGATCATTAAGTTGAAACATATTAAGGATGCAACATCTTTAAACAAAAATCAATTTAAGAGATTCATATAATATACATGAATAGATTCATTATTTGTCTTTAATAAAAAAAATCAAAAACTTTAGAGATAGAAAAATTTTCAAGAATCATGCATTTCCTTTTTATGATTTATTTCATATAAGCATGCTTTTGTCTTTTAATGCTAGATTTATGTATTATCGTATAAATCCGAAAAACAAGTTTCAAGAGAAATCATTAAGACCAAAAACATGATACACATTTATTTTCAAAACATTCATCATGATTATCTTCAAGAGATTCATAAGATTCACAATATAAATTCACTAACCTCAATAGGATAGAAAATGCACTTTCATTTCATGCAATCGATTTCATGTGAGCATGTTCAAGTCTTTTATGAAAACATGTATCAACATTTAAAAATGAGACATAAGTTTTGTCATAAAATCGTCAAGTCCAAACAAATAAAACATCATGATAGCACATTTTCAATTTTTATGTGTTTTATTTTATGTGGTTGACCACTTATAAGCATGTTCAAGTTTTCATATAAAATCCATGCATCATGTTGGAAGTCGAAAGCATTATCAAAACTATTTTTCTTTCATTCAGGAAGTTATGTGGGTTAAGTCTTTTAGTTTTGTAATTTATTTCATAAAGACATGCATCATCGTACAAATTTCTCCAAAGCCATCAACACATTATTTCAAAATGTTTGATTTCAATTTTCAAATCCTCACACATGATATGAAATCATCAAGCATCATGTTTGGAACCGATGCCATCATGAAGATCATCAAGACAAACACATTGTTTCAAAATATGAGATTTCAAGTTATTATTTCAAATTCTCATGCATCATCTAGCATGATACCATAAAACATCCTAAAAATTTTTTTATACAAAAGCTAAGCATTTACACATACATTTATCCAAGACATAAGACTCACTCATAATTCATAGTTTTAAAATGTAACATCATCAAAATAAATGTTCATTGATTTTATCTTGTTAGGTGTACAAGCATGAGATGCAATTATCATGATAATTCATTTTGTGTCAAAAATATACATGAAGATTGAAAGCGAAAACCGATACGGAAATCATAAATATGCATTCAATTTATAATAATTGATTTTCATGTAAAAAACCATGCATCTTATTTTAAACTGAAAGCAATACAAATCCATCAAGATACACATGCATGGATTAATCCAATTAGGTGAACACAAATCATGCAAGTATCATTTTAGTTTCCAAAAATACTAGAATGAAAAGCATGATATAATTTTTGAAAATAATTTTTTATTTCCTGCTATCTTAATTAAGCACTCATGAAGAATTTCAAGTAATTTCATAAATCAAAGGAGCTTTGGTTGAGTTGCTTACCTTGTAGTCGAAGGCCATCAAAGCGCAGTTTGCAACTCCATCACTTGATTCGTTCTTGGGTGCCTTCCTCTTGTTCTATTCAAATTTATTAAATTTATTAAACTTGGTTCATGTTTAGTTTTAGATTTTTATTTTACAAATTTATTAAATTTTTATGTTCGAAGTTCAAGTTCATCATCAACATGGTCCTCATCACTTATGTCATCACTCAAGTGATATTTTATAGTCCGAAGTTTTAAACCCTTCCTGTTCTTTGGAAGGAGGTTCATATGTTCATCATGTTCTAAGAGTGTCATTTCATAAGTCATTAAAGACCCAATCAATTCTTCAATAGGCAAATTATTTAAATTTTTAGCTTCTTGTATTATAGTTACTCTAGGATCCTACCTTTTTGGAAGAGATCTTAAAATCTTGTTAATGAGTTCAAAATCTAAAGAAGATTTACCAAGGGCTTTTAGACTATTGATGATATTTGAAAAAGAGAGAACATATCACCGATAGTCTCACTTGGTGCCATTTGAAAAAGTATAAAATCATGCATTAAGAGATTTACTTTTGAGTCTTTGACTCTACTAGTTCCCTCGTACATGATTTCATATGTGTGCCAAATATCAAAAGTCATTTCACATGTAGAAATCTGATGAAACTCATTTTTATCTAGGGAGCAAAATAAGGCATTCATAGTCTTTGCATTTAAAGAAATTTTTTTTTTCTAAATTCGACCATTCATTCATCAGTTTAGAGGGAAGTTGAAAGCCATTTTCAATAATATTCCATAAGTCTAAATCCAAAGAAATTAAGAAAACTCTCATTTGAGTTTTCCAATATATGTAGTCTGACCCGTTAAACAACGGAGGATGAACGATCGAAAAACCCTCTTAAAAGCCGTGAAGAGCCATTTCTCGTGGGTGTGAATCCAAAAGAGAAACAACGTAACTCTAATACCACTTGTTGGGGATCGAGAATGACACTAACAGAGGGGGGGTGGGGGGAATTAGTGTAGTAGTTAAGAATGATAAATTTATCTGATTTCTGAAAACTTCGTACGATAGAAATCATGTTTCATATTATGAAAGTCGTATCGGTGAAAATGTATCGAAAAAGCTCTAACTTAAAGATGTTTACAGGGATGAGAGAGTAGAGCAGTAGTGGAGATGGTTTGCAGAAAGGATAAACAACAAGAAATAAATGCAGACTTGATTTTTATAGTGGTTCGGTCATCTAACCTACGTCCACTCTCGATTTCTCTTTGCTTGAGGCCACCGGCTTTCTACTATTTGTCTTCCTTCGAATGGGCGAAGACAAACTCCCTTTTATAGCCATCTCTTACAAGAATTCCCTCACTCACACTTAGAGTTTACTTCTCACACAAGGAGGAGGGACACTTTGCTTTTACAAGAGTTTCAACATAATTTTGGCTCCTTTTTCTTCTTAATTCTTGCTATCCCAAGCAAGAACACCTAGGATATTTATAGACTCTAAGAGGATTCAAATTTGGAGCCTAAATTTGAATTATCCTGGATTTCTAGGGTACTGGCGGTACCATCGCCAGTTTGACTCTAACACTAGGTGGTACTACCACCAGTTTGGTGATACCACCAGTTGGGCATAATGACATTGTCATTGTACTCGATGGTACTACCACCCAGGCATACTATCATTGGGTGGTACCATCACCTAGTATAACTTGGGGAGCTGAACCCTAGCGGATCCACTACCCTAGCCTGGCAGTGCCACCACCAGATAGGGTCTAGCACTCCTGGTTGTGCCTTGAATCCAGTCCAAACCAGTCCATTAATGGGCTAGTTGTCCCCTACTAGGGTTAATGAGATTAATACCTAATTTTAACCTTAAAACTATAAAATTAAAGATATTCTCTAAACAATAACTTAATCCAACACGTCAAGACTTCTTTCAACGAGATTCTGGTGAACTTTTGATGGACTTCCGATGAACTCTCGGACATCTTTCGATGGTCTCCCGGTAGGCTCCTGGACTTCATGATAATCATGGTGATTTCTGATGAGTCTTCTTTGGCAAGCTCCGATCTTTCTTAGTGAGCTCTGTGAACCTCCGACGAGTCTTTTTGGCTAACTTTCGACGAACTCTTCATTAAGTTCCTGACTCACTCTCGGCCAATTCTGATAGCATTTTTAACGAATCTTCAGACTTCCAGCTAATTCTCGAATTCCTAATGATTCAATCATACTTGACTTCAGCACTTCATTTCACTTTGTCTTTATCACTATCATAGTTAATCCTACACACTAATTTAGTCTTAACCGTATTTTGATCTAGATAATTACAACATGACTCAACATCCTGTTACCCAGCATGTCATTAGTCTGCGTTTCATCTAGTTCTTCGGTGCATTGTCCTCTTTTACAGCTTATTGCCCAATCGATGGTTGACATTTGTAACCCCAATCTCCTTAGCGCAATCCTCTCTTCTTGGCCTGTTGTCCAATTTCTTTATCCGAAGCCTTCTACTGATTGTCGATTGGACCTCCAGCTCGACGCCCATCTCTTAACATGTTCTCTTTCGATGCAACGTCGATTCTTCCTATGTCAACTATCTAATTTTGATCGAATGAGAGTTTTCTTGATTTCTCTCTATTTAAACTTATGGAACATCGTTGAAAATGGATTTCAACTTTCCTCTAAACCGATGAACGAATGGTCAGATTTGGAGAGAAGATTGTTTTATCTAAATGCAAAGGCTATGAATACCTTATTTTGTGCTTTAGACAAAAATGAGTTCAACCAAATTTCTACGTGCGAAACGGCTTTTGAAATTTGACGAACTCTTGAAATCACGCACGAAGGAATGAGTAGAGTCAAAGACTCGAAAGTTAATATTTTGATGCACGATTTTGAGGTTTTCCGAATGGAACCAAGTGAGACTATCGATGACATGTTCTCCCATTTCTCGGATGTCATCAATAGTCTAAAAGCTCTTGGTAAATATTTTTCGGATTTTGAGCTCATAAATAAGATCTCAAGATCCCTTCAAAAAAGGTGGGATCCTAAAGTAACGGCAATACAAGAAACAAAAGATCTAAATAACTATCCTATTGATGAACTTATTGGGTCTTTAAAGACCTATAAAATGCCATTCTTGGAACTTTTGAAACTTGATGAACATGTGAACTACCTTCCAAAGAACAGGAAGAATTTGGAACTTTGGACAAATGAATGTCACTTGAGTGATGACTCAAGTGATGAGGACATTGAACTTTTAATGAATCTTAATAAGTTCATTAAATAAAAATTTAAAATGAACAATGAACTTAAACGGAGGAAGAGGCCAAAGATGAAGAAGAAGCGCAAAAAAGAATCAAATGACGAAACGGCAAATTGGGCTTTATCGGACTTTGACTACAAGGTAACTAACTTGACTCCCTTGAATTACTTTGAAATTACATGATCCTTTCATGAGTTGCTTGAAATAGTTGGTAATTTTTTAATGCTTTTTTCCTTTCTAGTAATTTTTGAAAATTAAAAATATGAATGATGCATGATTTGTGATAATGCTTAGGATTAATCCATGCATGTGTATCTTGATGTTTTATATTGCTTTTCATTTCTAAACATGATGCTTAATGATTTTGTAACATGCATTAGTTTTTGAAGTAATGTTGATTTGACTCTATGTTGTGGATTAATGTATTTTTGGTCTAATTGTTTTCATGACAAATTAAGATGATATTTTGAGATGATGAAATTTCATGTATACTTTCCATATCGGTTTTCAATCTTAAACATGATTCATATCTATGTATGAATTTCTTGAAAATCTTTTGATGATAGATGTATGTATCTTGATTATAATTTGAAAACTTTCATCTTGGCTTAATGGGTTTTAACCCTTTTTATGATGAAATTTTTATTGATACATGTCTTCATGAAATCAATTATAAAGACCATGTTAGGATCGGAAAGGCACTAAGGGGGGGTGAATTAGTGCAGCGGATTAATATCATAATTTCGAAACCGATTTTGCAAAAAGACAAGTTCGTAGGAAGATTTCGATTCGATGAAAGAGAACTTGAATGAAGTTGCTTGAGTAAAGAAAATTGAAAGGAACTAAACAATTTGCAGCTAAGTAATGAAATAATTCAGAAATGTAAACACTCACACATTCATGAACACAATGATGTATAGTGGTTCGATCAAATAACCTACATCCACTCTTGAAGCCTTCACGATGAGGCTCCGCACTTCCACTAGCAAATCTTTTGAAGGGGAAGGACCAAATACCCCTCTTACAACCCTTTATAAGTTGGTTCACACTCTTACAAGATTTCACAAGGAGAAGAAGGAGGTGAACACTTTAGCAAAAGAAGAGACAAGACTTTGCCAAGACTTTTTAAAGACTTTTTCTTAAGATTCTAACTCTCAAAAGGGTACCCTTTCAGCTGAGAAAGGAGGGGTATTTATAGGCTCAAAGAAGTTCAAATTTAGGCTCCAAATTTGAACTCAATTTGAGTTTCCCGGTGCTGGGTGGTTCAACCGCCTATCAGAGGTGGTGCAACCGCCTATTAGTCTAGCAGACTGACACAGCAGGGGCGGTGCTACCGCCCCAGCTAGGCGGTGCTACCACCCTAGACTGGGCAATAGGGGCGGTGCTACCACCCCAGCCAGGCGGTGCTACCGCCCTAGGCTGGGCGGTTCAACCACCTGGCCCTTTCATCCTTTGCTGAATGGGCCTTGTTTAAGGCCCAAGTTGGCCCAGTAAGAGCTCGGTTGGCCCCTACCAAATTTAGGTAGGATTATTTCTAAATCCTTGCTCTAATCATATATAAACTACGAATTTAAAACATAATTCTAAGTGATTTAACCCGACATTCTTCAAGTTAACTTCCGACGAGCTTTACGGCAAGATTCTAGCGGACTTCCGACACTTCCCTCGGATTTCTTCCAGCGGACTTCCAGCATACTCCCGGATTTTATGGTGAGCTCAATGAGTCTTCGGCTAGCTTCTGAATCTTCTCGGTAAGTTCCGCGAACCTTCGATGATCTTTGCGATGAACTTCCGAAAACTTCGGCAAGTCCCTGATTCGATCTTGGTTGGTTCCGGCAACACTTCCGACGATCTCTCGAACTTCCAATGAACTCTTGAACACCCAACGGACTTGACCATGGTAAATCGCTTTATGTTTTCATCCCATCGTAGTTATTCCTGCACACTTATCTCGACAATATATATTAGAACAAATATTTCACCATTTGACTTCATCATCAAAATCCGAGATTCAATAATCTCCCCCTTTTTGATGATGATAATCAATTGATGATGGTGTTACTCTTAACTCCCCCTATCTATATGCCATAGATAGTAAAAACTACTTGAATTCAATTTCTTTGAGTTCAATACGATAAATTTAACTTATCGTTCAACATATGAAAGAGAAATTTCATAGTTTACTTAATGATGACAATGTCGATGTATAACACTTATAGACATTCATCATTAAGTCAAAGGATATCAAATAGACAAGTATCAAATGATATCAATGAAGTATACACAATTAAAAAAAATGATATCAGGAACCTAAATAAGCATTTTAAGCATATAACTTGTAAAGCATGGCAAATGCATATAACTTGTAAAGTATGGCAAATGTATATAACTTGCAAAACATGGCAAATACATTCACTAGTCATATATTTCTCCCCCTTTGTCATCAACAAAAAGGAGAAGAGAGATTCATATACGAGTGAAAACTAAAAATATTATGAATGTGTCATCCAAAGATATGTAAAAAGATATCCGAAAAATATCACAAATGAGGGAAAAGAAATCATTCAAAAATCGAATAGACAATATCATTCCACAATGCCTAAGGTAAATAAAATGTAGTAAAGATAATTTCAAAGTTGCATAGATGTCAAAGTTGCATAAAAGTTTACAATGTTCAAAAAGAAAATATAATACAACAAACTACTCCTCCGGAGGAATGCCAAAGTGCCTATACATGTGATCTATCTTTTGGTTCATCTTTCGCATTTCCTTCAAAAGTTCAATTTGCTGTAATTTAACTTCATTTAATTCTCTCATGATCGGATCATCAGAAGGTGGAGCTGAAGCTGGTACTAATGGAGCTGTATCAAAGAGATTAGGAGGAGGAGATTTACTTCCCCTAAAGACTGGTATTTCAGGATGTTCTACTGGTGGGGGAGGTATATCACTCCTT
Source organism: Musa beccarii (assembly GCA_024322285.1). NCBI lineage: Eukaryota > Viridiplantae > Streptophyta > Magnoliopsida > Zingiberales > Musaceae > Musa > Musa beccarii. The sequence goes on from CM044401.1 coordinate 39,424,448, forward strand.
CTTGGTTGTCTAACCCCTATTCCATTCTCAAATGTACACCTAAGTCTCTTAAGTAGTTTCATGTTAATGATGTTATATTTGTCCACTTGTACTACTTCTTCATCAGGTGGAATACTAATATTATGGGCATGCAACAATCTAGTTATCAATCCTCCATATGGTGACATTAACCCTTTAGAAATGACTCTATCATGTGTTGTCGGATTAGGTATCCAAAACAATAATTCTATCCGGTCATGATCCAATATATGGTACCTAACTCAGTTAAACTAATCTCATCATGATGAAATTGTTTAGGAATGATAATGCTTGTAAGAATGTGATGTAGAATTTTAGAGCTAAAAGGCAACAAATGTTCATAGCTCTTGGGAATTATGCCTAAGTTCGGATTTGCAAAGACGATTTCTAAGGCTTCGGAGTGGGTGGCTCCGATTGTGTCCATGTCCCATTTCCCTCTAAAAGAGCATCCTAACTCTTTCTCGATAATTTCAATTAGAGTGCATATCGTACCATCAAATATTTGAATTTCATTTCCTAGGAGATAGGTAGATAAGCCATCATCATTTACGCTTAAATTAGCATAAAATAATTTAATCAAGCGTGGATAAATGGGTTCAATAATTTACAAAATGGGTAATACCTCTAAGTTAGCAAACCACATAATGGGTTCAAGGTTCCCTAATTGACTCAAATCAACATATTTCCCTTTATGAATGGTTCTAGTAACAAGTTCTAAAAACCTAAGGGATGCATCTTTTGATTTGGAAAGAAATTGGACAAATGAATCTATCTCCACCCTTTTCCCTTTGTCTCTTAAAGATCTTTTAGGAGTCATATCTAGTGAGGATAGATCAATAATCAATTTAAAGGAAAGAAATAAAACTAGAGAAGAAAAGGGGAGAAAATTTTCAGATTTTACCTTAGATGTGTTTCCTTGAGATGTTGAGAGCTTGAATCAAGGAAAAATCCCCTTCTTTGGCTTCTAGAGGGAGAGAATGAGGCTTGGAAGATGTTTGAGGGCTTTAGAGAGGTGAAAGAGGGTGCTCTCGGGTTGGGGGCGGTTCTACCGCCGACCCTAACTCACCCCTTTTATAAAGGGGTGTTCGGGTGGTTCAACCGCCCAGACAAGCGGTTCAACCACCTGGGGTCCGACTACCCAAGCGGTGCAACCGTCGGATCTGGCGGTGCTACCACCGGTAGCACAAAAATATTATTATTATTTTTTTAAAATTTATTTTGAATTTATTTTCAGAAGTTTTAAGGATGATGTCTTAGAAAAAAAAGATCGAGAGGAAACCAAATCGATGAAAGCCAAATTTTCGAAGAAAAATCTCATACAATAAAGCTCACTTATTAGGACAATTTAACATGCCTAATTCCCTTCTAATAAAATCAAATTGCTTCTCATTTAAGGGTTTTGTAAAAATGTCCGCTAATTGATGATTTGTATCAATAAATTCAAGGGTGACATCTTTACTACTAATATGATCACGTATAAAATGATGCCTAATGTCAATGTGCTTAGTTCGAAAGTGTTGAATCGGATTTTTAGTTAGACAAATAGCACTCGTATTATCACATTTTATAGGAATGTTCTTTAAATAAATTCCATAGTTTCTAGTGTATTTTTCATTCAAATAACCTGTGCACAACATGCACTTGCAGCTATGTATTCGGCTTCTGCCATAGATAGTGCAACCGAATTTTATTTCTTAGAAGTCCAAGAAACAAGTGCATGTCCTAGAAATTGGCATGTTCTGGATGTACTTTTTTTTATCTATTTTACATCCACCAAAATCCGCATCTGCATAAGTTTTCAAATCAAAGTTATCGGATTTTGGATACCATAATCCAAGATTCGGAGTCCCTTTAAGATATCTAAGGATTCTCTTAACGGCTTTGAAATGAGATAGCTTAGGATTAGCTTAGAATCTTGCACATAGCCCCACACTAAACATGATGTCAGGTCTGGTTGTAGTGAGATAAAGCAGGCTACCTATCATGCCCCTATATATTTTTTGATCAAAACTTTCTCCATTTTAATCTATATCTAACTTAGTGGAGGTGCTCATAGGAGTGCTAATGTCTTTTGATCCATCCATGTTAAATTGTTTTAACAATTCTAATGTATACTTAGATTGATTTAGAAATATACCATCACTTAGTTGCTTAATTTATAATCCTAAAAAGAAATTTAGTTCTCCCATTAGGCTCATCTCAAATTCATCACTCATATTCTTGAAAAATGATTCACATAGTGATTTATTAGAAGAACCAAAAATAATATCATCAACATAAATTTGAACAATAATAAAAATTATTTTTAAAATATTTAATAAATAATGTAGTATCGATCTTGCCTTTAGTAAAATCATTTGAAATTAAAAAAGAACTAAGCCTCTCATACCAAGCCCTAAGGGCTTGTTTTAGACCATATAAAGCCTTAGTTAGCTTAAACACATGGTTAGGAAGAAGAGAATTTTCAAATCCAGGTGGTTGTTCGACATACACTTCTTCAGAAATAAAACCATTTAAGAATGTACTTTTGACATCCATTTGAAATAATTTGAAATCATTACTACTAGCATAGGCAAGGAGCATCCTAATGGCTTCTAATCTTGCCATAGGAATGAAGGTCTCTTCGTAATCGATACCTTCTTCTTAGTTAAAACCTTTGGCCACTAGTCTAGCCTTGTTTCTAACCACGATACTACATTCATCTTGCTTATTTCTAAAGACCCACTTAGTACCAATAACTAAGTGGTCATTAGGTCTAGGAACAAGCTTCCATACCTCATTCCTCTCAAATTGATTCAATTCTTCTTGCATCGCGATAACCCAAGAATCATCTTTTAGGGCATCGTCAATGCACTTAGGTTTAATATGAGAAAGAAAAGCGGCATGGGCACAAAAATCTTTGAAAGAAGAGCGAGTTTGAACCTCTTTCGATGCATCTCCTATAATTAACTCCTTGGGATGAGCATCTACATACTTCCATTCCTTGGGTAAGGAAGTTTGGGAAGAAGATGCATCCAAGTTGTCATTTTGAGGAGAGGGTTTATTCAAATTTAAATTATCAAAGCCAAAATCATCATCAAAATCTTTTTTCTTAAATTCAAAAATTTCATTAAAAACCACATGAATAGATTCTTCTATAACTAAGGTTCTTTTGTTGAAAACACGAAAAGCCTTAGAAACGGAAGAATAACCAAGAAATATGCCTTCATTGGATTTTGCATCGAATTTTCCTAAGGCATCCTTTTCATTTAAAATAAAGCATTTACAACCAAAAACTTTAAAATAAGAAACATTGGGTTTTTTATTATTCTATAATTCATATGGAGTTTTAGATAGGGATGGTCTCATTAGAACTCTATTCATAACATAGCAAGCCGTATTCACGGCTTCGGCCCAAAAATATTTTGGTAAATTATATTCATTTAACATAGTTCTAGCCATTTCTTGTAAACTTCTATTTTTCTTTTCTACTACTCCATTTTGTTGAGGATTTCTTGGAGTAGGGAAGTTATGGTTATATCCATTTATTTCACAAAAATTTTGGAAGTCATGATTTTGAAATTCACCTCTGTGATCACTTCGAATTGATGAAATCATAAAACCTTTTTCATTTTGAGTGAGTTTCCAAAATTTACAGAAACATTTGAAACAATCACTTTTGTGAGCCAAGAAATAGGTCCAAGTGTATCTACTATAGTCATCTATAATTACAAAGGCATATTTGCTACCTCCTAGGCTTATTATGTCAATTGGACCAAATAAGTCCAAATGGATCAATTGCAATGGTCTAGTGGTGCTAATTTGATTTTTTGATTTGAAACTAGTTTTTATTTGTTTTCCTAGTTGACATGCATCACATACTTTGTCCTTGATAAATTTCATGTTTGGGATTCCTCTTACTAACTCTGTAGATGAAATCTTGGAAATTAGTTTCATGCTTGCATGGCCTAATCTCCTATGCCAAAGCCAAGTATCATCATTCAAAATGAAAAATATATTTCATTACTTAATTCATCAATATTTATGGTGTAGACATTGTTTTGTTTTAAAGCAATCATTGATATGTCATTGTTTGGTTTTTCAATGATGCAAACATTAGATTCAAATCTAACAATATAACCTTTATCGCATAATTGACTAATGCTTAAAAAATTATGTTTTAAACCATCAACTAGCAACACATCATCAATTGAAAAACTTGATTTGTTACCTATGGTTCCCTTGCCAATGATTTTACCCTTGTTGTTGTCTCCGAAGGTGACATACCCTTCTTCTTTGCTAGTAAACATAGAGAAATGAGATGGATCTCCGGTCATGTGCCTTGAGCATCCACTATCAAGATATCATTTCTTGCTCCTAGCTTGTGAGTTTGTCTACAAAAGAGGATGGTTTTTAGGTACCCATTTGATTTTGAGTGCCTTACAAATTGATCTACTTAATTTGTAATTCAATATTGAATTGTTTATGGTTCCTTTAGGAACCCATATCAATTTTTGTGGACTAATTTTCTTGAGAGGACATTTGTAACCAACATGTCCCGTTTTACCATAAAAGTTACATTTTAAATGGGGTGATACATGCAATGTGGGTCCTTTAATGAAGGTGGTGGGATTTTGGTGAGATCCACTCACAAATCCGATTCCACTTCTATTTCCGATGTGACCCTTGTTAGCAAGGATCATGTCCAAGCCCTTGCTACTGATCTTAAACTTGTTTAGAGTCTCTTTGAGTAGCAAGTTCTCTTTTTATTGCTTCTAAGTGTTCACATTTAGAGCATGGGGGTAGAGAAGGGGTTTGGAGACTATTAAACTTATTTTGTAATAAAGCATGCTCTTTCTTAAGCAAATTGAACTTCTTACTAATAGTTCTACATTCATTAAATAACTCATGAAAAGCGATAGAAAGTTCATCGAAAGATAACTCTTCATTAAATAACTCACTAACCTCTTCTCCTAAGGCTATTAGTGCGAAGTTGGCCTCTTCTTTGTTGCTAGCTTCTTCAACCTCGGAGTCACTTGAATCATCCCATGTGGCCTTCAAAGCTTTCTTCTTCTTGAATTGCTTCTTCTTGGCTTGAGGGCATTCATTCTTGAAGTGTCCCGGCTTCTTGCATTCGTAGTAAATAACTTGGTCCTTTTTGTGTTCAAATTTATTTTTTGTGTCATTTTTAAATTTGTTCTTTCTTATAAATTTCTTAAACTTTCGAGTTAAAAGTGCAATGTCATTGTCACTGTCCTCATCACTTGATGTTCCTTTTAAGTGGTCTTCTTGTGTTCTAAGTGTTATATCCTTCATGTTCTTTAGAAGGGGGTTCTCAGGCTCTTCATGAGCATGACACGTCATCTCGTAGGTCATTAGAGACCCAATAAGTTCTTCAAGCAGAAATATTTTAAGATCCTTGGCCTCTTGAATGACCGTAACTTTTGGATCCCAACTCTTTGGAAGAGATCTTAAAATTTTAGTTACCAACTCAAAGTTAGAAAAACCTTTACCAAGAGCTTTAAGTCCATTGATGACATTCGTAAAGCGGGTGTACATGTCTCCAATGGGCTCGTTTGGTTTCATCCAAAAAAGTTCATAAGAATGCACAAGAATGTTGATTTTGGACTCTTTCACTCGGCTAGTGCCTTCATGAGTGATTTCAAGAGTGTGCCAAATATCAAATACCGATTCGCAAATAGAAACCCGATTAAACTCATTCTTATCAAGCACACAAAATAAGGCATTCATAGCCTTTGCATTAAGAGCAAAAATCTTCCTTTCTGACTTATTCCACTCACTCATCGGAAGAGAAGATTTTGCAAAGCTATTTTCAACAATGTTCCAAAGTTCAAAGTCCATAGAAATGAGAAAAATTCTCATACGAATCTTCCAATATGTATAATCCGACCCATTAAACATAGGCGGACAAGTAATGGAGTGACTCTCTTGCATTTGGAGTAGGCCATCTCTCTTGGGTTTTAAACCAATATGAGAGTAAACCTCACTCTGATACCAATTGTTAGGATCGGAAAGGCACTAAGAGGGGGGGGGGGTGAATTAGTGCAACGGATTAATATCGTAATTTCGAAATTGATTTCGCAAAAAGACAAGTTCGTAGGAAGATTTCGATTCAACGAAAGAGAACTTGAATGAAGTTGCTTGAGTAAAGGAAATTGAAAGGAACTAAACAATTTGCAGCTAAGTAATGAAATAATTCAGAAATGTAAACTCTCACACATCCATGAACACAATGATGTTTAGTGGTTCGGTCAAATGACCTACATCCACTCTTGAAGCCTTCACGATGAGGCTCCGCACTTCCACTAGCAAATCCTTTGAAGGGGAAGGACCAAATACCCCTCTTACAACCCTTTACAAGTTGGTTCACACTCTTATAAGATTTCACAAGGAGAAGAAGGAGGTGAACATTTTAGCAAAAGAAGAGACAAGACTTTGCCAAGACTTTTCAAAGACTTTTTCTCAAGATTCTATCTCTCAAAAGGGTACCCTTTCAGCTGAGAAAGGGGTGGGGGGGTATTTATAGGCTCAAAGAGGTTCAAATTTGGGCTCCAAATTTGAACTCAATTTGAGTTTCCCGGTGCTGGGCGGTTCAACCACTTGTCAGAGGCGGTGCAATCGCCTGTTAGTCTGAGCAGACTGACACAGGCTGGGCGGTGCCACCGCCCCAGGCTGGGCGGTTCAACCGCCTGGCCCATTCAGCAAAGGCTGAATGGGCCTTATTTAAGGCCCAAGTTGGCCTAGTAAGAGCCCGGTTGGCCCCTACCAAATTTAGGTAGGATTATTTCTAAATCCTTGCTCTAATCACGTGCAAACTACGAATTTAAAACATAATTCTAAGTGATTTAACCTAACATTCTTCAAGTCAACTTCCGGCGAGCTTTACGGTGTGATTCTGGCGGACTTCCGACACTTCCCTTGGATTTCTTTCGGTGGACTTCCAGCATACTCTCGGATTGTATGGTGAGCTCAACGAGTCTTCGGCTAGCTTCCGAATCTTCCCGGTAAGTTCCGCGAACCTTCGACGATCTTTGCAACAAACTTTCAAAAACTTCGGCAAGTCCCTGATTCGATCTTGGTTAGTTCCGGCAACACTTCCGACGATCTCTCGGACTTCCGATGAACTCTTGAACACCCGGCGGACTTGACCACGGTAAATCACTTTATATTTTCATCCCATCATAATTATTCCTGCACACTTATCTCGACAATATATATTAGAACAAATATTTTATCAATTGACTTCATCATCAAAATCTGAGATTCAACAGATCCAACCCATAAATTTTCCAAATGAAAGAAATGTGATTTTGATGTTGCCTTGTATTATATTTGGACTTGATGATTTTCATGATAAAAATTATTTTTTAAAATTTTAAAATGATGTATGATTTTAGCAAAAGTTTGAGCATTGATCATCTTGTTATAACAAATGAAAGAAAGAATTAAAATGATTTTGATGATGCATTATGAAAACATGCTTAATGATTGTATCATACTTGATGACTTGAAATCTCATATTTTGAAATAATATATTCATAATGAATCCATGAATCTTGATGATTTTCGTATCACTTTTTGGTTTTAAACTTGATACATATCTTTTATGCAAAAAGATTTTGGGCATGCTTATGTGAAATCTTACTTGATAAATGAAAATGCTCCATACATATGATCATGATAAATTTATGAATCTTGATGATTTTACATTGCTTTTGATTTCAAACAAGTTGCATGATTTTTGACACAAAATATTAATAGCTTGTTTCAAGATAATGCTTGCACACCAAATATGATTAAAAGATAGAAGCAAGCATATTGATGATTTCATTTTTATATGAAAATTTGAACATGCATATATATAAGATCAACCACATAAAATAAAATACAAAAGTTAAAAATATTTTAATCATGATGTTTTATTTTTGATGTATTTGGTCTTAACGGTCTTTATGACGAAACTTACGTCTTGCTTTGAAAAGTTGATACATGCTCACATGTAATCAATTTATGTTGCTCTTATTAAAATTTTTGAATGAAAGATTTTGATGTATTTGATCTTAATGAGTTTAATGACAAACTTGTATTTTAAATTTATACAATGATGGGTTCCATATAAATGTTTGAATATACATTATGAAATCATCATTGAAATAAAAATATTAAAAGTTTGTTATCATGCTTAATGACTTTGTGATATCATATCTTGATGACAAACTCATGTTTTGGTCTTAAATTTGATACTCATCTTTTGAAACATGAGCACACTTGTTTGAAACAAAATGAAACACATTATCATGATAAATTATATCTCATAATGTGTTATATTTTTATCTTGATGAATTTTATGATGAAGTTTGTCTTTCGATATTGAATGTTGATATTTCTATTTTATTTGACATTAAAAGACAAAGGCATGCTCATATGAAATAAATCATAAAATGGAAATGCATGTTTCTTGAAATCTTTCTATCTTTAAAGTTTTCGATTTTTGATGAAAGACAAATGATAAGTTCATTTATGATATTTTGTAAATCACTTGAATTATAAATGAGATTTTGATGATACGTAATGACTTTATTCATGTTATGAATCTCAAAAATGATAATTTGATTATAAGTCTTGAGTTGATGAATTGAACTTGAATGATTTTTCTTTTAATGATTCTTGAATCTTTTGGAATTATGACTTGTTAAGACGTATTTAATGCTTGAATCAAGTTCTAAAAGATTTCATTTTGCTATAAAGAAATTTTATTAAAATCATGATCTTGACAACTATAGCTTGAAGTTCTTTATAAATCAAGATCGTTTACCATGCTCCTTCCGTTTTATCAAAAGAAAATTCTTTAAATGAAATGTAACTTGTCTTTTGATTTCTCGGAATTCAATACTTGAATTTTTATGAATTCGTGTCTTGATTCTTATGAAATGTGATCTTGGTGAAAATTCTTATGTATGAATCAAGATCTTGTGTTTGATCTCCTAAGACTTCCACTTGTTATTTCCTAAAAAGGAGACTTGTCAAAATGATTCATGAACCTTTTGATTTATGACTTTTGGATTCATGACTCAAGATCGAAGATTGAAACATTATATGCCAAAATTGATTTTTTTTTATTGTTTCAATACTTCCTTGAATGCCTTATGTGATGATTGAAAATTTGATGAAAAAGAAATGTGCTTAATATTTGAATCATTGATTTATTCTTTTATCATGGCTTAAAAATGAATGAAAAGAAAATATGTTAGCACTTATAATCATGACTTGATCCTTGATATTGATATGCTTTTATATATCATGATTCTTGGTTGTATGATATTTATCTTGATATTTGATACTTGAAATTCTTATGCATGAATCAAGTTGTTCTTTGTGCTATATCTTTTCAAATGAATCATGAACCTTGATGTCATATATTTCATGATATAGAAATGATAAGATTTCTTTGCCTTGAATGCCTTGTGTGATGATTGAAAATTAAATTTGCCTTATGATGAATCATCGAATCATGACTTGATCTATGAGAACCTTTTTTTATTATGTATCATGATTCTTGATTGTATACCCTTTATCATGAATTGGAACTTGATGCTAAAGAAAATATTTGTGAATCATGATTTTGATTTCTCAAAACTATATGCTTAGAATTTGTTTTAAAATCATGATCTTGATTTTGCTAAAATAAAAAGTTATGAATCATGAATGATATCTTTTGGTTTTGATTTTTGTTGAATTTACATATTGATATCCTTCATGACATAATTTCTCATATTTCAATACCATCTTATACGCATCATGTGATGATTGATATATTGATTGATGCAAATTTATAATTGATCATTGGTTTCTCCCTTTCTTTTGATAATGATAAAAGGGGGAGTGAAATTGCTAGCTTGTGCATCAAAAGAGAAAAATTTGCTAGCTTAAACATTGAGAAGCAAAAAGTTGCTATCTCAAGAGAGGCAAAGATCTTGCTCAACTTCACTTTTTCAACAAAATTGCTTACATTTTTATTACAAATTATTGTTAAATCTCATACAAGATTATTTGAAGTATTTGATCTTCCCTTTCTTTTTGACATTGATAAAGGGGGAGAAAGCTTATTGCTAGCTTGCATGAAAAATTTGCTAGCTCATTCAAGAGGAAGAAAATTGCTATCTTGCTTGCAACAAAAGATGAAAAGAACTTGCTATCTTGAAATATCAAAAATTGCTATCTTGCAAATTTAAGGAAATCAAAGTACAAACTTGCACAAGAAGCAAGTGTTCATTTGCTATGCTTGGACATCTTTAAAAAAAAATTACCATAATGTATGTTGAATATCTTGATTGATAGCTAGTATGAGTGTAAATTTGCATATCCTTGAAAACTAGCTATGATGCAACTTCTCCTTTTTGTTGATGACATAGGGGGAGAAGTAGATTGATGACTTCATGCATTGTTTTGAATATTTTATATATTTGCATGATGGTTTAAATGTATTCTCATAACATTGTGATGAATGTTGCTTGGATTTGGGATAATCCAAGTGTTCTATCAATGGCATATTGATAGGGGGAGCTTGGTTAAACTCTGGGGAGTTATGGTTAACTCTGTTAGTCATCAATTAGTTGTCATCATCAAAAAGGGGGAGATTGTTGAATCTCGAATTTTGATGATGAAACTAATTGATTGTGATTTGTAGTCTAACTGTGTTTTAAGTTACGTAGGTCTACTATTGATCAGGATTAGACAGTTGACGCTGGAGGAATTTACGTTGTGTCGGGTGATCACGTCTGGATATTGGATATCAAGCCGGAGGTTTGGTCGATAATCGGTGGAAGGCTTCGTACGTCGGGCATCGGGCCTAGAAGAGCATGTTGTGCCAAGGATATCGAGGTTACAGAGGTTAACTGCTGATTGGGCAATGGATCGCAAAAGAGGACGATGTGCCAAAGGATCGGACGAAGCGCTGACTAATGACATCCCGGGCAACTGAATATTAATTCGCATTGTAATAACTGTCTAGATCGAAGTAGAGTGTTTGTTTGTTTGTGTGCAGGATTAACTACGATGATGATGAAGACATAAAGCAAAATAAAGTACCGAAAGACAAGTGGGATGGATCGTTGGGAGTTCGAGAGTTCGATGGAAGTCCGAAGATTCGTTGGGAGTATTACCAGAACCGACCGAGAACGAATAGGGAGCTTGCCGAAGGGTTTTCGGAAGTTCACTGGAAGGTTCATCTGAAGTTCGCGGAGCTTGCCAAGAAAGATCGGAGCTTGCCAAAGAAGCTCGGTGGAACTCGCCAAGATCATCGTGAAGTCTGGGAGCTTGCCGGGAGTCTACGAAATGGTTTCCGAGGGTTCGTCGGAAGACCGTCGGAAGTTCACCGAAAGCTCACCGAAAGAAGTCTTATCTTGTTGACTTTGTAATAGCTTAAAAAATGTCTTTAAAATTCATAGTTAGCATATAATTTGGTTTAGGATTAGGTGTTAATCCTATAAACCAAATTTGGGCCAATTCGGACTTTATTTGAACCGGTTTCGACCGAGTTTTCGAACGAAACTACTATGTTGAAATGACCTGGGTGGTAGTACCACCCAGTGGCCGAGAGCCAGGCAGTGGCACTACCTGGCTGGGGCGGTAGCACCGCCCAGCACCCGCGGGCACCAGTGGTAGCACCGCTGGATGGGCGGTGGCACCGCCCAGTACTGCCAGCACCGGAAAATCTAAAATTATTCAAATTTTGGCTCCAAGTTTGGGCTCTAAATTTGAATCACTTTGAGGCCTATAAATACCCCTCTCATTCATGGACGAAAGGGTCTCTAGAACTTAGAAAAAGAAGGGGGAAACTCTCTTGAAAGTGTGTCAAATCTTCCCTCTAAGTTTTAAGATTATTCTAGTCCGAGAGAGGGGTGAAAGACTTTGTAAGGGTTATCTCCTAAGCCCATCAAAAAGAGAGGTGCTGTAAGGGAGTTCATTCTTGCCTGTTGGAAGGAGGATAGCTAGTGGAGAAGTCGGTGGCCTCAAGTGAAGAGGAATTGGGAGTGGACGTAGGTCGCATGGCCGAACCACTATAAATTGGTTTGCATTTACTTTCTTGCAACTTACTTTGCTGCAAACCATCTTCATTTGCTGCTTTACTTACTCAACTTCCTCTTCATCTTCTTACGTATGCTTTAAAGTTAAAACGTAATCGAATTGGTTTCAAACAAAATATTGCTTTCATCGTACGAAGTTTTCGAAACTTGTCTTAATCGCCGAAAATCTATCGTTCTTTACCGCTGCACTAATTCACCCCCCTCTTAGTGCCGCTCGATCCCTAACAACCTTCTCGTGTAATTATTGGAAAATCCAAGAGCGACATCACATGCATAGCAGAAGAACAAAAAATAAAAAAAATCATAGATTTCCATAAAAGGCTTCATTGTCGTGCAAAGAACAATGTGTAAAATTTAAGAATATAAAAACTACATATGTAAGAAAGATAGTATCTAGGGAGATCGTATATCCTTGAGATTCTTGCAGATCCATGGGGAAGGATGAAGGAGGTTAAGAGTCCTCCTCTCTAGTGGTGATCCACATGGTAGAGACTGCGAAGATGCTGCTCTCTAGGGAGAGGAGAATAGGAGATGGCTACCAAGAAACCCTAACCTATGAGCCTTTGGTTTCCTCCTATTTATAGAGGCCCCCAGTTAAACTAAATGGATCCTGCCCTATTGGTTATTGGATCTCCATCCAATTACCTAAGCCTCTTAGATTAATGGGTCTCTACCTAATAATCTCTTATTAGCCTTATTGGATCTCATCCAAAGGATTCAATAATTCAAGAGCTTATTGGATATCCAATAAGATAAGGGATTCGGTAGATATCTTATATCCGAACCTCTACTTGTTGCAACACCTACCATATGTGTGTGACCCTTTAGACCCAATATCGAGCTAGCTGTAAAACTCATTCTGATTTAGTGAATTATTATCTCCATAATAATTTACTTGACTCATCGACTATGGACGTATTAAACCACTACGCCGTAGTCCCCATATAATACAGGGGAATCCAATCCTTTGGACCTATTTGTCCTTAGTTACTGTATACCTATAGTCCCTCATCCATCTAATATTCCAGAGATCATATTTCGGGTATGGTGCTGTCAGGCCCATACGGTTTTCACTTGAGTCTCGCTCTAAATAGATTCTCCCAGAAAACTCTTTTTCTATCAATTCGAATGACTCTAGCTAGGGATTTTTCTGAGCAAGAACATATGGGATATTCCTCTCATGATACCGAGAGTGGATGATCCTCTGTTGACACTCAATAGCCCTCGTAAGGTTGGCTGCCACTCCCAATAACTAGCTATACTAGATCTAAAACTTCTAAACCTATAAGTTTAATATCAAAGAGTGGAGTACTTATATAGGACATCCTCGGTGTCTCAATTCTAAGGATCCGACACACTATTGGGACTATAGAATTAGTATTTGACATTAGGTATTATTAACCATCCAATATTCTATAAGCGGATCAATTAGTGAACTCATTCTCCAATGTGCACTAGCATATCAAGAAAAGCAAAATTACTAGCTTGCACATCTCAAGAGAATCTAAAGTTCTTGCATATCTCAAGAGAACCAAAAGTGCTTGCATATCTAAAGAGAAGTGCTAGCTTAGCTATTTCAAGAAGCAAAAATTTTGCTTAACTTGTCATCTCAACAACTTGCTAGCTTGCATGTTCTAAAATGATGTAAAACTTGGTAAAGTACTAGCTTTCATATTTTAAAATTCACTTGTTGAACTTTTCTCCTTTTTTTTGATGATAAAGGGGGAGAAATGATGAATGTTTATGTTGGGAAATCTAGGGGTGACATCTCATGCGCAGTGGAAGAATGAAAACAAAACTCTTAGATTTCACAAAAGGTTCTATCGTCGTGTGAAGATCGATGCGTCAAAAATAAATCCGCAAATCCAAAAACTGTGTGTGTAAGAAGAACGATAGTACCTAGGGAGATCATATATCCCTGAGATTCCTATAGATCCATAGGAGAGGATGAAGGAGGTCAAATGTTCTCTTCTCTAGCGATATCCACATGATAGGGACTGCAAAGATGCTCCTTTTTAGAGAGAGGAGAACAAGAGGTGGCCACCAAGAGAACCCCAACCTATGGACCTTTGGTTCCCTCCTATTTATAGAGGCCTCCTGTAAACCCTAATGGATTATGCCCTATTGGGTATTGGATCTCCATCCAATTACCCAAGTCTCTTAGATTAATGGGTCTCTACCCAATAATCTAGCTTTTATTGGATCTCATCCATGGGATCCAATAATACAGGGGCTTATTGGATATCCAATAAGATAGGGGCTCCAATGGATATCTCATATTCGAACCTCTACTCATCGCAACACCTACCATATGTGTGTGACCCTCTAGGCCCAATATCGAATTACCGTGAGTTATAGCTATCGGAACTCCTTCTAACTTAGTGAATTATTATCTCTATAATAATTCACTCGACTCAACAACTACGGATGTACTAGGCCACTATGCTGTAGTCCCCAGACGATACAGGGGAATCTAATCCTTTGGACCTATCTATCCTCAGTCACCCTATACCTCTAGTCCCACATCTATCTAATATCCCAGACATCATATATCGGGCATAGTACTGTTAGGCCCATACGGTTTCCAATCGAGTCTCGCTCTAATCGGATTCTCCTAGAGAACTCTTTATCTCTCAATCCGAATAACCTTAGCTAGGGATTTGCTTAAGTAAAAACACATGGGATATTCCTCTCATGATACCGAGAGTGGATAATCCTCTATTGATACTCAATAGCCCTCATAAGGTTAGCTTCCATTCCCAATAACCAATTGTACTAGATCTGAAACTTCCAAATCTATAAGTCCGATATCAGAGAGCGGAGTACTCATACAGAACTTCTTTGGTGTCTTAAGTCTAAGGACTAGATACACTACTAGAACTATAGAATTGCTGTCTGACATGAGGTATCAATGACCATCCAACATTCCATAAGCAGATCAATCAGTAAACTCATTCTCCAATGAGCACCTATACTGTATCGTTAGTGTACCCACACGAGTAGCTATGAGACCAGCCACCTCCATCATATGGATGGGTATATAGCACACCAGTCTATCCGGTTATCTTGATATCCCTCTCGAGTAACCCATGACTGGGATTATTTAGGGTCTATGTTTAAAGGTGAATCGGTCTCATTATCGTGATCTCATCATGATCCGATTCTCATTGCACAGATCTAAAGACATCACAATATACATCCAAATAATGTGAGAAAATACCAATAATCATAAGCAAAGAGATTGATGCAGTGCGTTACAGGTGCCATCACTCATGTGATTGGCTTGTAGGGCACCTATAACTAGCAATCTCCCACTTGACTTAAAGCTAATTACCTATTTGTCTGATCCCCATCAGACCATTATGACTCTCAAAGACAATATGAGTCAATGGCTTTATCAGTGGATCTGCAATGTTATCTTCGGATAAAACTCTTTCTACTACTACATCTCTTTAGGCCACTATCTCTCTAATAAGCTAGAACCTCCTTAGAACACTTCTCATGAGACCCAAGTTCCCTTATTTGAGTAATTACCCCATAGTTGTAACAATATAAGGGAATCAACACCTCACTGCTCGGCACGACTCCTAAATATATGATAAACTGCTTCATTGAGACTCCCTCCTTTACTCCTCTACCGCAGTAATATATTTCGCCTCTCTATGGTTGAGTCAGCAGTAGTGTCTTGCTTGGAACACTTCCAGCATATTGCTCCTCCATTCAGAGTGAATACATACCATGAATTAGACTTACCATCATCAACATTGGACTAGAAGCTTGAGTTTGTGTAGCCCTCAATTGTGAAGCTATTTTCTCCATATACTAGTAAAAGATCCTTAGTCCTTCTCAAGTACTTAAGGATACACTTTACTGCTTTCCAATACTCCAAGTCTGGATCTGCCTAATACCCGCTTGTGACACACAGAGCATGCGCTATATCAGGCCTGGTACATAGCATAGTTAGTGTACACGATAAACCTTATCACTAAGGCATAGAGTATTTTATCCATGTGTGCCCTTTCTTTAGGAGTCTTTAGGGACATACTCCTAGAAAGTGATAGCTTATGTCTCATTGGTATGAGACCTCTCTTGAAATTTTTTATATCAAACCTTTTGACAATAGTGTCTATGTACTTAGATTGGGATAAGCTAAGCATCTACTTGGATCTATATCTATAGATCTAAATCCCCAATAAGTAGAATGCTTTCCTTGAGTCCTTCATGGAGAAGTGTCTAGATAACTAAGCTTTTAACATGGAGAGCATACCTTCATCATTCTCAATGATTAGGATGTCATCCACATGCAGCACCAAAAAGGTAATAGTTCTCCCACTTACCTTCCTGTATACACAAGGCTCATCTTTGTTCTTAACAAAGTTATAAGATTTGATCAACTCATCAAACCTTATGTTTCAACTTCAGGAAGCTTGCTTCAGTCCATAGATGGACCTAAGCAACCTGCACACCTTATCTGAACTGTCCTTGGATATGAATCCCTCATGTTATATCATATACACCTCTTCATCAAGGTTGCCATTGAGGAACGTGATTTTTTACATCCATCTGCCAGATCTCAAAATCAAGGTATAGCTAATAGAATTCAGATAGATTTTAGTATGGCTATGGGTGAGAAGGTTTCGTCATAGTCAACACCTTGGCTTTGACTAGAACCCTTAGTTACTAGCCTTGCTTTATAGGTCTCTATCTTTCCATTTACTCTAATCTTCTTATTGAAGATCCACTTGCAACTAATGAGTACGATACCCTCGGGTACATCAACCAGGTTCCAAACCTTGTTGAAGTACATGGAATCCATTTTAAATTCATTGCTTCTTGCCACTTCCCGGAGTCTATACTCGTAATAGCCTCCTCGTAGGTCTGAGGATCAATATCCTCAACATTCTCTCCTCTAATATGTCCTACATATCTCTCAGGAGGATGGGATACACTTCTGAACCTAGGTAAAGTTGGAACTTGTGTGCTAGGTACTTGAACAAACTCTAGCTATGGAATGGTGCTTGAGCTGCGTTCTCCAACCTCGCTCAACTCTATCATGCTCCCATTGTCTCCACCAAGAATGTGTTCCTTCTCAAGGAACATTACTTTCTTGGCTACAAAGACCTTTTGGTCCTTGGGGTGATAGAAATAATATCCACAAGTTTTCTTGGGATATCTCATGAACTTGCACCATTCAATCCTAGATTCTAACTTGTCAGGCTTATGTCTTTTAACGTGGGCAAGATAACCTCAAATCTTAACGATCTTAAGATCGGGCTTCCCTTTCCATATCTTATATGGTATAGACACTACCAACTTAGTTGGAACTTTATTCATAAGATAAGCTATAGACTCTAGGGTATATCCCCAGAATGAGATGGGTAGATCAACGAAACTTATCATGGACTGCCCCATGTCTAATAGTGTGTAATTCCTCCTTTCGGATACACCATTGAGCTAGGGTGTATAAGGAGGCATCCATTGGGATAGAATCCCCTGGTCCTTGAGGAACTAGGTAAACTCTGTACTCAAGTACTCACCACCTTGATCTAATTGAAGACTCTTTCCAGTCTGAACCTCTACTTCATTCTTATACTCTCTGAATTTCTTGAAGACTTCGGACTTGTACTTCATCAAGTACACATGTTCGTACCTAGAGAAATAGTCAGCGAAAATAATGAAGTAGAAATTACCACTAATGGCCTGAGTTGACATGGAACCACATATATCACTATGTATTAGTACCAATAACTCAGTGGCTCTCTCTAGTTCCGCTAAATGGAGAGTTGGTCATTTTTCCACGAAAGCAAGGTTCGCAAGTCGCATATGACTCATCATCAAATGGATCCAGGTATCTATCTGTCAGTAACATTTGAATCCTTCCCTCATGAATATGACCTAGCCTATAATGCCATAGGTATGCACTGTTCACCTCATCTCATTTCCTCCTAGACTCACTCACACTCATGATATGTGGAGTAGTTTTTAGCATAATCAAACCATTATGCAATGTTCCTCTCGTGATGATCTTATCATCCTTAATAGTTGAACAATTATTATTCTCAAAAACTACTTTATAACCATTCAATGTCAAACATAAAATGGAAATAACGTTTTTGATGATAGAGAGAACAAAATAAAATGCATCTAATGCAATAGTAGCTCCAATAGGCAAATGTAGGGTCACCTCGATAATAACAATAGTAGCAACTCTTGCTTCATTACCCATCTTGAGGTGCATCTTGTCTCTTATCAATCTCCTATATCTTGCTAGAACCTGTAATGAATTACAGATATGACAAATATAATCGGTATCCAATACGTTTATGTTATCATATAAGTCTAACAAAAAGAGATTAATCATGAATGCATATATGAAGCTTCTCTAAGCTTTTGTTTCACCTTCTTTGCAATGTACTCTTTGCAGTTCCTCTTCCAATGCCCGTCTTTGCCGTAGTGGAAGTACTAACTTTTGTCCTTTTTCGAGTCTTCTTAGCAACCTTTATTTTACCTAGTCTGCCCTTGCCCTTATCCTTCTTAAGGGACTTATTTATCTTCCTTTTCTTTCTGGCCTTACCAGCATAGAAAACTTGTGAAAAGGAATCTAAAAGAGACTAAAGCACAAGATCCACACACATGTTATCCTCTAGGACCATTCCTAGACCTGTAAGTTTCTCTATCTACTCAATCATCTTAAGGACATGGTTCTGAACTGGTGTCCTCTAGTCATTCTGGTACAGAAAAAATTCTTTTGTTGACTCTCAAATTTTGATGATGAAGTCAATTAGTGAATTATTTGTGCTAATCCATATTGTCGAGATAAGTGTACAGGATTAACTACGATAGGATGAAAACATAAATCAATTTACCGAGGACAAGTTCGTTGGGAGTTCGAGAGATCACCGGAAGTCCGAAGGATCGTCGAAAGTGCTGCCAGAACCAACCGAGATAAAATCAAAGACTTGCCGAAGGTTTTAAAAGTTTACCGAAAAGATCGTTGGAGGTTTACAGAGATCACCGAGAAGGTTTGAAAGCTTGCCGAAGACTCGTTGAATTCGCCACGGAATCCTGGAGCTTGCTGGGAGTCCACCGGAAGAAATCCGAAGGAGTGTCGGAAGTCCACCGGAATTTCGTCGAAAAGCTCACCGGAAGAAGACTTGAAGAATGTCGGTTTAAATCACTTAGAATTATATTTCAATTTTATAGTTAGCATGTAATTAGGGTAAGAATTAAAAAATAATCCTGTTTAAATCTAGTAGGGGCCAATTGGGCTCTTATTGGGCTGATTTGGGCCTAAAATAGGGCCTATTCAGCTTTGCTGAATGGCCCAAGCGGTGGCACCGCCCAGGCTGGGCGGTGGCACCGCTGCCCTAGGCGGTGGAACTACCTAGTACTCTATTAGTCTGACAACTGATAGGTGGTGGCACTACCACGGACAGGTGGTGGCACCGCCAGCACCGGGAAATCCAAAATGAATTCAAATTTGGAGCCCAAATTTGAATCCTCTTGGGGTCTATAAATACCCCTCTTTTCTCAACTGAAGGGGCAACCTTTTGAGAGTTAGAAATTGAGCAAAAGCCATAGTAAAGCTTTATTTTCGATAGCTTAAGTGTTCACCTCCCTCTCTTTGCAAAAATTTGTAAAAGTATGAACCACTTGTAAAAGATTGTAAGAGGGGTATTTAGTTCTTCCCCTTTAAAGAGACTTGCTAGTGGAAGTTGGGAGCCTCATCGAAGAAGGCTTCGAAAGTAGACGTAGATCATTTGAACGAACCACTATGCATCGTGGTGTTCTTGAATGTATGTGTTTAAATTTCTGAATCATTTCTCTACTTAGCCGCAAATCGTTCGGTTTTCATCTCCTTTACTCAAGCTACTTCAACTAAGTCATCTTTAGTCAAATCCAAATCTTCATACAAACTAGCTATTTACGAAATCGGTTTCAAACTTACGAGTTTTAATCCACTGCACTAATTTACCCCCTCTCTTAGTGCCTCTCCGATCTTAACAATTGGTATCGAAGGTGCCGACAACCAATCAAGTACTAGACACGGGACTAATTTTTCTAAATACTTGAAGATGCTCATGGGAATCATATCGAGGTTCAAGTCCCTGGTTCCTTGAGCCGAATCTAAATCGGAAAATCCTTCGAGGACCAAGAAATTGTTGAACTTCTTCCTCCACTCTCATGAAATTCCTTGAGGTAAGCACAATCACCCACTGGAGGCCTCGACTACTACCGTTCCTGGAAAGTTTTACATCAAGATAAAAAGTTTAAAAAAATCTATCGAGCAAGGTTCACTCTCATATTTGGTTTAAAATCTAAGAGAAATGGCTTATTCCGGCATGTAAGAGGGTCACTCCATTACACGTCCGTCTATGTTTAATGGGTCGGATTACACGTATTAGAAGACTCGTATGAGGATCTTTCTTATTTCATGGATTTTGAGCTTTGGAGTATCGTCAAAATGGATTTAAAAAATCTTCTCTTTCGATGAGTGAATGGAATGAATCAAAGAAGAAGACTTTTGCTTTAAACACAAAGGCTATGAATGCCTTTTTTGCGCACTTGACAAAAATGAATTTAATCACGTTTCGATTTATGAATCAGCTTTTGATATTTGGCGTACTCTTGAGATCACTCATGAAGACACTAGCCGAGTGAAAGAGTCCAAAATCAACATTCTTGTGCATTCCTATGAACTTTTTCGAATGAAACCAAGTGAGTCTATCGGAGACATGTACACCCATTTCACGGATGTCATCAATGGACTCAATGCACTTGGTAAAGATTTTTCTAATTTTGAACTAGTAACAAAAATTTTAAGATCCCTTCCAAAGAGTTGGGATCCAAAGGTTACGGCCATTCAAAAGGCCAAGGACCTTAAAACTTTTCCTATCGAAGAACTTATAAGGTCTTTAATGATTTATAAAATGACATACCATGCTCATGATGAGCTAAAGAATCCCCTTCTAAAGAACAGGAAGGATATGACATTAAGAACACAAGAAGACCACTTGAAAGGAACATCGAGTGATGAGGACTTTGACGAAGACATTGCACTCTTAACTAGAAAATTTAAAAAATTCATTAAAAAGCATAAATTTAAAAATAAATCCAAAAACAAACTTGAACAAAAAAAGGACCAAGTCATATGTTACGAATATAAGAAGCTGAGGCACTTCAAAATTGAATGCCCCTAAGCCAAGAAGAAGCAACTCAAGAAGAAGAAGGCATTGAAGGCTACATGGGATGACTCAAGTGACTCCGAGGATGAAGAAGCAAGCAACAAAGAGGAGGCCAAATTCGCGCTAATGGCCTTAGGAGAAGAGGTTAGTGAGTTATTTAATGAAGAGTTATCTTTCGATGAACTTTTTATCGCTGTTCATGAATTATTTGATGAATGTAGAACTATTAGTAAGAAGTTCAATTTATTAAAGAAAGAGCATGCTTTATTACAAGATAAGTTTGATAGTCTCCAAACTCCTTCTTTACACCCATGCTCTAAGTGTGAACACTTAGAAGCAATCAAAAATGAGAACTTGCTACTTAAAGAGACCCTAAACAAGTTTAAGGTTGGTAGCAAAGGCTTGGACGTGATCCTTACAAACAAGGGTCACGTCGAAAATAGAAGTGGAATTGGATTTATGAGTGAATCTCATCGAAATCCTACCACCTTCATTAAAGGACCCACATTACATGTATCACTTCATTTAAAATATAATTTTTGTTGTAAATCTGGACATGTTATTTACAAATGTCCATTTAGGAAAATTAGTCCACAAAAATTGATATGGGTTCCTAAAAGAACCATAAATAATTCTATGCTAAATGACAAAGTTAGTAGATCAATATTTGAGGCACCCAAAATTAAATGGGTATCTAAAAACCATCTGCTTTTGTAGAACCATTCATCATCACATGCTAGGAGCAAGAGATGGTATCTTGATAGTGGATGCTCAAGGCACATGACCGGAGATCCATCTCAATTCTCTATGCTCATTAGCAAAGAAGAAGGATATGTCAACTTCGAAGACAACAACAAGGGTAAAATTATTGGCAAGGGAACCATAGGTAACAAATCAACTTTTTTAATTGATAATATGTTATTGATAGATGTTTTAAAGCATAATCTTTTAAATGTTAGTCAATTATGTGATATGGGATATGTTGTGAAATTTGAATCTAATGCTTGCATTATTAAAAAATCATACAACAATACATCTATGATTGCACTAAAACAAAATAATATCTACACCAGCAATATTGATGATCTTAGTAGTGAAATATGTTTTTCGATATTGAATGATGAGCTTGGCTTTGGCATAGGAGATTAAGTCATGCTAGCATGAAGCTAATCAATCAAATCATATCCAAAGCACTTGTAAGAGATTCCCAATGTTAAGTTCATTAAAGATAAAGTATGTGATGCTTGTCAACTAGGAAAATAAATTAAAACTAGCTTCAAGCCAAAGAATCAAATAAATACCTCTAGACCATTACAATTGATCCATATGGATTTATTTGGACCAATTGAAACAACAAACCTAAGAGAAAGCAAATATGCCTTTGTAATTGTAGATGACTATAGTAGATACACTTGGACCTATTTCTTGGCTCACAAAAGTAATTGTTTTAAATGTTTCTCTAAATTTTGTAAACTTACTCAAAACGAAAAGGGTTTCATGATTTCATCCATTCGGAGTGATCACGGTGGTGAATTCCAAAACCATGACTTCCAAAATTTTTATGAATCAAATGGGTCCAACCACAACTTCTCTACTCTAAGGAATCCTCAACAAAATGGAGTAGTAGAAAGAAAGAATAGAAATTTACAAGAAATGATAAGAATCATGTTAAATGAATATAGTTTACCCAAATACTTTTAGGTTGAAGCTGTTAATATGGCTTGCTATATCATGAATAGGGTTCTAGTAAGACCATCTCTATCCAAGACTCCTTATGAATTATGGAATAACAAAAAACCTAATGTTTCTTAGTTTAAAGTTTTTGGTTGTAAATGCTTTATTTTAAATGAAAAGGATGCTTTAGGAAAATTCGATGCTAAATCCAATGAAGGCATCTTTCTTTGTTACTATTCCATTTCTAAAGCTTTTTATAGTTTTAATAAAAGAACGTTAGTTATAGACGAGTCTATTCATATAGTTTTTAATGAAATTTTTGAATTTAAGAAAAAAAATTTGATGATGATTTTAGTTTTGATGGTTTGAATTTAAATGAACCCTCTCCTCAAAATAGCAACTTGGATGCATCTTCTTCCCAAATTTCTTTACCTAAGGAATGGAAGTATGTAGATGCCCATCCCAAGGAGTTAATTATAGGAGATACATCGAAAGAGATTCAAACTCGTTCTTCTTTTAAAAATTTTTGTGCCCATGCTGCTTTTCTTTCTCAAATTAAATCTAAGTGCATTTATGATGCCTTGAAAGATGATTCTTGGGTTATCACAATGCAAGAAGAATTGAATCAATTTGAGAGGAATGAGGTATGGAAGCTTGTTCCTAGACCTAGTGACTATTTAGTTATTGGTACTAAATGTGTCTTTAAAAATAAGCAAGATGAATACAGTATTGTAGTTAAAAATAAGACTAGACTAGTAGCCAAAGGTTTCAACCAAGAAGAAGGTATTGATTACGAAGAGACCTTCGCTTCTATGGCAAGATTAGAAGCCATTAGGATGCTCCTTACCTATGCTAGTAGTAATAATTTTAAACTTTTTCAAATGGATGTCAAAAGTGCTTTCTTAAATGGCTTTATTTCTGAAGAAGTGTATGTTGAACAATCACCCGGATTTGAAAACTCTCTTCTTCCCAATCATGTATTTAAACTAACTAAGTCTCTCTATGGATTAAAACAAGCCTCTAGGGCTTGGTATGAGAGGCTTAGTTCTTTCTTAATTTCAAATAATTTTACTAAAGGCAAGATTGATACTATATTATCTATCAAACATTTTGAAAATAATTTTCTTGTTGTTTAAATTTATGTTGATGATATTATTTTTTATTTTCGGATGAATCACTAGGTGAATCATTTGCCAAGTGTATGAGTCATGAATTTGAAATGAGTCTAATGGGAGAATTAACCTTCTTTTTAGGATTGCAAGTTAAACAACTTAATGATGGTATATTTCTTAATCAAACAAAGTATACATTAGAATTGTTAAAATGATTTAACATGGATGGTTCAAAAACCATCAACACTCCAATGAGTACTTCCACTAAGTTAGACTTGGATGAAAGTAGAGAAAATTTTGATCAAAAAATATATAGGGGAATGATAGGTAGCTTACTTTACCTCACTGCAACTAGACCATATATCATATTTAGTGTAGGTCTATGTGCAAGATTCCAAGCTAATCCTAAGTTATCTCACCTCAAAGTTGTTAAAAGAATCCTTAGGTATCTTAAAGGAACTCCTAATCTAGGATTATGGTATCCAAAATCTGATAACTTTGTTTTAAAAGCCTATGCAGATGGATTTTAGTGGTTGTAGAATAGATAAAAGAGCACATCAGGAACATGTCAATTTTAGGACATGCACTTGTTTCTTGGACTTCCAAGAAACAAAATTGATTGCACTATCTACAGAAAAGCCGAATACATAGCTGCAAGTGTATATTGTGCACAAGTTGTTTGGATGAAAAATACATTAGAATACTATGGAATTTATTTAAAGAACATTCCCATAAAATGTGATAATGCAAGCGCTATTTGTCTAACCAAAAATCCAATTCAACACTCTAGAACTAAGCATATTGATATTAGGCATCACTTTATTCGAGATCATGTCAATAACAATAATATCATTCTAGAATTTATTGATACAAAACACCAATTAGCAGACATCTTCACAAAACCCCTAAATGAAGAACAATTTGACTTCATTAGAAGAGACTTAGGCATGCTAAATTGTTCTAATACATGATGTTGTATGTTTCTTTTCGAAATTTTCCAACTTCGGTTTTGATTGTATCATCTTAATATCACCTCTTTATTTTTGAGTGACATCTTTATAATATCATCTTAGAATTTTGATCTTCCTATTGATGAATTTTTGAGTTATGTCATGACTTTTGATGAAATGATTAAATTTTCAGTTTTGATAGTTTCACATTGATATTATATTTTCGCATTTTGATGACATCTTTATATCATGGAGCTCTTATTTTTATCTTTCGATCATAATCTTAATGAAAGCTATCATGATATTGTTTTCCTCCTTTTTTAAATAGTGGATATTAATGATGTAGTAAAAACTGATTTTATACCCTCCTTTAAGTATAACTAAAGATATTTTATGACTTGCATTTTATATGAAGCTTAACATATGCATAAATTAATGTCATGAATTGTGCAAAATTAAGTTCTTAAATGTTCATCTTCCACTTTTATTCTTGTGCAAATTGATATGATTCAAGGTTTTATGACTTCCTCCTCATGAATCACTACAAGAATGTCACATCGAATTTTTTCCTTCAAATTTTTGATATTGATATATTTCATTCGTTGAAGTTTTATGAATTTTGACACCTCATTCTCATGGAGTTTACCTTAAAATATGAAATCTTTGATGAATGACTTTAATAATCTATCATTTCACAATTCTATGCTCGATTTCTCAATCAAAAAATTGAGTCTTAAATTTTTTCATGTATGAATTCTTCATGAGCATTTTGAAACACCAATGTTTTTCTTTGGATCTCATGAACATGAATAAAAATGATCCAAACATTTTTCAGATTTCTTCGTCAAGGATGACATATTTTGCATTATGTTCAACTCATTTATCATATGCTTGATAATTGACCACTCATTTTTTTGTGGTATGATACCTTGTGATGGCTACTTCACCTCCTTTTTGTTGATAACAAAGGGAGAGAAAAATGTGAAATTTATGACAAATGACTTATACATAGCAATATGATGGAATAAAAAATGACTTAATGTATTGTATCGCATCGCAATAACTTATATGGTTCATGTTGCAAATTGCTTTTGTCATGTCTTGAAATCAAAAATTATTTCTATGCTTAAAAGCATCGTAATGAATTGCAATATATCTCAAATGCTTAAAATATAAATTTTCTTGAGATAAGCTATTTTTTTCATTTGATATCATGCCTTGATTTTGTGTATTTCATTGATATCATTTGATCCTTGTATTATTTCAATTTGTGATTAGTTTCTCTTGTCGAAATGATGTATGTTTATCATTCGACTAGAAAATGCATATCATGCTATGACATTGTGCAAAATATGAAGTTTTGTATTTATGGATGAAAAATCATGCTTGTTAAGCATGACAATCAGTTTAATAAATGAAACTTATCGGGTTTGGGATGAATTCAAAGGATTGAATTCAAGTGTTTTTACCTTCTCATAATATGACATATAGATAGGGGGAGTTAAAATTAACTCCATTATCAATTAATTGTCATCATCAAAAAGGGGGAGATTGTTGAATCTCAGATTTTGATGATAAAGTCAATTAGTGAATTATTTGTTCTAATCCAAATTATCGAGATAAGTGTGCAGGATTAACTACGATAGGATGAAAATATAAAGTGATTTACCGAAGTCAAGTTCGTTGGGAGTTCGAGAGGTCACCAGAAGTCCGAAGGATCATTGAAAATGCTATTGGAACCAACTGAGATAGAATCAGGGACTTGCCGAAGGTTTCGAAAGTTCGCCGGAAAGATCATCGGAGGTTCACAGAGATCACCAAGAAGGTTCAAAAGCTTGCCAAAGACTCATTGAACTCGCCACGAAATCCGGGAGCTTGCTGGGAGTCCGTTGGAAGAAACCGAAGGAGTGTCGGAAGTCCACCGAAATTTCATCGGAAAGCTCATCGGAAGAAGACTTGAAGAATGTTGATTTAAATCACTTAGAATTATGTTTCAATTTCAAAGTTAGCATGTAATTAGGTAAGGATTAAGAAATAATCTTGTTTAAACCTAGTAGGGGCTAAGGGCTCTTATTGGGCTGATTTGGGCCTAAAAGCAGGGCCTATTCAACTTTCTTTGAATGGCCCAAGCGGTGGCATCGCTAGGCTAGGCGGTGGCACCGCCAATGGCTGAGAGCTAGGCGGTGGCATGCTTAGATCTAGGCAGAAGATGGCACCGCCCAAAGACCGAGAGCATAGGCGGTGGCACCGCTGCCTGCCCAGGCGATGGAACCACCGAGTACTCTATCAGTTTGACAACTGATAGGCGGTGGCATCGCCACTGAAAGGCGGTGGCACCACTAGCACCGAGAAACCCAAAATGAATTCAAATTTGAAGCCCAAATTTGAATCCTTTTAGGGTCTATAAATACCCCTCTTTTCTCAGCAGAAAGGGCAACCTTTTAAGAGTTCGAAATTGAGCAAAAGCCATAGCAAAGCTTTGTTTTCGATAGCTTAAGTGTTCACCTCCCTCTCTTTACAAAAATCTGTAAGAGTGTGAACCACTTATAAAAGGTTGTAAGAGGGGTATTTGGTCCTTCCCCTTCAAAGAGACTTGCTAGTGAAAGTTGGGAGCCTCATCGAAGAAGGCTTCGAAAGTAGATGTAGCTTATTTGACCGAACCACTATACATCATGGTGTTCTTGAATGTGAGTGTTTAAATTTCTGAATTGTTTCTCTACTTAGCTGCAAATCATTTGGTTTTCATCTCCTTTACTCAAGCTACTTCAACTAAGTCATCTTTAGTCAAATCGAAATCTTCATACGAACTAGCTATTTACGAAATCAATTTTAAACTTACGAGTTTTAATCCACTGCACTAATTCACCCCCTCTTAGTGCCTCTCTGATCCTAACATCTTCGATATCTCATATCATTAAGTTCTTTCCTATTCCTTAAACAATTTATGGAGATGCAAGACTATGGATCTGCTATCCATCTTTTCATGTTGTGTCTATAACTCGAGTGTCATGGAGCCCAATATGTAATACTGAGCAAGAGTGGAGTCATCTGTGTGCTTCACATACCGAGCGATCTCATCCTTGCTTGCCCCTTATTTGGGCATATGCATCACTATATCAAGGACATACATGATTTTCTCTATCATGAGAATGATTCTTAACTTACGGAGCTAATCCATATAATTTGGACCAATGAGGCGGTTAGCATCAAGTATGCCACATAGATAGTCTAATAGTGATATTTTCAAAAGATGCAATAAGAAATAAATAACATGTAGATTTTGCTGAAATATAAATATTCAAGATATGGACTTCTATCTTGACATGCTCCCACTATTTTTCTAGCGAGTCACGCGACACCCTTAGCATGTGAAATGGAAGTCTCTGGCAGACTTCTAGTGGTGATCGAGATCCAATTGGCATCTTAGTGTAACCTCGAGGGACTCGACCAATCACACTAAGCCCAAAAGGTAGGCAACTCTTGCTAATCACAACTCCTTGTGATTCTTATCCTATTCGGCCTCCGAACCACCATGGCCTCGAGGGACTTGACCAACCATGATATTCAGTTAAGTCATCACCATCGTTACAAGATGAGTCTGATTTGATGATATACCCTCGAGGGACTCGACCAAGTATACCATGTCTTTAAGTCACTGGTGACATCTCTATGTCGTAGATAAGATAGCGAATCCTGATATAGGTGAGTCATGAGGGACTCGATTAACTCAACTTACACTGGGAATCAATTCCTACCTATAACGATGGAAGGCCACGTGGGTCAATCTAATTGCCTCACGTTTATTGACTTAATATAATTGAGAGAGGGGATTTTTAATTTGATCTCCTAATATGACATGTCAAACACATATATATTTAATATATATCTACATTGCATACAAATATATATATATATATATCCAGTAGGTGTATAAGCAATCACACATCACATGAGTAATTACACTAGATAATCATGGACCATATCCTAATGTGATCAAGCCCGAGCATCTCCATGCCCTGTGATCGTCCATCTTGCTTTGTCGGTTTCATCGACATCTCAATGCATCTCCATGCATCGGATTGTCCGTCTCAGCCTCGTGGGTCCCGCTATCGCTTCCACGCTATCGTGGGTCTCGAGGGACTCGACCATCTCAACCTACATCGGGAATTAGTTTCTACCTATAACAATGGAAGGCCACATGGGTCAATCTAATTGCCTCATGTTTAACGACTTAATATTATTGAGAGAGGGGATTTTTAATTTGATCTCCTAATATGACGTGTCACACACATATATATTTAATATATATCTACATCGTATGTAAATATATATATATATATATATATGTATATATATATATCAAGTAGGTGTATAAGCAATCACACATCACATGAGTAATTACACAGATAATCATGGACCATATCCTAATGTAATCAAGCCCGAGCTAGATGGCTCAATCACTCACATCAAGATCTATGTGTGTAGCGGTGCATCTCTATGCCCTATGATCATCCATCTCACTTTGTTGGTTCCGTTGGCATCTCAACGTATCTCAATACATCGGATCATCCATCTTGACCTCGTGGGTCCCGCTATTGCTTCCACGCTATCGTGGGTCTCGAGAGACTCGACCAACTCAACCTACACCGGGAATCAGTTCCTACCTATTGCTAGTCATTTGTGCCCTACAAGCCAATCACATAAGTGATGGCACTTGTGACTTGATATGCACTTTATCTCTTTGCTTATTATTAGGTATTTTATCACTTTATCTTGCGTATTGCATATATTGTGATGTCCTTGGATCTGTGCAATGGGAATTAGATCATGATGAGATCACGATAATGAGACCAATTCACTTTTAAACACAGACCCTGAATTATCCTGGTCATAGGTTACTTGAGAAGGACATCGAGATAACCGGATAGACTGGTGTGCTATATACCCATCCAAATGATGGAGGTAGCTGGTCTCATAGCTACTCGTGTGGAGACACTAAGGGTATAGTGCAGGTGCTCATTGGGGAATGAGTTCACTGATTGATCTGCCTACGGAATGCTGAATGGTTATTGATACCTCACGTCAGACAGCGATTTCGTAGTCCCAGTAGTGTATCTGATCTTTAGATTTGAGACACCAAGGATGTCCTGTATGAGTACTCCACTCTTTGATACTGGACTTATAGGTTTGGAAGTTCTAGATCTAGTACAGTCGATCATGGGGAGTGGTAGCCAACCTTACGAGGGCTATTAAATGTCAATAGAGGATCATCCGCTATTAGTATCATGAGAGAAATATCCTATGTATTCTTGCTCGAACAAATCCTTGTCCAAGGTTATTTGGATTGAGAGAGAAAGAGTTCTCCGGGAGAATCCGACAAGAGCAAGATTCGAGGAGAGACCATATGGGCCTGACAAACACCATGCCCGGTATAGGGTCTCTGGGATATTAGATGGATGAGGGTCTATAGATACATGGTAATCGAGGATAGATAGGTCCAAAGGATTGGATTCCCATATATCGTTTGGGGGTCATGGCGAGTGGCCTGGTACATCCGTTAGCATGATCGATGAGTTGGGTGACTTATTATAGAGATAATAATTCACTAAGTTAGAAGGAGTTCTGACAAGTATGACTCACGGCCAACTCAATATTGGGCCTAGAGGGTCACACACATATGGTAGGTGTTGCGATAAGTAGAGGTTCAGATATAAGATATCCACTGAACCCCCTATCTTATTGGATATCCATTAAGCCCCTGAATTATTGGATCATGAGATGAGATCCAATAATTGCTAATAAGAGATTATTGGGTAGAGACCCACTAATCTAAGAGGCTTGGGTAATTGGATGGAGATCCAATACCCAGTAGGGCAAAAGATCCATTAGGGTTTTTAGGGGGCCTCTATAAATAGGAGGGAACCAAAGCTCTATAGGTTGAGGGTTTTCTTTTGGTAGCTACCTCCTATTCTCCTCTCCTGAGAGAGAGAGGTGCATTGTTGCAATCCCTACAATGTGGATATCGCTAGAGAGGAGGACACTTGACCTCCTTCATCCTCTCCCACAGATCTGCAGGAATTCAGGGATATACGATCTCCCTAGGTATCTTCTTTTATATGTGTAGTTTTGCGGATTTGTTTTTGAGGCACCGATCTTCGCACGATAACAGAAACTTTCTATGGGAAATCTGGGATTTTGTTTTCTGTTCTTCGCTGCGCATGTGATGTCGCTCCCCTTATGGATTTCTCAACAGTGGTATCATAGCCAGGTTGTTCGTGCAAAGATCAGATCTTAAACTGCATGTGTTGTGTTTTGGATCTGCTTTTGACACTAAAATCATTGGCGCAAAAGGGCCAGGAAGGGCAGCAATTATTGCTACACTTGTGCAACCGCCGCAAGGCTGCTTGTAGCCTTGCTGCCTACACAGGTAGCAACCGTCGGCCGACAGGCTACTAGCCGCAGGCAGGCTGCCTTCACCGCCTACGGACCCGGCCTGCCGCCAGAGGGGTGCCAGTGGACCCTGCGCATCGCGTGAGCTAGCACCGCAGATGCACCGGCGTTAGTGTTGGGGCAGGCGGCAGCGCGTTGCCGTCCTCCTCGCACACAAGGGGCATCGCCGGTAGGGTGGCGGCGACCGCAGGCGTAGTAAGGGTGTGGGATTAGGGATTTAGGATAAAAGACGGTAAGCGAGATGGACGATCACAGGCATAGAGATACGCCGAAGTACACATAGATCTTGATGTGAGTGATTGGGCCCACTGGCTCGGGCCTGATTACATTAGGATGTGGTCCATGATCATCTGGTATGATTGCTCATGTGATGTGTGATTAGTTATGCACTACATACTAGATATATATATATATATATATATATATATATTTGCATGCGATATATTAAATACATATGTGTGTAACACATTATATTAGGAGACCAAATCAAAAATCCTCTCCATTAAAAAAAATATTAAATCGGCAGAACGTGAGGCAATTAGATTGACCCACGTGGCCTTCCATTGTTATAGCTAGGAACCGATTCTCGGGGTGTAGGTTGAGTTAGTCGAGTCCTCGAGACTCACCTATATCGCATCTCGCTATCTTATCTACACATAGAGATGTCACCAGGTGACTCCGAGGATGTGGTATGCTTGGTCGAGTCCTCGAGAGTATATCATCGAATCAGACACATCTTGTAACGATGGTGATGACTTAACCGAACATCATGGTTGGTCGAGTCCCTCGAGGCCATGGTGGTTCGAAGGCCGAATAGGACGGGAATTACAAGGAGTTGTGATTGGTAAGAGTTGCCTACTTTTATGGGCTTAACATGATTGGTCGAGTCTCTCGAGATTACGTTAAGACGCGATTGGATCCCGATCCCCACTAGAGATCCGTCGGGGGTCTCCGATTCACATACCAGAGGGTGTTGTGTATCTAGCAAAAAATTAGTGGGAATACATTAAGATAGAAGTTCTTATCTTAATTGTTTAAATTTTTACAAAGTCTCGCATGTTATTTATTTCGCTACATCTTTTATTTCAGAAAAATGTCGCTTTCAAATCCTTTACGTGGCATACTTGATGCCAACCGCCTCACTGGTCCAAATTATACGGATTGGCTTCGTAATCTAAGAATCATTCTCACGGTGGAGAAAATCGTATCCTTGATACAAGTGATCCCTACGCCGATTTAAGGGGCAAGCAAGGATGAGATCACTCATTATGTGAAGTACTTAGATGATTCCACTCTTACTTAGTGTTATATGTTGGCCTCTATGACTATTGAGTTACAGATACAACATGAAAATATGGATGCTAATTCTATACTCCTGCATCTCCATAAATCGTTTGAAGAACAGAAAGAACTCAGCGATATAAGATATCAAAGAGTCTTTTCCGTGCTAGGATGACTAAGGGACAGGTTCGAGAACCATGTCCTCAAGATGATTGAGTGGATCGAGAAACTCACAGTGTC
The DNA here is from genome assembly GCA_024322285.1 of Musa beccarii. Taxonomy (NCBI): domain Eukaryota; kingdom Viridiplantae; phylum Streptophyta; class Magnoliopsida; order Zingiberales; family Musaceae; genus Musa; species Musa beccarii. The sequence continues at coordinate 39,457,444 of CM044401.1, forward strand.
TAGGAATGATCCTAGAGGATAACCTGTGTGTGGATCTTATGCTTCAGTCCTTACCAGATTCCTTTTCTCAGTTCATAATGAATTTTAATACGAACAAACTTGAGGTGACCCTCCCAGAGCTCCTCAATATCTTGAGAGAAGTAGAAAGCACCATCAAGAAAGAGAAGCCAGTTCTCTACACTGGTGAGACCTAAAAGAAAAGGAAGGCTGAGAAGACCCTTAAGAAGGGCAAGGGCAAGGGGAAAATGGGTAAGGCAAAGGTTGCCAAGAAAGACCCAACAAAGGACAAAGGCCAGTGGTTCCACTACGGCAAATATGGGCACTGGAAGAGGAATTACAAAGAGTACCTTGCAGAGAGGGTGAAACAGAAGCTTGCAGAAGCTTCAGGTATATTCATAATTAGTCTCTATTTATCAGAATCTTATGATAACACATGAGTATTGGATACCGAGAGTGCTTATCATATCTACAATTCGTTGTAGGTTCTGGCAGGACCTAGTTGATTGAACAGAGGCGAGATGGACCTTAAGATAGGCAATAGAGCAAAGGTTACTACAGTGGCTGTTGGCAAGGTCACCTTACATCTGCTTGGTGGACCTATTATTGCATTAGATGCATGCTATTATGTTCCTTTTATTATCAAAAATATTATTTTCATTTCATGTTTGATAGTTAATTGATATAAATTAGTTTTTGAGAACAATGGTTGTTCAATAATATTAGATGCTGAGATCATCACGAGAGGAATAGTGCATAATGGTTTATATATGCTAGATACAACTCCACATATCATGAGTGTAAGCAAGTCTAAGAGAAAACGAGAAGAGGTGAACAATGCAAATCTTTGACATTGTAGGCTAGGTCACATTAATGAGGGAAGGATTCAAAAGTTGCTGAAGAATGGATATCTAGATCCATTTAACTATGAGTCATATGCGACTTACGAACCTTGCCTTCGGAGAAAGATGACCAACTCTCCATTTAGTGGAAGGCCGAGAGAGAGCCACTGAGTTACTAGAACTCATACATAGTGATGTATGTGGTCCATGTCGACTCATGCCATAGGTGGTTACTCCTACTTTATTACCTTCACTGATGATTTCTCAGAGATACGGACATGTGTACTTGATGAAGTACAAGTCTGAGGCTTTTGAGAAATTCAGGAATATAAAAATGAAGTGGAGAACCGAGGAATGGAATGAGTATTAAAACCCTTCGATCAGATCGAGGAGGTGAGTACTTGAGTATAGAATTCACCCAATTCTCAAAGACTATGGGATATTATCCCAATGGACACCTCCTTATACACCATGCCTTAATGGTGTATCGAAAGGAGGAATCATATCTTTGTTTGACATGGTGTGTTCCATGATGTGTTTCGCCGACCTACCCATCTTATTTTGGGGATATGCCTTAGAGATCGTAGCTTATCTTCTAAACAGAATTCCAACTAAATTAGTGATGTCTACTCCATATGAGATATGGAATGAGAAGAAGCCCGATCTTAAAGTTGTTAAGATTTGGGGCTACCCTACCCATGTTAAGATGTTAGTCATATGTGCTCTACAAGCCAATCACATGAGTGATGATACTTGTGACTTGATATGCACTTTATCTCTTTGCTTCATATTAGGTGTTTTATCACTTTATCTTGCATATTGCATATATTGTGATGTCCCTGGATCTGTGCAATGGGAATCGGATCGTGATGAGATCACGATAACGAGACCGATTCACCTTTAAACACAGATCCTAAATTATCCTAGTCATAGGTTACTCGAGAAGGACATCGAGATAACCAGATAGACTAGTGTGTTGTATACCCATCCATATGATGGAGGTAGCTGGTCTCATAGCTACTCGTGTGGAGACACTAAGGGCACAGTGCAGGTGCTCATTGGGGAATGAGTTCACTGATTGATCCGCCTACAGAATGCTGGATGGTTATTGATACCTCATGTTAGACAGTGATTCCATAGCCCCAATAGTGTATCTGGTCCTTAGACTTGAGACACCAAGGATGTCCTGTATGAGTACTCCACTCTTTGATACTAGACTTATAGGTTTGGAAAGTTTCAAATATAGTACAGCCAGTCATTGGGAGTGGTAGCCAACCTTACGAGGGCTATTGAGTGTCAATAGAGGATCATCCACTCTCGATATCATGAGAGGAATATCCCATGTGTTCTTGCTTGAACAAATCCTTAGCCAAGGTTATTCGGATTAAGAGAGAAAGAGTTCTCTAAGAGAATCCGACAAGAGTAAGACTCGAGAAGAGACCGTATGGGCTGCAACACCATACCCGATATAGGATCTCTGGGATATTAGATGGATGAGGAATATAGATACATAGTAAGCGAGGATGATAGGTCCAAAGGATTGGATTCCCTCAGTATCGCCTAGGGCCGCGGCAGTAGTGACCTAGTACATCCATAGTCGATGAGTTGGGTGAATTATTATAGAGATAATAATTCACTAAGTCGAAGGAGTTCGCAAGTATTACTCATGGCCACTCGATATTGGGCCTAGAGGGTCACACACATATAGTAGGTATTACGACGAGTAGAGGTTAGAATATGAGATATCCGCTAAACCCCTATCTTATTGAATATCCATTAATCCCCTGAATTATTGGATCCTGAGATGAGATCCAATAATTACGAATAAGAGATTATTAGGTAGAGACCCACTAATCCAAGAGGCTTGGATAATTGGATGGAGATCCAATATCCAATAGGGCAAAAGATCCATTAGGGTTTTCAGGGGGCCTCTATAAATAGGAGGGAACCAAAGCTCTATAGGCTGAGAGTTTTCTTTTGGTAGCCACCTCCTGTTCTCCTCTCCCTAGAGAGAGAGGTGCATCGTTACAATCCCTGTTGTGTGGATACCGCTAGAGAGGAGGACGCTTGACCTCCTTCATCCTCTCCCACAGATCTACAAGAATTCAGGGATATACGATCTCCCTAGGTATCTTCTTTTATACGTGTAGTTTTATGGATTTGTTTTTGATGCACCGATCTTCGTGATGATGATGTAAACTTTCTATGAGAAATGCTGGGTTTTGTTTTTTTTTTTTTCCGCTACGCATGTGATGTCGCTCCCCTTGTGGATTTCCCAACACCTATAACGATGGAAGGCCATATGGGTCAATCTAATTGCCTCACGTTTATCGACTTAATATTATTGAGAGAGGGGATTTTTAATTTGATCTCCTAATATGACATGTCACACACATACATATTTAATATATATCTACATCACATGTATATATATATATATATAAAGTAGGTGTATAAGCAATCATACATCATGTGAGTAATTACACTAGATAATCATGGACCATATCCTATTGTGATCAAACCTGAGCCAAAGGGCCCAATCACTCACATTAAGATCTATGTGTGCAAAGTGACACATCTCCATGCCTCGTGATCGTCCATCTTGCTTTGTCGGGCCTCCATCAAGATCTCAATGCATCTCCATGCATCGGATCGCCCACCTCGGCCTCGTGGGTCCCGCTATCGCTTCCACGCCTCCCGCCAGGCCTCCTCGTGTAATTACAATATAATTACAGTGCACGTAAAGCCCGACAATAAATGAAAAAATAGAGGCCCGTAGGCCCTAATAATAGTAATCACATGTACACACACATCACATCACATGGTCTATGATTATCGATCCACATCATACATTACATGTATATGTTATTATATAGAACTACTTGATAAATCATAATAGTTAATTAACATTTTAATTAACTAATATTTTTCTGAAAATATGGATATACAAGGAATTTTTAAATTTATGAGGGTATTTTGGTCATTTTATCAAAGGACAAAAACTAAAATTTCTAAAATTTTGAGGGGTAAAAGGGTTGCCACCTTCCAAAGGTAAAAGCACAATCTTGTGGTGGTATGGGATCGACTTATTTAAATATGCTCATTTTTGTGCCGCCGCACATAAATCCCTACCTGTGTCATTTATTAGTATTGCTCAGATTTTCATAGAAAATATTGTTAAACTACATGGGATACCAAGGTCCATCGTAAGTGATCGTGACAGGGTCTTCACTAGTAAATTATGGACCGAGTTATTTCAGTTACAGGGCACCAAACTCAAGATGAGCACTGCATATCATCCACAAACTGACGGCCAAACAGAAGTGGTGAACAGATGTTTAGAGACATACCTTCGGTGCTTCGCTAGTGATCGACCAAAGGAGTGGACGAAATGGCTCCCCTGGGCCGAATGGTGGTATAATACTATATATCATTCATCTACAAAATGTACCCCATATGAAGCATTATATGGTCGGTCGGCTCCTGTGATTCCAATGTATGTAATTGGCTCAACTAAGGTAGATCAGGTCGATCAAGATTTAATTGACAGGGACAAACTCCACACCAATGCTAAAGAATAATCTCTACCGCCAAGCTAGAATGAAGCGAAGTGACATTACGGAAGAAGTGAAAGAGAATTTTTAGTAGAGACTGGGTTTATCTTCGCCTACAACCATACAAGCAACTATCCATCAACACACGAGCCTCCATGAAGCTATCTCCACGCTTTTATGGGCCCTATCGATCATAGAGCGTATTGAGCCGTGGGCGCATGACTTAAATTATCTAAAGATGCCAAAATTCACCCTGTCTTCCACGTGTCATGCTTGAAGCCCAAGTTGGGAGAACACGAGGCATCCCAGATCCAACTGCCCAACACCACTGATGATGGAAATATTCAAGCCCAACCACAAGCCATCCTCGACCGCAGAGTCGTGATGCGTCGTCGACGCCCTCTATCAAGTACTAGTACATTGGACTAATTTACCACTGAAGATGCCACATGGGAATCATATGAGGAGCTGAAGTCCTGCTCCTCGAGTTCATGGGGAACCCCACCTTGAGGACAAGGCTGATTTGAAGAGGGCGGGCTTGATAGGACCCTAGCAGGTTAGGTCCTACTCAACCATGTAACAGCTATAAAACCCTGTGAGAATGTAATAAACCCCACCTAGCCGCTCTATCCTATAAAGAAGAGAGGCTAGGTTTATATTGGGTCTTTGGGCTTTTAGCCGCCCCTTGTTAATGGGCCGGCCCGCTAAGGTTGAGGGCAAATTTAGTTCACTTAGGAAGCAACCCCTAGGGTTAGGGTTTGGAGCTCTATATAAGCTTGTAGCCTCCACCTCTTTGGAATAAGAAAGATCAATCTACAATTGCAGCCACCAAAGTTACTTTGGAGGGTGGAACCCCTATAGCGTTCCAAGGGTTGATCCCCCTCAAAGATCAATCTCCATAGAATTCCTCTGGGGTTCTATCACTCTCTCAGTGCCTCTCCGATCTTAACAATTGGTATCAGAGCAAGGTTCACTCTCATATTTGGTTTAAAATCTAAGAGAAATGGTTTATTCCGGCATGTAAGAGGATCACTCCATTACACGTCCGTCTATATTTAATGGGTCGGATTACACGTATTAGAAGACTCGTATGAGGATCTTTCTTATTTCATGGATTTTGAGCTTTGGAGTATCGTCAAAATGGATTTAAAAAATCTTCTCTTTCGATGAGTGAATGGAATGAATCAAAGAAGAAGACTTTTGCTTTAAACGCAAAGGCTATGAATGCCTTTTTTGCGCACTTGACAAAAATGAATTTAATCACGTTTCGATTTATGAATCAGCTTTTGATATTTGGCGTACTCTTGAGATCACTCATGAAGACACTAGCCGAGTGAAAGAGTCCAAAATCAACATTCTTGTGCATTCCTATGAACTTTTTCGAATGAAACCAAGTGAGTCTATCGGAGACATGTACACCCATTTCACGGATGTCATCAATGGACTCAATGCACTTGGTAAAGATTTTTCTAATTTTGAACTAGTAACAAAAATTTTAAGATCCCTTCCAAAGAGTTGGGATCCAAAGGTTACGGCCATTCAAAAGGCTAAGGACCTTAAAACTTTTCCTATCGAAGAACTTATAAGGTCTTTAATGATTTATAAAATGACATACCATGCTCATGATGAGCTAAAGAATCCCCTTCTAAAGAACAGGAAGGATATGACATTAAGAACACAAGAAGATCACTTGAAAGGAACATCGAGTGATGAGGACTTTGACGAAGACATTGCACTCTTAACTAGAAAATTTAAAAAATTCATTAAAAAGCATAAATTTAAAAATAAATCCAAAAACAAACTTGAACAAAAAAAGGACCAAGTCATATGTTACGAATATAAGAAGCTGAGGCACTTCAAAATTGAATGCCCCTAAGCCAAGAAGAAGCAACTCAAGAAGAAGAAGGCATTGAAGGCTACATGGGATGACTCAAGTGACTCCGAGGATGAAGAAGCAAGCAACAAAGAGGAGGCCAAATTCGCGCTAATGGCCTTAGGAGAAGAGGTTAGTGAGTTATTTAATGAAGAGTTATCTTTCGATGAACTTTTATTGTTCATGAATTATTTGATGAATGTAGAACTATTAGTAAGAAGTTCAATTTATTAAAGAAAGAGCATGCTTTATTACAAGATAAGTTTGATAGTCTCCAAACTCCTTCTTTACACCCATGCTCTAAGTGTGAACACTTAGAAGCAATCAAAAATGAGAACTTGCTACTTAAAGAGACCCTAAACAAGTTTAAGGTTGGTAGCAAAGGCTTGGACGTGATCCTTACAAACAAGGGTCACGTCGAAAATAGAAGTGGAATTGGATTTGTGAGTGAATCTCATCGAAATCCTACCACCTTCATTAAAGGACCCACATTACATGTATCACTTCATTTAAAATATAATTTTTGTTGTAAATCTGGACATGTTATTTACAAATGTCCATTTAGGAAAATTAGTCCACAAAAATTGATATGGGTTCCTAAAAGAACCATAAATAATTCTATGCTAAATGACAAAGTTAGTAGATCAATATTTGAGGCACCCAAAATCAAATGGGTATCTAAAAACCATCTGCTTTTGTAGAACCATTCATTATCACATGCTAGGAGCAAGAGATGGTATCTTGATAGTGGATGCTCAAGGCACATGATCGGAGATCCATCTCAATTCTCTATGCTCATTAGCAAAGAAGAAGGATATGTCAACTTCGGAGACAACAACAAGGGTAAAATTATTGGCAAGGGAACCATAGGTAACAAATCAACTTTTTTAATTGATAATATGTTATTGATAGATGTTTTAAAGCATAATCTTTTAAATGTTAGTCAATTATGTGATATGGGATATGTTGTGAAATTTGAATCTAATGCTTGCATTATTGAAAAATCATACAACAATACATCTATGATTGTACTAAAACAAAATAATATCTACACCAGCAATATTGATGATCTTAGTAGTGAAATATGTTTTTCGATATTGAATGATGAGCTTGGCTTTAGCATAGGAGATTAAGTCATGCTAGCATGAAGCTAATCAATCAAATCATATCCAAAGCACTTGTAAGAGCATTCCCAATGTTAAGTTCATTAAAGATAAAGTATGTGATGCTTGTCAACTAGGAAAACAAATTAAAACTAGCTTCAAGCCAAAGAATCAAATAAATACCTCTAGACCATTACAATTGATCCATATGGATTTATTTGGACCAATTGAAACAACAAACCTAAGAGGAAGCAAATATGCCTTTGTAATTGTAGATGACTATAGTAGATACACTTGGACCTATTTCTTGGCTCACAAAAGTAATTGTTTTAAATGTTTCTCTAAATTTTGTAAACTTACTCAAAATGAAAAGGGTTTCATGATTTCATCCATTCGGAGTGATCACGGTGGTGAATTCCAAAACCATGACTTCCAAAATTTTTATGAATCAAATGGGTCCAACCACAACTTCTCTACTCTAAGGAATCCTCAACAAAATGAAGTAGTAGAAAGAAAGAATAGAAATTTACAAGAAATGATAAGAATCATGTTAAATGAATATAGTTTACCCAAATACTTTTGGGTCGAAGCTGTTAATATGGCTTGCTATATCATGAATAGGGTTCTAGTAAGACTATCTCTATTCAAGACTCCTTATGAATTATGGAATAACAAAAAACCTAATGTTTCTTAGTTTAAAGTTTTTGGTTGTAAATGCTTTATTTTAAATGAAAAGGATGCTTTAGGAAAATTCGATGCTAAATCCAATGAAGGCATCTTTCTTGGTTACTATTCCATTTCTAAAGCTTTTTATAGTTTTAATAAAAGAACGTTAGTTATAGACGAGTCTATTCATATAGTTTTTAATGAAATTTCTGAATTTAAGAAAAAAAATTTGATGATGATTTTAGTTTTGATGGTTTGAATTTAAATGAACCCTCTCCTCAAAATAGCAACTTGGATGCATCTTCTTCCCAAATTTCTTTACCTAAGGAATGGAAGTATGTAGATGCCCATCCCAAGGAGTTAATTATAGGAGATACATCGAAAGAGATTCAAATTCGTTCTTCTTTTAAAAATTTTTGTGCCCATGCTGCTTTTCTTTCTCAAATTAAATCTAAGTGCATTTATGATGCCTTGAAAGATGATTCTTGGGTTATCACAATGCAAGAAGAATTGAATCAATTTGAGAGGAATGAGGTATGGAAGCTTGTTCCTAGACCTAGTGACTATTTAGTTATTGGTACTAAATGGGTCTTTAAAAATAAGCAAGATGAATACAGTATTGTAGTTAAAAATAAGACTAGACTAGTAGCCAAAGGTTTCAACCAAGAAGAAGGTATTGATTACGAAGAGACCTTCGCTTCTATGGCAAGATTAGAAGCCATTAGGATGCTCCTTGCCTATGCTAGTAGTAATAATTTTAAACTTTTTCAAATGGATGTCAAAAGTGCTTTCTTAAATGGCTTTATTTCTGAAGAAGTGTATGTTGAACAATCACCCGGATTTGAAAACTCTCTTCTTCCCAATCATGTATTTAAACTAACTAAGTCTCTCTATGGATTAAAACAAGCCTCTAGGGCTTGGTATGAGAGGCTTAGTTCTTTCTTAATTTCAAATAATTTTACTAAAGGCAAGATTGATACTATATTATCTATCAAACATTTTAAAAATAATTTTCTTGTTGTTTAAATTTATGTTGATGATATTATTTTTTTTTTTCGGATGAATCACTAGGTGAATCATTTGCCAAGTGTATGAGTCATGAATTTGAAATAAGTCTAATGGGAGAATTAACCTTCTTTTTAGGATTGCAAGTTAAACAACTTAATGATGGTATATTTCTTAATCAAACAAAGTATACATTAGAATTATTAAAATGATTTAACATGGATGGTTCAAAAACCATCAACACTCCAATGAGTACTTCCACTAAGTTAGACTTGGATGAAAGTAGAGAAAATTTTGATCAAAAAATATATAGGGGAATGATAGGTAGCTTACTTTACCTCACTGCAACTAGACCATATATCATATTTAGTGTAGGTCTATGTGCAAGATTCCAAGCTAATCCTAAGTTATCTCACCTCAAAGTTGTTAAAAGAATCCTTAGGTATCTTAAAGGAACTCCTAATCTAGGATTATGGTATCCAAAATCTGATAACTTTGTTTTAAAAGCCTATGCAGATGCGGATTTTAGTGGTTGTAGAATAGATAAAAAGAGCACATCCGGAACATGTCAATTTTTAGGACATGCACTTGTTTCTTGGACTTCCAAGAAACAAAATTCGGTTGCACTATCTACAGCAAAAGCCGAATACATAGCTGCAAGTGTATATTGTGCACAAGTTGTTTGGATGAAAAATACATTAGAATACTATGGAATTTATTTAAAGAACATTCCCATAAAATGTGATAATACAAGCGCTATTTGTCTAACCAAAAATCCAATTCAACACTCTAGAACTAAGCATATTGATATTAGGCATCACTTTATTCGAGATCATGTCAATAACAATAATATCATTCTAGAATTTATTGATACAAAACACCAATTAGCAGACATCTTCACAAAACCCCTAAATGAAGAACAATTTGACTTCATTAGAAGAGACTTAGGCATGCTAAATTGTTCTAATACATGATGTTGTATGTTTCTTTTCCGAAATTTTCCAACTTCGGTTTTGATTGTATCATCTTAATATCACCTCTTTATTTTTGAATGACATCTTTATAATATCATCTTAGAATTTTGATCTTCCTATTGATGAATTTTTGAGTTATGTCATGACTTTTGATGAAATGATTAAATTTTCAGTTTTGATAGTTTCACATTGATATTATATTTTCGCATTTTGATGACATCTTTATATCATGGAGCTCTTATTTTTATCTTTCGATCATAATCTTAATGAAAGCTATCATGATATTGTTTTCCTCCTTTTTTAAATAGTGGATATTAATGATGTAGTAAAAACTGATTTTATACCCTCCTTTAAGTATAACTAAAGATATTTTATGACTTGCATTTTATATGAAGCTTAACATATGCATAAATTAATGTCATGAATTGTGCAAAATTAAGTTCTTAAATGTTCATCTTCCACTTTTATTCTTGTGCAAATTGATATGATTCAAGGTTTTATGACTTCCTCCTCATGAATCACTACAAGAATGTCACATCGAATTTTTTCCTTCAAATTTTTGATATTGATATATTTCATTCGTTGAAGTTTTATGAATTTTGACACCTCATTCTCATGGAGTTTACCTTAAAATATGAAATCTTTGATGAATGACTTTAATAATCTATCATTTCACAATTCTATGCTCGATTTCTCAATCAAAAAATTGAGTCTTAAATTTTTTCATGTATGAATTCTTCATGAGCATTTTGAAACACCAATGTTTTTCTTTGGATCTCATGAACATGAATAAAAATGATCCAAACATTTTTCAGATTTCTTCGTCAAGGATGACATATTTTGCATTATGTTCAACTCATTTATCATATGCTTGATAATTGACCACTCATTTTTTTGTGGTATGATACCTTGTGATGGCTACTTCACCTCCTTTTTGTTGATAACAAAGGGAGAGAAAAATGTGAAATTGATGACAAATGACTTATACATAGCAATATGATGGAATAAAAAATGACTTAATGTATTGTATCGCATCGCAATAACTTATATGGTTCATGTTGCAAATTGCTTTTGTCATGTCTTGAAATCAAAAATTATTTCTATGCTTAAAAGCATCGTAATGAATTGCAATATATCTCAAATGCTTAAAATATAAATTTTCTTGAGATAAGCTATTTTTTTCATTTGATATCATGCCTTGATTTTGTGTATTTCATTGATATCATTTGATCCTTGTATTATTTCAATTTGTGATTAGTTTCTCTTGTCGAAATGATGTATGTTTATCATTCGACTAGAAAATGCATATCATGCTATGACATTGTGCAAAATATGAAGTTTTGTATTTATGGATGAAAAATCATGCTTGTTAAGCATGACAATCAGTTTAATAAATGAAACTTATCGGGTTTGGGATGAATTCAAAGGATTGAATTCAAGTGTTTTTACCTTCTCATAATATGACATATAGATAGGGGAGTTAAAATTAACTCCATTATCAATTAATTGTCATCATCAAAAAGGGGGAGATTGTTGAATCTCAGATTTTGATGATAAAGTCAATTAGTGAATTATTTGTTCTAATCCAAATTATCGAGATAAGTGTGCAGGATTAACTACGATAGGATGAAAATATAAAGTGATTTACCGAAGTCAAGTTCGTTGGGAGTTCGAGAGGTCACCAGAAGTCCGAAGGATCATTGAAAATGCTATTGGAACCAACTGAGATAGAATCAGGGACTTGCCGAAGGTTTCGAAAGTTCGCCGGAAAGATCATCGGAGGTTCACAGAGATCACCAAGAAGGTTCAAAAGCTTGCCAAAGACTCATTGAACTCGCCACGAAATCCGGGAGCTTGCTAGGAGTCCGTTGGAAGAAATCCGAAGGAGTGTCGGAAGTCCACCGAAATTTCATCGGAAAGCTCATCGGAAGAAGACTTGAAGAATGTTGATTTAAATCACTTAGAATTATGTTTCAATTTCAAAGTTAGCATGTAATTAGGGTAAGGATTAAGAAATAATCTTGTTTAAACCTAGTAGGGGCTAACCGGGCTCTTATTGGGCTGATTTGGGCCTAAAACAGGGCCTATTCAACTTTGCTGAATGGCCCAAGCGGTGGCACCGCCTAGGCTAGGCGGTGGCACCGCCCAATGGCTGAGAGCTAGGCGGTGGCACTGCCTAGACTGGGGCAGTGGCACTGCCCAGCACCCGAGAGCATAGGCGGTGGCACCGCTGCCCTAGGCGATGGAACCACCGAGTACTCTATCAGTTTGACAACTGATAGGCGGTGGCATCGCCACTGAAAGGCGGTGGCACCACTAGCACCGAGAAACCCAAAATGAATTCAAATTTGAAGCCCAAATTTGAATCCTTTTAGGGTCTATAAATACCCCTCTTTTCTCAGCAGAAAGGGCAACCTTTTAAGAGTTCGAAATTGAGCAAAAGCCATAGCAAAGCTTTGTTTTCGATAGCTTAAGTGTTCACCTCCCTCTCTTTACAAAAATCTGTAAGAGTGTGAACCACTTATAAAAGGTTGTAAGAGGGGTATTTGGTCCTTCCCCTTCAAAGAGACTTGCTAGTGAAAGTTGGGAGCCTCATCGAAGAAGGCTTCGAAAGTAGATGTAGCTTATTTGACCGAACCACTATACATCATGGTGTTCTTGAATGTGAGTGTTTAAATTTCTGAATTGTTTCTCTACTTAGCTGCAAATCATTTGGTTTTCATCTCCTTTACTCAAGTTACTTCAACTAAGTCATCTTTAGTCAAATCGAAATCTTCATACGAACTAGCTATTTACGAAATCAATTTTAAACTTACGAGTTTTAATCCACTGCACTAATTCACCCCCCCCCTCTTAGTGCCTCTCTGATCCTAACATCTTCGATATCTCATATCATTAAGTTCTTTCCTATTCCTTAAACAATTTATGGAGATGCAAGACTATGGATCTGCTATCCATCTTTTCATGTTGTGTCTATAACTCGAGTGTCAGGGAGCCCAATATGTAATACTGAGCAAGAGTGGAGTCATCTGCGTGCTTCACATACCGAGCGATCTCATCCTTGCTTGCCCCTTATTTGGGCATATGCATCACTATATCAAGGACATATATGATTTTCTCTATCATGAGAATGATTCTTAACTTACGGAGCTAATCCATATAATTTGGACCAATGAGGCGGTTAGCATCAAGTATGCCACATAGATAGTCTAATAGCGATATTTTCAAAAGATGCAATAAGAAATAAATAACATGTAGATTTTGCTGAAATATAAATATTCAAGATATGGACTTCAATCTTGACATGCTCCCACTATTTTTCTAGCGAGTCACGCGACACCCTTAGCATGTGAAATGGAAGTCTCTGGCAGACTTCTAGTGGTGATCGAGATCCAATTGGCATCTTAGTGTAACCTCGAGGGACTCGACCAATCACACTAAGCCCAAAAGGTAGGCAACTCTTGCTAATCACAACTCCTTGTGATTCTTATCCTATTCGGCCTCTGAACCACCATGGCCTCGAGGGACTTGACCAACCATGATATTCAGTTAAGTCATCACCATCGTTACAAGATGAGTCTGATTTGATAATATACCCTCGAGGGACTCGACCAAGTATACCATGTCTTTAAGTCACTGGTGACATCTCTATGTCGTAGATAAGATAGCGAATCCTGATATAGGTGAGTCATGAGGGACTCGATTAACTCAACTTACACCGAGAATCAATTCCTACCTATAACGATGGAAGGCCACGTGGGTCAATCTAATTGCCTCACGTTTATTGACTTAATATAATTGAGAGAGGGGATTTTTAATTTGATCTCCTAATATGACATGTCAAACACATATATATTTAATATATATCTACATTGCATACAAATATATATATATATATATCCAGTAGGTGTATAAGCAATCACACATCACATGAGTAATTACACTAGATAATCATGGACCATATCCTAATGTGATCAAGCCCGAGCATCTCCATGCCCTGTGATCGTCCATCTTGCTTTGTCGGTTTCATCGACATCTCAATGCATCTCCATGCATCGGATTGTCCGTCTCAGCCTCGTGGGTCCCGCTATCGCTTCCACGCTATCGTGGGTCTCGAGGGACTCGACCATCTCAACCTACATCGGGAATTAGTTTCTACCTATAACAATGGAAGGCCACATGGGTCAATCTAATTGCCTCATGTTTAACGACTTAATATTATTGAGAGAGGGGATTTTTAATTTGATCTCCTAATATGACGTGTCACACACATATATATTTAATATATATCTACATCGTATGTAAATATATATATATATATATGTATATATATATCAAGTAGGTGTATAAGCAATCACACATCACATGAGCAATCACTAAGTATACCATGTCTTTAAGTCACTGGTGACATCTCTATGTCGTAGATAAGATAGCGAATCCTGATATAGGTGAGTCATGAGGGACTTGATTAACTCAACTTACACCGAGAATCAATTCCTACCTATAACGATGGAAGGCCACGTGGGTCAATCTAATTGCCTCACGTTTATTGACTTAATATAATTGAGAGAGGGGATTTTTAATTTGATCTCCTAATATGACATGTCAAACACATATATATTTAATATATATCTACATTGCATACAAATATATATATATATATATATATCCAGTAGGTGTATAAGCAATCACACATCACATGAGTAATTACACTAGATAATCATGGACCATATCCTAATGTGATCAAGCCCGAGCATCTCCATGCCCTGTGATCGTCCATTTTGCTTTGTCGGTTTCATCGACATCTCAATGCATCTCCATGCATCGGATTGTCCGTCTCAGCCTTGTGGGTCTCGCTATCGCTTCCACGCTATCGTGGGTCTCGAGGGACTCGACCATCTCAACCTACATCGGGAATTAGTTTCTACCTATAACAATGGAAGGCCACATGGGTCAATCTAATTGCCTCATGTTTAACGACTTAATATTATTGAGAGAGGGGATTTTTAATTTGATCTCCTAATATGACGTGTCACACACATATATATTTAATATATATCTACATCATATGTAAATATATATATATGTATATATATATATATCAAGTAGGTGTATAAGCAATCACACATCACATGAGTAATTACACAGATAATCATGGACCATATCCTAATGTAATCAAGCCCGAGCTAGATGGCTCAATCACTCACATCAAGATCTATGTGTGTAGCGGTGCATCTCCATGCCCTGTGATCATCCATCTCACTTTGTTGGTTCCGTTGGCATCTCAACGTATCTCAATGCATCGGATCATCCATCTTGACCTCGTGGGTCCCGCTATTGCTTCCACGCTATCGTGGGTCTCGAGGGACTCGACCAACTCAACCTACACCGGGAATCAGTTCCTACCTATTGCTAGTCATATGTGCCCTACAAGCCAATCACATAAGTGATGGCACTTGTGACTTGATATGCACTTTATCTCTTTGCTTATTATTAGGTATTTTATCACTTTATCTTGCGTATTGCATATATTGTGATGTCCTTGGATCTGTGCAATGGGAATTAGATCATGATGAGATCACGATAATGAGACCAATTCACTTTTAAACACAGACCCTGAATTATCTTGGTCATAGGTTACTTGAGAAGGACATCGAGATAACCGGATAGACTGGTGTGCTGTATACCCATCCAAATGATGGAGGTAGCTGGTCTCATAGCTACTCGTGTGGAGACACTAAGGGTATAGTGCAGGTGCTCATTGGGGAATGAGTTCACTGATTGATCTGCCTACGGAATGCTGGATGGTTATTGATACCTCACGTCAAACAGCGATTTCGTAGTCCCAGTAGTGTATCTGATCTTTAGATTTGAGACACCAAGGATGTCCTGTATGAGTACTCCACTCTTTGATACTGGACTTATAGGTTTGGAAGTTCTAGATCTAGTACAATCGATCATTGGGAGTGGTAGCCAACCTTACGAGGGCTATTAAATGTCAATAGAGGATCATCCGCTATTAGTATCATGAGAGGAATATCCCATGTATTCTTGCTCAAACAAATCCTTGTCCAAGGTTATTTGGATTGAGAGAGAAAGAGTTCTCCGGGAGAATCCGACAAGAGCAAGACTCGAGGAGAGACCATATGGGCCTAACAGCACCATGCCCGGTATAGGGTCTCTGGGATATTAGATGGATGAGGGTCTATAGATACATGGTAACTGAGGATAGATAGGTCCAAAGGATTGGATTCCCATATATCATTTGGGGGTCATGGCGTAGTGGCCTGGTACATCCGCAGTCGATGAGTTGGGTGACTTATTATAGAGATAATAATTCACTAAGTTAGAAGGAGTTCTGACAAGTATGACTCACGGCCAACTCAATATTGGGCCTAGAGGGTCACACACATATGGTAGGTGTTGCGATAAGTAGAGGTTCAGATATGAGATATCCACTGAACCCCCTATCTTATTGGATATCCATTAAGCCCCTGAATTATTGGATCATGAGATGAGATCCAATAATTGCTAATAAGAGATTATTGGGTAGAGACCCACTAATCTAAGAGGCTTGGGTAATTGGATGGAGATCCAATACCCAAGAGGGGCAAAAGATCCATTAGGGTTTTTAGGGGGCCTCTATAAATAGGAGGGAACCAAAGCTCTATAGGTTGAGGGTTTTCTTTTGGTAGCTACTTCCTATTCTCCTCTCCTGAGAGAGAGAGGTGCATTGTTGCAATCCCTACAATGTGGATATCGCTAGAGAGGAGGACACTTGACCTCCTTCATCCTCTCCCACAGATCTGCAGGAATTCAGGGATATACGATCTCCTAGGTATCTTCTTTTATATGTGTAGTTTTTATGGATTTGTTTTGAGGCACCGATCTTCGCACGACGATGACAAAAACTTTCTATGGGAAATCTGGGATTTTGTTTTTCGTTCTTCGCGCATGTGATGTCGCTCCCCTTATGGATTTCTCAACAGTGGTATCATAGCCAGGTTGTTCGTGCAAAGATCAGATCTTAAACTGCATGTGTTGTGTTTTGGATCTGCTTTTGACACTAAAATCATCGGCGCAAAAGGGCCAGGAAGGGCAGCAATTATTGCTACACTTGTGCAGCCGCCGCAAGGCTGCTTGTAGCCTTGCTGCCTACACAGGTAGCAACCGTCGGCCGACAGGCTACTAGCCGCAGGCAGGTTGCCTTCACCAGCGGCCTACGGCCTGCCCGTAGGGGTGCCAGCGGGCCCTGCGCCCGCGGGCTAGCACCGCAGATGCGCCGGCGTTGGGTGCCCGCGCCCGTGGGGCAGCGGCAGCGTTGCCGTCCTCCTCGCACACAAGGGGCATCGCCGGTAGGGTGGCGGTGACCGCAGGCATAGTAAGGGTGTGGGATTAGGGATTTAGGATAAAAGACGGTAAGCGAGATGGACGATCACAGGCATAGAGATACGCCGAAGTACACATAGATCTTGATGTGAGTGATTGGGCCCACTGGCTCGGGCCTGATTACATTAGGATGTGGTCCATGATCATCTGGTATGATTGCTCATGTGATGTGTGATTAGTTATGCACCTACTAGATATATATATATATATATATATATATATATATATATATTTGCATGCGATATATTAAATACATATGTGTGTAACACATTATATTAGGAGACCAAATAAAAAATCCTCTCCATTAAAAATATTAAGTCGGTAAACGTGAGGCAATTAGATTGACCCACGTGGCCTTCCATCGTTATAGCTAGGAACCGATTCTCGGTGTAGGTTGAGTTAGTCGAGTCCCTCGAGACTCACCTATATCGCATCTCGCTATCTTATCTACGACATAGAGATGTCACCGGTGACCTGAGGATGTGGTATGCTTGGTCGAGTCCCTCGAGAGTATATCATCGAATCAGACACATCTTGTAACGATGGTGATGACTTAACCGAACATCATGGTTGGTCGAGTCCCTCGAGGCCATGGTGGTTCGAAGGCCGAATAGGACGGGAATTACAAGGAGTTGTGATTGGTAAGAGTTGCCTACTTTTATGGGCTTAACATGATTGGTCGAGTCTCTCGAGATTACGTTAAGACGCGATTGGATCCCGATCCCCACTAGAGATCCGTCGGGGGTCTCCGATTCACATACCAGAGGGTGTTGTGTATCTAGCAAAAAATTAGTGGGAATACATTAAGATAGAAGTTCTTATCTTAATTGTTTAAATTTTTACAAAGTCTGCATGTTATTTATTTCTGCTACATCTTTTATTTCAGAAAAATGTCGCTTTCAAATCCTTTACGTGGCATACTTGATGCCAACCGCCTCACTGGTCCAAATTATACGGATTGGCTTCGTAATCTAAGAATCATTCTCACGGTGGAGAAAATCGTATCCTTGATACAGTGATCCCTACGCCCGACGAAGGGGCAAGCAAGGATGAGATCACTCATTATGTGAAGTACTTAGATGATTCCACTCTTACTTAGTGTTATATGTTGGCCTCTATGACTATTGAGTTACAGATACAACATGAAAATATGGATGCTAATTCTATACTCCTGCATCTCCATAAACTGTTTGAAGAACAGGAAAGAACTCAGCGATATAAGATATCAAAGAGTCTTTTCCGTGCTAGGATGACTAAGGGGACACCGGTTCAGAACCATGTCCTCAAGATGATTGAGTGGATCGAGAAACTCACAGGTCTAGGAATGATCCTAGAGGATAACCTGTGTGTGGATCTTATGCTTCAGTCCTTACCAGATTCCTTTTCTCAGTTCATAATGAATTTTAATACGAACAAACTTGAGGTGACCCTCCCAGAGCTCCTCAATATCTTGAGAGAAGTAGAAAGCACCATCAAGAAAGAGAAGCCAGTTCTCTACACTGGTGAGACCTAAAAGAAAAGGAAGGCTGAGAAGACCCTTAAGAAGGGCAAGGGCAAGGGGAAAATGGGTAAGGCAAAGGTTGCCAAGAAAGACCCAACAAAGGACAAAGGCCAGTGGTTCCACTACGGCAAATATGGGCACTGGAAGAGGAATTACAAAGAGTACCTTGCAGAGAGGGTGAAACAGAAGCTTGCAGAAGCTTCAGGTATATTCATAATTAGTCTCTATTTATCAGAATCTTATGATAACACATGAGTATTGGATACCGAGAGTGCTTATCATATCTACAATTCGTTGTAGGTTCTGGCAGGACCTAGTTGATTGAACAGAGGCGAGATGTACCTTAAGATAGGCAATAGAGCAATGGTTACTACAGTGGCTGTTGGCAAGGTCACCTTACATCTGCTTGGTGGACCTATTATTGCATTAGATGCATGCTATTATGTTCCTTTTATTATCAAAAATATTATTTTCATTTCATGTTTGATAGTTAATGGATATAAATTAGTTTTTGAGAACAATGGTTGTTCAATAATATTAGATGCTGAGATCATCACGAGAGGAATAGTGCATAATGGTTTATATATGCTAGATACAACTCCACATATCATGAGTGTAAGCAAGTCTAAGAGGAAACGAGAAGAGGTGAACAATGCAAATCTTTGACATTGTAGGCTAGGTCACATTAATGAGGGAAGGATTCAAAAGTTGCTGAAGAATAGATATCTAGATCCATTTAACTATGAGTCATATGCGACTTACGAACCTAGCCTTCGGAGAAAGATGACCAACTCTCCATTTAGTGGAACTGGAGAGAGAGCCACTGAGTTACTAGAACTCATACATAGTGATGTATGTGGTCCCATGTCGACTCATGCCACAGGTGGTTACTCCTACTTTATTACCTTCACTGATGATTTCTCAAGATACGGACATGTGTACTTGATGAAGTACAAGTCTGAGGCTTTTGAGAAATTCAGGGAATATAAAAATGAAGTGGAGAACCAGAATGGAATGAGTATTAAAACCCTTCGATCAGATCGAGGAGGTGAGTACTTGAGTATAGAATTCACCCAATTCCTCAAAGACTATGGGATATTATCCCAATGGACACCTCCTTATACACCACAGCTTAATGGTGTATCAGAAAGGAGGAATCATATACTGTTTGACATGGTGTGTTCCATGATGTGTTTCGCCGACCTACCCATCTTATTTTGGGGATATGCCTTAGAGATCATAGCTTATCTTCTAAATAGAATTCCAACTAAATTAGTGATGTCTACTCCATATGAGATATGGAATGAGAAGAAGCCCGATCTTAAAGTTGTTAAGATTTGGGGCTACTCTACCCATGTTAAGATGTTAGTCATATGTGCCCTACAAGCCAATCACATGAGTGATGATACTTGTGACTTGATATGCACTTTATCTCTTTGCTTCATATTAGGTGTTTTATCACTTTATCTTGCATATTGCATATATTGTGATGTCCCTGGATCTGTGCAATGGGAATCGGATCGTGATGAGATCACGATAACGAGACCGATTCACCTTTAAACACAGATCCTAAATTATCCTAGTCATAGGTTACTCGAGAAGGATATCGAGATAACCGGATAGACTAGTGTGCTGTATACCCATCCATATGATGGAGGTAGCTGGTCTCATAGCTACTCGTGTGGAGACACTAAGGGCACAGTGCAGGTGCTCATTGGGGAATGAGTTCACTGATTGATCCGCCTACAGAATGCTGGATGGTTATTGATACCTCATGTTAGACAGTGATTCCATAGCCCCAATAGTGTATCTGGTCCTTAGACTTGAGACACCAAGGATGTCCTGTATGAGTACTCCACTCTTTGATACTAGACTTATAGGTTTGGAAAGTTTCAAATATAGTACAGCCAGTCATTGGGAGTGGTAGCCAACCTTACGAGGGCTATTGAGTGTCAATAGAGGATCATCCACTCTCGATATCATGAGAGGAATATCCCATGTGTTCTTGCTTGAACAAATCCTTAGCCAAGGTTATTCGGATTAAGAGAGAAAGAGTTCTCTAAGAGAATCCGACAAGAGTAAGACTCGAGAAGAGACCGTATGGGCTTGGCAACACCATACCCGATATAGGATCTCTGGGATATTAGATGGATGAGGGAATATAGATACATAGTAACTGAGGACAGATAGGTCCAAAGGATTGGATTCCCCTGTATCGTCTAGGGGCCGCGGCGTAGTGACCTAGTACATCCATAGTCGATGAGTTGGGTGAATTATTATAGAGATAATAATTCACTAAGTCAGAAGGAGTTC
Source organism: Musa beccarii (assembly GCA_024322285.1). Taxonomy (NCBI): domain Eukaryota; kingdom Viridiplantae; phylum Streptophyta; class Magnoliopsida; order Zingiberales; family Musaceae; genus Musa; species Musa beccarii. Next base: position 39,478,661 of record CM044401.1, read on the forward strand.
TGCCAAGTATTACTCATGGCCAGCTCGATATTGGGCCTAGAGGGTCACACACATATAGTAGGTATTACGACGAGTAGAGGTTAGAATATGAGATATCCGCTAAACCCCCTATCTTATTGAATATCCATTAATCCCCTGAATTATTGGATCCTGAGATGAGATCCAATAATTACGAATAAGAGATTATTAGGTAGAGACCCACTAATCCAAGAGGCTTGGATAATTGGATGGAGATCCAATACCCAATAGGGCAAAAGATCCATTAGGGTTTTCAGGGGGCCTCTATAAATAGGAGGGAACCAAAGCTATATAGGCTGAGTTTTCTTTTGGTAGCCACCTCCTGTTCTCCTCTCCCTAGAGAGAGAGGTGCATCGTTACAATCCCTGTTGTGTGGATACTGCTAGAGAGGAGGACGCTTGACCTCCTTCATCCTCTCCCACGGATCTACAAGAATTCAGGGATATACGATCTCCCTAGGTATCTTCTTTTATATGTGTAGTTTTGCGGATTTGTTTTTGATGCACCGATCTTCGCATGATGACAGAAACTTTCTATGAGAAATCTGGGGTTTTGTTTTTTGTTTTTCCGCTACGCATGTGATGTCGCTCCCCTTGTGGATTTCCCAACACCTATAACGATGGAAGGCCATATGGGTCAATCTAATTGCCTCACGTTTATCGACTTAATATTATTGAGAGAGGGGATTTTTAATTTGATCTCCTAATATGACATGTCACACACATACATATTTAATATATATCTACATCACATGTATATATATATATATATAAAGTAGGTGTATAAGCAATCATACATCATGTGAGTAATTACACTAGATAATCATGGACCATATCCTATTGTGATCAAACCTGAGCCAAAGGGCCCAATCACTCACATTAAGATCTATGTGTGCAGTGACACATCTCCATGCCCTGTGATCGTCCATCTTGCTTTGTCAGTTCCATCAGTATCTCAATGCATCTCCATGCATCGGATCGTCCACCTCGGCCTCGTGGGTCCCGTTATCGCTTCCACGCTCCCGCTGTGCCTCCTCGTGTAATTACAATATAATTACAGGTACGTAAGCCCGACAATAAATGAAAAAAATAGAGGCCCGTAGGCCCTAATAATAGTAATCACATGTACACACACATCACATCACATGGTCTATGATTATCGATCCACATCATACATTACATGTATATGTTATTATATAGAACTACTTGATAAATCATAATAGTTAATTAACATTTTAATTAACTAATATTTTTCTGAAAATATGGATATACAAGGAATTTTTTAAATTTATGAGGGGTATTTTGGTCATTTTATCAAAGGGACAAAAACTAAAATTTCTAAAATTTTGAGGGGTAAAATTATCTTTTGCTCGAAAACCCTAATCCCTGACTTCTGCTTCTTGCATTGCGGTCGCCGACACCTTGTCGGCGGCGGCCATTGCCCACGACGGGCGCCGTCGTAGAGGGCACTTCTGCTTGCCGACGAGCGTTGCCCGTTGGTGGTGTTGCCGCTACGGGTGCTGCCCACCCATACGGGCAGGCAGCTCGCAGGCATCGTTGCCCCGCAGGCAGCGCTACTGCCGTGGGTGCCGCCGCAGGGCCTCGCAGGTGCCGCTCGACTTTCTGTATAGGCCGACGAGCTAGGCACCACCCACCTTTGCGGGCAGGCCGTCAAGCCCGGCGCCGCCCACCCCTCAGGGGCTGTTGTTAGGGTTTGGCCGTCGACCACCTGTTGCCACCTATAGCTTGCTTGCGAGCTCCTTGCCTGCAGTCATCGCTATTGTAGATAGCAAGGCTGCAAGCAGCCTTTCGGCTGTTGTGCGAGTGCAGCAAGGGCTACAACACTTGCTGCCCTTCCTCACCTTTTGCATTAATGAATTTGACGATGAAAACTTTTTTAAATCATAACACACGTAGTTTAATATTCGATCTTCGCATGAACAACCTAGCTTTGATACCACTGTTGGGAAATCTAAGGGGGTGACATCTCATGCACAGTGAAAGAATAGAAAATAAAAATCCTGGATTTCTATGAAAGGTTCTGTCATCGTGCGAAGATTGGTGCATCAAAAATAAATCTACGAATCTAAAAATTATGTTTGGAAAAGAAACGATAGTACCTAGGGAGATAGTATATCCCTAAGATTCCTATAGATCCATAGGGGAAGATGAAGGCGGTTAAGCATCCTCTCTAGCAGTATCAACATGATAGGATGCGACGATACTCCTCTCTGGAGAGAGGAGTATCGTCGCATCCTACCATGTTGATACCGCTAGAGAGGATGGAGAGAGGAGAACAGGAGGTGGCTACCAAGAGAACCCTAGCCTATGGACATTTGGTTCCCTCCTATTTATAGAGGCCCCCTGTAAACCGTAATGGATCCTACCCTGTTGGGTATTGGATCTCCATCCAATTACCCAAGCCTCTTAGATTAATGGGTCTCTACCCAATAATCTAGCTCTTATTAGATCTCATCCATGGGATCCAATAATATAGGGGCTTATTAGATATCCAATAAGATAGGGGCTCCAGCGAATATCTCATATCCGAACCTTTACTCGTTGTAATTCCTACCATATGTTTGTGGCTCTCTAAGCCCAATATCGAGCTGGCTGTGAGTCATACCTGTCAGAACTCCTTCTAACTTAGTGAATTATTATCTCTATAATAATTCACTCGACTCAACGACTATAGACGTATTAGGTCACTATACCACAATCCCGAGATGATACAAGAAAATTCAATCCTTTGGACCTATCTATCCTCAGTCATCATGTACCTCTAGTCCCTCATCCATCTAATATCTTAAAGACCATATATCGGGCATGGTACTGTCAGGCCCATACGGTTTCTAGTTGAGTCTCGCTCTGATCAGATTCTCTTGAAGAACTCTTTCTCTTTTAATCTGAATGGCCATGGCCAGGGATTTGCCTCAGCAAGAATACATGGAATATTCCTCTCATGATACCGAGAGTGGATGATCCGCTATTGACACTCAGTAGCTCTCATAAGATTGGCTATCACTCTCAATAACCGGTTATACTAGATCTGGAACTTTCAAACCTATAAATTTGGTATCAAAGAGTGGAGTACTTATACATGACTTCCTTGGTGTCTCAAGAGTAAAGACCATATACGCTACTGGGACTACAGAATTGTTGTCTAACGTGAGGTATCAATTACCATCCAGCATTCCGTAAGTGAATCAATCAGTGAACTCATTCTCCAATGAGCACTTGTACAATATCCTTAGTATCCCCACATGAGTAGTTATGAGACTAGCCACCTCCATCATATGGATGGGTATATAACACACTAGTTTATCCGGTTATCTCGATGTCCCTCTCGAGTAACTTATGACCAAGATTATTTAGGGTTTGTGTTTAAAGGTGAATCAGTCTTATTATCATGATCTCATCACAATCCGATTTCCATTGCACAAATCAAAGGATATCACAATATACATCTAGATAATGTGAGAAAATATCAATAATCATAAGTAAAGAGATTGACACAGTGTGTTACAGGTACCATCACTCATGTGAATGGCTTGTAGGGCACCTATAACTAGCAGTTTGGTATCATGAAGTAATAAATGTTAGGCCCACAATGATTGAAAATTTTAATATTTTGGAATCATGTATGTTATGCTCAAAATGATGTTAATTTTGGTATCATGCATGAAGTGATGCATAATTAAAAATTTTAATGTTTTGAAAGTGATGTTGATTTGTTTTTTATATCATGCTTGAAGTGATGATGAGTTGTAATTATGCATCTTATATTTTGATTATTTGAAACTATGATGCACAATGTATGAAATTTTGATATAATATGTTACATATGATCAAAATTGTTTCACTTGAATTCAAAGATTATTATTCCTTTTGAATTCAAGTTTACCTTATTTCGATATGGCATATAGATAGAGGGAGTTAAGTTTAACTTCATCATCAATTGGTTATCACCATCAAAAAGGAAAAGATTATTGAATCTCGGATTTTGATGATGAAATCAATTGATAAGTTTGTGATCTAATTTGTATTTGAGAAATGTGTTGCAGGACGAACTTCAATTAGAAAAGGTAAAACAATTAAAGTAAGATCAAATGTTGAGCCGAAGTTAGAAATTGGGCATCGGGCCAAAAGAATCAAACATTGTGCTAATGTCGAAAGTTATGGGAGTCAACATACCGAAGGATTAGGCATTACACTAAAGATTCAAAAGACATGCCGGGCAATAATGAATTCTTATCTTTAGTTATTTATATCTTAATTATTGAAGGTTAGGTCAAAATTGAGTTAGATTTAAGTGTAATAATGCTAACTTAGTTAGGGGCCCATTGGGCCTAAATTGGGACTAATTTAGGCTCATTGGGAGGCCTATTTAGTAATCCCAAAGTTGAGTCAAGCGGTGGCACTGCTAAATAGGCAGTGGAACCGCTATGAGTTGAAAAAGTAAAAAAATATACTTTTTCAAGCTGTAGGCAGTGGTACCACCCAGTTTGGGTAGTGGTACCACTAGTATTAAAGTTGGCAGGTGGTGATACCGTCAGAGCCCCTTTTTTTAAGGTGCTGCAAGCGGTAGCACCGCCCAATACAGGTGGTGGTACCGCCTATACCCGGAAGACTCAAAAATTTAAATTTTGGCTTCGTTTTTTTATACCATTTGGGGCCTATAAATACCCCACTCATCCTTGCTAGGAACACATAAGGAAAAGTAAGCTAAAACTCTAGTGAATAAAAGTTGTAATTTTGAAAAGGTCGAGTGTTCCTCCCCTCCTCTTGAAAAGTTTAGAATTTTGTCTAAGGGAGGTGTGAAACTTGTAGAGGTTATCTCCTAAACTTATGAAAAGGAGAAAGAGTTGTAAAAGTATGGTTGATCTTGCCCATTGAAAGAAGATCGATAGTGAAAGCCGGTAACCTCGACAGAGTAGGAATTGGGAGTGGACATAGATCACGACAACCGAACCACTATAAAATTGGTGTGCCTTCTCTTCTTTGCTGCTTAATTATTTTGTAAATTGCTTTGTACAGTCTTACGAACGTTTTCAAGTTTAAATGATTTGTCGATACAAGCTTTATTGAATGAATATTTAAATCGATAAAAGTTTTTCAAAAGTACTAATTCAAGTGTCAATTCGATCCTAACAACTACTCTACATATCATGAGTGTGAGTCTAAGAAGAAACAAGATAAGGTGAATAATGCATATATGTGGCATTGTAAGCTAAGTCATATCTATAAGAGAAGTATTCAAAAGTTGCTAAAGGATGGATATCTAGATCCATTCAACTATGCGTCATATGCAACTTGTGAGCCTTGCCTTTATGGAAAACTAACCAACTCTCTATTTAGTGGAATTGGAGAGAGAGCCACTGAGTTATTAGTGTTGAATCTCAGATTTTGATGATGAAACTAATTGATTATATTTTATTGTCTAACTATGTTTTGAGTGATGTAGGTCTACTATCGATCATGATTAGACAGTTGACACAAGATGAATTAGCATTGCACCAGAAGAGATCACGTCAGTATATTGGATGTCGTGCCAAAAGTTCAATCGATAATCGGTTGAAGGCTTCAGACATCGGACATTGGGCTAAGAAGAGTGGTGTTGCGCAAGGAGATCGGAGTTACGGAGGTCAATCGTCGATTGGGCAATAGGCTGCAAGAGAGGACAGTGCACCGAAGAATTAGACAAAGTGTGGACCAATGGCATGGTGGGCAACAGGAGGTTGATTCGTATAACTAACTTGATCAAAGTAGAGTTTATATGTGCAAGATTAACTACGATAACGATGAAGACATAAAGCTAAGCAAAGTGCTGGAGTCAAGTGCGATAGAATCGTTGGGAGTTCGAGAGTTCGATGGATGTCCGAAGATTCATCAGGAGTACTATCGGAACTAGCCAAGAATGAGTAGGGAGCTTGCCAAAGGGTTTTTGGAAGTTCACCGGAAGGATCATCAGAAGTTTGCGGAGCTCGCTGAGAAAGATCGTAACATGCCAAAGAAGCTTATCGGAACTGGCCAAGATTAATCGAGAAGTCCAGGAGCTTACTAGGAGTTTGCAGAATGGTGTCCGAGGGTTTGTCGAAAGACCATCGAAAGTTCACCGGAAGAAGTCTTGACTTTTCGAACTTTGTATTAGCTTAGGAAATGTCTTTAATTTTATAGTTAGCACATAATTAGGGTTAGGATTAAGTGTTAATCCTATAACCCTGGTAGGAGCCAACTAGGCCTGGTATTAGACTGGTTTGGGCCAAGTTTAAGGCCCAACTAGAAGTGTTGGACCCTGTCTGGTGGTGGCACCGCTAGACTAGGGCAATGGCATCACCCAGGTCCAACTCCCTAGGTTGTATTAGGTGGTGGTACTGCCCAGTACACTGACTATATTAGTATGTCAAGCGGTAGTACCGCCAGACTGAGTGGTGGTATTGCCTAGTGTCAGAGTTAGACTCGTGGTGGTACCGCTAGTACCTCGAGAATCTGAGGTGATTCAAATTTGGGCTCCAAATTTGAATCCTATTGGGGTCTATAAATACCCTAAATGTTTTTGCTTGGGATGGCAAGAAGTGTGCAAGAAATCTAATAGAAAACTCTATCATTTGCAGTAGAAATCCCTCCTCCGAAAGTTCAGAAGTGTTCTTAAGAGAGGTGTCGAGGAAAGCTTTATAAACAGAGTTTATAAAAGGAAGTTTTGTCTTCGCCCATCGAAAGGAAGACAACTAGTGGAAAGCCGATGGCTTCAAGAGAAAAGGAATCGAGAGTGGACGTAAGTTGGATGATCGAACCATAATAAAACTTGGTTTACATTTATATTCTTATAGTTACCTTTCTACAAACCGTTTCACTTTACTACAATCATCTGGCTTCTTCTTTATGCTCTTACAATCACTCTCAAGCTCAAGTATTTCTAATACGCTTTTCATCGAAATATCTTTTTATCATACGAAGTTTCTGAAAGCTTATTTTAATCACCAAAATTTATCATCTTTATCTGCTACACTAATTCACCCTCTACCCTCTTAGCGTCATTCTAGATCCCAACAATTGGTATCAAAGCCACGTTATTTCTCTTTCGGAGATTCACACCCGCAAGAAATGGCTCTTCACGACTTTTAAGAAGGTTTTTTAATTGTTTATCCTCCGTTGTTCAACGGTTTAGATTACACATATTGGAAAACTTAAATGAGATTTTTCTTGATTTCTTTGGATTTAAATTTGTGGAACGTAATTGAAAACGGCTTTCAAATTCTAATCCGACGAACGAATGATTGGATTTGGAGAGAAAATAGTTTTCAATAAATGCAAAGGTTATGAATGCCTTATTTTACGCTCTAGATAAAACTGAGTTCAATTGGATTTCTACGTGTGAAACGACCTTCGATATTTGGCACACACTTGAAGTCACACACGAAGAAATGAGTAGAGTCAAAGACTCAAAAGTTAACATTTTGATATACGATTTTGAGCTTTTTTGAATGGAACCAAGCGAGACTATCGATGACATGTTCTCCCATTTCTCATATGTCATCAATAGTCTAAAAGTACTTAGTAAATGTTTTTCAAAATTTGAACTCATTAACAAGATTTTATGTTCTATTCCAAAAAATTAGGATTATAAATTAACTACTATACAAGAAACTAAAAATTTAAATATTTTACCTATTGAAGAACTAATTGGGTCTTTGATGACCTATGAAATGACACTCTTGTAACATATTGGACATGATGAACATATGAACTTCTTCCAAAGAATAAAAAGGATTTGGAATTTCAGACAAATGAATACTACTTGAGTGATAAGGACAATGATGAACTTGAACTTTGAACACCAAAATTTAATAAGTTTATTAAACAAAAATCTAAAATAAAAAATAAACTTGAACAAAGAATGAGGCCAATGAAGAGGAAGAAACCCAAGGGCGAATCAAGTGCATCCGAAAGCAAAATGACAAATTGGGCTTTGACGATTTTCGTCAACAAGGTAAGAAACTCACCTAAGTTGCTTTTATCTTATTTTGAAATTACATGATGTTTTTCATAACTACTTAATTTAGATAGTAAGAAATAAAAAATTATTTTTAAAAAATATTATGCCTCTCTTTTTATCATTTTTTTTAAATTGATCATGAAAATTATATTGTTTCATGCATGTTATGATTCAAAATTTTGAATGAAGTATGCAACATTATGAATGATGATTAAATGATTTGTAGTAATGATTGTACATCAAATACATATCTATGTATGTTATTCTTGGAAGTGTCTTAATGAAAATGTTGTATCATGCTTGACTTTACAATTTGATATGCTATAATGTATTTTTGGCTTTGACATAATTTGTTTCGGATTTATAAATGTCTTTATGAAATCAATTGTAAAACTAAAAGACCTAGCCCACACCTTTTCTAAATGAAAGAAAAGTGGTTTTGATGTTGTCTTGTGTCACATTTGGATTTGATAGTTTTGATGACAAAACTTGTATTTCAAATTTATACAATGATGGCTTTCATATAAATATTTGAAGATATTATGTCTTGATGATAAAACTCATGTTTTGGTGTTAAACATGATACTCATTTTTTAAAACTTGAGCTCACTTATATGAAATAAACAACTTAAAATGAAACACATAAAAATAAAAAATGTGTTATCATGATGTGTTTGGACTTGATGGTTTTATAATGAAACTTATGGCTTGTTTTTAAATATTGATACATGCTTTCACAAAGGACTTGAACATGCTCACATGAAATCAATTGCATGAAATGGAAATACATTTTATATCCTATTGAGATTAATGAATTCAATTTTACCAATCTTGTGAATATCAAGAAAATAAACATGATGAATATTTTGAAAATAAATAAGTGTATCATGCGATTTCTCTTGAAACTTACTTTTCAGATCTATAGGATGATACATGAATCTAGTATAAAAAGATAAGAGTATACTTATATGTAAACCATCTTCATTGCTCTTAATAAAATTTTTGAATGAAAGATTTTGATGCATTTGATCTTGATGACTTTAATGACAAAACTTGCATTTCGAATTTATATGATGATGGCCTTCATTGAACATACCGTATGAAATCATCATAGATAATGATGAAATGAAAATATTAAAAATTTGTTATCATGCTTCAACTCAATGATTTTTAAGATGAAATTTTGCCTTTACGTCTTGAATGTTCATGCTTGTTTTTATTCGACATAAAAAGACAAAGGCATATTTATACAAAATCAATGCAAATCACTAAAAGAGAAATGTATATTTCTTGAACATCTCTCTTTCTCTAAAGTTTCAGATTTTTCAAATAAAAGACAAGTAATAAATTCATGATATTTTGTGAATCACTTGAATTACGAATGAGATTTTGATGATGTGTTAAAGAATCCATTTAAATGAATCATGTTCGTCTTGATTTTTCTTGAGCCTTGATGACTTAGAAATGACATGATCACTTTGGATTGCATGTCTTATGTGGTGATTTAAAATAAATTTACTTTATTATGAATCATATGAATCTTGATCTTGATCTTGCTAAATTGGAATCACAAATAATATCTTTTGGTATTCATGAATTCATACTCACGATATGTAAGCATTGGTATTCATGACTTGAATTTGATTGAAACATTGCATGCTTAAATTGATCTTTCTCCTATGTTTCAATACTTCTTCAAATGGATTATGTGATGATTGAATGATTGAGTGATACAAATTTAAATAATGTGAAAAGTTGTTAAAGGAAGAAAACAATCCAAGTCTTGATATCTCAATATTTGATACTTGTAATATTTTAAAATTTGATCTTGATGAGAATGTTTTAAATTGCTCTTTTTACCTCATGAATCTTGATCTTGTTAAGAAGAATTTTAATGAACCATGAATCATATCTTTGGTATTCACGAATTAATTTTTATTGATATCTTTTATGAATTCTTTGCATCTATGGCTTTGAACTTTTAAATTGTGATGAATCAAGAGTTTTTCTCCTATATGACTTTTTCTCAAAAGGAGAACTTTCTAAATGCATCATGAATTTTTCTAAATCACAATTAAAATTTCTCATGATTCATAGTGAATTTAGAAATATAATGCATCTCTTCTTTATCTTCCTAAAATCTTTTACTATTTACAAAAGAAGAGACATATTGAAATGAATCATGAATTGATTTCTTATTGATATTGATATCTTGATTCTTTATATTGGTTGTCATGATTTGAAGATTGATGAAAATTTTTATTGATGCAAGTTGATAAATGATATGAAAAGAGGATGTAAAGAAAATCTTTGTATTTGATCCTCCTTTTCTTTTTGACTTTGACAAAGGGGGAGAAGGGTTTTGCTAGCTTGCATATTGTAAATGAATGCAAAATTCCTAGCATACAAAGGAAGCAACACTTGCAAGCTTGCTCTTTTCAAAAAAGAAGAAAAAATTACAAAATTACATGCATATCGCAAAGGAAGCAAAGAAAGTGCAACTTGCACATCTTTAAATACTATTTGCTTGCACTTCTCAAAGGAGAATAGAAAAACTTACTATCATGAACACCATCACAATAAGTGCTATCTTGCATATCATGAGAAACTTGCCATGATTGAATATTGAATGTTGAATGTTGATGAAAATATAGCTAGTATGATTGTAAAACTTGCATATCTTTTAAACTAGCTACGATGCTATTTCTCCGTTTTGTTGATGACATAGGGGGATAAGTAGATTAATGATTTCATGCATTGTAATGATAGTTTTGCATAATGTTTTTGTTGACATGATTTTGATACATGTTCCTTGGATTTGAGATAACCAAGTGTTCTATCAATATGGCATATTGATAGGGGGAGTTTGGTTAAACTCAAGGAGTTAAGGTTAACTCCGTCATCAATTAGTTGTCATCATCAAAAAGGGGAAGATTGTTAAATCTCAAATTTTAATGATGAAACTAATTGATGATGTTTTATTGTCTAACTGTATTTTGAGTGACGCAGGTCTACTATTAATCAAGATTAGACAGTTGACACAGGATGAATCAGCGTTGCACCAGAAGAGATCATGTCAGTATATTAGATGTCGTGTCGGAGGTCTGATCGATAATCGACAGAAGGCTTTGAACTTTAGACATCGGGCCAAAAAGAGTGGTGTTACGCCAAGGAGATTGGGATTGCAAAGGTCAATTGTCAATTGGGCAATAGGCCGCAAGAGAGGATGGTGCACCGAAGAATTGGACAAAACGCCGACCAATGACGTCCTGAGCAATATGAGGTTGATTCATGTAACTGACTAGATTGAAGTAGAGTTTATGTGTGCAGGATTAACTATGATAACAATGAAGATATAAAGTAAAGTAAATTGCTAGAGTCAAGTATGATGGAATCATTGGGAGTTCGAGAGTTCGATGGAAGTTCAAAGATTCATCGGGAGTGCAGTCGAAACTGGCCGAGAATGAGTAGGGAGCTTGCCGAAGGGTTTTTGGAAGTTCACTGGAATGTCACGGACTTAGCTGGTTCTACTTAAGCCATGTGAAACCATTGCGTATCAGTCCGCAAAGGTCAGCCTCCCCTAAATCTCCTACGATCCTTTAGGACCTACAAAAGAAAAGATAGGATAGAGAAAGTGCTTCACACGAGATCCACAAGAAACCCTTTCAGCAAACACTTTATAGCCAATGCAAATTCCAACCATGGATATCACAAGCTAAAAATGGTTACACAATAAAGGTATAAAATTGGTCCACTACAGATCGAAATGTAGTACAAGTGTCCACCTGATGCAATCTTTATATACAAGCTGACAATAACTACCAAACTCACTTAAATGGTGCATTTAGCCTTTGGTAAGCCTTTTACAAGATTTATAAGCTAGAACAAATCGAAAAGGACATGGACACGTATAAGCATTACACCGAACAAGCCGTTTACAATTTGTCCACGACATTCTTCGATTTTTGTTGAGTCTACGGCCACTCCTTCTTCTGATATTATATGCCCAAGGTACTTTACTTTTTGCTAGAGAAAGCTGCACTTTGATAGCTTAACAAAAAGAGTATTCTCCCGAAGGATCATCAAAATAATTCGCAAGTGCTGAAAGTGAGTGTCAAGAGAAGGGCTGTAAATGAGAATATCATCAAAAAATACTAGCACAAATTTGCGAAGAAAGCTCCGAAAAATATCGTTCATGAGACTTTGGAAGGTTGAAGGAGCATTAGTGAGTCCAAAGGGCATAACCAAGAATTCATAATGGCCGTTATGAGTGCGGAAAGCAGTTTTTGGGATGTCGCCTTCACATACCCGAATTTGGTGGTAACCGAATCGAAGGTCCAACTTCGTGAAGGCTCGAGCTCCTTTTAATTCATCAAGAAGTTCATCCACCATTGGTATTGGGTACTTATCCTTGACAGTGATGTCATTTAGAACCCAGTAGTCGATGCACATCCGTCAAGTTCCGTCTTTCTTGCGCACAAGTAGCACTGGTAAGGAGAAGGGGCTGCAGCTTGGCCGAATCACCCCTGTTTTGAGCATTTCCTTCATGATCTTCTTAATTTCATCTTTCTGGAGGTGAGGATAGTGGTAAGGCCGAGTGTTTGCTGGTGGTTTGCCCGGAAGGATTGGAATTCGATAGTCATGTTGCTGAGTAGGAGGAAGACCGCGCGGTTCAGCAAAAATATTATCAAATTCAACAAGCAGTTGGGTGATATTTTGATCTTTAATTTCTGTTTTCTCCCCCTCTGGTTGCTGCTGGAGATGCATAAAAAAGCCACCATTTATCTTGTGTAAAACTTTCTCCATTCGTTGGGTTGAAACGGTGATTACGTTGCTTTCGCGCTTCCTGCGTAGGGTGACCTGTTTGCCTTTGCAATAGAATTTCATAATCAATTTGGAAAAGTTCCAAGAGACATCACCTAGTGTTGTCAGCCATTCTATACCCAGCACAGCCTCATAATCATCAATTGGTAGGAGGAAGAAGTCGGTAATAATTTCTTGGTCCTGCAGTAATAGTTTCACTTGCGGGCATCTTTGGTCGTATTTTAGGATTCGGCCGTCGGCGACCTTTACGTCTAACTTGCTATAACCTTCGATGTGGAGTGCCATCCGAGCAGCAACCTTACTATTTAGAAAGTTATTAGTGCTGCCTGTATCGATGAGAACGGTGATCGATTATTGTTTGAGCAGGCCTCCAACTTTCATCGTTTGCAGATTTGAGTAGCCGACAAGCGCATGTACCATAAAGTCAGTCGATTGTGGCTCTTCTTCCACATCTTCATTCTCATATTCAAGACTCTATTCTGGCTGTTCACTGATCTCTTCTTCCACTAGTTCAATCATAAGAAGTCTCCCCTTTTTGTAGCGATGCTCACGACTCCACGGCTCGTCACAATGCCAACATAACCCCTTGGCAGATCGGTCTCGAAGCTATTCTCTTGGCAACCTTTTTGGTGAAGGAGCTCGGCTGATAGTAGGGGGGGCTGAGGGCTTCGATATTGCTATTCGAGGAGCGACCCTAGTCCTTCGGGCTTCGTGGTTCAATCGCTCCTCCTGAAGTCATGCGAAAGAGATGGCTGCCATAAGCATGTACGGTTGTCACGCTTTAACTTCTCCCCGGATCTCCGGCTTCAAGCCCTCAATAAATGTCCCCAATAACTATTTTTCAGACCAATCATGAGTTTGATTAGATAACCTTTCAAACCTAGTTTGATACTCCTGGATGGTGGAGGTTTGTCGGATCTTTGCTAGTTGTCCGTCGATGTTCTCGTAATCGGTTGGTCCGAAATGGATCAACAGTCCTTCTTTGAATTAGCGCCATGAGAGGACTCCATGAGTGTGTTCAAACCAATCAAACCATTGTATGGCATCCCCTTCAAAATGTATAGCTGCAATTTCTACCATAGATGCATCTGCGGTTTTGTGGTACCAAAAATATCACTCCGCACGCGAGATCCAACCAATCGGGTCTCCTTCTTCCCATCTAGGGAAGTCCACCCTCATGCATGGAAATTGGGGATCAATCATAGAGCCTCCTCTCTCCTGGAAGTCATCTCTTCGATTAGAGCTCTCTCCTTGATGTGATTTCTTTGGGCTCGGTGGTCGACCCAAACTAAGTTTGGCAAAGAGAGCTCGAATCTTCTCCTCCATTCGTGTCTCGAAAGTTTCGAATTTAGCATCAATTGCCTCCTCGGATGCTATAGCATATGTCTCCAAATCTGTAATATTAAGATCTCTTTTTTGCTGTCGGGTTAAAGGCATGTATTGGTTGAGAGAAGTGGTGGTTGAAAGGGTTGGTGGATTGGTGAATGTAGGCTACGGTTTAGGCTTGTTTTGTGGCTATTTTGGATGCAGTTTGGGGCTGCGGTTTGATGGAGTTTTTGGGCTGTGATGGTAGTGGATGAAGGTTAGGGAAGAGGGTTTTAGATATGTGGTAGATTATAGCAAAGATTTGACAAAAATCAGTGGCAATTGCTGCCTATATGCGCTGTCTCGTAAGAACAGAATTGTCATCGAAGAAATAGCAGTTTCTCGATGAAATTTCCAGCAAAAACTTTGGGTTTGATGGTAGAATCTTAGTTTAGATAGCAACAAGGATAACAAATTGGATCAAGAAATTTCGGCAGTAAAGCAGTAAAGAAATCAGTGCAAGTTGCGATAGCAGAATTCTCGTCGAAAAATTTCAGCAGTTTGCGACGAGCTATTGCAGCAACACACAAATTTTTTTTTTATGAATTCCACAATAGATCAATCATGGATGGGAGTCAAGATGATCTATGAGGTGCACAAAAAATTTCATTCAAAAAGGATAACAATTAGATCGGTTAAAGGCAGCAACACGTGGCTGAAATTTTCTGTAGCGATCCTTCGTTCGCAAAGATGGTAACTTTTGCGACACAAGGAATTCGCAAGCAAGGGATCGATAGAAAAATTTCTTTTTGATATTTTAGATGAAAAATTACAGCAGCAAAAGGTATTGGTGGTAGAAAAATACCAGATCTCTGATGCAATTGGAGGTGGCGACTTGATAGGACCCTAGCAGGGTTAGGTCCTACTCAACCATGTAGCATCTAATCAAAATCCTGTGAGAGTGTAATAAACCCCACCTAGCCACCTCTATCCTATAAAGAAGAGAAGCTAGGGTTTATATTTGAGTCTTTGGGCTTCTTAGCCGCCACCCTCCATGTTACTGGACCGGCCCACTAAGGTTGAGGGCAAATTGGATAGTTCACTTAGGAAGTAGCTCCTAGGGCTAGGGTTTGGAGCTCTATATAAGCTTGTAGCCTCCACCTCTTTGGAATAAAAAAGATCAATCTAGAATTGCAGCCACTAGGCTACTTGGAGGGTGGAACCCCTATAGCGTTCCAAGGGTTGATCCCCCTCAAAGATCAATCTCCATAGAATTCCTTTGGGGTTCTATCATCTGGTATCAGAGCAGCGATCTTGCTGCTTTTGCTGCCATCCCTGCTGCCCACCATCAGCCAAGCAATTCCCACAATTGCTCTTGACGTCGTTAGCTCCACTGTCATCTCTTGACGTAGATCAATTCAATCTATATTCGCCACCTCCAATTGTATCAGAGATCTGTTATTTTTCTACCACCAATACCTTTTGCTGCTGTAATTTTTCATCTAAAATATCAAAAAGAAGTTTTTCTATTGATCCCTTACATGCAAATTCCTTGCGTCGCAAAAGTTACCATCTTTGCGAACAAAGGATCACTGCAGAAAATTTCAGCAGCGTGTTGCTGCCTTTAACCGATCTAATTGTTATCCTTTTTGAACGATTTTTTTGTGCACCTCATAGATCATCTTGGCTCCCATCCATGATTGATCTATTATGGAATTCATCAAAAAAAAATTTGTGTGTTGCTGCAATCTCTCATCGCAAACTACTAAAATTTTTCGACGAGAATTCTGCTATCGCAACTTGCACCGATTTCTTTACTGCTTTGCTGTCGAAATTTCTTGATCCAATTTGTTATCCTTGTTGCTATCTAAACTAAGATTCTACTGTCAAACCCCCTCCTCAAACCCCTGAGTTTTCGCTAGAAATTTTGTTGAGAAACTGTTATTTCTTCGACGACAATTCTGCTCTTACAAGACAGTGCATATAGGTAGCAATTGCCAATGATTTTTGTCAAATCTTTGCTGTAATCTACCACAGATCTAAAATCCTCTTCCCTAACCTTCATCCACTACCTTCACATCCCAAAAACTCCATCAAACCGTAGCCCCAAACTGCACTCAAAACAGCCACAAAATAAGGCTAAACCGCAGCCTACATTCACCAATCCACCAACCCTTTCAACCACCACTTCTCTCAACCAATACATGCCTTTAACCTGATAGCAAAAAAGAGATCTTAATATTACAGATTTGGAGACATATGCTATGGTATCTGAGGAGGCAATTGATGCTAAATTCGAAGCCTTCGAGACACGAATAGAGGAGAAGATTCGGACTCACTTTGCCGAACATAGTTTGGATCGACCACCGAGCTCAAAGAAATCACATCAAGGAGAGAGTTCTAATCGAAGAGATGACCTCCAGGAGAGGGGAGGCTCTATGATCGATCCCTACTATCCACGCATGAGGGTGGACTTCCCTAGATGGGAAGAAGGAGACCCGATTAGTTGGATCTCATGCGCGGAGCGATATTTTCGGTACCACAAAATCGCAGATGCATCTATGGTAGAAATTGCAGCTATACATCTTGAAGGGGATGCCATATAATGGTTTGATTGATTTGAACACACTCATGGAGTCCTCTCATGGTGACAATTCAAAGGACTGCTGATCCGTTTCGGACCAACCGATTATGAGAACATCGATGGACAACTAGCAAATATCCGACAAACCTCCACCATCCAAGAGTATCAAACCAGGTTTGAAATGTTATCTAATCAAACTCATGATTGGTTTGAAAAATAGTTATTGGGGACATTTATTGAGGGCTTGAAGCTGGAGATCTGGGGAGAAGTTAAAGCGCGACAACCGTACACGCTTATGGCAGCCATCTCTTTCGCACGACTTTAGGAGGAGCGATTGAACCATGAAGCCCGGAGGACTAGGGTCACTCCCCGACCAGCAATATTGAAGCCCTCAAGCCCCCCTACTATTAGCCAAGCTCCTGCACCAAAAAGGTTGATAAGAGAAGAGCTTCGAGACCGATCTGCTAAGGGGTTATTTTGGCATTGTGACGAGCCGTGGAGCCGCGAGCATTGCTGCAAAAAAGGGAGACTTCTTGTGATTGAACCAGTGGAAGAAGAGATCAGTGAACAGCCAGAAGAGAGTCTTGAACATAAGGATAAAGATGTGAAAGAAGAGCCACAATCGACCGACTTTATGGTACATGCGCTAGCCGGCTACTCAAATCCGCAAACGATGAAAGTTAGAGTCCTGCTCAAACAACAACCAATCACCATTCTCATCGATACAGGCAGCACTAATAACTTTCTAAATAGTAAGGTTGCTGCTCGGATGGTGCTCCACATCAAAGGTTGCAGCAAGTTCGATGTAAAGGTCGCCGACGGTCGAATCCTAAAATACGACCAAAGGTGCCCGCAGGTGAAACTATTACTACAGGACCAAGAAATTATTGCCGACTTCTTCCTCCTACTAATTGATGATTATGAGGCTATGCTGGGCATAGAATGGCTTACGACACTAGGTGATGTCTCTTAGAACTTT
The DNA here is from genome assembly GCA_024322285.1 of Musa beccarii. NCBI lineage: Eukaryota > Viridiplantae > Streptophyta > Magnoliopsida > Zingiberales > Musaceae > Musa > Musa beccarii. Next base: position 39,496,366 of record CM044401.1, read on the forward strand.
TGCAAATTGATTATGAAATTCTATTGCAAAGGCAAATAGGTCACCCTACGCGGGAAGCGCTGAAGCAACGTAACCACCGTTTCAACCCAACGAATGAAGAAAGTTTTACACAAGATAAATGGTGGCTTTCTTATGCATCTCTAGCAGCAACCAGAGGGGAAAAAAATAGAAATTAAAGATCAAAATATCACCCAACTTCTTGTTGAATTTGATGATGTTTTTGCTGAACCGCGTGGTCTTCCTCCTACTCGGCAACATGACCACCGAATTCCAATCCTGCCGGGCAAACCACCAGCAAACACTCGGCCTTACCACTATCCTCACCTCCAGAAAGATGAAACTGAGAAGATCGTAAAGGAAATGCTTGAAACAGGGGTGATTCGGCTAAGCTGCAGCCCTTACTCCTCACCAGTGCTACTTGTGCGCAAGAAAGACGGAACTTGACTGATGTGCAACGACTACCGAGCTCTAAATGACATCACCATCAAGGATAAGTACCCAATACCAATGGTGGATGAACTTCTTGATGAATTAAAAGGAGCTCGAGTCTTCACGAAGTTGGACCTTCGATTCGGTTACCACCAAATTCGGGTATGTGAAGGCAACATCCAAAAAATTACTTTCTGCACTCATAACGGCCATTATGAATTCTTGGTAATGCCCTTTGGACTCACTAATGCTTCTTCAATCTTCCAAAGTCTCATGAATGATATTTTTTAGAGCTTTCTTTGCAAATTTGTGATAGTATTTTTTGATGATATTCTCATTTATAGCCCTTCTCTTGAGACTCACTTTCAGTCCTTACGAATAGTTTTGACGATCCTTCGGGAGAATACTCTTTTTATTAAGCTATCAAAGTGTAGCTTTCTCCAGCAAAAAATAGAGTACGTTGGGCATATAATATCAGGAGTGGCCGTAGACCCAACAAAAATCGAAGCAATGCAAGGCTGGCCGAAACCTACAAATATGAAATTGCTGCGTGGGTTCCTTGGACAAACGAGCTACTACCAAAAATTCGTGAAGGACTATGGGAAGATTAGTGGCCCCCTCACTTCTCTACTAAAAAAAGATATCTTCCTATGGTAGAACAAAGCCTCCATTGCCTTCGACAGACTTAAGGCAAGCATGACGACGACACCGGTGCTAGCGCTACCAGATTTCAGCCGACCCTTCATCATTGAGGCCGATGCATCGGGAGTTGGAATTGGAGCTGTTCTCATGTAAGATGGTCGACCACTCATATACACTAGCAAAGCGTTGTCTCCCTCCCATCAAAAAATGTCTATCTATGATAAAGAGATGCTCGCCATTATGTACACAGTAACAAAGTGGAGACCCAACTTGATTGGCCAACGATTTCAGATTAAAACCGACCATAGAAGCCTTAAGTACTTTTTGGAGCAGAAGATATCATCCCCGGAGCAGCAAAAATAGGTAACCAAACTTCTCGGATTTGATTATGAAATTATTTACAAAAAGAGGAAAGAAAACATTGTTGCAGATGCACTCTCACGGCTCCCTCAACAAGCTGAATTTTCGGCCATCTCTCTTCCTACCATCGGCTTCCTCGAGGGCATTAGGGAGGAATGGAAGAAGGATCCAGAAACTAGCAACATCATAAAAAAATTAGAGGAGGATCCAAGCGCAATAGCTCACTATACTTGGGATTCGAGGGATCTACGCTATAAAGGTCGTATTGTGCTTATATCAAACTCTCCTTGCATCAAAGTCATTCTACACGAAATGCACTCCACACCTTTAGCAGGGTACTCTGGATTTCTAAGAACCTATAAAAGAGTGAAGCAAAACTTTTATTGGAAAGGGATGAAAAAAATTATTTCTGAATACGTAGCACAATGTGATGTATGTCAACAGCAAAAAGGTGAAACAGCGGTGAGTCTAGGGAAACTACAACCACTACCCATACCTGACTCGGTGTGGACTGACATCTCCATGGACTTCATCGAAGGGCTGCCACCTTTCAAAGGTAAAAGTATAATCATTGTGGTGGTTGATCGACTTACGAAATATACTCATTTTTGTGCTGTGCAAAATCCCTACACTTCTGTTAGCATTGCTCAGATTTTCATAGAAAATATTATTAAACTGCATGGGATGCCAAGGTCCATTGTAAGTGATCGTGACAGGGTCTTCACTAGTAAATTTTGGACCGAGTTATTTCAGTTGCAGGGCACCAAACTTAAGATGAGCACTGCATATCATCCACAAACTGACGGCCAAACAGAAGTGGTGAACAGGTTTTTAGAGACATACCTTCAGTGTTTTGCTAGTGATCGGCCAAAGGAGTGGACGAAATGGCACCCCTGGGCCGAATGATGGTACAATACTACATATCATTCATCTACAAAATATACCTCATATAAAGCATTATATGGTCGGCCGGCTCCTGTGATTCCAAAGTATGTAATTGGCTTGGTTAAGATAGATCAGGTCGACCAAGATTTAATTGACAGGGACAAACTCCTACAGCTACTAAAGGATAATCTCTCTACCGCTCAAGCTAGAATGAAGCAACAAGCTGACACATGAAGAAGCGAAAGAGAATTTTTTTGTAGGAGAATGGGTTTATCTTCGCCTACAGCCATACAAACAACTATCCATCAGCACATGAGCCTGCATGAAGCTATCTCCACATTTTTATGGGCCCTATCAGATCATAGAGCATATTGGAGCTGTGGCGTACAGACTTAAATTACCTGAAGAAGCCAAAATTCATCCTATCTTCCATGTGTCATGCTTGAAGCCCAAGTTGGGAGAACACGAGACACCCCAGATCCAACTACCCAACACCATTGATGATGGAAATATTCAAGCCCAACCACAAGCCATCCTCGACCGTAGAGTCATAATGCGTCGTCGACATCCCTCTACTGAAGTACTAGTACATTGGACTAATTTACCACTCGAAGATGCCACATGGGAATCATATGAGGAGTTGAAGATCCGATTCCCTGAGTTCATGGAACCCCAGCCTTGAGGACAAGGCTGATTCGAAGAGGGCGGGCTTTATAGGACCCTAGTAGGGTTAGGTCCTACTCAACCATGTAGCATCTAATAAAAACCTTGTGAGAGTATAATAAACCCCACTTAGCCACCTCTATCCTATAAAGAAGAGAGGCTAGGGTTTATATTTGAGTCTTTGGGCTTCTTAACCACCGCCCCCCTTGTTACTAGGCCGGCCTGCTAAGGTTGAGGGCAAATTGGGTAGTTCACTTAGGAAGCAGCCCCTAGGGCTAGGGTTTGGAGCTCTATATAAGCTTGTAGCCTCCACCTCTTTGGAATAAAAAAGATCAATCTAGAATTACAGCAACTAGGCTACTTGGAGGGTGGAACCCCTATAGCGTTCCAAGGGTTAAACCCCCTCAAAGATCAATCTCCATAGAATTCCTCTGGGGTTCTATCATGACTGTAGATTGAATTGATCTACGTCAAGAGATGACGGTGGAGATGACGACGTCAAGAGCAATTGTGGGAATTGCTTGGCTAATGGTGGGCGGTAGGGATTGCAGCAAAAGCAACAAGATCGCTGCTCTAATACCATATAATAGAACCCTAGAGGAATTCTATGGAGATTGATCTTTGAGGGGGATCAACCCTTGGAATGCTATAGGGGTTCCACCCTCCAAGTGGCCTAGTGGCTGCAATTCTAGATTGATCTTTCTTATTCCAAAGAGGTGGAGGCTACAAGCTTATATAGAGCTCCAAACCCTGCCCTAAGGGCTGCTTCCTAAGTGAACTACCCAATTTGCCCTCAACCTTAGAGGCTGGCCCAGTAACAAGGGGGGGCGGTGGCTAAGAAGCCCAAAGACCCAAATATAAACCCTAGCCTCCCTTCTTTATAAGATAGAGGTGGCTAGGTGAGGTTTTTACACTCTCACAGGATTTTTATTAGATGCTACATGGTTGAGTAGGACCCAACCCTGCTAGGGTCCTATCAGAACACTTGTAAAATGGGTTGTAAAGGTTCTCTCCTGAGCTTATCAAAAGGAGAATAGAGTTATAAGGGTAGTTGATCTTCTCCCGTTGAAAGAAAATTAGTTAGTGGAAGCCGATGGCCTTGAGTGAAGAGGAATCGAGAGTGGACATAGGTTAGGACGACCGAACTACTATAAAATCTAATTTGCATTTATTTTATATTTTTCATTCATACTACAAACTAATTTAGTTACTATACTTACAAACATTTTCAAGTTAAACTCATTTCTAATATAGGCTTTTTCTAGTCGTCAAAGGTTTTAATCAAGCTGAAAGTTTTTTGAATTGTCGATATTTTTACGCATGCACTAATTCACCCCACCCCCACCTCCCTCTTAGTGCCGACTCGATCCTGACACTTAGTACTTAGAATTAAAGAAGACTGCTTAGGAGAAAACTAAGTGACGATGATGATGATGATGATGACTTGGCACTTCTTACAAGAAAGTTTAATTTTTTTAAAAAAAAAAGGAACAAAAGAAAACAAGATACCAAGAACAAAAGTGAACTAAGAAAGAACTCAATAATATACTATAAATGCAAAAAGCCGGGATAATTCAAAAATGAATGTCCCTAAATAAAGAAGAAGCTACCAAAGAAAAAGAAAGCGTTCAAAGCTACTTAGGACGACTCAAGTGCATTCGAAGATGAGGGGCCTACCAACAAAGAAGAAGTTACAAATTATGTATTAATTACATTCGACAACGAGGTATGTAACTCAAACTAATCTTCCTTATCTTACGATGAATTATTCAATGCATTTAATGACTTATTTGATGATTTTAAATTGGTCAATAAAATATATAAATTATTTAAAAAGGATCATGCTTCTCTTGCTAGTGAATTTGATAAATTAAAAAATGAGCATGATGATTGTATGTTAGCTCCTTGTACTAAGTGTGAAGAGATAGATTCACTTAAGAAAGAAAGTATTCTACTACAAGAAACATTACAAAATTTTAAAATAGGCAACAAATCTCTAAACATGAACAAATCTCTAACCATAAAAGAATAAGTCAATGCCAAAAATAGTTAAGATATGTAGATTTCATTTAATGAGGGACCCTTGTTTGGTTCCTAAAGGATGAATAAGTCAATGCCAATAGTTAAGATATGTAGATCTATTAATGAGGGACCCTTGTTAGGGATCGAGCAGCACTAAGAGGGGGGGGTGAATTAGTGCAGCAGATAAAGAACGATAAATTTTTGACAATTTAAACTAACTTCAGAAACTTCGTACGGTGAAAACTTCGTTTTGTATTATGACCTCCGCAATCCTGTTATCCTAGGTGCAACACACTCTTCTAGGCCCGATGTCCGACGTACGAAGCTTTCCACCGATTGTCGACCGAACCTCTGGCTTGACATCCAATATCCAGACATGATCACCCGGTGCAACATCAATTCCTCCAGCGTCAACTATCTAATCCTGATCGATAGTAGAACTGCGTAACTCAAAAACGTAGTTAAACAATAAACCACAATCAATTAGTTTCATCATCAAAATCCGAGATTCAATAATCTCCCCCTTTTTGATGATGACAACTAATTGATGACTAACAGAGTTAACCTTAACTCCCCGGAGTTTAACCAAACTCCCCCTATTAATATGCCATTGATAGAAACACTTAGATTATCCCAAATCCAAGCAACATTCATCACAAAATATGAGAATTATCAAACCATCATGCAAATATATAAAATATTCAATACAATGCATGAAGTCATCAATCTACTTCTCCCCCTATGTCATCAACAAAAAGGAGAAGTTGCATCATAGCTAGTTTTCAAGGATATGCAAATTTTATAATCATACTAGCTATCAATCAAGATATTCAACATATATCACCTTAAGACATTCAATCATAGTAAGGTTTTTAAAGATGTCCAAGCATAGCAATTCAACACTTGCTTTTTGTGTAAATTTGTAATTTATTTTTCTTGAAATTGTAAGGTAATAATTTTTGATATTCAAGTTCTTTTCCTCTTTTGTAGGCTAGCAAGATAGCAAGTTTGCACTTTGATTTCTTTATGATATGCCAAGCTAGCAATTTTCTTCCTCTTGAATAAGCTAGCAAATTTTTATTTAAGGTGCAAGCTAGCAATAAACTTTCTCCCCCTTTATCAATGTCAAAAAGAAAGGGAGGATCAAATATAACGATATAAACATTTCACATAATTTTGCATAAAAAAGTTTGCATCAATCTAATGGATCAAGTCATGATTCGTGATTCATCATAAAAGATATCAAGAAGAACACAATTTCTTTTACTTCAATATTCAAATTATGACAAGTGATACATATCAAAATTCTACATAAATATTTTAATTATCAAGTCATTGATATAAATTTAACAAGCTAGCTCCCCCTTAGTTTTTGTCAAAATGAAGTGGAGGACTCAATGGCTAAAAATTATAATTTTATCCACTTTTCATATCAATATAAATTTGCATCAAAATATACATTAGTTATCATATCATGAAGGATATCAATATATAAATTCAACAAGGATCAAAACCAAAAGATATCATTCATGATTCATAACTTTCTTTTTAGCAAGATCAAAATTCATATTTATCAATTTTCAATTCAAGATAAATGTCATACAGCCAATAATCATGATATATAAAAGCACATCAATATTAAGGATCAAATCATAATTCATTGATTCATCATAAGGTAAATTTCTTTTATATCAATTTTTCAATTGCCACACAAGGCCTACAAGCTAAAGAATTCTTGTCATTTTAATATCATGAAAGATATGATGTCAAGACTCATGATTCATTTAAAAAGATATAGCACAAAGAGTAACTTGATTCATGCATAGGAATTCTCATCAAGATTACATTTCATGAGAAATTTCAAGTATCAAATATCAAGTACACGAATTCATTGAAGTATCAATTATCGAGATATCAAGACTTGGATTGTATTCGTCTTTAGTTAATGGTAAAAGGAAGCAATAATAGAGGAAAATATTTTGATTCGCAAAGATATCTCAACTCAAGAATTTAAAGTCATGATTTCAAGAGATCAAGAGTGGAGTCATAAAATCATTCAAACTCATTTTGTCAACTCGAAACTCACAATCAAATTATCAAAATCATTCTCAAGATTCAAGAGACTTATATGTGAACATAGTATACATGGATTCATCATTTGTCTTATTATGTCAAATCAAAGTAAGTATTTAAAATCGAAAGGCAGGTTTCATTATAAAAACCATCAAGACAAAAATATAACACATTATTGAGATTCAATTTATCATGATAATGTGTTTCATTTTGTTTCAAATAAGTGTGCCCATGTTTCAAAAGATGAGTATCAAAATTTAAATCCAAACATGAGTTTGTCATCAAGATATAATAACTTTAAAATCTCATGATATCATAAAATCATTAAGCATGACAACAAACTTTTACTATTTTCATTTCATTATTATTAATGATGATTTCATAATGTATGTTCAAACATTTATATGGAACCCATCATTATATAAATTCAAAATACAAGTTTGTCATTAAACCCATTAAGATCAAATGCATCAAAGTCTTTCATTCGAAAATTTTAATAAGAGCAACATAAATTGATTACATGTGAGCATGTATCAACATTTCAAAGCAAGACGTAAGTTTCGTCATAAAAACCGTTAAGACCAAACACATCAAAAATAAATCATCATGATTAAAATATTTTTAACTTTTGTATTTTATTTTATGTGGTTGATCATATATAAGCATGTTCAAATTTTCATGTAAAAACGAAATCATCAATATGCTTGCTTCTATCTTTTAATCATATTTGGTGTGCAAGCATTATATTGAAACATGCTATTAATTTTTTGTGTCAAAAATCATGTATCTTGTTTGAAATCAAAAGCAATATAAAATCACCAAGATTCATGAATTTATCATGATCATGCGTATGGAGCATTTTCATTATCAAGCAAGATTTCACATAAGCATGCCCAAAAATATTTTGCATGAAAGATATGTATCATGTTTAAAGCCAAAAAGTGATATGAAAATCATTAAGATTCATGGATTCATTATGAATATATTATTTCAAAATATGAGATTTTAAATCATCAAGTATGATACAATCATTAAGCATGTTTTCATGATACATCATCAAAATCATTTTAATTCTTTCTTTCATTTGTTATAACAAGATGATCAATGCTCAAACTTTTGCTAAAATCATACATCATTTTAAAAATCTAAAAAATAATTTTTTTCGTGAAAACCATTAAGTCCAAATATGACACAAGGCAACATCAAAACCACATTTCTTTCATTTTGAAATTTTGTGGCTTAAGTCTTTTAATTTTGCAATTGATTTCATGAAGACATGCATCATATAAAAACTTCATCATAAAAAGGATTAAGACATATTAATCCAATATAGATGTTTTTAAATCAACATTACTTCAAATCCTCATTGCATGGAACCCGAAGTACACAATCATGGATTAACCCTATTAAACATAGTCATGCTAATTAAATTTTGTGTTAAACCATGTATCAAAATACGATATGAAAATCATAAACTAAGCAATCATCATTCATAATCATTCAAAGTTTTGAATCATAACATGCATGAAACTTTAACAATATAGATTTTCATGATCATTTTTATAATTTTTCAAATATGCTAAAAGGAAAAGCATAGCATAATTTTTTAAAACAATTTGTTTTAATTTCCAAAAACATAAAAAAATCCTACTAACTAAGTTAAGCATTCATGAAAAGCATCATGTAATTTCAAAATAAGATAAAAGCAACTTGGGTGAGTTTCTTACCTCATTGTCGAAAACCGTCAAAGCCCATTTCGCCTCTTCTTTACTTGATTCTTCTTCGCAAGCCTTCTTCTTCTTCTTTCGTCTCTTCCTTCATTCAAGTTCATTGTCTATTTTAGATTTTTGTTTAATGAACTTATTAAGATTTAGTGTTCGAAGTTCAAAGTTCTCATTGTCCTCATCACTTTAGTAATGACTTAAGTGGCATTTCATAGTTCGGAGTTTCAAATCCTTCCTATTCTTTGGAAGGTGGTTCAAGTATTCATCAAGTTCTAAATGTTCTAGGAGGCTTATTTCATATGTCATTAGTAAGCCAATTAGTTATTCAATAGGTAAATTATTTAAATCTTTAGCCTCTTGTATTGCGATTATTTTAAGATCCCACCTTTTTGGAAGGGATCTTAAAATCTTGCTTACGAGTTCAAAATCTGAAAAACATTTACCAAGAACTTTTAGACTATTGATGGCATCCGAGAAACGGGAGAACATGTCATCGATAGTCTCACTTGGTGCCATTCGGAAAATCTCAAAATCATGCATCAAAATATTAACTTTCGAGTCTTTGACTCTACTCGTTCCTTCGTGCGTGATTTCAAGAGTTCGCCAAATCTCAAAAGCTATTTTGCATGTAGAAATCCCATTAAATGTAGTTTTATCTAAGGAACAATATAAGACATTCATAGCCTTTGCATTCAAAGAAAATAATCTTTTCTCCAAATCCGACCATTCGTTCGTTGGTTTAGAGGAAAGTTAAAATCTATTTTCAACAAAATTCCATAAATCCAAATCTATAGAAAGTAAAAAAACTCTCATTCGAGTTTTCCAATATGTGTAGTCCGAACCGTTAAAGAACGATGGATGAAAAACCGAAAAGTCCTCTTGAAAGCCATTTAGAGCCATTTCTCACAAGTGTAAATCCGAAAAAGAAAGAATGTGGCTCTGATACCAATTATTAGGGATCGAGCGGCACTAAGAGGGGGGGGGGGAGTGAATTAGTGCAGCGGATAAAGGATAATAAATTTTCGATGATTTAAACCAACTTCAAAAACTTCGTACGGTGAAAACTTCGTTTCGTATTATGAAAACCGTATCGGTGGAATCATATAAGAAAGGCTCTAACTTAAAGATGTTTGCAGAGATGAGAAGTAGAGCATCAAATTAAGTAGAAAGGGTTTGCAGCAAAGTAAATAGCAATAACGTAAATGCAAACCAGATTTTTATAGTGGTTCGATCATCCGACCTACGTCTACTCCCGATTCCTCTTGCTTGAGGCCATCGGCTTTCCATTAGGTATCCTCCTTCCAACGGGTGAGGATGAACTCCCTTAAAACTCCTCTCCTTTGGACGGGCTTAGGAGGAAACCCTTACAAGCACTCTCTCTTTTCTTTCGATGGAATATAAGTGAAAAACTAAGGAGGATTTTCTAGAGAGATTTAAGCAGAGTTTTCTTGCTTTCAAAATGTTGTGCTTATTCTTTTTCTTGCAGGAATACTTGGGATATTTATAGACCCCAAGAGGATTCAAATTTGGGCTCTAAATTTGAATTTTTTCTGAGATTCTCGGTGCTAGCAAAGTGCCACTGTCATCGAAGCGGTGCCCTGTCTGTCGCTTGTCGATCGATAATGCACAGCGAGCTTCCACCGCCCAAGGCAGCGGTGCTACCGCCGCTGCCTTCTGGCGCTGGGCGGTGCCACCACCTAGCTTGGGGTGGTACCACCACCCATGGTCGGCCACTGGGCGGTGCCACCGCCCGGCACATTTCAGCCCACTGGTTTGGGCCGAAAACTCGGCCCAAACCGGTCCAAAACAACCCCAAATGGGCCCTAACTTGGTTTATAGGATTAACACCTAATCCTAAACCAAATTATATGCTAACTATAAATTTAAAGATATTTTTTAAGCTATTACAAAGTCTGATAAGTCAAGACTTCTTCCGGCGAGCTTCTGGTAAACTTTCGACTATCCTCCGACGAACTCTCGGAAACCATTCCGCGGACTCCCAGCAAGCTCCCGGACTTCATGATGATCTTGGCGAGTTCCAAGAGCTTCATTGGCAAGCTCTGTGAACTTCCAACGAACCTTCTGGCGAACTTCCGAAAACCTTTCGGCAAGCTCCCTACTCGTTCTTGGCCGGTTCCGGCAACACTCCCAACGAATCTTCGGACTTCCGTCAAACTCTTGAACTCCCAATGATCCATCCCACTTGTCTTCCGGCACTTTGTTTCACTTTACGTCTTCATCGTCATTGTAGTTAATCCTGCACACATACAAATAAAACTCTACTTCAATCTAGACATTTATTACAATGTGAATTGACATTCAGTTGCCCGGCACGTCATTGGTTAGTGCTTCGTCCGATTCTTCGGCACATCATCCTCTCTTGTGATCTGTTGCCCAATCAGAAGTTGACCTCCGCAACCCCGATATCCATAACATAACATGCTCTTCTAGGCCCGATGCCTGACGTACGAAGCCTTCCATTGATTGTCGATCGAACCTCCGGCTCAACATCCAATATCCAGATGTGATCACTCGGCGCAACGTCAATTCCTCCAACATCAACTGTCTTATTTTGATCGATAGTAGACCTGCGTAACTCAAAAATACAGTTAAACAATAAATCACAATCAATTAGTTTCATCATCAAAATTCGAGATTCAACAACCCAAAGTTAAATGGGTACCTAAAAGAGAATCCCCTTTCTTGTAGATATGTTTACAATCAAAAGCTTGAAGCAAGAGATGATACCCTGATAGTAGATACTCAAGGCACATGACCGGAGATCCAACATACTTATCTAAGCTCACTAGCCAAGATGAAAAAGACGTCACCTTCATAGACAATAATAAAGAGAAAATTATTTGTAAAGGAATCATAGGTAATAAGTCAAACCTTTTAATTGAAGATGTGTTATTAGTAGATGGTTTAAAACAAAATCTACTAAGCATTAGTCAATTATGTGATAAAGGATATATCATCAAATTTGAATCTAATACTTATATAATTGAAATACCACACAAAATAGATCTATGATTGCTTTAAAAAATAATAATATGTATACTATTGATATTGAAGATTTTTGTGATGAAATGTATTTTTTGGCATTAAACGATGATATATGGCTTTGGCATAGGAGACTAGGTCATGCTAACATAAAACTAATCTCACAAATTATAACTAAAGAACTAGTAAGAGGAATACCTAGTATTAAATTTGTCAAAGACAAAGTTTGTGATCTATACCAACAAGGAAAATAAATAAAAAATAGTTTTAAATCAAAGAATCAAATAAGCACCTCTACCTCTAGACCACTAGAATTAATCCATATGGGCTTATTTGGACCAATTGATACAACAAATCTAGGAGGTAGTAAATACACCTTTGTAATTATTGATAATTATAGTAGATATACTTGGATATACTTCTTGGCACACAAAAGTGATTGCTTTAAATATTTTTTGAAATTTTATAAACTTGTTCAAAATGAAAAGAGTTTTATGATTTTGTCTATTCATAGTGATCATGGTAGTGAGTTTCAAAACCATAATTTTCATAATTTTTGTGAGTTAAATGGGTACAACCATAATTTTTTTACTCCAAAAAATCCACAACAAAATGAAGAAGTTAAGAAAAAAAATAGAAGCTTACAAGAGATGACAAGAACCATATTAAATGAACATAGCCTATCTAGATATTAATACAAGAGATGATAAGAACCATATTAAATGAACATAGCCTACCCAAATATTTTTGGGCCAAAGCCATTAATATGACATGCTATGTCATAAACAGGGTTCTCATAAGTCCATTACTTTCCAAAACTCCTTATGAGTTATGGAATAATAAAAGACCCAATATTTCATATTTTAAAATTTTTTAATATAAATATTTTATTTTAAATGAAAAAGATGCCTTAGGAAAATTTAATGCTAAATCCGATGAAGGCATATATCTTAGATATTCCTCTATTTCTAAAGTACATTGTGTCTTTAATAAAAGAACTTTAGTCATTGAGGAATCCATTGATATTATTTTTAATAAGCTTTTTGAGTTTAAAAAAATGATTTTGATAATGATTTTGACTTTGATATTTTAAATTTAAATGAATATTCTCCTCCCCATAGCAACTTGGATGTATCTACTTCTAAGAAATCCTTATCCAAGAAATAGAAGTATATAGATGCTCATCTTAAGGAGTTAATCATTGGAGATATATCAAAAGGTGTTCAAATTGATTCTTCTTTTAAAAATTTTTGTGCGAATAAGGCCTTTCTTGTCTCAAATTAAATCAAAATACATTAACGAAGCTCTAAAAGATGATTTGTTGGTTATCATAATGTAAGATGAGTTAAATTAATTTAAGAGAAATGAGGTATGGAAGCTTGTTCCTAGACCTAGTGACCATTTAATAATAGAAATTAAATGGGTTTTTAGAAACAAGTAAGAAGAACTTATTATTGTGGTTCAAAACAAGGCTAGATTAGTGGTCAAAGGTTTCAACCAAGAAAAAGGTATCGATTATGAAGAAACCTTTACTTCTGTGGCTAGACTTGATACCATAAGGATTCTTCTTGCCTATGTATGTTATAATAATTTTAAGTTATTTCAAATAGATCTTAAAAGTACTTTTCTTAATGGCTTTATTTCTGAAGTAGTTTATATTGAGTAACCACTTGGATTTAAAAATATTTATTTTTTAAATCATGTTTACAAGTTATCTAAGACTCTTTATAGATTAAAACAAGCTCCAAGGGCTTGGTATGAGAGACTTAGTACATTTCTTATTAAGAATAATTTTTAAAAGTCAAGATCGATACTATATTATTTATTAAATATTTTAAAAATAATTTTCTCATTGTTCAAATTTATGTTGATCATATCAGTTTTGGTTCTTCAAATGAATCTTTATGTGAATCTTTTACCAAAAGTATGGGCTAAGAATTCAAAATGAGCCTAATGGGTGAATTAACTTTCTTCTTCGGATTACAAATTAAGAAATTAAGCTTTGAAACTTTTATTAGTCAAACAAAGTATGCTTTAGGTCTATTAAAATGATTTAATATAGATAGTGCTAAGGTTATTAATACACTAATGAGCACTTCCACAAAGTTAGATATGGACCATGATGAAAAAAATTTTGATAAAAAAACTTATAAGGGTATGATAGGTAGTTTACTATACCTCACCGTAACTAGACCAAACATTATGTTTAGTATTGGACTTTGCACTAGATTTTAATCTAATCCTAAATAATCCCATTATAAAGTAGTTAAGAGAATTTTTAAAAATTTAAAAGAAACCCCCAATCTAGGATTATGGTATCCAAGATCAAAAAATTTTAAATTAATTGCTTATGCCAAGGCAGACTTTGCTGCATGTAGAATAGATAGAAAAAGCACATTTTGAACATGTCAACTCCTAGGTCATGCACTTGTTTTTTGGTCCAATTCTATTACATTGTCTACAACTGAAGCTGAATATATAGTAGCAGGTGTATGTTGTGCACAAGTTATATGGATAAAAACTACTCTAGAAGATTATGGAATTCACTTAAAAAATATCCCTATAAAATGCGATAATGCTAGTGCAATATATTTAACAAAAAATCTCATTCAACACTCTAAAACTAAATATATTGATATTATACATTATTTTATTATAGATCATGTTAGTAACCATGATATATCTTTAGAATTTATTGATACAAAACATCAATTAGTTGATATTTTTACAAAACATTTAAATGAGGAACAATTTGATTTTATTAGAAGGGAATTAGGCATGTTAAATCTTCCTAATACATGAATTCCTCTTATATATTTTTTGGATTTTTTAATTTTTGTAACTTGAGTTTTCTTTTTAAATCGAGGTCATTTCCTATGATTCCTTCCTCTTTAACAATTTATAAAAGAAGATTTGTCAAAATGATTCATGATATTTTGAATTTATGACTTGATCTTTTATTTTTCATGTGATGATCATTTCCTATGATTCCTTGATATAATTTCCTATGATTCCTTCCTCTTTCACTATTTACAAAAGAAGACTTATCAAAATGATTCATGATATTTCGGATTTATGACTTGATCTTTCATGTGATGATCATTTCCTTGATCTTTATTCATTCATGATGTAAATTTTTATACCAATGAACTCTTCTCCTCTTCTTCTTTCTTTTTTAATGATAAAGGGGAGAAAGAAACTTACTAGCATCTCAAGAAAAGCAAAAATGCTAGCTTGCACATCTCAAGAGAATCAAAAGTGCTTACATATCTCAAGAGAACCAAAAGTGCTTGCACATCTAAAGAGAAGTGCTAGCTTAGCTATTTCAAGAAGCAAAAATTTTGCTTAACTTCGCATCTCAACAACTTGCTAGCTTACATATTCTAAAGTGATGTAAAACTTGCTAAAGTACTAGCTTGCATGTTTCAAAATTTACTTGTTGAACTTTACTCCTTTTTGTTGATGATAAAGGGGGAGAAATAATGAATGTTATGCCCAAAATGATTGAAAATTTTAATGTTTTGGTATCATATATGTTATGCTCAAAATGAAGTTAATTTTGGTATCATGCATGAAGTGATAAATGGTTGAAAATTTTAATGTTTTGAAAGTGATGTTGATTTGTTTTTTATATCATGCATGAAGTGATGATGAGTTGTAATTATGCACCTTATATTTTGATGATTTGAAACTATAATGCACAATGTATGAAATTTTGATATAATATGATACATATGATCAAAATTGTTTCACTTGAATTCAAAGGTTATTATTCCTTTTGAATTCAAGTTTACCTTATTTTGATATGACATATAGATAGGGGGAGTTAAGTTTAATTTCATCATCAATTGGTTGTCATCATAAAAAAGAGGGAGATTGTTGAATCTCGGATTTTGATGATAAAATTAACTGATAAGTTTGTAATCTAATTTGTATTTTGAGAAAAGTGTTATAGGACTAACTTCCATCAAAAAAGGCAAAACAATTAAAGTAAGATCAAATGTTGGGCCGAAGTTAGAAATTGGGCATCAGGCCAAAAGAATCAAATGTTGCGCTAATGTCAAAAGTTGCGGGAGTCAACATATCGAAAGATCGGGCATTATGCTAAGGATTCAGATGACATGCTAGAAGTTTGGACATGCCGGGCAATAAAGAATTCTTATCTTTAGTTGTTTATATCTTAATTATCGAAGGTTAGGTCAAAATTGAGTTAGATTCAAGTGTAATAATGCTAACTTAGTTAGGGCCCATTGGGCCTAAATTGGAACTGATTTGGGTTCATTGGGAGGCCTATTTAGTGACCTAAAAATTCGATCAAGCGGTGGCACTACCAAATTGGTGGTGGAATCGCTATGAGTTGGAAAAGTGAAAAAAAAAATACTTTTCCAAGCTGTAGGCATTGGGTAGTGGTACCACTAGTATTAAAGTTAGCAAGTGGTGATACCATCAGAGCCCTTGTTTTTAAGGTGCTGCAGGCAGTAGCACCACCTAATACAGGCGGTGGTACCGCCTATTCCTGGAAGACTTGAAAATTTAAATTTTGGCTTTGTTTTTGAAGCTATTTTGGGCCTATAAATACCCTATTCATCCCTACTAGGAACACATAAGAAAAAGTAAGCTAAAACTCTAGTGAATTAAAGTTGTAATCTTGAAAAGTATTGAGTATTCCTCCCATTCTCTTGCAAAGTTTAGAATTCTGTTTAAGGGAGGTATGAAACTTGTAGAGGTTATTTCCTAAACGTGTAAAAAGGAGAAAGAGTTATAAAAGTGTGGTTGATCTTCGCCCATTGAAAGAAGATCGATAGTGGAAGTTGGTGACTTCAATGGATGAGGAATTGAGAGTGGACGTAGATTACGACAACCGAACCACTATAAAATTGGTGTGCCTTCTCTTCTTTGCTACTTAATTATTTTGCAAATTGCTTTGTACAGTCCTACAAACGTTTTCAAGTTTAAATGCTTTTCCGATACAAGCTTTATTGAATGAATCTTCAAATCGATGAAAGTTTTTCAAAAGCACTAATTCACCCATGCCCCCCTAGAGCCAATTCGATTCTAACAACTGCTTTACACATCATTAGTGTAAGTGAGTCTAAGAAGAAACAAGATGAGGTGAACAATGCATATATGTGGCATCATAAATTAGGTCATATCTATAAGGAAAGTATTCAAAAGTTGCTAAAGGATGGATATCTAGATCCATTCTACTATGAATCATATACAACTTGTGAGCCTTGCTTTCTTAGAAAACTAACCAACTCTCCATTTAGTGGAACTAGAGAGAGAGCCATTGAGTTTTTGAAACTCATATATAGTGATGTATATGGTCCCATGTTAACTCATGCCATAGGTGGTTACTCTTATTTCATTTTTTTTACTAATGATTTCTCACATGGACATGTGTACTTAATGAAGTATAAATCAAATGCCTTTGAGAAATTCAGAGAGTATAAGAATGAAGTAGAGAACTAGACTATAAAGACTATCAAGACTTTTTGATTAAATTAAGGAGGTTAGTGTTGAATCTTGGATTGATGATGATACCAATTTATAAAGTTTGTGATCTAACCTACGTTTTGAGTGATACAGGACTAGTTTCGATCATGGAGAGATAATTAAAATAGAAAGAATCTATTAGGATCAAAAAGGCACTAAGAGGGGGGGTGAATTAGTGCAGCGGATTAACAACGTAACTTTGAAGCCGACTTCGTACAAAGACAAGTTCGTAGGAAGATTTCGATTCGATGAAAGAGAACTTGTAAGAAGTTGCTTGAGTAAAGGAAATAGCAAGGAACTAAGCAATTTGGAGCTAAGTAATAAAATGATTCAGAAATGTAAACACTTACACATTCATGAACACAATGATGTATAGTGGTTCGGTCAAATGACCTACATCCACTCTTGAAGCCTTCATGATGAGGCTCCGCACTTCCACTAGCAAATCCTTTGAAGGGGAAGGACCAAATACCCCTTTTTACAACCCTTTACAAGAGGTTCACACTCTTACAAGATTTCTCCAGAAGAAGGAGGTGAACACTTAGCAAGAGACAAGGCTTTTCAAGACTATTCAAAGACTTAAACTCAAGATTCTAACTCTAAAAAAGGTGCCCTTTCAGTTGAGAAAGGGGATATTTATAGATCCAAAATGGTTTCAAATTTGGGCTCCAAATATGAAATCAAATTGAGTTCTGTCTTTGGCGGTGCTACACTTTGTCGATCGTCAGGATCGACAAAGGCATTACCAGCGGTGCTACCGCCTAGAGCAGGCAGTACTATCGCCACTGTATACTGTAGCCGGGCAGTAGCTCTGCCCAGCACACAGCTGCAAGGCGGTGCTACCACCTAGCACAGGCGGTTCTACCGCCTGGCCCATTCAACAAAGCTGAATGGGCCTTGTTCAAGGCCCAAAAAGCCCATTGAGGGCCCGGTTGGCCCCTACCAATTTAGCGTAGGATTAATTCGAAATCCTTACCCTAAGTACGTGCCAACTATGAAATTAAAACATAATTAACAGTGATTTAAACCAACATTCTTCAAGTCTTATTCTGGCGAGCTTTACGATAAGACTTTAGCGGTCCTCCGATATTTCCCTCGAATTTCTTCCGGCGGATTCCCAACATGCTCCCGGCTTGTATGGTATGCTCAACGAGTCTTCGACAAGCTTCCGAACCTTCTCGGCAAAGTTCCATGAACCTTCAACGATCTTTGCGATGAACTTCCGTAAACTTCGGCAAGTCCCTGATTCGATCTTGGTTGGTTCCGGCAACACTTCCGATGATCTTTCGGACTTCCGATGAACTCTTGAACACCCTACGGACTTGACCTCGGCAAATCACTTTATGTTTCTGACCCATCGCAGTTAATCCTACACACTTATCTTTGACAATATAGATTAGAACAAATATTTCACCAATTGATTTTATCATCAAAATCCGAGATTCAACAATCTCCCCCTTTTTTGATGATGACAATCAATTGATGATGGAGTTAAACTCAACTCCCCCTATCTATATGCCATATCATTAGAAGGTAACAAGCACTTAAATTCAATCTTTTGAATTTAAGCCAAATCGAATAGATTTCATTCAACATTAAGCTTAATAAGCAAGCTTAGGCATAAATACTCAAAGCAATGTACTTTAAACAATGTCAAAGAATTTACACCTATAATAACCAGAAATATTAATTCAAACATGATAAAGATCATGTGATATCCAAAAGAGTGTTTTAATATCAAGTCATGATATCACATGAAAAAGTAGCTTATCTCAAGAATAAGAGTTCTTAAGCATTTGCAATGCGATACAATTGATTCATATTTCACTTTAAGCATTTTATTCCAACATAGCAACAATTACTCCATCATAGCAATTTATATTTTTCTCCCCCTTTGTCATCAACAAAAATAATGAAGGTGAAGAAACCATTCATTGTCATGGAGAGAGCAAGAAACCATTCGAGGAAAGTATCACGTCATAAAATGATATAAAAGTGTAATCCATAGTAGTCACAAGGAAGAAGGTATCAAGTCAAAATTACGATCAAATCGAAAAAAAGTTCACGCAAAAGCTGAGTAGATGAAATGAAAGTTACAACAACATCCATAGTAGTTATAAGTATAACAGGACAAGTGTTTAAAAAGAAAACAGTAGCTACTCCAGAGGAGGAATGCCAAGATGCCTATACAAGTGATCTATTTTGCGGTTCATTTGTTGCACTTCCTTCAAAATTTTAGTTTATTGTGATGTGATTTGATTCAAGGCACGAATGATCGGATCTTCAGTAGATGGAGCAAGAGCTGGCTCAGACGGTGCTGGATCAATGGGACTAAGCGGAGGAGATTCATTTCCCCTAAAAATTGGTGTTTCAGGTTGCTTTACTAGTGGGGGAACTATATCAATCCTTCTAGGTTGCCTAATCCATATGCCATCTCTAAAGGTGCATCTAAGCCACTTCAGGAGACTTCTATTAATTGTGTTATATCTATCAACTTTCATTACTTCCTCGTTGGGTGACACACAAATGTCATGGGCAAATATGAGTCTAGTGAACAACCCACTATACGACAACATCGAATCTCTAGAGAAAATTTCTATCATATGTTGTCTAATCAAATAACCAAAGCAGTTGTTTTGTCTAGTCATAATCCAATACATCGTACTCAGTTCCAACATACTCATTTCATCAGGATGAAACTGCTTCGGAAGTAGAATGCTTATCATAATGTGATGAAGTAATTTTGAGTTAAAAGGTAATAAGTGCTCGTAGCTTTTTGGGATATGCATAGGTTAGGATTAGCAAAAATCATTTCTAAGGCTTCGGAGTGGGTTGCTTCGATTGCATCCATATCCCATTGCCCTCTAAAATAACATCCTCTATTCGTTTCTTCAATTTCAAGTAACTCACATATGATACGATCAGAAATCTGAATTGTGGTTCCTAACACATAGGTGGACAAAACATCATCTTTAATAATTATGTTAGCATAAAATAGCTTAACCAACCTAGGGTAGATTGGTTCATTAATTTGCAAGATAGGTAGAGCATTTAGATTAGCAAACCATCTAATAGGTTCTAGGTTTCCTAGTTCACCTAGATCAACATGTTTACCCTTATGTATGGTTTACAATCAAAATTTGGGTATCTTAAGGCTACCTCATTAGATCTAAAAAGGGTTGGGTCAAATGAATCTCCTTCCAACCTTTTCCCTTTCCCTCTTGTTGATTTCTTAGGAGTCATGTCTATATCTATTCATGATGAACAAACAAAAGGAAATAATAAGGAAAAGACAAGCAATTGTGAATAGAGGAGAAAATTTTAGCTATTACCTTGTTTGTGTTTCCTAGAGAGGTGAGGAGCTTGGATCACAAAAATGCCTTTGATTGCCCTTTAGGAGGAGGAAGAATGGAGAGGAGAAGGCTTAGAGGTGCTTAGGAGGAAGAAGAATAAAAGGGAGAGAGTTTTCGGTCAGTTCTACCGCCGACCCTAACACCCGCTTTAATATGGGGGTGTTCGGGCGGTACTACCGCCAACCAGGTGGTGCTATTGCCTAGGAGCCGAATACCCAGGTGGTACTACCACTAGTTCAGGCGGTGCTACCGCTGGCCCCACAAAATTGTTTTTTGATGAAAAATTGTTCTGAATTTGTTTTCAGAGATTTTAAGGATGGGATGATGTCAAAAAGAAATCCAAAATTTCAAAAAGAAATCCAAGAGGAAGTCAAATCAACGAAAACCAAAATTTCAAAGAAAAATCTCATACAATAAAGCTCATTTATTAGGACAATTTAACATGCCTAATTCCCTTCTAATAAAATCAAATTGTTCCTCATTTAAGGGTTTTGTAAAAATGTCCGCTAATTGATGATTTGTATCAATAAATTCAAGGGTGATATCTTTACTACTGACATGATCACGTATAAAATGATGTCTAATGTCAATGTGCTTAGTTCGAGAGTGTTGAATCGGATTTTTAGTTAGACAAATAGCACTCGTGTTATCATATTTTATAGGAATATTCTTTAAATAAATTCTATAGTCTTCTAGTGTATTTTTCATCTAAATAACTTGTGCACAGCATGCACTTGCAGTTATGTATTCAGCTTCTACCGTAGATAGTGCAACTGAATTTTGTTTCTTGGAAGTCTAAGAAATAAGTGCATGTCCTAAAAATTGGCATGTTCCGGATATAGTTTTTCTATCTATTTTACATCCACCAAAATCCGCATCTGCATAAGCTTTCAAATCAAAGTTATCGGATTTTGGATACCATAATCCAAGATTCGGAGTCCCTTTAAGATATCTAAGGATTCTCTTAATGGCTTTGAAGTGAGATAACTTAGGATTAGCTTGGAATCTTACACATAACCCCACACTAAACATGATGTCAGGTCTGGTTGCAGTGAGATAAAGCAAGCTACCTATCATGCCCCTATATGTTTTTTGATCAAAACTCTCTTTTTTCATCTATATCTAACTTAGTGGAGGTGCTCTTTTGATCCATCCATGTTAAATCGTTTTAACAATTCTAATGTATACTTTGATTGATTTAGAAATATACCATCACTTAGTTGCTTAATTTGTAATCCTAAAAAGAAATTTAGTTCTCTCATTAGACTCATCTCAAATTCATCACTCATATTCTTGGCAAAAGATTCACATAGCGATTTATTAGAAGAACCAAAAATAATATCATCAACATAAATTTGAACAATAAAAAAATTATTTTCAAAATGTTTAATAAACAATGTAGTATCAACCTTGCCTTTAGTGAAATCATTTAAAATTAAAAAAGAACTAAGCCCCTCATACCAAGCCCTAGGGACTTGTTTTAGATCATATAAAGCCTTAGTTAGCTTAAACACATGGTTAGGGAGAAGAGAATTTTCAAATCCGGGTGGTTGTTCGACATACACTTCTTCAGAAATAAAACCATTTAAGAATGCACTTTTGACATCCATTTGAAATAATTTGAAATCATTACTACTAGCATAGGCAAGGAGCATCCTAATGGCTTCTAATCTTGCCACCGGAGCGAAGGTCTCTTCGTAATCGATACCTTCTTCTTGGTTGAAACCTTTGGCCACTAGTCTAGCCTTGTTTCTAACCATGATACCACATTCATCTTGCTTGTTTCTAAAGACCCACTTAGTACCAATAACTATGTGGTCATTAGGTCTAGGAACAAGCTTCCATACCTCATTCCTCTCAAATTGATTCAATTCTTCTTGCATTGCGATAACCCAAGAATCATCTTTCAAGGCATCATCAATGCATTTTGGTTCAACTTGAGAAAGAAAAGCGGCATGGGCACAAAAATCTTTGAAAGAAGAGAGTTTGAACCCCTTTTGATGCATCTCCTATAATTAACTCCTTGGGATGAGCATCTACATACTTCCATTCCTTGGGTAAGGAAGTTTGGGAAGAAGATGCATCCAAGTTGTCATTTTGAGGAAAGGGTTCATTCAAATTTAAATTATTAAAGCCAAAATCATCATCAAAATCTTTCTTCTTAAATTCGAAAATTTCATTAAAAACCACATGAATAGATTCTTCTATAACTAAGGTTCTTTTGTTAAAAACACGAAAAGCCTTAGAAACGGAAGAATAACCAAGAAATATGCCTTCATTGGATTTTGCATCAAATTTTTCTAAGGCATCCTTTTCATTTAAAATAAAACATTTACAACCAAAAACTTTAACATAATAAACATTGGGTTTTTTATCATTCCATAATTCATATGGAGTTTTAGATAGGGATGGTCTCACTACAACTCTATTCATAACATAGCAAGTCGTATTCACGGCTTCGGCCCAAAAATATTTTGGTAAATTGTATTCATTTAACATGGTTCTAGCCATTTCTTGCAAACTTCTATTTTTCCTTTCCACTACTCCATTTTGTTATGGATTTCTTGGAGTAGAGAAGTTATGGTTATATCTGTTTATTTCACAAAAATTTTGGAAGTCATGATTTTGAAATTCACCTTCGTGATCACTTCGAATCGATGAAATCATAAAACCTTTTTCATTTTGAGTGAGTTTACAAAATTTAGAGAAACATTTGAAACAATCACTTTTGTGAGCCAAGAAATAGGTCCAAGTATATCTACTATAGTCATCCACAATTACAAAGGCATATCTGCTACCTCCTAGGTAGCAGATTGGTCCAAATAAGTCCAAATGGATCAATTGCAATGGTCTAGTGGTGCTAATTTGATTTTTTGATTTGAAACTAGTTTTTATTTGTTTTCCTAGTGGACATGCATCACATACCTTGTCCTTGATAAATTTCATGTTTGGGATACCTCTTACTAACTCTCTAGATGAAATCTTAGAAATTAGTTTCATGCTTGCATGGCCTAATCTCCTATGCCAAAGCCAAGCATCATCATTCAAAACCGAAAAACACATTTCATTACTTAATTCCACAATATTTATGGTGTAGACATTGTTTTGTTTTAAAACAATCATGGATATGTCATTGTTTGGTTTTTCAATAATGCAAACATTAGATTCAAATCTAACAACATAACCTTTATCGCATAATTGACTAATGCTTAAAAGATTATATTTTAAACCATCAACTAGCAACACATCATCAATTAAAAAACTTGATTTGTTATCTATGGTCCCCTTGCCAATGATTTTACTCTTGTTGTTGTCTCCGAAGGTGACATACCCTTCTTCTTTGCTAGTGAGCATAGAGAAATGAGATGGATCTCCGGTCATGTGCCTTGAGCATCCACTATCAAGATACCATTTTTGCTCCTAGCTTATGAGTTTGTCTACAAAAGAGGTTGGTTTTTAGGTACCCATTTGATTTTGGGTGCCTTACAAATTGATCTACTTAATTTGTAATTCAACATTGAGTTGTTTATGGTTCCTTTAGGAACCCATATCAATTTTTGTGGACTAAATTTCTTGAATGGATATTTGTAAGCAAAATGTCCCGTTTTACCACAAAAATTACATTTCAAATAGGGTGATACATGCAATGTAGGTCCTTTAATGAAGGTGGTGGGATTTTGGTGAGATCCACTCACAAATCGGATTCCACTCCTATTTTCACGTGACTCTTGTTAGCAAGGATCATGTCCAAGCCCTTGCTACCGACCTTAAACTTGTTTAGGGTCTCTTTGAGTAGCAAGTTCTCCCTTTTTGTTGCTTCCAAATGTTCACACTTAGAGCATGGGGGTAGAGAAGGGGTTTGGAGACTATTGAACTTATTCATGCTCTTTCTTAAGCAAATTGAAATTCTTACTAAGAGTTTTACATTCATCAAATAACTCATGAAAAGCGATAGAAAGTTCATCGAAAGATAACTCTTCATTAAATAACTCACTAACCTCTTCTCCTAATGCCATTAGTGCGAAGTTGGCCTCCTCTTTGTTGCTAGCTTCTTCAACCTCGGAGTCACTTGAATCATCCCACGTGGACTTCAAAACTTTCTTCTTCTTGAATTGCTTCTTCTTGTCTTGACGGCGTTCATTCTTTAAGTGTCCCGGCTTCTTGCATTCATAGCAAATAACTTGGTCCTTTTTGTGTTCAAATTTATTTTTTGTGTCATTTTTAAATTTGTTCTTTCTTATAAATTTCTTAAACTATCGAGTTAAAAGTGCAATGTCATTGTCACTGTCCTCATCACTTGATGTTCCTTTCAAGTGTTCTTCTTGTGTTCTAAGTGTCATATCCTTCCTGTTCTTTGGAAGGGGGTTCTCAAGCTCTTCATGAGCATGGCACGTCATCTCGTAGGTCATTAAAAACCTAATAAGTTTTTCAAGCGAAAATATTTCAAGATCCTTGGCCTCTTGAATGGCCGTAACCTTTGGATCCCAACTCTTTAGAAGGGATATTAAAATTTTAGTTATCAACTCAAAATTAGAAAAACCTTTACAAAGAGCTTTAAGTCCATTGATGACATCCGTAAAGCGGGTGTACATGTCTCCAATGGACTCATTTGGTTTCATCCGAAAAAGTTCATAAGAATACTCAAGAATGTTTGATTTTGGACTCTTTCACTCGGCTAGTGCCTTCATGAGTGATTTCAAGAGTGCGCCAAATATCAAATGCCGATTCACAAATAGAAACCCGATTAAACTCATTCTTATCAAGCGCACAAAGTAAGGCATTCAAAGCCTTTGCATTGAGAGCAAAAATCTTCTTTTCCAACTCATTCCACTCACTCATCGGAAGAGAAGATTTTGCAAAGCCATTTTCAACAATGTTCCAAAGTTCGAAGTCCATAGAAATGAGAAAAATCCTCATACGAGTCTTTCAATATGTATAATCCGACCCATTAAACATAGGCGGACGAGTAATAGAGTGACCCTCTTGCATACCGGAGTAGGCTATCTCTCTTGGGTTTTAAACCAATATAAGAGTAAACCTTGCTCTGATACCAATTGTTAGGATCGAAAAGGCACTAAGAGGGGGGGTGTGAATTAGTGCAGCGGATTAAAAACATAACTTTGAAGCTGACTTCGTACAAAGACAAGTTCGTAGGAAGATTTCGATTCGATGAAAGAGAACTTGTAAGAAGTTGCTTGAGTAAAGGAAATAGCAAGGAACTAAGCAATTTGCAGCTAAGTAATAAAATGATTCAGAAATGTAAACACTCACACATTCATGAATATAATGATGTATAGTGGTTCGGTCAAATGACCTACATCCACTCTTGAAGCCTTCACGATGAGGCTCCGCACTTCCACTAGTAAATCCTTTGAAGGGGAAAGACCAAATACCCCTTTTTACAACCCTTTACAAGAGATTTACACTCTTACAAGATTTCTCAAGAAGAAGAAGGAGGTGAACACTTAGCAAGAGACAAGGCTTTTCAAGACTATTCAAAGACTTAAACTTAAGATTCTAACTCTCAAAAGGGTGCCCTTTCAACTGAAAAAGGGGGGGTATTTATAGATCCAAAATGATTTCAAATTTGGGCTCCAAATTTGAAATTAAATTGGAGTTCTCGGTGCTAGCGGTGCTACCACCTATCAGAGGCGGTGCTACCACCTATCAGTCATCAAACTGATAGTGCATAGGCGGTGCTACTGCCTGGAGCAAGCGGTGCTACCACCTAGAGCAGGCGGTGCTACCGCCACTATATACTGTAGCCGGGCGGTACTACCGCCCCAGGCTAGGAGGCAGCACCACCCAGCACACGGTTGCCAAGCGGTGCTACCGCCTAGCACAGGCAGTTCTACCGTCTGGCCCATTCAGCTTTCCTGAATGGGCCTTGTTCAAGGCCCAAAAAGCCCATTAAGGGCCCGGTTGGCCCCTACCAATTTAGAGCAAGATTAATTCGAAATCCTTGCCCTAAGTACGTGCTAACTACAAAATTCAAACATAATTAACAGTGATTTAAACCAATATTCTTCAAGTCTTATTTCGGCGAGCTTTACGATGAGACTTTGGCGGTCCTCCGATATGCCCCTCGGATTTCTTCACGCGGATTCCCAGCATGCTCTCTACTTGTATGGCACGCTCAACGAGTCTTCGACAAGCTTCCGAACCTTCTCGGCAAAGTTCCACGAACCTTCAACGATCTTTGCGACGAACTTCCGAAAACTTCGGCAAGTCCCTGATTCGATCTTGGTTGGTTTCGACAACACTTCCGACGATCCTTCGGACTTCCGATGAACTCTTGAACACCCGACGGACTTGACCTCAGCAAATCACTTTATGTTTCTGACCCATCGTAGTTAATCTTGCATAATTATCTTTGACAATATAGATTAGAACAAATATTTCACCAATTGATTTTATCATCGAAATCTGATATTCAACAGAATCAATGTTGGGCCATAATGGAACATGTCAGAAGATTGGACGTCGAGCCGAAGGATCGATCAATGTATCAACAAAAGGCTTCATGCCATGAATTCGGGCATTGGGCCAATAATAGTAGACATTATGCTAAGGAGATCAGAGTTGCAGAGGTCAACATGCTGATTGGGCAATACACAACAAGAGAGAACAATTCGCCGAAGGTTCAGATGAAGCGCTAGATAAACTAATGATATGTTGGATAACATTCGATTAATGTTTTTTTAATAATTATCTAGATGGAAGTAGTTTTAGTTCTAATTGATTTGGTTTAAAATATAATTAGGCCAACTCAATTAGAGACCAACTAGGCCTTAATCAGGGCTGACTTGGGTTGAATGGATGGCCTAATCAATGACCTAGAGCCATGTCAAGCGGTGGCACCACCAAGGTTGGCAGTGGAACTGCATGAGGCTTGGCCTCCCAAGTAGTGTCTAGGTATTGGTACTGCCCAGTGTCAGGGCAAACTGGGCAAGGGTATCGCTTAGCATTGGTGGTGGTACCGCCAGTACCCTGAAGACCTAAAATGAGATTAGTTTTGGCTCTATGTTTGAATCCATTTGGGGCCTATAAATACCTCTCTTATTCTTTCTTAGGACACACAAGAACTAAGAGTAAAACCTTAGAAAAATGCTATGAAAATCTTGTGAGAATTCCCCTCCTCTAGCTCAAGTGTTGAATTCTATTTTAAGAGAGGGGTGAGTGTCTCGTAAAGGTTATCTTCTAAACCCGTGAAAAGGAGAAGAGGGTTGTAAGAGGGTAGTTAGTCTTTGCCCATTGAAGGAAGACCGTTAGTAAAAGCCGATGGCCTCGATAGAAGAAGAATCGGGAGTGGATATAGGTCGAGATGACCAAACCACTAAAAATTAGTTTGTCTACTTTTCTTTGTTGTTTACCTTTACTACAAATCGCTTTACTTGCTCACTGCCCTCACTCACTTACAAACATCTTTTTAAGGTAAAGCATATTTGATATTGGTTTTCATTGAAAGAAGCTTTTCTATTGTATGAAGTTTTGAATCATCAACAATTTTACGTACACACTAATTCACGCCCCTCTTGGTGCTGACTTGATCTTAACAGTTGGTATGAGAGTCATATTTTTTCTTATTTGGTTTAACACCCAAAGAGAAATAGTTTTTTTCAGCTTTCAAGAGGGTCTACACATATTAGAAAACTCGAATGAGAGTTTTCTTACTTTCTTTGAATTTTGATTTATGGAATATTATCGAATATGGTTTTCAACAACTCTCTAAACCTATGAATGAATGAAATGATTTTGAGAAAAAATCTTTTTTTTTAATGTCAAAGCAATGAACACTTTGTTTTATGCCTTGGACAAAAATAAATTTAATTGGATTTCGATTTGTGAAACTGCACATGAGATTTGACACACTTTTGAAATCACATATGAAGGCACAAGTAGAGTTAAAGATTTGAAAATTAATATTTTGATGTATGATTTTGAATTATTTCGAATGGAACCAAGCAGAACTATTAGTGACATGTACACCCATTTTACGGATGTTGTTAATAGTTTAAAAAGTCTTGGTAAAGGTTTTTCTAATTTTAAACTTATTAACAAGATTCTAAGATCTCTTCCAAAATGTTGGGATCTGAAAGTAACGATAATACAAGAGACAAAGGACCTAAATAATTTTTCACTCGAAGAGCTTATCGGGTCCTTAATGATATATGAAATAACATTTATGGCACATTATGAATATGAGAACAATCTTCCAAAGAATAGGAAAGATTTGGCACTTCGAACAAGACCACTTGAGTGATAACTCAAGTGATGATGATGGCCTTGAACTTATCACTTTAAAATTAAAAAAATTCATAAAATAAGAAATTAAGAAAAAAAATGAACTTAAAAAGAAGAAGGTACTAAAGAAGAAGAAAGCACTTAAGGATAAATCAAGTGCATCTAAAGACGAGGAGCAAACCAATGAAGTCAAGATGGAGAACTAAGCCTTGATGGCTCACAACGATGAGGTAAGTAACTCAATTGAATCTCTTTTACCTTACCATGAAATAACTATTGAATCTCGGATTTTGATGATGAAACTAACTGAGTATGTTTTGATGATCTAATTGTGTTTTGAGTTATGTAGGTCTACTCTCGATTAGGATTAGATAATTGATATAGGATGAATCAGCATTGCATTGGAGGAAATCATGTCAGGACAATGGACGTCGAGCCGGAGGTCCGGTCGATGATTGGCAGAAAGCATTGAATAAAGATATTGGGCATCGGGCCAAGAAGAGTGATGTTGCACCAAGAAGATCAGGGTTGCGAAATTCAATCACCGATTAGGCAACAGGTCACAAGAGAGGATGATACGCTGAAGAACTAGATAAAGCGTCGACCAATGACGTGCTCAGCAACAGGATGTTGATTCATTATAATTGTCTATATCGAAGTAGGTTAAGGTTTAATTAGTATGAAGGATTAACTATGATAGCGATGAAGGCATAAAACAAAATGACGTGCTGGAGTCTAGTGGAAAGCCGATGACCTGTAGAGAAGAGGAATCGAGAGTGGACGTAGGTCGGATGACCGAACCACTACAAAAATTGGTTTACATTTGCTTATTATCATTTATATTGTTGCAAACCATTTCATTTTACTACAATCATTTGGCTTCTTCTAAATCCTCTTAAAATCACTCAAGCTCAAGTATTTCCAATATGCTTTTCATCAAAATGTGTTTTTATCATACGAAATTTTTAAAATTATTTAAATCACCAAAATTTATTGTAATCTTACCGCTGCACTAATTCACCCCCCCTCTTAGTGCCAAATTGATCCTAATAGTTGGTATCAGAGCTCGGTATTTCTCTTTTGGATTCACACCCATGAGAAATGGCTCTTCATGGCTTTCAAGAGGGTTTTTCAATCATTCATCCTCTGTTGTTCAACGGGTCGGACTACACTTATTGGAAAACTCGAATAAGAATTTTTTGCTTTCTATGAATCTGGATTTATGGAACGTCATTAAAAGTCATTTTTAAACTCCCTCTAAACTAATGAATGAATGGTCGGATTTAGAAAAAAAATCTTTTTTTTTAAATGCAAAGGCTATGAATGCCTTATTTTGCTCTTTGGATAAAACCAAATTCAATCAGATTTCTACTTGCAAATCGGCCTTCGATATTTGACATATTGAATCTTGGATTTTGATGATGAAACTAGTCGATTATGTTTTATTGTCTAACTGCATTTTGAGTTACGTAGGTCTACTATCGTTTAGGATTAGACAGTTGATGCTGGAGGAATTGATGTTGCACCAGGTGATCATGTCAGGATATTGGACGTCGAGCTGGAGGTTCAATCGATAATCGACATAAGGCTTTGTATGTCAAGCATCGGGCCAAGAAGAGCATATTACGCCAAGGATATCAGGGTTGCGAAGGTTAACCATCGATTGGGCAACAAAACGAAGAGAGGATGATGAGCCGAAGAATCGGACGAAGCACCGACTAATGACATGCCGGGTAACTGAATGTCAATTCGTATTATAATAACTGTCTAGATCAAAGTAGAGTTTTTGTTTATATGTGTGCAGGATTAACTACGATAATGATGAAGGCATCAAGTGAAACAAAGTGCCGAAAGATAAGTGTGATGGATCGTTGGGAGTTCGAGAGTTCGACGGAAATCCGAAGATTCATTGGGAGTGCTGCTAGAACTGATCGAGAATGAGTAGGGAGCTTGCCGAAGGGTTTTCGAAAGTTCACCGGAAGGTTCATCAGAAGGTTCATCAGAAGTTCACTAAGCTTGCCAAGAAAGATCGGAGCTTACCAAAGAAGCTCGTTGGAATTTGCCAAGATCATCATGAAGTCCAGGAGCTTGCTGGGAGTCCACAGAATGGTTTTCGAGGGTTCATCAGAAGATCGTCAGAAGTTCACCGAAAGCTCACCGGAAGAAGTCTTGACTTGTCAGACTTTGTAATAGCTTAGGAAATATCTTTAATTTCATAGTTAGTATGATAATTTTGGTTAGGATTTGGTGTTAATCCTATAACCCAAGTAGGAGCCAATGGGCCTTATTTTGGACTGGTTTAGGCCAAGTTTAAGGCCCAACCAATGAGTTGGAATAGCCCGAGCAATGCTGGGGCAGTGGCACCACCCAGCACCCAAGAGCCTAGGTGGTGGCACCGTTGGCTGGGTGGTGACACTGCCCAGTGCACTGTTAGTGTCAAACTGATAGGCGGTGACACCGCCAACACTGGGAAAACTGAAAGTGATTCAAAGTTGGGCTCTAAATTTGAATTGTTTTGAGGCCTATAAATACCCCTCTTATCCATAGATCAAATACACATAAAAACTGTAAAAGAAGAAGGGAAAACTTTATTGAAATTGTGTCAAAAACTTCCCTCTTATTCTAAAGTGTGATCTAGCCTTAGAGAGGGGTGAGAGGCCTTGTAAGGGTTACCTCCTAAGCCCGTCACTAGGAGAGAGTAGTAAGGGAGTTGATCCTTGCTCGTTGGAAAGAGGATAGCTAGTGGAAAAGCCGGTGGCCTCAAGTGAAGAGGAATCGGGAGTAGATGTAGGTTGTATGACCGAACCACTATAAATCGGTTTGCGTTTATATTCTTACAATTTACTTTACTACAAACCATCTTCACTTTGATGCTCTACCTTCTCATCTCCTTCTTACGAATCAATTTACTTCTAAAGTATCTTTCATTGCGGATTTAATCGAAGCATAATTTTCAACATATGAAGTTTCTGAAAGTTGTTTTAAATCACCGAATTTATCATTCTTAACCGCTGTACTAATTCACCCCCCCCCCCTCTTAATGCCACTTGATCCCTAACAATTAGTATCAGAGTCTCGTTATTTCTCATTCGGATTTACACCCGTGAGAAATGGCTCTTCATGGATTTCAAGAGGGTTTTTCGATTGTTCATCCACCGTTCTTTCACGGATCGGACTACACATATTGGAAAACTCGAATGAGACTTTTCTTAATTTCTTAAGATTTAAAATTATGGAATATTATTGAAAACAGCTTTCAATTTTCCTCTAAACTGACGAATGAATGGTCGGACTTAGAGAAAAGATCTTTTTCTTTAAATGAAAAGGCTATGAATGCCTTATTTTGCGCTTTAGACAAAAATGAGTTTAATCGGATTTCTATGTGCGAAACGGCTTTTGAAATTTGACGAACACTTTAAATCACACACGAGGGAACTAGTAGAGTCAAAGACTCGAAAGTAAACCTCTTATTGTATGATTTTGAGCTTTTTCAAATGAAACTAAGCGAGACTATAGGTGACACGTATACCCATTTCATGGATGTTGTCAATAGTCTAAGAGCTCTTGGTAAATCTTTTTTAGATTTTGAACTCATAAGCAAGATCTTAAGATCCCTTCCAAATAGGTGAAATCCTAAAGTAACCACAATACAAGAAGCTAAAAATCTAAATGACGTTCCGATAGACAAACTCATTGGCTCATTAATAACGTATGAAATGAGCCTTTTGGAACTTGATAAACATTTGAATCACCTTCCAAAGGACAGGAACGATTTGGAACTCCAGACAATTGAATATCACTTGAGTGATGACTCAAGTGATGAGGACATTGAACACATAACAATACATTTTAACAAGTTCATTAAACAAAAATCTAAAACTAAAAATGAACTTGAATGAAAGAAGAGGCCACCAATGAAGAAGAAGAAGGCTCACCAAGAAGAATCAAGTAAAGAAGAGGTAAATTGGGCTTTGATGGGCTTCGTCAATGAGGTAAGTATCTCACCCGAAATGCTTTTACCTTTGCTTTATGAAATTACTTGAACTTTTCATGAGTGCTTAATTTAGTTGGTAGGAAATAAAAATTATTTTCAAAAATTATATAATGCTTCTCCCTTTAGCGGTTTTGAAAATTTAAAAATTTTGATCATAAAAAAAAATTATATTATTTCATGCATGTTATGATTTTGAATGATGTATGCAATGTTATGGATGATAATCATATGATATGTGATAATACAAATTCCATGCTTTCCATATCAATTTTTTTTGTTTTAAACATGATGCACATCATTTACACGAAAAACAAGAGCATGCTCATATGAAAATAATTTGCACGAAATGAAACACGTAAAAATGAGAAAATACACTATCATGATGCTTTATGTGTAATGCTTTTGATTTTAATGGGTTTAATGACAAACTTGTATTTTGAATTTATACAATGATGGCTTTCATATAAATATTTGAACATACCTTATGAAATCATCATTGATAATGATGAAATGAAAATATTAAAATTTATTGTTATGCTTAATGATTTTATGATATCATGAGAATATTAATGATTTTATGATATCTTGATGACAAACTCATGTTTGGTTTTAAAATTTAATACTCATCTTTTGAAACATAAGTACACTTATATAGAATAAACAACTTAAAATGAAACACATTATCATGATAAATTGAATCTCATGTCTTGAAGTAATGTGTTATATTTTTGTCTTGATGATTTTTATAATGAAACTTGCCTTTCATTTTTGAATACTTATTTTGATTTGGCATAAAAAGACAAATAATGAATCCATGTATACTATGTTCATATAAGTCTCTTGAATCTCGAGAATGATTTTGATAATTTGATTACGAGTTTTGAGTTGACAAAATGAGTTTGAATGATTTTATGACTCCTCTCTTGATCTTTGAAATCATGACTTTAAATTCTTGACTTTAGATATTTTTGTGAATCAAAATACTTTCCTCTATGATTGCTTCTTTTTATCATTTAACAAAGAGAAAAACAATTCAAATCCATGTCATTTATGAATCTCATAAATAATGTTAATGATTTTGATGATTCGAACTTGAATGAGTTTTATCACAATCCAAGTTTTGATATCTTAACATCTATATACTTAGAATTTCTTTTAAAATGTAATCTTGATAAAAACTATTATGCAAGAATCAAGTTGTTTTACTATCTATTCTCAAATGAATCATGTTCTTCTAAAGCCTACACATCATATCCTTCATGATATAGGAATGACATGATTTCTTTGCATTATTGTTTTGAATGCATCATGTAAAAATTGAAATATTGATTGATGCAAAATTATTTCATTGAAACATTAATCCTCCCCTTCCTTTCAATAATGACAAAGGGGGAGTTAGCATGCTAGCTTGTATATTATAAGAGAAAATGGCAAATATAGCTAGCTAGAACTTACAAAAAGGCAAAGCTTGTACTTCTCAAGATGAGAAATTGCAATGTTGCATTTTTCTCATGAGCTTGCATGTTTAAAATGTTGTAATTTTTATAAAATTACTCACTCATTGCAAACAAGAAGTTGCTAGCTTAAGGCAAATGCTTGCTAGCTTGTGCATCACAAGAAGAATTTTGCTAGAACAAGCAAAAATTACTTATTAACATATCATAAATTGCTAGCATCTTAAAAAGTACCTTAAGTGTTTACTTGAATGATAAATTAATCTTCATAACTTGATTTCGATGATAGATTTCATAACTTAGTTATGAACCATGAATGATATCTTTTGATCCTTGTTGATTTTTCATATTGATATCTTTCATTACATGATATGATTGAATCATTGATTTATTCTTTTTATCATGGCATAAAAATACATGCAAAATATGCTAGCATTGGTATCCATGACTTGAACTTAATTGCATGCTTAAATTGATTTTTTCTCCTATGCTTCAATACTTCTTTGTATGATTCATGACTTGATGATTGAAATATTCATGTAGAATTTTGATATGTATCGCTTGTCATGATTTGAATATTGATGTAAAAGAAATTGTGTTCTTCTTGATATCTTTTATGATGAATCATTGAATCATGACTTGATCTATGAGAATGATATGTTTTATTTGTATCATGATTCTTGGTTGTATACCCTTTATCATGAATTGAAAATTGATGCTAAAGAGAATATTTACAATTCATGATCTTGATCTCTCGGATTAACAACTTGAATTTTTTTTTAATCAAGATCCTTTTAAGAAAATTGTTATCTATATTGTGATCTTGATGTCTTATTCTTGAATGAAATTTGCTTGATGAATTCATGGATATAAACCTTCTCTTTTATCTTTATTGATTGTCATAGTTTCAAAATTTATGTAAAGGGAAACAAATTGCACTCTTTCCTTCTTTTTGAGAATGATAAAGGGGGAGAAAAATTAATAGCTTGTGCATTGAAAATGAAAGCTAAATTTCACTTCTCAAGAGAAAAGAAACAAAAATTACATGCATATTGCAAAGGAAGCAAAGAAAGTATAACTTGCATATCTTTAAATACTATTTCCTTACACTTCTCAAAGAAGAATAGAAAAACTTACGATCATGAATGCCATCACAACAAATGCCATCTTGCATATCTTGAAACTTGCTATAATTGAATGGTATGATTGGATGTTGTATTGCAAAGCTATGCTTAAATGTTGTATGATGTGATTAATAGCTAGTGTGTTGTAAAACTTGCATATCTTTTAAACTAGCTATGATGCAACTTCTCCTTTTTGTTGATGACATAGGGGGAGAAGTAGATTGATGACTTCATGCATTGAATTGAATATTTTATATATTTGCATGATGATTTTATTATTCTCATATTTTGTGATGAATGTTGCTTGGATTTGGAATAATCCAAGTGTTCTATCAATGGCATATTAATAGGGGAAGTTTGATTAAACTCTAGGGAGTTATACTTAACTCTATTAGTCTTCAATTAGTTGTCATCATCAAAAAGGGGGAGATTGTTGAATCTCAGATTTTGATGACGAAACTAATTGATTGTGTTTTGTGATCTAATTATGTTTTGAGTTACGTAGGTCTACTATCGATCAAGATTAAACAATTGACACTAGAGAAATTGATGTTGCACCGGGTGATCACGTTAGGATATTGGATGTCGAGCCGGAGGTTCGATCGATAATCGACAGAAGGCTTCATACGTCAGGCATCGGGCTAAGAAGAGCATGTTGTGCTAAGGATATCGGGGTTGTAGAGGTCAACCATCGATTGGGCAACAAAATGCAAGAGAGGACGATGCACTGAAGAATCGGAAGAAGCACCGACTAATGATGTGTCAGGCAACTGAATATCAATTCGCATTGTAATAACTGTCTAGATCGAAGTAGACTTTTTGTTTGTGTGTGTGCAGGATTAACTACGATAACGATGAAGACATAAAACAAAAATAAAGTGCCGGAAGACAAGTGTGATGGATTGTTGGGAGTTTAAGAGTTCGACGAAAATCCGAAGATTCATTAGGAGTACTATGAAAACTGGTCGAGAATGAGTAGGGAGCTTGCCGAATGATTTTCGAAAGTTCACCGGAAAGTTCGTCAGAAGTTCATAGAGCTTGCCATGAAAGATTGGAGCTTGCTAAAGAGGCTCGCTGGAACTCACCAAGATCATCGTGAAGTCCAGGAGCTTGCCGGGAGTCCGCATAATGGTTTCCGAGGGTTCGTCAGAATATCGCTAGAAGTTCACTAGAAGCTCGTCGGAAGAAGTATTGACTTGTCGGACTTTATAATAGTTAGGAAATGTCTTTAATTTCATAGTTAGCATGATAATTTAGGTTAGGATTAGGTGTTAATCCTATAACCCAAGTGGGAGCCACATGGGCTTTGTTTCGAACTGGTTTGGGCCGAGTTTAAGGCCCAACCAGTGAGCTGGAATAGCTCGGGCAATGGCACCGCCCAGGCTGGGCCGATGGCACCGCCCAACACCTGAGAGCCCAAGCGGTGGCACCGCCCGGTGTACTGTCAGTGTCAGATTGACAGGCGGTGGCATTGCCACTGACAAGTGGTGACACCGCCAGCACCGAAAAAACCAAAAGTGATTCAAATTTGGGTCCTCTTAAGGCCTATAAATACCCCTCTTATCCATGGATCAAATACACACAAAAACTAAGAAAAAAGAAGGGAAAACTTTATTGAAATTGTGTCAAAACCTTCCCTCTTATTCTAAAGTGTAATCTAGCCTTAGAGAGGGGTGAGAGGCCTTGTAAGGGTTACATCCTAAGCCCATCAAAAGGAGAGAGCTATAAGGGAGTTGATCCTCGCCCGTTGGAATGAGGATAGCTAGTGGAAAAGCTGGTGGCCTTAAGTGAAGAGGAATCGGGAGTGGACGTAGGTCGTATGACCGAACCATTATAAATCAGTTTGCGTTTATATTCTTGTAATTTACTTTACTGCAAACCATCTTCATTTTGATGCTCTACCTTCTCATCTCCTTCTTACAAATCAATTTACTTCTAAAGCATCTTTCGTTGCTGATTTAATCGAAGTATAATTTTCAACGTACGAAGTTTTTTAAAGTTATTTTAAATCACGAAATTTATCGTTCTTAACTGTTGAACTAATTCACCCCCCCCCTCTTAGTGCCACTCGATCCCTAACATGACACACACTTGCAATCATGCATGAGGGCACTAGTAGAGTCAAAGACTCGAAAGTAAACCTCTTAATGCATGATTTTGAGCTTTTTCGAATGGCACCAAGTGAGACTATTAGTGACATGTACACCTGTTTCACGGATGTCATCAATAGTTTGAAAAGTCTTGATAAATGCTTTTCAAATTTTGAACTCACTAACAAGATCTTAAGATCCCTTCTAAAAAGGTGGGATCCTAAAGTAACGACGATACAAGAAACTAAAGATCTAAATGAATATCCATTGGAAGAACTAATTAGCTCATTGATGATGTATGAAATGAGCTTTTTGGAACTCGATGAACACATGAACTACCTTCTAAAGAACAGGAAGGATTTGTCACTTCGCACATAAGAATGCCACTTGAGTGATGACTCAAGTGATGAGGACAATGTTAAGGACATTGAACTTTTCACTAAGAAATTTAATAAGTTCATTAAGCAAGAATTAAACAATATAAATGAACTTAAAAAGAACACCAACTCTTGCTATGAATGCAAGAAGTTGGAGAGCTCTAAAGATGAGTACACAAAAGTGAAGAAGAATGTGTACAAAGAAGATGAAGATGCAAACTACGCTTTGACGACCTTCAACTACAAGGTAAGTAACTCACCCGAAATGTTGTTATGTTGTTTTGAAATTACAGGATCTCATTCATGTGTTGCTTGATTTAGTTAGTATGATTTTTTTATCATGCTTTTCTTGTATTTCTGAAAATTAAAATGATACTTGCATGATTTGTGATAATACTTGTACAACAAATAGGATTAATCCATGCATGTGTATCTTGATGTTTTATATTACTTTTTGGATTTATAAAATGATACATGGTTTTGGCATGATCTTATTGGGAAATCTAGGGGTGACATCACATGTGCAGCAGAATAATAGAAAATAAAATATCCTAGATTTTCATAAAAAGATTTCATCATCGTGTGACGATCAGTGCAAAAAACAAATCCACGAATCCAAAAACTATGTATATGAAAAAGATACTACCTAGGGAGATTATATATCCCTAAGATTCCTATAGATCTATAGGGGAGGATGAAGGAGGTCAAGTATCCTCCTCTCTAACGGTGATCCACATGGTAGGAGCTGTAACTATGCTCCTCTTTGGGAAGAGGAGAATAAAAGGTGGCTACTAAGAAAACCCTAGCCTATGGACCTTTGGTTCCCTCCTATTTATAGAGGCCCCCTATAAATGGATCCTGCCCTATTGGGTATTGGATCTCCATCTAATTACCTAAGCCTCTTAGATTAATGGGTCTCTACCAATAATCTAGCTCGTATTGGATCTCATCCATGGGATCTAATAATATAGGGGCTTATTGGATATCCAATAAGATAGGGGCTTCGGCAGATATTTCATATCTAAACCTCTACTCTTTGCAATACCTACCATACGTGTGTAACCCTCTACGTCCAATATTGAGTTGGCCATGAGTCATACCTGTCAGAACTCCTTTTGACTCAGTGAATTATTATCTCCATAATAATTCACTCGACTCATCGATTGTGGACGTACTAGGCCATTATGTCGGAATCCCCAAATGATACAGGGGAATCTAATCCTTTGGACCTATCTATCCTTAGTTACCATTTACCTATAGTTCCTCATCTATCTAATATCCCAAAGACCATATATCAAGCATGGTGCTGTCAAGCCCATACGGTTTCTAATCGAGTCTCGCTCTAATTGGATTCTCTTAAACAACTCTTTCTCTCTCAAATAGAATGATCCCGACTAAGGATTAGCCTGAGCAAGGATACATGAGATATTTCTCTCATGATACTGAGAGTATATGATCCTCTATTGACACTCAATTATCTTCGTAAGGTTGGCTACCATTCCCAAAAACTGATTGTACTATATCTAGAACTTTCTAAACCTATAAGTTTGATATCAAAGAATGGAGTACTCATACAAGGCATCTTTGGTATCTCAAGTCTAAGGACTAGATACGCTATTGGGACTATAAAATCATTATCTGACATGAGGTGTCAATAACCATCCAGCATTCCGTAAGCGGATCAATTGATGAACTCATTCTCCAATGAGCACCTATACTGTATCCTTAGTGTCCCTACATGAGTAGCTACAAGACTAGTCATCTCCATCATATGGATGGGTATATAGCACACCAGTCTGTTCGGTTATCTTGACATCCCTCTCGAGTAACTTATGACCATGATTATTAAAGGTTTGCATTTAAAGGTGAATCGGTCTCATTATTATGATCTCATTATGATCTGATTCCCATTTTACAAATCCATTGATATCACAATATACATCCAGATAATATGAGAAAATACTAGTAATCATAAGTAGAGAGATTGATGTAGCATGTTACAGGTGCCATCACTCATGTGACTGACTTGTAGGGTACCTATAACTAGTAGATCTTTGATTTTTAATACTAATATAAAAACATATAAGAAGGAAAAATCTTGTTATAACTAATAACAATGAAAGAAATAATATTAGAATTGAAATGATGCTTGATAAGTTTGATGTATTTGATCTTGATGGTTTTGATGGCAAAACTTTTGTTTCGATTTTAAACGTGATACACAATTTTTTGTTGGAAGATGTCACATGCTTAATATGTTATATTTTTCAACTTGAAGATCTTTTTGATGAAATTTGTTTTTCGGTCTTAAACATGATGCATATCTATGTATGATAATGTCTTGAGAGTATTTTGATGATAGATGCTTGTATCATGCTTATGATTTGAAATCTTCCATTTTGGATGAATGGGTCTTAATTGTTTTTATGACAATTTTTAGATGACGTATCACATTTTTTTTTAAACTTGTGTTTCAGTTTTAAACT
Organism: Musa beccarii; assembly: GCA_024322285.1. Lineage (NCBI taxonomy): Eukaryota > Viridiplantae > Streptophyta > Magnoliopsida > Zingiberales > Musaceae > Musa > Musa beccarii. The sequence continues at coordinate 39,536,785 of CM044401.1, forward strand.
TGATAAACATTTTTATAATACAAAAAGGACTTGAGCATGCTTACATTAATCAATCCACATTGCTATCAACAATTTTTCTGAATGAAAGAAACATGGTTTTGATGATGCTTTCAATTCTAAATATGATGCTTCATTTTTGCATGAAAAATTTGAACATGATTACTTAAATTGGTACACATAAAAATGGAAAAATGTACCATCATAATGTTTCACATTTGATGTTATGTTTTGACGATGAAACAATCATATAATTATATGAAACTTGGTTTTAAACATGATACTCATCTTCTAAAACTTTTAGAACACAATTATATGGAACAATCAATTTAAAATGATACACATTATCATAATAAATTAAATTTTATGTTTTGAAGCAATGTGTTATATTTTTGTCTTGACGATCTTTATGACAAAGTATGCATTTCAATCTTGTATATTGATACTTGTTTTTATGAAATGCAAATGCATGCTTATAAGAAGAATCACATAATTGAAACACAATATATTTTTTATCTTATCGAGATCAATAAATTTATCTATGTAATTTTGTAAATTTCTTAAATTATGAATGAGATTTTGATGATGTGTTAAAGAATCCATTTATATGAATCTATGAAAATTATTTTAATGATGAGTATGGAGTTGTCAAGTTGAATTTGAATATTCTTTTAATGATTCTTGACTCTTCTTTTAATATCTTAGAATCATAACTTGACTTTTGTGAATTGAGATTTCTTATGCATGAAACAAATTGTTATATTCGTTATTTGCTACCAAATGAATCATGATTGATATCATTGCTATTATACCTCCTATGATTCATGTTGTAAAGAAAGAATTTATAACTCGTGATGCAATGAGATTTCTTATGCAATAATCAAGTGCTCATGTTATTCTTTGCTAAAGAAAATATTTATAATTTATTTTCTTGATAATTATAACTTAAAACTTTTAAAAATCAAGATCGTATACCATGATTGTTTTATTTATCAAAAGAGAATTTTTCAAATAAAATATGACTTGTCTCTTGATTTCTCAGAACTATATACTTGAAATTCTTTTTTTTTTGTGAACTTGATTACTTGATATGTCTCTTGATTTCTTAGTGACTTCTTGATGATTCATGACTTCTATTTTTAAACTTTCGGAATCACAACTTTAGTTTGTTGAAATCATGACTTATTGAGCCATGATGGTTTGAATTCATGAATCGATGATTTTTATTTGATACTTGAAATTTTCTTCTAATCTTGATGTATGAATCATATTCTCATATAATTATTTTATGAATGAAATGAACACTTTGAACCATGAATGACATCCCTTGGTATTGATCTTTGTTGATTTTTCATATTGATACCCTTTATGACATGATTTCTTTACATTTTTCCCATATATGCATCATGTGATGATTGAAATATTGATTGATACAAATTTACAATTGATATAAAAGTTTGTATCATTGGTTCCTCCTTCCTTTTTGACATTGACAAAGGGGGAGAAGGGTTTGCTAGCTTGTGCATTGCAAATGAAAACAAATTGCTAGCATGCAAAAGAAGACTAGCAAGCTTGCACTTCTCAAAAGAGAAAAAGAAATTGCAAAGTTACACATTTTTAACTTATTAGCTTGCATATTTAAAGTGATGTAAAGTTTACAAAATTGTTAGCTCATTACAAGCAAAAATTGCTAACTCGAGCAATGCAAAGAAAAGCAACTTGCTAACTTACACTTCTCAAAGGAGAATAGAAAAACTTGCTATCATGAACACCATCACAAATTGCTACCTTACAATCTCAAGAGAAGCAAAGGCAAAACTAAGTTGCACTTCACAAAAGAGAAGAAACAATTGCTATCTTGCCTACCTTTAGAAGAAAAAGTGCAAACTTGCACATCTCATGAAGCAAGTGAAAAATTGGTATCCTTGCACAAATTTTAAACTTGCTATGATTGGGTGATGTAAATCTTGCTAGTGCATTGTAAAACTTACATATCTTTTAAACTAGCTATGATGCAACTTCTCCTTTTTGTTGATGACAAAGGGGGAGAAGTAGATTGATGACTTCATACAATGTATGATGCATTGTATATTTTGAAATAATGCATGATGTTTTTGTACATGTTACTTGGATTTGTTGAAATCCAAGGGTTCTATCAATATGGCATATTGATAGGGGAAGTTTGGTTAAACTCCGGGAGTTAAGATTAACTCCATTATCAATTAGTTGTCATTATAAAAAAGGGAAAGATTGTTGAATCTCAGATTTTGATGATGAAACTAATTGAGTATGTTTTGATGATCTAATTGCGTTTTGAGTCATGCAGATCTACTTTCGATCAGGATTAGATAATTGATACAGGATGAATCAGCATTGCGCTGGAGGAAATCACGTTAGGACATTAAACGTCAAGCCGGAGGTCCGATCGATGATCGATAGAAGGCTTCAGACAAAGATATTGGGCATCGGGCCAAGAAGAGTGTTGTTGTGCCAAGGAGATCAGGGTTGCAAAAGTTAACCACCGATTGGGTAACAGGTTGCAAGAGAGGATGATGCACCAAAGAATCGGATGAAGAACTGACCAATGACGTGCCGAGCAACAGGATGTTGATTCATTATAATGTCTAGATCGAAGTAGGTTAAGGTTTAATTAGTGTGTAGGATTAACTACGATAGCGATGAAGGCATAAAGCCAAACGACGTGCTAGAGTCAAGTGTGATCAAATCGCTGGGAGTTTGAGAGTTAGTCGAAAGTCTGAAAATTCATTGAAAATGCTACCAAAATTGGCCAAGAGTGAGTCAGGAACTTGACTAAGGGTTTGTCGGAAGTTCACCCAAAATACTTATTGGAGAATTCTTGGAGCTCACCGAGAAAGATTAGAGCTTACTAAAGAAGACTCGTCGGAACTCACCAAGATCATCGTGAAGTATGGGAGCCTACCGGGAGTCCATCGGAAGATGTCTAAGAGTTCGTTGGAAGTCCATTGGAAGTTCGTTGGAAGCTCACCGGAAGAAGCCTTGACATACCAAATTTAGATTTACTTAGAAAATATCTTTAATTTTATAGTTAGCATGTAACTAAGGTTAAGATTAGGTGGTAATCACCTTAACCCAATAGGGGCCAACTGGACCAGAATCAGAGCTGTGTTGGGCCGGATGAAAGGCTCAAATAGTGCCCTAGTGCTACGTCAAGCGGTAGCACTACCAGGTGGGCGGTAGAACCGCCTGAAGGCTCAGTCTTCAAGATTGAGTCTAGGCAATGTACCTTCTAATCTAGGCAGTGCTATCACTCACTGAAAATGTGTTTGGGCGGTGGTACCGCCCAGTACACTGATAGTGGTAGTGTCCGAAGCGGTGGTACCACCCAGCATTGGCGATGATCAATTAGTTTCATCATTAAAATATGAGATTCAACAACTACCACTATTAGTATACTGGGCGGTACCTACGTAACTCAAAATGTAGTCTAGACAATAAAACATGATCAATTAGTTTCATCATTAAAATCTGAGATTCAACAACTACCACTATTAGTATACTGGGTGGTGGTACCGCCCAGTATACTGATAGTGGTAGTTGTTGAATCTCAGATTTTAATGTTGAAACTAATTGATCGTGTTTTATTGTCTAGACTACATTTTGAGTTATGTAGGTCTATTCGATCAGGATTAGATAGTTGACGCAGGAGAAATTAACGTTGCGCTGGAGGAACATTTCAATATATTGGATGTCGAGCCGGATGTCCGATCGACAATCGACAGAAGGCTTCGGACATTGGGCATCGGGACAAGAAGAGAGGGTTGTGCTAAGGAGATTGGGGTTGCTGAGGTCAACCATCGATTGGGTAATGGACCGTAAGAGAGGACGGTGCGCCGAAGAATTGCACGAAGCACTGACCAATGACATGCTGGGCAACAAAATATCAATTCATATTATAATAATTATCTAGATTGAAGTAGAGTTTTTGTTTGTGTGTATGCAGAATTAACTATGATAACGATAAAGATATAAAGCAAATATCGGAGTCAAGTTGTTGGGAATTCGAGAGTCCACCGGAAGTCCGAAGGATCATCAGAAGTTCATCAGAAAGTTCATCAGAGGTTCGTGGAGCTCACCGAGAAGGTTCAGAAGCTTGCCCAAGATTTTTCAAACTCTCCACAAGTCCAGGAGCCTACTAGGAGTCCACCGAAAGAAATCTGAGGGTGCGTCGAAAGTCAGCCGGAAGTTCGCTAGAAAGCTCACTGGAAGAAGACTCAACATTATCGATTGTTAATTTGCTTAGAATTATGTTTCAATTTAATAGTTAGCACATAATTAGGGTAAGGATTAGGTAATAATCCTGTTTAACCCTTGTAGGGGCCAATTGGGTCTTATTTGGGCTGATTTGAGCCGAAGTTAGGGCCCATTCAGCCTTACTAGAATAGTGCTAGAATAGTGTGGCGGTGGCACCGCCCAAGGACCGAAATCCTAGGTGTTCTAGGCGGTGGCACCGCTGCCTCGAGCGGTGGTACCGCCCAGTACATTGACCATGTCAGTGTGTAAGGCGGTGGTACCGCCTAGCACTAGCGGTAGTACCGCCCATACCCCGAAAAATTAGGATAATTCAAATTTGGGCTCCAAATTTAAATCACCTTGGGGCTTATAAATACCCCTCTCATTCATGGTTGAAAAACACATAAAATTGACAAAGAAAAAGGAAAAACTTTATTATAATAGTATCAAAATCTTTCCTCTAATTCTAAAGTGTGATCTAGCCTTAGAGAGGGCTGAGAGGCCTTGTAAGGGTTACCTCCTAAGCCCATCAAAAGGAGAGCATTATAAGGGAGCTTGTCTTTGCCCGTTGGAAAGAAAACACCTAGTAGAAAGCCGGTGGCCTCAAGAGAAGAGGAATCAGGAGTGATGTAGTGTCACGAATGGTCGTCGCACACTCGTAGCAACTTCGTTCAACATTCCGTTCGTCGCTTGCCCATGCATGTACATATCCTTGGTAGCCTATTTTGCCATGTTTTTGGTGTGTTTTCCTTGTAAAAATATAAGAAATAGCAGCTCACAGTGCTGCAAAATGATTGCTTGCTACATCTGCCCAAAACCCCAAAAATAGCACCGTTTTCGTGTGCCACGGGCTGATTTCTGCAGCCCACAGCCACCCAAATTTTGTCAGCTATCTCAGCACCTTGGAACCCCCCAGGTGGCACATGGCTGGATGGGTCTTCAGTATAGTGTCGGGTGTTGAACACTTTCACAAGTTTGCACATCAACTTGACGGAAACTTGCCTTCACGCTCGGCACTTGGGGAGTAGTTGTTTGCGGACTTGCAACTGCTTATTCACCCTTCTAAAGTCCTTGTTTTCCTTCTCTCTTTCTCTGCTTTCCTACACTCCAAGTGCACACTCAATTGCTTGTAAAACTTTCCTCTTCACGAGACATCGGGACATGTCTATCACTCATTTTCAGAACTAATCAACTTCTCTTTTTACAAGTCCTACAGGACCTACACGAGGTTGCAACTCGGCTGACCCTTTTCGGATGTGTATGTCGCAAGGGCACCTCAAGACTTAGGTAATTCCAGCTAAGTGCGTGACATTGAAACCATTGCCGATAGTAGTTCACAAAACTAAGGAAGGATCTTAGCTCTAGCACCTTCCTTGGAGTACTCCATTTTGCCACAGCTTGCACCTTTGACTTGTCCATTCGAATGGAACCATTGCTGATTCGATACCCCAAGAATAAGATCTCCGTCTGAGCAAAGTAGCACTTCTCTCTTTTCACGAACAAAGTATTCTCTCTAAGAACTTTGAAGATTGTTCGAAGGTGCTCAATATGCTCCTCAAGTGTTCGGCTGTAGACGACGATATCGTCCAAGTAGACGACCACAAACTTGTCTAAATACTCCTTGAAAAGCTGGTTCATAAGAGTGCAGAATGTGGCTAGAGTATTGGTTAAGCCGAAAGGCATCACCAAGAACTCAAACGCTCTATACTTTGTCACACAAGTAGTCTTCGCTTCATCACCTTCAGCAATACGCACCTGCTAATACCCCGATTGAAGGTTGAGTTTGGAGAAATACTTTGCTTTGCCCAGTTGGTCAAACAAGTCCGCAATAAGTGGGATGAGATATTTGTTCTTCACAGTCACCTTGTTAAGGGCTCGATAATAGATGCATAGTCAGAGACTCCCATCTTATTTCTTTTGGAAGAGAACTGGAGCTCGCGAAGAGGGAAGCTCTGATCGGTTCTTTCAAGGAAGGAACCAGTTTTGTGACCGGTTTTGTGAACTACTCCCTCATGAGGAGCGGGGCAAAGCTTCCCTCTTCGCGAGACGTCGGGACTTGTCCGTCGCTCATTTTTAGAACCAATCAACTTCTCTTTTTACAAGTCCTACGGGACCTGCACAAGGTTGTAACTCGGCTGACCCTTTGTGGACGCGTATGTCGCAAGGGCACCTTAAGACTTAAGCAATTCCAGCTAAGTCCGACCGAAGTGGGTGTAAGGGTACTTCTTGACTTAGACAACTCCAACTAAGTCTGTGTTTGCCGCAAGGGTGCCTCACCACTTAGGCAATTCTATCTAAGTACGTGACATTGTGGTATCAGAGCAAGTAAGTATTTTGAGTAAGCAGTGAAGAAACTTCGCAATCTCGCTATGGCGAAACAACGTGGTGAATCGAGCAAAATGGGGCAAGTCAGAATATTGCCCCAAGCTGCCACAGGAGGGCTGCATGTGTAAACTTGCTCTCTCACTACTGGAGCCACTCATGAGGAGCGAGGCAGTGAGCATGATGAGCGAGAAGTTGGCTGCTCGCCATGAGTGGAGGAGGTATAATCTGGAGTGCCAACCGGAAAAAAGAGCCACAGAGAGAGGATCACAGCGGTGGAAACCCGCTTGGATGTTCTTGAAGCGAGTTTGGATGAACTCTACCAAGGCCAAAGTAGGCTTCTTAGCATAGAGAGCTCACAAGAAGAAGCTAAATCCCAGATCGACAAGGTTGAAGCCCTAGTCGACCGACTGATAGATGACACAAAGGACTCTGTGCAACATTTGCAAGATATGGTGACGGAACTCACTTCCAGAGCAGCAATGCTCACAAGGGTGTTGAATGTGGGGGGAAGCAACACCCGCATTGCGCAGACACAAAGCTTCAGGGTGCCCGACCCACGTTGTTATGGGGGTGCTAGAGATGCGAAGGAGCTCAAGAATTTCCTATTTGATATGGAATAGTACTTCCGAGCTATGAGGCTAGACTCTAAGGACACCAAAGTTTCGATAGCAACTATGTATCTGAATGGAGATGCAAAGCTTTGGTGGAGAACCCGTTGGGAAGAGATTCAACAAGGTCGGTGCCGAGTGGACACATGGGATGACTTGAAGCGTGAGTTGAGAACTCAATTCCTGCCCGAGAACACTGAGTTCGTCGCAAGGTGGAAGTTGAGACAACCCACCAAACGACATCCATTCGGGACTATGTGAAGCAATTTTCTGCATTGATGCTAGACATTCAGGACATGTCTAAAAAAGATAAGCTGTTTAGCTTTCTTGACGGCCTGAAGCCATGGGCTCAATAGGAACTTTATCGACGGAATATCACTGATCTGGTTGGAGCAATTGCAGCTGTAGAAAGGCTCATCGACTTTGTTTCTTCAGAGGACCTGAGGAAGAAGAAATAGTCTATCGGAAATCGCCATCCAAAGCATCCTCTTGGGAAGGAACCTGGGGGCGAGTAAAGGAAGAAGAGTTTCTATAAGAGGCCGAACTCAAACGGTAGGGCCTCAAGACCTAGTGGATGTTTCTTATACGGTGGGCCACACAGGGTGTGGGAGTGCCCACAAAAGCAGGCACTCAATGCCTTATCAGCTTCCATCAACCCCCCCAAGCCAAGCAAGGGCAAGGTAGTTGCTCTCAGTTCGAGTAGCTCCGAATTGGGTAGCGACAATGAGAAGTCGCAAGGACCCCGAATGGGTGCGATGCATTTGTTGAATGTATTGCGGGGTCAAGTGGGGGAGAACCTGAAGACGACGCAACAAAAAGTAGGAAGCAGTGAGCTGATGTACGTAAATATCAAACTCAACGGCCAAACCACCCGAGCAATGGTGGACACGAGTGCTACCCACAACTTCATCGCCGACTGAGAAGTAAAGCGGCTTGGGCTAATCTTAGAGAAGAACCCAAGTCGGATGAAGGCAGTCAACTCGGAGGCCAAGCGAATCTCTAGGCTAGCAAAGGGAGTCTCCATCACGATCGGATCATGGAGCGGGTGCACAAACATGATGGCGGTGTCATTGGATGACTTCCAAGTGATTCTCGGAATGGAGTTCATGTACGCAGCAAAGTTGGTGCCGATGCCATTCCTAGACTCCTTATGTCTGATAGGAGATGACAACCCTTGTGTGGTTGATGTCTTTCGGAGAGGAACCCAGGATCCCCAACAACTATCAATGGTGCAATTAAAGAAAGGTGTGCGCAAAGGAGAGTTAACCTTTGTGGCAGTTGTAAAGCTGGAAATGCTCGATGGGGAGGCCATTAAAGAACCTGCTGTGGTAGCAAATGTTCTGAAGGAGTTCATAGATGTTATGCCACCTGAGTTACTGAAAACTCTGTCACCACACAAAGGCATGGATCATCTTATTGAGCAGGAGCCGAGAGTGAAGCCTCCAACGAGACCACCATACCGCATGCCCCCTCCTGAGTTGGCAGAGCTCAGAAAGCAGTTAGATGAACTGCTAAGTGGTGGTCTCATCCACAGTTCCAAAGCACCATTCGGAGCTCCAGTTCTCTTCCAAAAGAAACAAGATGGGAGTCTCCGAATATGTGTCGATTATCGAACCCTTAACAAGGTGACTATAAAGAACAAATATCCCATCCCGCTCATTGCAGACTTGTTTGACCAACTAGGCAAAGAAAAGTATTTCTCCAAACTCGACCTTCGGTCGGGGTATTGGCAGGTGCGTATTGCTGAAGGTAATGAAGCGAAGACTACTTGTGTGACTAGGTATGGAGCGTTTGAGTTCTTGGTGATGCCTTTCGGCTTAACCAATGCTCCAGCCATATTCTACACTCTTATGAACTAGCTTTTCAAGGAGTATTTGGACAAGTTTGTGGTCGTCTACTTTGACGATATCGTTGTCTATAGCCGAACACTTAAGGAGCATATTGAGCACCTTCGAACAATCTTCAAAGTTCTTAGTGAGAATACTTTGTTCGTGAAAAGAGAGAAGTACTACTTTGCTCAGATGGAGATCTAATTCTTGGGGCATCGAATCGGCAATGGTTCCATTCGAATGGACAAGTCAAAGGTGCAAGTTGATGGAACTAAGGTTATACAACTTCTTAGGCCTAATAAGTTAGGAATTGTCAATATTTTAAATTTTCGATATGCTGCGCAAAATATCAATCAAACATCGACTTTATGCAAACTTTATGACTGTCACGTTTTTCGATGAAACCAATATTATTCAACTTACCTAGGTTTAATAAGTTGGGAATGGTCAATATTTTAAATTTTCAATACAATGCGCAAAAAACTGATCAAACATCGACTTTGTACAAACTTTATGACCACCACATTTTTTGGCGAAGATAATATTTTTCAAATTCCCCAGGCCAGATATGTTGGGAATGGTTAGTATTTTGAATTTTCGAGACAGTGCGAAAAAAATTGATCAAACATCAACTTTAGACATACTTGATGACAATCATATTTTTTTGGCGAAACCATTACAACCGTCATGTTTTTTGACGAAACCAAGGTTATACAAATTCTTAGGCCTAATAAGTTAGGAATGATCAATATTTTGAATTTTCGATATGCTGCACAAAATATCAATCAAACATCGACTTTATGCAAACTTTATGACTGTCACATTTTTCGGCGAAACCAATGTTATTCAACTTACCTAGGTCTAATAAGTTGGGAATGGTCAATATTTTAAATTTTCAATACAATATGCAAAAAACCGATCAAACATCAACTTTGTATAAACTTTATGACCATCACATTTTTTGGCGAAGACAATGTTATTCAACTTCCCTATGCCTGATATGTTGGGAATTGTTAGTATTTTGAATTTTCGAGATGATGCAAAAAAAATTGATCAAACATCGACTTTGTGAAACTTTATGACCATCACATTTTTTGGTGAAAGCAAGGTTATACCACTTCCCTTGGCCTAATAAGTTGGGAATGGTCAATATTTTAAATTTTTGAGACTGTGCGAAAAAAACTAATCAAACATCAACTTTGAGCAAACTTTATAACGATCATGTTTTGTTAGCAAAACTGAAATTATACAACTTCCCTAGACCTAATAAGTTGGGAATGGTCAATATTTTGAATTTTCGAGAGCGTGCGCAAAAAACCGATCAAACATCGACTTTGTGCAAACTTTATTATTGTCACATTTTTGGGTGGCACCATGGTTATACAACTTCCGTAGGCCTAATAAGTTGGGAATGATTAATAATTTAAATTTTTGAGATGGTACACAAAAAACCGATCAAACATCGATTTTGCGCAAACTTTATGGCCGTCACGTGTTTTGGCGAAGACAATGTTATTCAACTTCCCTAGGCCAAATAAGTTGGGAATAGTTAGTATTTTGAAATTTCAAGGCAGTGCAAAAAAAATCGATCAAACATCCACTTTGAGCAAAGTTTATGACCATCAGGTTTTTTGGCGAAACCAAGATTATATAACTTCCCTAGGCCTAATAAGTTAGAAATGGTCAATATTTTAAAATTTTCAAATCATGTGCAAAAAATTGATCAAATATCAACTTTCCGCAAACTTTATGAGTGTCATGTTTTTCGGCGAAACCAATGTTATTTAACTTACCTAGGTCTAATAAGTTGGGAATGGTCAATATTTTAAATTTTCAATTCGATGTGCAAAAAACCGATCAAACATCGACTTTGTACAAACTATATGACCACCACATTTTTTCGCGAAGACATTGTTATTCAACTTCCCCAGGCCAGATATGTTGGGAATGGTTAGTATTTTGAATTTTCGAGACGGTGCGAAAAAAATTCATCAAACATCAACTTTATACAAACTTGATGACAGTCATATTTTTTGGCGAAACCATTACAACCGGCACGTTTTTTGATGGAACTAAGGTTATACAACTTCTTAGGCCTAATAAGTTAGGAATTGTCAATATTTTGAATTTTCGATATGCTGCGCAAAATATCAATCAAACATCGACATTACGCAAATTTTATGACTGTCACGTTTTTTGGCGAAACCAATGTTATTCAATTTACCTAGGCCTAATAAGTTGGGAATGGTCAATATTTTAAATTTTCCAAACGGTGTGCAAAAAATTGATCAAACATCAACTTTGTATAACCTTTATGACTATCACATTTTTTGGCGAAGACAATGTTATTTAACTTCCCTAGGCTTGATATGTTGGGAATTGTTATTATTTTGAATTTTGAGATGGTACGAAAAAAATTGATCAAACATCGAGTTTGTGCAAACTTTATGATCGCCACATTTTTTGGTGAAACTAAGGTTATACAACTTCCCTTGGCCTAATAAGTTGGGAATGGTCAATATTTTAAATTTTTGAGACTGTGCGAAAAAAACTAATCAAACATCAACTTTGAGCAAACTTTATGATGATCATGTTTTGTTAGCAAAACCGAAGTTATACAACTTCCCTAGATCTAATAAGTTGGGAATGGTCAATATTTTTAATTTTTGAGAGCGTGCGTAAAAAATCGTCAAACATTGACTTTGTGCAAACTTTATTATTGTCACATTTTTGGGTGGAACCATGGTTATACAACTTCTGCCTGCATCTGCTTCTTCGCTGTTGGGGCTGCGGCAGCAGTTTATTGGGGCTGCAGCAAGTTTATTGGGGCTGCAGCGGCAGGTCCCTAGCTCAAGGAATGCAGCTACCGGGTAGCGATGGTCCGTACTCCGACAACGAGGATCCCTGCCCCTACGTCTCAACCTTTGCTATCTTCATCCCGACGAGTCGCTTCTTCGATGATGCAGCATAGAGGTAGGTCACGCTCTAGATCGCAGCCTCCTGCTCTTATTTCTAGAGATCCTTAGCCTTGGACTAGCCTCTTCAAGGCTCTGATTGGAAGTCTGGATCTTAGCCTAGATTTCTTTGCTCCAGAAATTCAGGCAGACCAGAAGATTGTTGTGTATGAGACTACTGATTCTGTAGAGCTGATTGAGACATGGTCCAGGGCGCTTGTTGGTTATGTGGTCGGTCTAAAGACATCCTACTTTCCATTATCTTCATTCATCAAAACTTGATGGGGAATATCGGCATTCGATCTTCATATGCTTGAGAATGATTTTTTTGTATGCAAACTCTATTCTGAAGAGGATTTGTAACGGATTCTTGAAGGGTTTTGGACTATTCGTGGCCATCCGATGATACTACGGCGCTGGTCCCCTGATGTCCGTTTGGAGTTAGACAGCCTATAGTCTATTCCCTTATGGGTATCTTTTCATGGTCTTCCATTACATCTTTGGAGTAGACGTTTTATTGCTAAGTTATGCACCACCCTAGATGGCCATAAAGTATATGCACGAAAGGCAACAACAAATTTGATCAGATTTTTTGCACTAACATATGTTATGGTTTTTTTAAATACTATCAATTCTAGATGAGATTTTCAACATATATGGTTTCTTCCGATGGTGCAAGGAGATTTTTATCATGATCTGATGACACCACCCGTAAGGTACATTTTTTTATTGGTAAGTAGAAGGAAATGACAACAAGGTACATGTTTCATATTCACTCGAAACCACAACGATGTAATATTTGCTACTCATTTCGATCATGCACATGGAGCTTGTAGGTAAATTTGAAGCCAATTACTCAGGTTTATCGGCAACGATCAAACATCTCAACATGGGGTCGATGTTTGCTATTATGGAACAAAGCGAGTTTTTGTGGCAATTGAGACGGTAATGATGAGTGAGCATTCCTAACTTATTAGGCTAAGACCATTTCTAGGAGGATAAATCAAAGAGCTTTAACTCTTCCTATTATATGAGCCTTCTACTAAAGCAAGTTTCTCATGGTACTGCGAACAAGTAGGAGAAGTTGAAGTTTCATCTCTTCATATATTGCCATGTCTTGAAAATAGGGATTCCATTCTACATCATATTTGGCTAACCAGGATATTTGAATAACAATGTCATTCCCTACCAAAAATGTGGTGGTCATAAAGTTTTGTACAAAGTCGATGTTTGATCGATTTTTTTGCACATCATTGAAAATTAAAATTTGAAATTCTCAACTTGGATGAACCTTGAAAAATATTGAAATAAAAGGCATGAAAGGTAAGGAAACATGAGGAAAATGTCAAATCTAAGGAGAAGAAAAGTTGATATCCTTCCTGAGTCACATCCTTCCTTCACATATTTGAAAAATTAGATCCATTGACCATTTCCAACTTATTAGGCCTGAAGATTATATAATATTAGTGGACTTAAAAACTTGAGAAATGTCATAAAGCTCAATAGAGCAAAGTGGATGTTTGATGATTTTATTGTTATTCTTGAAACAAAATTAAACCATCTCAACTTATTTGGCCTAGAGGAATTTAATATTGTCTTTGCCAACTTTACGTGATACCATAACTTTTGGTAAAATCGATGTTTGATCGGAACTTTTTGTGCTTGCTTTATTTCTCAAAAATTTAAATTATTAATCATTCCCAACTTATTAGGCCTAGGAAGTTGTATAACCATGTTTCCACCCAAAAATATGATGGTCTTAAAGTTTATACAATGTTGATGTTTGATCGATTTTTTGTACACCGTATCAAAAATTCAAAATATGGACCATTGATTAACGCCAAAGGTAAGTTGAATGCCATTGGATTTTCTTGGTGAAAATCGTTTCGGTATAAAATTTACATAAAATCGATGTTTGATTGAAATAATTCCAGAGAGCAAGCTTCGAAAATTGAAAATATTGACCATAGACTTATTGTTGCCTTTGAATTGATATGAAACCTTTAGTTTCATGGAATAAAAAGCGCTTCGTGAAAAAATGGCTTGTCGATTGGTTTCTAATTAATCGAGAATCATTAAGTTTGTCTAAAGTTGATGTTGTTTTTTTTTATAAGTAAATGTAATTATATTTAGTATGAAATTTGTACAAAGTAGCTTTGTCTACACAAGCCGTAGACTATAGCCTGATATATCTTAAAATAGTCTAGGAGAATGCACCCCACCTCAAAAAGGTGGAATGGTCTCACTCCACCAGACTCATCTCCACGAGAAGTTAAACAGAAACATAGTCATGACTACACATGTTGTAGACTATGATGCATTACTATAGGCAATAAATAACAAAATGCTAACCATTCCTGGACGACCTGTGAATACATCACATTATAGAAACATAGAAGCACACAATACAGCAATCACATTCGATAAAGCATTAACAAATTATAAAATTAAATCTGATAAAAATCTCTTTTTCTCTACTTGTTAAATGCTTCATTTCAGAATACTCCATGCATGATCTTGAGTCGCTAAGTATCTCGAGCAAAAGATTAGCATTGTGTGTGTTGTGGCCCTCAAAGATTCTACTACACCTCTCCTTCCAAATCCACCAAATAGCACATCTGAAGGTAATCTTTGCCAGTTGTGTAAGAAGCCCTTTTCTTGAGAAGCTTTCACATGTGGAGTACTCATGTTCTAGTTCTTGATGCAAGTTTGACTTTGGTAGCCTATGTAGTGCAAATCTCTTCAGAATCTCCATCCATACCCAATTAGTGTAGTCGCAAGCATAATAGAGATGATCAATACTTTCTTCCTATTGCATACAAAGAGAACATCGGTTAAATAGATATATACCTTTTTGCTTCATATTATCCATTGTATGTAGTTTGGCAAGAAGGGCTTGCCACGTGCATAAGGAATGTCTCTGTGAGCCCGGTCTATCCCATGTCTAACTACTTGGGAACCACTTGTTGTTTCTTTATCTTATTTGATTCCATGCAGATGTAGTACTAAATTTTCCATTGTCATGAAGCCAATTAAGCATATCTGAAGAGTTGTTCCTGATTGGAAGAGCTGTAATAGTCGGCCAAAGCGATAGTATATCAGGAGAAATTGGATTAGGAAAACACCAGGTGCCATTAACAATGAACTCAGAAACCTTCCAATCTTTAGGGGCCCCAAGATCTCTTCGTACTCCATCACTATACAATTGAAATATACTCTTCCCATTCACCCAAGGATCATACCACATATTAATTCTGGTCCCAGAAGAGATTGCATAAGAAATGTGCTTGATCAACCAATTTCTTACCTTCAAAATTCCTTTCCAAGCAGCAGAATGATATGTTCTTATTGAAACTTCCCAAATTGATTCCTTAGATAGGTACCTAGCAGAAACCCATTGTGATCATAAAGATTTGTTTTACAAAAGATCCCACAATTTTTGTACAAAACAAGCTTTATTCTAGTCTCTAAGATTTGTGATTGACCCCCTCATCCTTCGATCTGCAGATACTATCCCAATTTACCATATGCATTGCCTTACCATCCGTACCATTCCAGAAAAAGTTCTTCAATAGCCGTTCAATATCCTAAAGAAGTCCAACAGGTAGAAGAAATGCATTAGACCAATAAATAGAGTAAGAGAACAGCACAGATCGGATGAGTTCAAGTCGTCCTACTTTGGAAAGGAGTCTAGGTTTTCATGAGAAAATTCTATTCTTTATTTTTTTTTTTCTAGGATAGGTGATGAGTGGGTTTGTGAATGCCAGTTGATATAAGTGGGAGACCCACTTTCTCTGGCAAGACATCCTCGCTAACCCCCAAAGTTTGTATAATAATGTCTTTATCTTCAATGCAAGGACCCATATAGACTTTACTCTTTGCATGATTCTTTGAAGGAGAAACCAAACCAAAATCTTTCGAGAATAGTAGCCAAATTCCTCACTTTGAAGTAGTGTCATTATGAAGAAATATAATAATATCATCTGTAAATGTTATGTGGGATATATGAATAGAACTAGCATGGGGTACCTTAATGCTACCATCAAAGATTGCCTTTTCTAACATACAGCTGAGTCCTTCCATGACAATTGTAAAAGGTTATGGAGAAAGTGGGTCTCCTTGTCGGATGCCATTCGTACTCCCAAAGAAGCCAATGGGTGAACCATTGTAGAGAACCGAAAATTTTAGAGTTTCTTTAAGCTGACCTTGAATCCAATTAACTCATTATTGAGGAAGTTCATCTTGAGGAGCATCTTCTTAGAGAGAGAAAGTGTCTATTAACTGAATCAAATGCTTTTCGTAAGTCAGCTTTAAAATATATTTTTGTCCCTCTTGATTTGTAGTGCAGATCTTTGACCAAGTCATTAGCCAGAAGAATATTGTGATGTCTACTTCTTCATTTAATGAAAGCAACCTGTGTAGGACTAATGATCTTCTGTATAATCACTTGCATTCGATCTGCAAGCAACTTGGATATAATCTTGTAAATAAAGTTGCATAATGAAATGGGCCTGTAGTGCTCTAGTGAATCAGCCCCTGCAATCTTAGGAACTAAAGAAATAAAAGTACAATTTATCGCTTTAAGAAGATGACCTGAAGAGAAAAATGCTGACAAGCTTTAATCACGTCATTTCCAATAATCGACCATGTAATTTGGTAAAATTCAGCTGGAAACCCATCCGGATCAGGGCTTTTGTGCTTCGGTGACTTAAAGACAACTCTTACAATTTCTTCATCTATAATTGGGGTATTGAGAATCGTGATGTCATCCGAATCAAGCTTTCTAATAGGCTCCACATGAACATTATTAGGCTGCTCTGTTTGATTAAGTAAAGAGTAAAAAAATTGTTCAGTATGGGCTTTAACCTCATCCAAATTCTCAATAAGTGTACCGTCTTGGTCTTTACATTTCTGATATCCCATTAATGACAATCTAGTAGCAATGGTTCTGTATAGAAAAACTTTATATTGGAATCTCCTAGAGTAAGCCAATCATTGTCTAGACTTACTGCTTTTGCAAAACTTTCTTCTTGCTTTAAGGCTCGCATGTATTGATACCTAGCTCGCCTCTTTGCAAATAAGATTTCGTCAAAGGGTTGAAGATCAGCAAATGTTGCACCGCCATTAGCTCCTTTCTGCTTAACTGGACCCGGGTGGTAATATTGTCAAAGATATTTGTATTCCACTCCTTTAGTGCTGGTTTACATGATTTAAGCTTTTGGCATAAGATGTAAGGGGGAGAACCATACACATTAACATTCCAAGCTGATCTGATAACCTCGAGGAACTGAGGATTGGTACTCCACATGTGAAAGAATCTAAATGGTTTCTTGCCTTTGGGTATTCGATTTTTTTCTGCATGTATATACATTGAAGAATGATCAGAGAACAATTGAGCACCATTCTCCAGAAGTGAATTAGGGTAAACTGTTAACCATTCTCGATTAATCAGACACCTATCGAGTCGAGCCATTAGTTTCCTGTGAGCAGCACCTTGATTACTCCATGAAAGCCAATCTCCTACAGATTTCATATCAATCAAAGCAGCAATATCTATGTAATCGTTGAATCATTGAAGCTTGCTCTCTGGAATTGGTTTACCCCCCACATTTTCATGTGTGTATCGAACAGTATTGAAGTCACCAAGAACAATCCATGGTACTGTAAGACAGCCATGTGCAACGTTAATCAAATCAGTCTATAGACTGTTTCTTTCCTGCAAACTATTAGAAGCATATACACCAGTAATATAGAATTGACAACCATTCTATTTATCCTCGGCCTTAAGGTGGATAAATTGTTCTGTAGCAGAAATAAAGCAAGCACTAACAAAGTTTGGATGCCATAATACCCATATTCTACCATAAGTATCACAAGTATCGTTGGTAAGAAGTTCTGCCTCTGGCCATATTAAATTCCTTTGAACACGAACCCGAGATGGTTTAATTTTTATTTCCACAAGAATAACAATATCACAAGCAGCAAACCTGATTACTCTATTGAGCTCTGATATTTCTTGATGTTTATTAAGTCTACGAACATTCCAACAGATAATCTTCATAAAAAAGAAAACATATGGGAAATGGAGTAATTATTCCAAAGTAGAAGGAAGGATGTGTGACTTAGGAAGGATATCCTTTTTCTTCTCCTTAGATTTGACATTTTCCTCCCACACTATATCCTTACCTTTCAAACCTTTATTTCTATATTTTTCTACTTCATCCAAAAGCTTGCAAGTAAATTTTAAATTTTAATGTACCTTAGCGTCCAGGTTAGCGTGTTCAAAATGTCCTGGTTGGTAGGGACGTGAGCTGGTTGGGACACTATATCCTGGTTAGTACGATGAGTAGAAAGTGGAATCCCTGTTGTGGTAGGCACTGGCAATATATGAAGAGATGAAGTTTCCAACTTCTCCTTCTCTTGTTCACGAGTACCATGAGAAACTGCTTTAGTAGAAGGCTCTGATATAATAGGAAGAGTTAAAGCTCCTGATTTATCCTCCTGGACATGGTGCTGCCCAAGCTTGAAGTGAATGCTCCTCATCATTATTGTCTCAGCGCCACTTATAAAGGAGACTCGCTTTGTTCAATAATAGCAGCAAAACCCCATGTTGAGGTGTCGACGCAAAAAATTGCCGATAAAGTTTGAGTAATTGGCTTCTGAATTTGCTGACAAGCTCCATGTGCATGACCGAAAGAGTAGCAAATATTACATCGTTATGGTTTCCAGGAATATGAAACATGTACCTTATTGTCATTTCCTTCTACTTACCAAAAAAAAAACATGTACCTTACGGGTGGTGCCATCTCGATCATGATAAAAAACCTCATTAGGAAGATCACCATCAGAAGAAACCATAACACATGTTCGTGCAAAAGCCAATCTCGTCTGCATTGCTGTTGCCTTGTCGATATACAATGGCTGTCCTAGGGTGCTGCATACATAACTTAGCAATAAAGGTCTACTCCAAAGATGTAATGGAAGACCATGAAAAGATACCCATAAGGAATAGACTATAAAGGTGTCTAACTCCAAATGGACATCAGGGGACCAGCGCCATAGTATCATTGGATGGCCACGAATAGTCCAAAACCCTTCAAGAATCCGTTGCAAATCCTCTTCAGAATAGAGTTTGCATACAAAAAAACCATTCTCCAGCATATGAAGATCGAATGCCGATATTCCCCATCGAGTTTTGATGAATGAAGATAATGGAAAGTAGGATGTCTTTAGACCGACCACATAACCAACAAGCGCCCTGGACCATGTCTCAAGCAGCTCTACAGAATCAGCAATCTCGTACACAACAATCTTCTAGTGCCTGAAGTTGAATAACCATGAGCAAAGAAATCTAGGCTAAGATTTGACTTCCAAAGGAGCCTTGAAGAGGCTAGTCCAAGGCCGAGGATCTCTAGAAATTCAAAGGAGGCCATGATCTAGAGCGCGACCTACTCTATCTTTGCATCAGGGAAGCGACTCGTCGGGATGAAGATAGCAAAGGTTGAGACGTAAAGCAGGGATCCTCGTCGTCGGATAAGGACTATTGATTGATTTTTTGCGTTCCTTGAGCTAGGGAAAATTGCACCCCAATAAATTACTATGCAGCATTTCCAATGAAGCAGGGCCAGGTAGAAGTTGTATAACCATGGTTCCACCCAAAAATGTGACAATAATAAAGTTTGCACAAAGTCGATGTTTGATCGATTTTTTGCGCATGCTCTCGAAAATTCAAAATATTGACCATTCCCAACTTATTAGATCTAGGGAAGTTGTATAACTTCGGTTTTGCTAACAAAACATGATCGTCATAAAGTTTGCTCAAAGTTGATGTTTGAATAGTTTTTTTCGCATAGTCTCAAAAATTTAAAATATTGACCATTCCCAACTTATTAGGCCAAGGGAAGTTGTATAACCTTGGTTTCACCAAAAAATGTGACGATCATAAAGTTTGCACAAAGTTGATGTTTGATCAATTTTTTTCGCATCGTCTCAAAAATTCAAAATGATAACAATTCCCAACATATCAGGCCTAGGGAAGTTGAATAACATTGTCTTCGCTAAAAAATATGATGGTCATAAAGTTTATACAAAGTTGATGTTTGATCCATTTTTTGCACACCGTATGTAAAATTCAAAATATTGACCATTCACAACTTATTAGGCCTATGTAAGTTGAATAACATTGGTTTCACCAAAAAACGTGACGGTCATAAAATTTGCGTAAAGTCGATGTTTGATTGATATTTTGCGCAGCATATTGAAAATTCAAAATATTGACCATTCCTAACTTATTAGGCCTAAGAAGTTGTATAACCTTGGTTTCGTAAAAAAACGTGACGGTTGTAATGGTTTCACCAAAAAATATGACTGTCATCAAGTTTATCTAAAGTTGATGTTTGATCAATTTTTTTCGCACTGTCTTGAAAATTCAAAATACTAACCATTCCCAACATATCTGGCCTGGGGAAGTTGAATAACAATGTCTTCGCCAAAAAATGTGGTGGTCATAAAGTTTGTACAAAGTCAATGTTTGATCGATTTTTTGCACATCGTTTTGAAAATTTAAAATATTGACCAATCCCAACTTATTAGAACTAGGTAAGTTGAATAACATTAGTTTCACCGAAAAACGTGACAGTCATAAAGTTTGCGCAAAGTTGATATTTGATCGATTTTTTTTACATGATTTGAAAATTTTAAAATATTGACTATTTCCAACTTATTAGGCCTAGGGAAGATATATAATCTTGGTTTTGCCAAAAAACCTGATGGTCATAAAGCTTGCGCAAATTGGATGTTTGATCGATTTTTTTTACACTGCCTTGAAATTTCAAAATACTAAATATTCCCAACTTATTTGGCCAAGGGAAGTTGAATAACATTGTCTTCACCAAAACACGTGACAGTCATAATGTTTGCGCAAAATCGATGTTTGATCGTTTTTGTGCACCATCTCAAAATTTTAAATTATTAATCATTCCCAATTTATTAGGCCTACGGAAGTTGTATAACCATGGTTCCACCCAAAAATGTGACAAAAATAAAGTTTGCATAAAGTCGATGTTTGATCGATTTTTAGTGCACGCTCTCGAAAATTCAAAATATTGACCATTCCCAACTTATTAGGTCTAGGGAAGTTGTATAACTTCGGTTTTGCTAACAAAACATGATCGCCATAAAGTTTACTAAAAATTGATGTTTGATTAGTTTTTTTCGCATAGTCTCAAAAATTTAAAATATTGACCATTCCTAACTTATTAAGGCAAGGGAAGTTGTATAATCTTGGTTTCACCAAAAAATGTGACGATCATAAAGTTTGCGCAAAGTCGATGTTTGATCAATTTTTTTCGCACCGTCTCAAAAATTCAAAATACTAACAATTCCCAACATATCAGGCCTAGGGAAGTTGAATAACATTGTCTTCGCCAAAAAATGTGATGGTCATAAAGTTTATACAAAGTTGATGTTTGATCGATTTTTTGCACACCGTATCGAAAATTCAAAATATTGACCATTCCCAACTTATTAGGCCTAGGTAAGTTGAATAACATTAGTTTCGCCAAAAAACGTGACGGTCATAAAATTTACGTAATGTCGATGATTGATTGATATTTTGCGTAGAATATCAAAAATTTAAAATATCGACCATTCCTAACTTATTAGGCCTAAGAAGTTGTATAACTTTGGTTTCATCATAAAACATGACGGTTGTAATGGTTTCACCAAAAAATATGACTGTCATCAAGTTTGTCTAAAGTTGATGTTTGATCAATTTTTTTCGCACCATCTCGAAAATTCAAAATACTAACCATTCCCGACATATTTGGCCAGGGGAAGTTGAATAACATTGTCTTCGCCAAAAAATGTGGCAGTCATAAAGTTTGTACAAAGTCGATGCTTGATCGGTTTTTTGCACATCGTATTAAAAATTTAAAATATTGACCATTCCCAACTTATTAGACCTAGGTAAGTTGAATAACATTGGTTTCATCGAAAAACGTGACAGTCATAAAGTTGATATTTGATTGATTTTTTTCACATGATTTGAAAATTTTAAAATATTGACCATTTCCAACTTATTAGGCCTAGGGAAGTTATATAATCTTGGTTTCGCAAAAAAACCTGATGGTCATAAAGTTTGCGTAAAGTGGATGTTTGATCGATTTTTTTTGCACTGCCTTGAAATTTCAAAATACAAACTATTCCCAACTTATTTGGCTAAGGGAAGTTGAATAACATTGTCTTTGCCAAAAGACGTGACGGTCATAAAGTTTGCGCAAAATCGATGTTTGATCGGTTTTTTATGCACCTTCTCAAAAATTTAAATTATTAATCATTCCCAACTTATTAGGCCTATGGAAGTTGTATAACCATGGTTCCACCCAAAAATGTCACAATAATAAAGTTTGCACAAAGTCGATGTTCGATCGGTTTTTTTGCGCTCTCGAAAATTCAAAATATTGACCATTCCCAACTTATTAGGTCTAGGGAAGTTGTATAACTTTGGTTTTGCTAACAAAACATGATCGTCATAAAGTTTGCTCAAAGTTGATGTTTGATTAGTTTTCTTCGCACAGTCTCAAAAATTTAAAATATTGACCTTTCCCAACTTATTTGGCCAAGGGAATTTGTATAACCTTGGTTTCACCAAAAATGTGATGGTCATAAAGTTTGCACAAAGTCGATGTTTGTTTAATTTTTTTCGCACCGTCTCAAAAATTCAAAATACTAACAATTCCCAACATATCAGGCCTAGGGAAGTTGAATAATATTATCTTCGCAAAAAAATGTGATGGTCATAAAGTTTATACAAAGTTGATTTTTGATCGATTTTTTGCACACCGTATGGAAAATTCAAAATATTGACCATTCCCAACTTATTAGGCCTAGGTAAGTTGAATAACATTGGTTTCGCCAAAAAATGTGACGATCATTAAATTTGCGTAAAGTCGATGTTTGATTGATATTTTGCGCAGCATATCGAAAATTCAAAATATTGACCATTCCTAACTTATTAGGCCTAAAAATTGTATAACCTTGGTTTCATAAAAAAACGTGACGGTTGTAATGGTTTCACCAAAAAATATGACTGTCATCAAATTTGTTTAAAGTGGATGTTTGATCAATTTTTTTCGCACCGTCTCGAAAATTCAAAATACTAACCATTCCCTACATATCTAGCATGGGGAAGTTGAATAACATTGTCTTCGCCAAAAAATGTGGTGTTAATAAAGTTTGTACAAAGTCGATGTTTAATTGGTTTTTTGCACATCGTATTGAAAATTCAAAATATTGACCATTCCCAACTTATTAGACCTAGGTAAGTTGAATAACATTGGTTTCACCGAAAAACGTGATAGTCATAAAGTTTGCGCAAAGTTTATATTTGATCGATTTTTTTCACATGATTTGAAAATTTTAAAATTTTGACCATTTCCAACTTATTAGGCCTAGGGAAGTTATATAATCTTGGTTTCGCCAAAAAACCTGATGGTAATAAAGTTTGCGCAAAGTGGATGTTTGATCGATTTTTTTTGCACTGCCTTGAAATTTCAAAATACTAACTATTCCCAACTTATTTGGCCAAGGGAAGTTGAATAACATTTTTTTTGTAAGTAAATATAATTATATGAAGTTGAATAACATTGTCTTCGTCGAAACACGTGATGGCCACAAAGTTTGTGCAAAATCGATGTTTGATCGGTTTTTTGTGCACCATTTCAAAAATATAAATTATTAATCATTCCCAACTTATTAGGCCTACGGAAGTTGTATAACCATGGTTCCACCCAAAAATGTGACAATAATAAAGTTTGCACAAAGTCGATGTTTGATCGCTTTTTTGCACATGCTCTCGAAAATTTAAAATATTGACCATTCCCAACTTATTAGGTCTAGGGAAGTTGTATAACTTCGGGTTTGCTAACAAAACACGATCGTCATAAATTTTGCTCAAAGTTGATGTTTGATTAGTTTTTTTTGCACAGTCTCAAAAATTTAAAATATTGACCATTCCCAACTTATTAGGCCAAGGGAAGTTGTATAACCTTGGTTTCACCAAAAAATGTGATGGTCATAAAGTTTGCACAAAGTCGATGTTTGATCAATTTTTTTCGCACCGTCTCGAAAATTTAAAATACTAACAATTCCCAACATATCAGACCTAGGGAAGTTGAATAACATCGTCTTCGCCAAAAAATGTGATGGTCATAAAGTTTATACAAAGTTGATGTTTGATCGATTTTTTGCACACCGTATGAAAAATTCAAAATATTGACCATTCCCAACTTATTAGGCCTAGGTAAGTTGAATAACATTGGTTTCGTAAAACTAGACTTTCCCAAGCCTTTTTGCTCAATTTTCTAACTCTTTAAGGGTTCCCCTTTCAGTTGAGAAAGGAGAGGTATTTATAGATCCAAAATGGATTCAAATTTGGGCTCCAAATTTGAAATCAATTTGGATTTCTCGATGCTGGCGGTGCTACTGCCTGTCAGTCGTTAGACAGATAGTGCACAGGCGGTGCTACCGCTTGTGCCAGGCGGTATTACCGCCCCTGCGCACTACAGCTGGGTGGTAGTATCGCCCAGCATTCAGCTGCCAGGCAGTGCTACTGCCTGGCCCATTCAGCATTGCTGAATGGGCCTTGTTCAAGGCCCAAAAAGGCCCAATAAGAGCCCGGTTGGCCACTACCAGATTTGAGCAAGATTAATTCAAAATCCTTGCCCTAAGTACGTGCCAACTACAAAATTAAAACATAATTAATAGTGATTTAAACCCATATTCTTTAAGTCTTATTCCAGCGAGCTTTACGATGAGACTTCGGCGATCTTCCGATACTTCCCTCGGATTTCTTCCGGCGGATTCCCAGCATGCTCCTGGACTTCATGATGATCTTGGTGAGTTCCAACGAGCTTCATTGGCAAGCTTCGATCTTTCTTGGCAAGCTCTGCGAACTTCCGACGAACCTTCCGGTGAACTTTCAAAAACCCTTCGGCAAGCTCCCTACTCGTTCTTGGCCGGTTCCGGCAACACTCCCAACAAATCTTCGGACTTCCGTCGAACTCTCGAACTCCCAACGATCCATCCCACTTGACTTCCAACACTCTGTTTTGCTTTACATCTTTATCATCATCGTAGTTAATCCTACACACAAACAAACAAACACTCTACTTCGATCTAGACAGTTATTACAACGTGAATTGACTTTTAGTTGCCCGGCACATCATTGGTCGATGCTTCGTCCGATCCTTCGGCACATCGTCCTCACTTGCGGTCCATTGCCCATTCGGCGGATGACCTCCGCAACCCTGATATCCTTGGCGCAACATGCATCTTGGCCCAATGCCCGATGTACGAAGCCTTTAGCCGATTGTCGACCGAACCTCCGGCTCGACATCCAATATGCTGACGTGATCACCTCTGGCACAACATCAATTCCTCCAGCGTCAATTGTCTAATCCTGATTGATAGTAGACCTGCGTAACTCAAAACGCAGTTAGACCGCAAATCACAATCAATTAGTTTTATCATCAAAATCTGAGATTCAACATAAATTTCTTTCAACTTGAATTCAATATATGCATTTAAAAGAATATATGACCATTTAAGTTTAAATTTATTATAACCTTTTAAAATGACAAATAGACATAGGAATCTTGTTAAAACCCATCATCAATTAGTTGTCATTATAAAAAAAGAGAGATCATTGAATCTCAAATTTTAATGATGAAATCAATTAATAAGTTTATTAGACTAAATATATTGAGAAATTTAGGGTGACATCATATGCGTAGTAGAAGAACAGAAACAAAAACCATGGATTTCGTACAGAAAAAGGTTTCTTATTGTCATGCAAAAGTTGATGTACAAAAATCCACAAAAACGAAAAACTACACGTAAGAAAATTACCTAGGGAGATTGTATATCCCTGAATTCTTGCAGATTTATAAGATTGGATAAAGGAGTTTAAGCAGCCTCCTCTCTAGTGGTAATCCACATGGCAAGGGCTACGATGATGCTCCTCAAATCGTAGCTCAAATCTCCTCGTTGCACGCACAACACAATCAAGAAGAGACCGACCCTTCTTGCTATCCACACACCCCAGACAGGGGCTGCTGGCTGAGGAGGAGAGGAGAATAAGAGGTGGCTTTATTTTTCACTAGTTATAGGTGTCCTACAAGCCAATCACATGATTGATGGCACTTGTAACATGCTACGTCAATCTTTTTGCTTATGATTATTGGTATTTCCTCATATTATCTAGATGTATATTGTGTTGTCTATGGATATGTGCAATGGGAATCAGATCATGATGAGATTTGATGATGAGACTAATTCGCCTTTAAATACATACCCTAAATAAGCTCGGTCATAGATTACTCAACCAGGACATCAAGATAACCGGACAAACTAGTGTGTTATATACCCGTCTATATAAAAGAGGAGATTGGTCTTATAGTTGCTCGTGTGGGGACACTAAGGATACAGTGCAGGTGCTCATTGGAGAATGAGTTCATTGATTGATCCACTTACGAAATATTAGATAGTTAATCATATCTAACATCAGACAGCGATTCCATAGTCCTAGTTGTGCCTGGTGCTTAAACTTGAGACACCAAAGATACCTTGTATAAATACTTCATTCTTTGATACCAGACTTATAGGTTTGGAAGTTTTGAATCTGGTACAATCGGTTCTCAGGGATAGCAGCCAACCTTACAAAGGCAATTGAGTATCAATACAGGATCATCCACTCTTGGTATCATGAGAGGAATATCCCATGTATTCTTGCTCAAACTGTTGAATCTCGGATTTTGATGATGAAATCAATTAATAAGTTTGTTATCTAATCTATGCTTTGAGATAAGTGATGCAGGACTAACCTTGATTAAAAGAGACAACAATTAAAGCAAGAAGAATCAAGTGATGGGCTGGAGTCAAAGTTTGGGCATCGGGTCGAAAGAATCGGACAATGCGCCGAGAACGGATGTTGTGGGAGTCAACATGCCGGTGGATTGGGCACTTCACCGAAGGTTCGGACGATGTATCGGAAGTTCACCAAAAGGTTACCGGAAGTTCACCGGGAGAACCAATGACATGCCGGATAACTTAGATTCATAGCTTGTAGTTGTTTATGTCTTAATGGTTGAAGGTTGGGTCAAAATTGAGTTGGTTTTGGGTGAAATCATACCAACTTAATTAGGGGCCAATTGGGCCTAAATTGGGACTGATTTGGGCTCATTGAGAGGCCCATTCAGTGGCCCAAATATTGTTGTAGGCGATGGCACCACCAAACTAGTAGTAGAACCACCGATGAGCTGGAAAAGTAAAAAAGCGCACTTTTCCAAGCTGTAGACGATGGTACCACCCAATCTGGATGGTGGTACCACCTAGCAATAAAGCTACTATTACGGATCGAGCGGCACTAAGAGGGGGGGGGTGAATTAGTGCAGTGGTAAAGAACGATAAATTTGGTGATTTATAATAACTTTCAGAAACTTCGTACGTTGAAAATGATGCTTCGATTAAATCCGCAACGAAAGATGCTTAAGAAGTAAATTGATTTGTAAGAAGGAAATGAGAAGGTAGAGCACCAAAGTGAAGATGGTTTATAGTAAAATAAATTGTAAGAATATAAACGCAAACCGATTTATAGTGGTTCGGACATAAGACCTACATCCACTCTCGATTCCTCTTCACTTAAGGACACCGGCTTTTCCACTAGCTATCCTCCTTCCAACAGGTGAGGATGAACTCTCTTACAGCACCTCTCCTTTTGAAGGGCTTAGGAGATAACCCTTATAAGGCCTCTTACCCCTTTCTTGGACTAGAATACACTCAAAGCTTAAAGGAAAGATTTTGACACTATTTCAAGAGAGTTTTCCCTTTTTACTTTCTCAATTCTAGACACTTTCAACCATGAATGAGAGGGGTATTTATAGGTCTCAAGAGGATTCAAATTTGAATCACTTTTGTTTTTCCTGGTACTGGCGGTGCCACCGCTTGTCAGACACTTACACTGTTAGTGTACTGGGCGGTGCCACCGCCCAGCCCGGCGATGCCACCACCCGGGCTCTCGGGCAATAGGTGGTGCCACCGCCTAAGGCAGGTGGTGCCACCGCCCAGCTCTTCCAGCTTCATTGGTTGGGCCTTAAACTCGGCCCAAACGAGTCCAAAACAAGGCCTAATTGGCCCCTACATGGTTTATAGGATTAACACCTAATCCTAAACCAAATTATGTACTAACTATAAATTTTAAAGACATTTCCTAAGCTATTACAAAGCCCACAAGATAATATTTCTTCCAACGAGCTTCCGGCGAACTTCCGACGGTCTTCCGACGAACCCTCGGAAACTATTCTACGGACTCCTGGCAAGCTCCTAGACTTCATGATGATCTTAGTGAGTTCCAACGAGCTTCTTTGGCAAGCTCCGATCATTTTTGGCAAGCTCCACGAACATCCGACACACCTTCCGGTGAACTTCCGAAAACCCTTTGGTAAGCTCCCTACTCGTTCTCGGCCAGTTCCGACAGCACTCCCAACGAATCTTCGGACTTCCGTCGAACTCTTGAACTCCCAACGAACCATGACACTTGTCTTTCGGCACTTTGTTTCGCTTTATGTCTTCATCGTTATCGTAGTTAATCCTGTACACACACAAACAAAACTCTACTTCGATCTAGACAATTATTACAATATGAATTGACATTCAGTTGCCCGACACGTCATTGGTCGGCGCATCGTCCGATTCTTCGGCGCTTCATCCTCTCTTGCATTTTATTGCTCAATCGACGATTGACCTCCGTAACCCCGATATCCTTGGCGCAACGTGCTCTTCTTAGCTCGATGCCTGATGTACGAAGCCTTCTGCCGATTGTCGATCGAACCTCCGGCTCGACATCCAATATCCTGACGTGATCACCCGACGCAACGCCAATTCCTCCAGTATCAACTATCTAATCCTAATCGATAGTAGACCTACGTAACTCAAAACGCAGTTAGATCACAAAACATAATCAATTAGTTTCATCATCAAAATCTGAGATTCAACTATCTCCTCCTTTTTGATGATGACAACTAATTGATGACTGATGGAGTTAATCATAACTCCTCGGAGTTTAAGCAAACTCCCCCTATCAATATGCCATTGATAGTAACCTTGGATTATCCCAAATCCAAGCAACATTCATCACAAATTATGAGAATCAACAAACCATCATGCAAATATATAAAATATTCAATTCAATGCATGAAGTCATCAATCTACTTCTCCCCCTATGTCATCAACAAAAGGAAGAAGTTGCATCATAGCTAGTTTAAAAGATATGCAAATTTTACAACACACTAGCTATTAATCATATCATACAATATTTAAGTATAGCTTTGCAATACAACATCCAATAATACCATTCAATCATAGCAAGTTTTTGAATTCTTTCTCCCCTATCTCCTTTGAGAAGTGCAAGCAAATTGTATTCAAAGATGTGCAAGTTGCATTTTCTTTGCTTCCGTTGTGATATGCAATCAATTTGTGTAAGCATTTCATCATTTTAAATATGCAAGAAAAGTATTATAACATACAAGTATAGAAGCATGACAAGTGTAGGAATGCAAATTTTCTAAGTTTTGCATTTTCTCTTCTTGAGATAGGCAAGATAGCAATATTTGCATCATTTGAGATAGCAATCCTTAGCTTCTTGTGAAATTACAAGGTAGTAATTTTTCTCCCCCTTTGTCTTTCTCAAAAAGAAGGGAGGATTAAATGGCTAAAAATTTCAATCATCATACAAGCCAAATAAGGAAATCATGTCATGAATGATATAATATCAAGAAAAGTAAAAAAGGACATGATTTATTTGCCAAATCCTTTTAATAGAGTAAAAGAATTATATAATTAAGGATCATGATAAAAATATATCAATATCATAGATCAAGTCATGATTCATGATTCATCATAAAGCAAATTAATTTTCATCATCACATAAGGCATGCAAGCCAAAATAATTATGTCATTTCTTAGTCATAAAAGATATGACATCAAAGCTTAAGAGAATCAACAAGAACATAATTCATGTGACATGCCCTTTTAATAATGATTCATCATTAAAGATATCAAGATCATAAATTCATAAAAATTCAAGTATTCAAGTTCCGAGAAATCAAAAGACAAGTTGCATTTTATGTGAAAATTTTTCTTTAGATAAAACGGAAGGAGCATGGTAAATAATCTTGATTTATAAAGAACTTCAAGTTATAATTTGCAAGATCATAATTTCAATAAAATATCTTTATACAAAAATGAAATCTTTTAGAACATGATTCAAGCATTAATACATCTTAACAATTCATAATTCCAAAAGATTCAAGAATCACTAAAAGAAAATTCATTCAAGTTCAATTTGACTACTTCATACTTATCATTAAAATCATTTTCATAGATTCATATAGATGGATTATTTAACACATCATCAAAATCTCATTCATAATTCAAGTGATTCACAAAATATCATAAATGAATTCATCACTTGTCTTTCATGAAA
The DNA here is from genome assembly GCA_024322285.1 of Musa beccarii. NCBI lineage: Eukaryota > Viridiplantae > Streptophyta > Magnoliopsida > Zingiberales > Musaceae > Musa > Musa beccarii. The sequence continues at coordinate 39,567,311 of CM044401.1, forward strand.
AAAATCAAAAATTTCAAGAATCATACATTTTGTCTTTTTTTTATTTGCATTGATTTCGTATAAACATGCTTTTGTCTTCGTTTATGTTGAATAGGAACAAGCATGAATGTTCAAGACATAAAGGCTAAATCTCATAAAGCAAATTGTCAAGCATGATTTTAAATATTCAGTTTCAAGCCATGATAAAAATAGTAAGTCAAAGATTCAAACATCTCATGTCATGAATTCCAAAGGACATCTCAAGATATCAATATCACATTAAAAAGATATTTCAAAAAGATATATCGTTAAGTGATTCATTTGTATCATTTTATTTGAATTCATGATTCATTTGGTAGGATCTCCTCTTTAGTAAATAAAAAAGGAATTATAGGAGAACAAAATAAATTAAGGGAGATAGAACATGGTTGAAGCATTGAACATGATTCATGTTTAAAATGTATCTCACGTCATAAATACGAATCAAACATTTGTCAAATCCGAAATCATCCTCAAAATTATATTCAATAAATTCATACATGACAAGCATAGATTTATTAAAAAATTTATAAGATAGAGGATTGCATTTTGTTTTTAAAAATTTTTATTCATATGATTTGCTTCTTATAAGCATGCTTTTACCTTAAAAAGAAATGTTAACATTCAAGATGGAAAGGCAAATTTCATCATAAAGATCATGAAATTGTAACTCATTAAGTATGCGGCATTTTCCAAAATTGATTCAAGAGATTCATATGATTCATGAAATGAGTTCATTAATTTCAATAGGATAGAAAATGCATTTTCATTTCATGTAATTGATTTCATACAATCATATTCAAACCATCATCGTATAAATTCTAAAATATATGTTTTGTCATCAAAACCATCAAGACAAAGCATATCAAACATAAAGCAACATGATAGTATTTTTTTATTTTTATATGTGAATTGTTTTTAGTATAGAAGATGTGCATCATGTTTAAAACCAAAACTGATACAAAACCATCAAGATACTCATATATTTTCATTTTATATCGTTATCAACCATGAATTTTTTAAAACATCATCAAAATCATTTTAGTTCTAAAGCTCTTTCTTTCATTGTGGTTAGCTATAACAAGATGTTTACCATCTTACATGATTCTAGTTTAGTGTGAAAACTCTAAAGTCATGTATCACTTTTAGCACCAAGAGCATCATTATGTAATTCCAAAAAATCATCAAAATCTTTCATTCAGGAATTTTATAAAGAGCAACGTAGATATATTACATGTAAGCAAGCTCATTTCTTTTGTATAAAAGATGTGTATCAAGTTTAAAACCGAAACTCAAGTTTAAAAAAAAATGTAACATATCATCTAAAAAATTTCATCATAAAAACAATTTAGACCAATTAATCTAAAATCGAAGATTTCATATCATAAGCATGATACAAGCATTTATCATCAAAACACTTTCAAGAATAACATACAAAGATGTGCATGATGTTTAAAGTCGAAAATCGATACAGAAAGAATACATGCAATTTTTCTTGTGCAAGAATTATCATTCACAAAAGATTTGATGTTTTAAGCATTATCATGCAATTATCATATAAATTTATAATTTTTAAAAATTTCTAGAAGTAAAAACATTGTATAATTTTTTAAAACAATTTTTATTTCCTACTAACTAAATTAAGCACTCATGAAAACCATCATGTAATTTCAAAATAACTCAAGGGAGTTAAGTTGCTTACCTTGTAGTCGAAGCCCGTCAAAGCCCAATTTGCCGTTTCACCTTTGGAAGTTTTTAATTCATCCTTGGGTGCCTTCCTCTTCTTTGGCCTAATTCTCGATTCAAGTTCATTTTTATTTTTAGATTTTTGTTTAGTGAACTTATTAAGATTCATTAAAAGTTCAATATCCTCGTCATTTTTCTCATCACTTGAGTCATCACTCAAGTGGCATTTCATAGTTCGGAGTTTCAAACCCTTCTTATTCTTTAGAAGGTGGTTCATATGTTCATCATGTTCAACATGTTTCAAGAAACTCATTTCATATGTTATTAAGGATCCAATGAGTTCTTCAATAGAATAATCATTCAAATCTTTAATTTCTTGTATTGCCATTATTTTAGGATCCCGCCTTTTCGGAAGGGATCTTAAGATTTTATTAGTGAGTTCAAAATTTGAAAAACATTTATCAAGAGCTTTTAGACTATTGACGACATCCGTAAAACGGGTATACATGTCACCTATAGTCTCACTTGATTTCATTCGAAAATCTTAAAATTATGTAATAAGAGGTTTACTTTCGAGTCTTTGACTCTACTAGTTCCCTCGTGCATGATTTCAAGTGTTCGCTAAATTTCAAAAGCCATTTTGCACATAGAAATCCAATTGAACTCGTTCTTGTCCAAAGCATAAAACAAGGCATCATAGCCTTTGCATTTAAAGAAAAATATTTCTTCTCCAAGTCTGACCATTCGTTCATCGGTTTAGAGAAAAGTTGAAAATAATTTTCAATAATGTTTCATAAATCCAAATCCATTGAAAGCAAGAAAACTCTCATTCGAGTTTTTCAATAAATGTAGTCTGATCCGTTAAAGAACGGTGGACGAACAATCGAAAAACCCTCTTTAAAGCCATGAAGAGTCATTTCTTATAGGTGTAAATCCAACTGAGAAATAACATAGCTCTGATACCAATTGTTAGGGATCAAGCGGCACTAAGAGGGGGGGGTGAATTAGTGCAGCGGTAAAGAACGATATATTCGGTGATTTAAAATAACTTTTCGAAACTTCATACATTAAAAATGATGCTTCGATTAAATCTACAACGAAAGATGCTTAAGAAGTAAATTGATTTGTAAGAAGGAGATGAAAAGGTAGAGCACCAAAGTGAAGATGGTTTGTAGTAAAGTAAATTATAAGAATATAAACGCAAATCGATTTATAGTGGTTCGGTCATAAGACCTATGTCCACTCCCAATTCTTCTTCACTTGAGGCCACCGGCTTTTCCACTAGCTATCCTCCTTCCAACAGGTGAGGATGAACTCCCTTAGAGCACCTCTCCTTTTGACAAGCTTAGGAGATAACTCTTACAAGGCCTCATACCCCTCTCTTGGGCTAGAATATACTCAAAGCTTAGAGGGAAGATTTTGATACTATTTCAAGAGAGTTTTTCCCTTTTTCTTTCTTAGTTTTAGACACTCTTTCAATCGTGAATGAGAGGGGTATTTATAGGCCTCAAGAGGATTCAAATTTGGAGCCCAAATTTGAATCACTTTTGTTTTTCCCGGTACTGGCGGTGCCACCGCCTGTCAGTGGTGGTGCCACCACTTGTTAGACACTGACATTGTTAGTGTACTGGGTGGTGCCACCGCCTGGGCTTGCTGCCCAACGGTGGTACCATCGGCCAGCCCAGCGATGCCACCGCCCCAGCCAGGCAGTGCCACCACCCAGCTCTTCTAGCTTCACTGGTTGGGCCTTAAACTTGGCTCAAACCAGTCCAAAACAAGGCCTAATTGGCCCCTACTTGGTTTATAGGATTAACACCTAATTCTAAACTAAATTAGATACTAACTATGAATTTTAAAGATATTTCCTAAGCTATTACAAAGTCCACAAGACGAGACTTCTTCCGGTGAACTTTCGGCGATCTTCCAACGAACCCTCAGAAACCATTCTACGGACTCCCGGCAAGCTCCTGGACTTTACGATGATCTTGGCGAGTTCCAACGAGCTTCTTTGGCAAGCTCTGATCTTTCTTGGTAAGCTCCACGAACTTCGATGAACCTTTCGATGAACTTTCAAAAACCCTTCGGCAAGCTCCTTACTCATTCTCGGTCTGTTTCGACAGCACTCCTAACGAATCTACGGATTTCCGTCGAACTCTCGAACTCCCAATGATCCATCACACTTGTCTTCCGGCACTTTATTTCACTTTACGTCTTCATCGTTATCATAGTTAATCCTGCACACACATAAACAAAACTCTACTTCGATCTAAACAATTATTACAACGCGAATTGATATTTAGTTGCTTGGCATGTCATTGGTTAGTGCTTCATCCGATTCTTCAGCGCATCATCCTCTCTTGTATTTTATTGTCCAATCAATGATTGACATTCGTAACCCCGATATCCTTGGCGTAACATACTCTTCTTGGCCCGATGCCCGATGTATGAAGCCTTCTACCGATTATCGATCGAACCTCCGACTCGACATCCAATATCCTGACATGATCACCCAGTGCAACGTCAATTCCTCTAGTGTCAACTATCTAATCCTGATCGATAGTAGACCTATGTAACTCAAAATGTAATTAGACTATAAAACATAATTAATTAGTTTCATCATCAAAATTCGAGATTCAACAACTGCAATGGTGGTACCACTCCAGGCTAGCTGTAGCACCGCCAGAACCTTTGTTTTTGAGGTTCTACAAGCGGTTGCACCGCCCAATGCAGGCGGTAGTACTGCCCATACCCGGAAGACTCAAAAATTTAAATTTTAGCTTTGTTTTTGTAGTCATTTGGGGCCTATAAATACTCACTTACCCCTGCAAGGATTATACAAGAAAAAGTAAGATAAAACTCTAGTGAATCAAGTTGTAATCTTGAAAAAGTCTTGAGTGTTCTCTAAGGGAGGTGTAAGACTTGTAGAGGTTATCTCTTAAACCTTTGAAAAAGAAAAATAGTTGTAAAAGGGTGGTTGATCTTCACCCATTGAAAGAAGATCATTAGTGAAAGCCGGTGACCTCAACGAAGGAGGAATTGGGAGTGGACGTAGGTCGGAGGACCGAACCACTATAAAATCGGTTTGCATTTCTTTTCTTACAATTTATATTTCTACAAATCTTTTACCTTATTGCAATCACTCAAATCCTTCTCTTTCACTTATGAATCTCTTTAAGTTAAAATGCAATCGAAGTTAGTTTTCATCGAAACGTAATTCTTTTCAAATGAAGTTTTCTGAAATCACACATCAACGTTTTTAACCACCGCACTAATTCACCCCCCCTCTCTTAGTGCCACTCTAGATCCTAATAATTGGTATCGGAGCTTGGTCACTCTTATTTGGTTTAAAACCCAAGAGAGATGGCTTATACCGGCATGCAAGAGGGTCATTCCATTACACGTCCGCCTATATTTAATGGGTCGGATTACACTTATTAGAAGACTCGCATGAAGATTTTTTTGATTTTCATGGATTTTGAACTTTGGAATATCATTGAAAATGGATTTCAAAAATCTTCTCTTTCGATGAACAAATGAAATGAATTAGAGAAGAAGGTTTTCGCTCTAAATGTAAAGGCTATTAATGCCTAGCTTTGTGCACTTGATAAAAATAAGTTTAATCATATTTTGATTTGTGAATCAACCTTTGATATTTGACATACTCTTGAAATCACTCATGAAGGTACTAGTCAAGTGAAAGAGTCCAAAATCAATCTATTGGTGCATTCTTACGAATTATTTCGAATGAAACCAAGTGAGTCCATCGGAGACATGTACACTCGTTTCACAGATGTCGTCAATGGACTCAAAGCATTTGGTAAAGATTTTTCTAATTTCAAACTTGAACTAAAATTTTAAGATCTCTTCCAAAAGAGTTGGGATCCAAAAGTCATGGCCATTCAAGAGGCCAAGGAATTTAAAACATTTCCTCTCGAAGAACTCATTAGGTCTTTGATGACCTAGGAAATGACATGTCATACTCATGATGAGCTAGAGAACCCCCTTCCAAAGAATAGGAAGGATATGACATTGAGAATACAAGAAGACCACTTGAAGAAAGTTTCAAGTGATGAGGACTTTGATGATGAACTTGCACTCTTAACTCGAAAATTTAAAAAATTTATAAGAAGGAATAAATTTAAAAATGACACTAAAACTAAACTTGAACCAAAAAAAAGACCAAGTCATATGTTACGAAAGCAAGAAGCCGGAGTACTTTAAAAGTGAATGCCCCCAAGCTAAGAAGAAGATAACAAAGAGGAAGAAAGCTCTAAAGGCGATGTGGGATGACTCAAGCGGCTCCAAAGATGAAGAAGCAAGCAACAAAGAGGAGACCAACATCGCATTAATGGCTTTAGGAGAAGAGGTAAGTGAGTTATTTAATGAAGATTTATCTTTTGATAAACTTTCAATTGCTTTCCATGAATTATTTGATGAGTGTAGAAGTATTAGTAAGAAGTTTAATTTATTAAAGGAGCATGCTTTATTACAAGATAAGCTTGATAGTCTTCAAACTCTCTCTTTACCCCCATGCTCTAAGTGTGAACACTTAGAAGTAATCAAAAACTCAAGGAGACCGTAAACAAGTTTAAGGTCGGTAGCAAGGGCTTGGACATGATTCTTGCAAACAAGGGTCACATCGGAAATAGAAGTGGTATTAGATTTATGAGTGGATCTCACCATACTCCAACCACCTTCATTAAAGGACGCACACTACATGTATCTTCTTATTTGAAATGTGATTTTTGTTATAAATCCGAACATATTGCCTATAAATATCCATATAAAAAACTTAGCCCACAAAGGTTAATATGGGTTCCTAATGGAACAATAAGTAACTTAATGAACAATGACACATTTAGTAGATTAATTTTTGAGGTACCCCAGTTCAAATGGGTATCTAAAAACCATCCTCTTTTGTACCTTAATAGTGGATGCTCAAGGCACATGACCGAAGATTCATCTCAATTCTCTAAGCTCACTAGCCAAGACGAAGGGTATGTCACCTTTGGAGACAACAACAAGGGTAAAATCATTAGCAAGGGAACTATAGATAACAAATCAAGTTTTTCAATTGATAATGTGTTATTGGTAGATAGTTTAAAGCACAATCTTTTGAGCATTAGTCAATTATGTGATGAGGGATATATTGTAAAATTTGAATCTAATGCTTGCATCATTGAAAAATCATACAACAACACATCTATGATTGCACTAAAACAAAATATTGTCTACACCATAAACATTGATGATCTTAGTAATGAAATATGTTTTTCGATTTTGAATGATGATGCTTGGCTTTGGCATAGGAGATTAGGTCATGCTAGCATGAAACTAATATCTCAAATCATATCTAAAGGACTTGTTAGAGGCATTCCCAATGTTAAGTTCATTAAAGACAGTTTGTGATGCTTGTTAAATAGGAAAATAATAAAAAATAGCTTCAAACCAAAGAATTAAATAAGCACCTCTAGACCATTATAATTGATCCATATGGATTTATTTGGACCAATTGATACAATGAGTTTAGGAGGTAGCAAATATGCATTTGTCATTGTAGATGACTATAGTAGATACACTTGGACCTATTTCTTAGCTCACAAAAGTGATTATTTTAAATATTTTTCTAAATTTTGTAAACTTGTTCAAAACAAAAAGGGTTTCATGATTTCATCGATTTGGAGTAATCATGGTGGTGAATTCCAAAACCATGACTTCCAAAATTTTTGTGAATCTAATGGTTATAACCACAACTTCTCTACTCCAAGGAATCCTCAACAAAATGGAGTAGTAGAAAGATAGAATAGAAATTTATAAGAAATGACAAGAACCATATTAAATGAACATAGCTTACCCAAATACTTTTGGGCCGAAGCCATTAATACGGCTTGCTATGTCATGAATAGGGTTTTAGTAAGACCATCTCTATCCAAAACCCCTTATGAATTGTGAAATAACAAAAAATCAAATATTTCTTATTTTAAAGTTTTTGATTGTAAATGCTTTATCTTGAATAAAAAGGATGTCTTAGGAAAATTCGATGCTAAATCCGATAAAGGCATCTTTCTTGGTCACTCTTCCATTTCTAAAGTCTTTCATGTTTTTAACAAAAGAACCTTGGTTATAAAAGAGTCTATTCATATAGTTTTTAATGAAGTTTTTGAGTTTAAGAAAAATGATTTTGATGATGATCTTGGTTTTAATGGTTTGAATTTGAATGAACCCTCTCCTCAAAATAGTAACTTGGATGTATCTTCTTACCAAATTTCCTTACCTAAGGAATGAAAGTATGTAGATGCCCATCCAAAGGAGCTAATTATAGGAGACACATCAAAAGGGGTTCAAACTCGTTCCTCTTTTAAGAATTTTTGTGCTAACGCCGCCTTCCTTTCTCAAATTGAACCTAAGTGCATTGACGAAGCCTTAAAGGATGATTCTTGGGTTATCGCAATGCAAGAGGAATTGAACCAATTTGAGAGGAATGAGATGTGGAAGCTTGTTCCTAGACCAAGTGACCATTTAGTTATAGGTACTAAATGGGTATTTAGAAATAAGCAAGATGAATTTGGTATCGTAGTTAGAAACAAGGCTAGATTAATGGCCAAAGGTTTCAACCAAGAAGAAGGTATCGATTACGAAGAGACCTTCACTCCTGTGGTAAAATTAGAAGCCATTAGGATGCTCCTTGCCTATGCTAGTAGTAATAATTTTAAATTATTTCAAATGGATATCAAAAGTGCTTTCTTAAATGGTTTTATTTCTGAAGAAGTATTTATTGAACAACCACCCGGTTTTGAAAATTTTCTTTTTCCTAATCATATGTTTAAATTGACTAAAGCTCTCTATAGGTTAAAACAAGCTCCAAGGGCTTAGTATAAGAGGCTTAGTTCTTTTCTTATTTCAAATAATTTCACTAAAGGCAAGGTCGATACTACATTATTTATTAAATATTTTAAAAATAATTTTCTTATTGTTCAAATTTATGTTGATGATATTATCTTTGGTTCTATAAATGAATCGTTATATGAATCATTTTCTAAGTGTATGAGCTAAGAGTTTGAAATGAGTCTAATGGGTGAACTAAACTTCGTTTTAGGATTATAAATTAAACAACTTAGTGATGGTATATTTTTTAGTCAAACCAAATATGCTTTAGAATTGTTAAAATGGTTTAATATGGATGGATCAAAATCCATTAACACTCCTATGAGTACCTCCACTAAGTTAGACATGGACGAAAGTGGAGAAAGTTTTGATCAAAAAACATATAGGGGAATGATAGGTAGTTTACTTTACCTCACTGCAACTAGACCGGATATCATGTTTAGTGTAGGACTTTGTGCTGGATTTTAAGCTAATCCTAAGTTGTCTCATCTTAAAGCCATTAAAAGAATCCTTAGATATCTTAAAGGAACTCCTAATATAGGATTATGGTTTTCAAAATCTGATAACTTTGACTTAATAGCTTATGCTGATGTCGATTTTGGCAGATGTAGAATAGATAAAAAAAGCATATTCGGAACATGTCAATTTTTAGGATATGCACTTGTTTCTTGGTCTTCCAAGAAACAAAACTTGGTTGCACTATCTACGGCTAAAGCCGAATACATAACCACAAGTGCATATTGTGCATAAGTTATTTGGATAAAAAATATATTAGAAGATTATGAAATTTATTTAAAGAACATTTCGATAAAATGTGATAACACTAGTACTATTTGTCTAACCAAAAATCATATTCAACACTCTAGAACTAAGCATATTGACATTAGACATCACTTCATATGAGATCTTGTCAATAACAATGATATCATTCTAGAATTTATTGATACAAAATGCCAATTAGCAAACATCTTCATAAAACCCCTAAATGAAGAATAATTTGACTTCATTAGAAGAGAATTAGGCATGCTAAATTGTCCTAATGCATAAAGAAGTTTTATGTTCCTTTTCTGAAAATTTTCAACCTCAATTTACATAATCTCAACTTGATATTATTTTTAGATTTTGGATGACATCTTTTTGATATCATATTTTGAATGAAGCTCTTATTTTTATTCTTCGATTGTAACATTTTGATTCTCCTCCTTCTTCAATTGATGAAGATCATGCCATTCGATGAAGTATTAAAATTTGCTTATACTCTTTCTACCTCTATTGGAATGATTAAATGAATCTCATGATTTTCATATCATTTGAAGCTTAATGTCATGAAATTTTTGTATAATGATTAAGCTCTCAAGAGTTTATTGTACTCTCTTCAGACTATATTCTTAACTCTTGATCTTTTATGACTTGATTGTTTTTTCTTTTCCTCCACCTCGTGAGAATGCCAAGTTGAATCTCTCCCTATGTGTTAGGGATCGAGCGGCACTAAGAGGGGGGGGGGGGTGAATTAGTGCAGTGGTAAGGAACGAGAAATTTTCAGCGATTTGAACAAGTTCGGAAACTTCGTACGAATGAATGCAATGTTTCGTTTGGACCCGGAAAGATTACGTTTTAACTTTAAAGCATACGTAATAAGATGAAGATGAAGTTGAGTAAATAAGGCAACAAGTGGAAAGGGTTTGCAGCAAAGTAAATAGCAAGAACGTAAATGCAAACCAGATTTTTATAGTGGTTCGGTCATCCGACCTACGTCCACTCCCGATTCCTCTTCACTTGAGGCCACCGGCTTTTCACTAGCTATCCACCTTCCAACGAGCGAGGATGAACTCCCTCACAGCACCTCTCCTTTTGACGGGCTTAGGAGATAACCCTTACAAAGTATTCTTACCCCTCTCTTGGACTAGAACACTCTTAAGACTTAGAGGGAAGATTTGACACACTTTCAAGAGAGTTTCCTCCTTTTTTTTAGTTCTAGACACCCCCGAAACTCTGAATGAGTGGGGTATTTATAGGCCTCAAAGTGACTCAAATTTGGGCTCCAAATTTGAATTTTTGAGTTTCGGTGTCGAGGCGGTGCTCTGCTTTGTCGAGGCGGTTCTCTGCTGTCGTCTGTAGCTGACACGGCGAGTGCTAGGCAGTGCTACCGCCTACCTAGGGCGGTTCCACTGCCCAGATCTCAGCCTCACGGGCGGTGCCACCGCCAGCTGAAGCGTGCACCGCCCAGTCATTTTTTCAGCATAGTGGTTTCGACCGAAAACTCGGCCGAAACCGGTCCAAACGAAGTCCGAATTAGCTCAAATTTGGTTTATAGGATTAACACTTAATCCTAAACCAAATTATATGCTAACTATAAATTTTAAAGATATTTCTTAAGCTATTTCAAATTCCATAAGACAAGACTTCTTTCAGCAAGCTTTCGGCGAACTTCCGGCCGTCTTCCGACGAACCCTTGGAAACCATTCTGCGGACTCCCGGCAAGCTCCTGGACTTCATGATGATCTTGGCAAGTTCTATCGAGCTTATTTGGCAAGCTCCGATCTTTCTTGGTAAGCTCCGCGAACTTCCGACGAACCTTTCGGTGAACTTCTAAAAACCCTTCGGCAAGCTCCCTACTCGTTCTCGGTCGGTTCCGACAACTACTCCCAACGAATCTTCGGACTTCCATCAAACTCTCGAACTCCCAATGATCCATCCCACTTGTCTTCCGGCACTTTGTTTCACTTTACGTCTTTATCTTCATTGTAGTTAATCCTGCACACAAATAAACAAACACTCTACTTCAATCTATATAGTTATTACAATACAAATTGACATTCAGTTGCCCGGCACATCATTGGTCGGCGCTTCGTCCGATCCTTCGGTACATCGTCCTCTTTTGCGGTCCGTTGTCCAATCGGCGGATGACCTCCGTAACCCCGATATCCTTGGCGCAACATGCATCTTGGCCCGATGCCCGACGTACGAAGCCTTCTGTCGATTGTCGACCGAACCTCCGGCTCGATATCAAATATCCTGACGTGATCACCTCCGGCACAACGTCAATTCCTCCAGCGTCAACTGTCTAATCCTGATCGATAGTAGACCTACGTAACTGAAAACGCAGTTAAACAATAAATCACAATCAATTAGTTTCATCATCAAAATCCGAGATTCAACAATCTCCCCCTTTTTGATGATGACAACTAATTGATGACTAACGGAGTTAACCATAACTCTCCGGAGTTTAACCAAACTCCCCCTATCAATATGCCCTTGATAGAACACTTGGATTATCCCAAATCCAAGCAACATTCATCACAATGTTATGAGAATACATTTAAACCATCATGCAATATATAAAATATTCAATACAATGCATGTAGTCATCAATCTACTTCTCCCCCTATGCCATCAACAAAAAGAAGAAGTTACATCATAGCTAGTTTAAAAGATATACAAATTTTATAACATACTAGCTATCAATCTAGATATACATCATACGACATTTAAGCATAGCTTTGCATTACAACATCCAATCATACCATTCAATCATAGCAAGTTTTTAAGGATGGGCAATGATGGCAATTTTTTTACTTGCTTCTTGAGATGTGCAAGTTTGCACCTTGTTTCTCACAATAGCAATATTTACATCCTTTGATATAACAATTCTTAGCTTCTTATGAAGTTGCAAAATAGGAATCAAGATAGCAAATTTTTGCAATGTTCGAGCTAAAAATTTTCTCCCCCTTTGTTAGCATCAAAAAGAAAGGGAGGATCAAATACTTTAAATAATCTTGCATGAGATTCAACAATAATTTGTAACAAAAATGCAAGCAATTTTGAAGAAGTGAAATTGAGCAAGATTTTTGCCTCTCTTGAGATAGCAACTTTTTTCTTCTCAATATTCAAGCTAGCAAAATTTTCTCTTTTGATGCACAAGCTAGCAATTTTCTTCCTCTTGAATGAGCTAGCAAATTAATCATGCAAGCTAGCAATAAATCTTCTCCCCCTTTGATTTTGTCAAAAAGAAGGGAAGAATACAATTCTTTTCCCTTTACATGAATGCTTCCATCATGACAAAATAACAAATTTCCATCATAAATTTTTAACATATCAAGTCATGAATTCAAGGGAGTCATAAACAAATCATGGTATGAGGGAAATTTATAACAAGCAAGCAAGCAATAATGATAAGCTAGCATACTTTGCGATATGTAAACTAGCTTCCTTTCAATTTTTCTCTTTTGCAACTAAGTTTCCCTTTTGCAAGCCATCAACTTTTTGTTTGCAATGAGCTAGTAATTTTTGTAAAATTTATAACATTTTAAAACTGTAAACTCATGAGTTAAAAAATAATGCAACTTTGTAATTTCTTTCTTCTCATTTTGAGAAGTGCAAGTTTTGCCTTTTGCAAGTTCTAGCTAGCTATGTTTGCCACTTTCATTTGTGATACATAAGCTAGCAAGCTAACTCCCCCTTTGTCACTATCAAAAAGAAGGGATGAATAATTTTTCAATGAAATAATTTTGCATTAATCAATATTTCAATTTTTTTTTTATGTTCATACAAAACATAGATGCAAAGAATTCATGAAAGATATCAATATGAAATATTAATAAGGATCAACACCAAAAGACATCATTCATGATTCATCATAAAGCAAATTTCATTTATATCAAATGTTCAATTTACCACACAAGGCAAAGAAATCTTATCATTTCTATATCATGAAATATATGACATCAAGGCTCATGATTCATTTGAAAAGATATAGCACAAAGAGTAACTTGATTCATGCATAAGAATTCCAAGTATCAAATATCAAAATATCAAGACTTGGATTTTGATAAAGCTCATTCAAGTTCGAATCATCAAAATCATTAACATAGTTTGTGAGATTCACAAATGACATAAACTTGAATTGTTTTCCTCTTTGGTAAATGATAAAAAGAAGTAATCATAGAGGAGAATATTTTGATTCCCAAAAATATCTCAAGTCAAGAATTCAAGGTCATGATTTCAAGAGATCAAGAGAGGAGTCATAAAATTATTCAAACTCATTTTGTCAATTCGAAACTCCTAATCAAATTATCATTTTTAACATTCATAACATGAATAAAGTCATTACCGTATCATCAAAATCTCATTCATAAGTCAAATGATTTACAAAATATCATAAATGAATTTATCACTTGTCTTTTATTTGAAAAATTGAAAGATTTCAAGAAACATACATTTCCATTGTATGATTTATTTCATATGAGTATGCCTTTGTTTTTTGATGTCAAATAAAATAGAAATATCAGCATTCAATATTGAAAGACAAACTTCATCATAAAATTCATCAAGATAAAAATATAACACAATATGAGATTCAATTTACCATGATAATATGTTTCATTTTGTTTCAAATAAGTGCGCTCATGTTTCAAATGATGATTATCAAATTTAAGACCAAAACATGAGTTTGTCATGAAAATATGATATCACAAAGTCATTAAGCATAATAACAAACTTTTAATATTTTCATTTCAATGATGATTTCATAATGTATGTTCAAATATTTATATGGAACCCATCATTGTATAAATTCAAAATACAAGTTTGTCATTAATCCCATCAAGATCAAATGCATCAAATATTATGATAGTGCATTTTCTCATCTTTATGAGTTTCAATTTAAGTGATTTGATTTTTCATAAGAACGTTCAAATTTTTCATATGAAAATGTCATGCATCATATTCAAAAACGAAAATATCATCAAAATCATTTTAATTCTTTCTTACATTAGTTATAACAAGATGATCGATACTCAAATTTTTGGTAAAATCATGCATTATTTTATAAATCTGAAAAATAATTTTCGTCATGAAACCCATTAAGTTCAAATATAACACAAGGCAACATCAAAGCCACATTTCTTTCATTTTGAAAATTTGTGGGTTGGGTCTTTATAATTGATTTCATGAAGACATATATCAATAAAAATTTCATCATAAAAAGAGTTAAAAACCATTAAGCCAAGATGGAAGTTTTCAAATTATAATCAAGATACATACATCTATCATCAAAAGATTTTCAAGAAATTCATACATAGATATGTATCATGTTTAAGATTGAAAACCGATATGAAAAGTATACATGAAATTTTATCATCTCAAAATATCATCTTAATTTGACATGAAAACAATTAGACCAAAAAATACGTTAATCCACAACATAGAGTCAAATCAATATTACTTCAAAAACTAATGCATGTTACAAAATCATCAAGCATCATGTTTAGAAACGAAAAGCAATATAAAACATCAAGATACACATGCATGGATTAATCCTAAGCATTATCACAAATCATGCATCATTCATATTTTTAATTTTCAAAAAATTACTAGAAAGGAAAAAGCATAAAAAAAAATCCTACCAACTATTTCAAGCAACTCATGAAAATCATCATGTAATTTCAAAATAAGGTAAAAGCAACTTGGGTGAGTTTCTTACCTCATTGTCGAAAACCGTCAAAGCCCATTTTGCCTCATCTTTACTTGATTCTTCTTTACAAGCCTTCCTCTTCTTCTTTGGCCTCATCCTCCGTTCAAGTTCATTGTTCATTTTAGATTTTTGTTTAATGAACTTATTAAGATTCATTAAAAGTTCAATGTCCTCTTCATTGTCCTCATCACTTGAGTCATCACTCAAGTGGCATTTCATAGTTCGGAGTTCCAAAACCTTCCAGTTCTTTGGAAGGTGCTCCATGTGTTTATCGAGTTTATTGTGTTCCAAGAAAGCCATTTCATAGGTCATTAAAGACCCAATGAGTTCTTCAAGAAATAAGTCATGTAAATTTTTAGCTTCTTGTATTGCCGTTACTTTTGGATCCCACTCTTTTGGAAGGGATCTTAAAATCTTATTTACTAAATCAAAACTTAAAAAAGATTTACCAAGACTTCTTAGACTATTGACGACATCCGTGAATCGGGTGTACATGTCATCGATAGATTCACGTGGTGTCATTTGGAAGAGCTCAAAATCATGCAATAAGAGGTTTACTTTCGAGTCTTTAACTCTACTAGTTCCCTCGTGCATGAGTTCAAGAGTTCGCCAAATGTCAAAAGCTATTTCGCACATAGAAATCTAATTGAACTCGTTCTTTTCTAAAGCATAAAATAAGGCATTCATAGCCTTAGCGTTTAAAGAAAATGATTTCTTCTCTAAGTCCGACCATTCGTTCGTCGGTTTAGAGGGAAGTTGAAAGCCATTTTCGATTATGTTCCATAAATCCAAATTCATTGAAAGCATGAAAACTCTCATTCAGGTTTTCCAATAAGTGTAGTCCGAACCGTTAAAGAATGGTGGACGAAAAGCCCTCTTGAAAACCATTTAGAGCCATTTCTCATGGGTGTAAATCCGAAAGAGAAAGAACATGGCTCTGATACCAATTGCTAGGGATTGAGCGGCACTAAGAGGGGGGGTGAATTAGTGCAGCGGTAAGGAACGAGAAATTTTCAGCGATTTGAACAAGTTCGGAAACTTCGTACGAATGGATGCAACATTTCGTTTGAACCCGAAAAAATTGCGTTTTAACTTTAAAGCATACGTAATAAGATGAAGATGAAGTTGAGTAAATAAGGCAACAAGTGGAAAGGGTTTGCAGCAAAGTAAATAGCAAGAACGTAAATGCAAACCAGATTTTTATAGTGGTTCGGTCATCCAACCTACGTCCACTCCCGATTCCTCTTCACTTGAGGCCACCGGCTTTCCACTAGCTATCCTCCTTCCAACGGGCAAGGATGAACTCCCTCACAGCACCTCTCCTTTTGATAGGCTTAGGAGATAACCCTTATAAAGCACTCTTACCCCTCTCTTGGACTAGAACACTCTTAAGACTTAGAGGGAAGATTTGATACACTTTCAAGAGAGTTTTGCCCTTCTTTTTTTCAGTTATAGACACCCCCTAAACTCTGAATGAGTGGGATATTTATAGGCCTCAAAGTAATTCAAATTTGGGCTCCAAATTTGAATTTTTTTGAGTTTCCTGGTGTCGGGCGGTGCTACCGCCTGTCAGAGGCAGTTCTACCGCCTGTCAGTCTGGCAGATTGACACAGCAGGTGCTGGGTGGTGTTATCGCCTACCTGGGGCGGTTCCACCGCCCAGGTCTCAGCCTCTGGGCGGTGCCACCACCCAGCCTGGGGTGGTGCTACCGCCCAGGTCATTTTTTTCAGCACAGTGATTTCGGCCGAAAACTCGACCGAAATCGGTCCAAACGAAGTCTGAATTGGCTCAAATTTGGTTTATAGGATTAACACCTAATCCTAAACCAAATTATATGCTAACTACAAATTTTAAAGATATTTTTTAAGCTATTTCAAATTCTATAAGACAAGACTTCTTTCAGTGAGCTTTCGATGAACTTCCGACGGTCTTCCGACGAACCCTCGGAAACCATTTTGTGGACTCCCAGCAAGCTCCCGGACTTCATGATGATCTTGGTGAGTTTCATCGAGCTTCTTTGGCAAGCTTCGATCTTTCTTGGTAAGCTCTGCGAACTTCCGACGAACCTTTCGGCGAACTTCCAAAAACCCTTTGGCAAGCTCCCTACTCGTTCTCGGTCGGTTCCGACAACTACTCCCAACGAATCTTCGAACTTCCATCGAACTCTCGAACTCCCAATGATCCATCCCACTTGTCTTCCGGCACTTTGTTTCACTTTACATCTTTATCCTCATCGTAGTTAATCCTGCACACAAATAAACAAACACTCTACTTCGATCTATACAGTTATTACAACACGAATTGACATTCAGTTACGCGGCATGTCATTGGTCGGTGCTTCGTCCGATCCTTCAGCACATCGTCCTCTTTTGTGGTCCGTTGCCCAATCAGCGGATAACCTCCGCAACCCCGATATCCTTGGCGCAATATGCATCTTGGCCCGATGCCTGACGTACGAAGCCTTCTGCCGATTGTCGACCGAACCTCTGGCTCGACATCAAATATCCTGACATGATCACCTCCTGCACAACGTCAATTTCTCCAGCGTCAACTATCTAATCCTGATCGATAGTAGACCTGCGTAACTCAAAATGTAGTTAAACAATAAATCACAATCAATTAGTTTCATCATTAAAATCCAAGATTCAACACTATGAACTTTTGATGTTGATGGGTTGCACTTCATAAATGCCAACTTGAACTTTTTCATGAACTTTATCATGATCTTTCTCTCACAAATTTTTTTTCATGAGCTCTTATTAGTATATTTAATGAATGGCTTCAATGATCTATATTTCCAATTTACAATTTTATGTTTTAATTTTTAAAATTGTATCTTGAACCTCTTTCATGTATGAATCCTTTATAACTTGATCATTTTCTGGATTTCATAGACATGAATAAAAATGATCAAATCATTTTTCAGATTTATCCATCTCGGATGACATATTTTGCATTATGTTCAACTCGATTTCTAAGTAAATAAGAGCCTCATGTATCATATGTTTTTGATATGGTTGATAAATGTATACATCATGATACCTTATGATGACCATTTTTTTAATTCACCTCCTTTTTGTTGATGACAAAGGGGGAGAAGTAAGTAATGATGAATGATTGAAAATCTTAATGTTTTGGTATCATGTATGTTATACCTAAAGTGATGTTGATTTGTTGTGATTGTGTATATTGTACTTTGATGATTTGAAATTTTGATGCACAATGTATGAAATCTTGAAACAATGTATTATATATGATCAAAATTGTTTCACTTGAATTCAAAGGTTATCATTTCTTTTGAATTCAAATTTATCTTATTTCGATATGGCATATAGATAAGGGGAGTTGAGTTTAACTCTATCAATTGGTTGTCATCATCAAAAAGGAAGAGATTATTGAATCTCAGATTTTGATGATGAAATCAATTGATAAGTTTGTTATCTAATATATGCTTTGAGATAAGTGATGCAGGACTAACCTTGATCAAAAGAGATGAAACAATTAAAGCAATAAGAATCAAGTGATGGGTCGGAGTCAAAGTTCGGGCATCGGGTCGGAAGAATCGGATAATGCATCGAGAACGGATGTTACGGGAGTCAACATGACAGTGGATCGAGCACTTTACTGAAGGTTCGGACAATGCATCGGAAGTTTATTGGAAAGTTGCCGGAAGTTCACTGGGAGAACCAATGACATGTCGGATAACTTAGATTCGTAGTTTGTAGTTGTTTATGTCTTAATGGTCGAAGGTCAGTTCAAAATTGAGTTGGTTTTGGGTGAAATCATATCAACTCAATTAGGGGCCAATTGACCTAAATTGGGACTGATTTGGGCTCATTGAGAGGCCCAATCAGTGGCCTAAATGTTGCTGTAGGCAGTGGTACCACCAAACTGGCGGTAGAACCGCCTATGAGCTAGTAAAGTAAAAAAGCATACTTTTCCAAGCTGCAGGCGGTGGTACCTCCTAGTCTGGGTAGTGGTACCACCCAGCAATAAAGCTGCAGCTGTAGTACCACTCCAGGCTAGCGGTAGCATCGCCAAAACCTCAGTTTTCGAGGTTCTGCAAGCGGTTGCACCGCCCAATGCAAGCGATAGTATCGCCTGTACCCGAAAGACCTAGAAATTTGAATTTTAACTTTGTTTCTAGAGCCATTTGGGGCCTATAAATACCCCACTCATCCCTACAAGGATCACACAAGAAAAAGTAAGCTAAAACTTTGATGAATCAAGATGTAATCTTGAAAAAGTCTTGAGTGTTCTCTCCCTCCTCTTGAAAAGTTTAGAAGGTTATCTAAGGGAGGTGTGAGACTTATAGAGGTTATATCCTAAACCTTTGAAAAGGAGAAAGAGTTGTAAAAGGGTGGTTGATCTTCACCCATTGAAAGAAGATCATTAGTGAAAGTTGGTGACCTCAACGAAGGAGGAATCGGGAGTGGACGTAGGTCGGAGGATCGAACCACTATAAAATTGGTTTGCATTTCTTTTCCTATAATTTATATTTTTATAAATCTTTTACCTTATTGCAATCACTCAAATCCTTGTGTGGGGTCGACTGAGTTGTACTGACCCCTGTTGATTCTTATGGATTCTTCATATGAAGGAAAATACCATCATTGGTATACACCAGCCTCTCAAATGCCTCATGTCGCTTGAACTAGGTGGATTCTTATTGGAGCTTTAACGAGCGTCGCCTCACAGACTTTGAAGTTTTCAAGTCCTTCCTCTGCAAAATTTGTCCATCGAATCATCCAAGTAGGTTTGCATCACTTCCGCTTTAGATTGACATTCTGTTGGGAAATGAAATGAACAATCTACTCTCAATAGCACTGATCACCATTGGTGAGGATTTGACAACTGTTGTCTTCTATTAGGTTCCTTCGAAGGGTCTTTGAATCTATACAAAACTCCTTTGCTGGATAAATAAGAGAACTAGGGTACTTAGTTTCGCCCATTCTCTTGAGAGTTGAGAAGGCAAAGGTCACCTCCTCGAGGGTTGTACTCCATGCATCGAGCTTGTTACTAGCCTTTGCCTGCTCTTACCTTACACTTTTGAAGCACTTAAAGTGTTTACACTCCTTACGTTGAGTCAGCTACTATGATTCACTTTCTCAATGCCATCGAACTTCTAAAATGCAAGAAAATTTCACTCTAACTTAGAGCAAGTCTGATAGTTTTGGTTACCTTTAGGATTATACAATCTTCTCCATCATTTCTGCAGCCTACTCCTTTGAATGGCAAAGGTATAACATCATGTACTGCTTGCTTCGTTCCTTGATCGGGCACTCTTACATCGACCCGGAGTCCTTCACTTTCGGTTATCTTGATGAGAAACTCATTGATACTTGTCTTACGAAGTTCCCTAGCCTTTGCCCTTCAGCCTTGTCTTGGTACTTGGAGTTTGCCTTAACATTCTCGACCTCCTTGACCTATTTCATGACTAAGCGCTCTCCCTCCATGAGAGCAAGGGATCAATATCTCTATGGAGGTCCCTGTCAAGATCTGAATGGCACTAAGAGGGGGGGGGGGTGAATTAGTGCAATGGATTAAGAGGATAAATTTGAAGCCGATTTTGGAAATAGTTGGTTCGAACAGAAACTTCGATTCGACGAAAGAGAGTTTAGTTAAAATGGTTTGAGTGAATGCAATTGAGAAGAAGACCAAACAATTTGCAACCAAGTAAAGGTAAGATGTAGATATTAAAAACTCACAACCAAAGTACACAGTAATGTATAGTGGTTCGGTTAAATGACCTACGTCCACTTCCAAAGCCTCTTCCGATGAGGCTCCCAACTTCTACTATCAAACTTCTTTGAAGGGGAAGGACCAAACACCCCTTTTTTTGCTTATGAATCTCTTTAAGTTAAAATGCAATCGAAGTTGGTTTTCATCGAAACATAATTCTTCTCGAATGAAGTTTTCCGAAATCACATAAATCAATGTTTTTAACCACTGCACTAATTCATCCCCCCCCCCTTCTTAGTGCCACTCTAGATCCTAACATAAACAAATTCTTGGCCAAGGTCATTCGGATTAAGAGAGAAAATTTCTCCAGAAGAATCCGATTAGAGTGAGACTCGAGTAGAAATTGTATAGGTCTAATAACACCATGCTTGGAATACAGTCTTTGGGATATTAGATGGATAAGGGATTATAGGTATATGATAACTGAATATAAATGGGTCTAAAGGATTGGATTTCACTATATCGTTTGGGGACTACGGTGCAATGGCATTGTACATCCGTAGTCGATGAATCGAGTGAATTATTATGGAGATAATAATTCACTGAGTTAGAAGGAGTTCTGACAGGTATGACTCACGGCCAACTCGATATTGGGCCTAGAGGATTATACACATAGTAGGTGTTATGACGAGTAAAGATTCAGATATGAGATATCTGTTGGAGCCCCTATCTTATTGGATATCTAGTAAGCCCCTTAATTATTGAATCTTATAGATGAGATTCAATAAGAGTCTATAAGAGATTATTGGGTAGAGACCCACTAATCTATCAGGCTTGGGTAATTGGATGGAGATCCAGTACCCAATAGGGTAATATCTATTAGGGCTAATTTAATAATGAGCCTCTATAAATAGGAGGGAATTAAATGTCTATAGGCTAGGGTTTTCTTGGTTGTCATCTCCTATTATCCTCTTCTTTTGAGGAGTGTCCTTATAGCCCCTGTCATGTGGATCACTACTAGAGAGGAGGACGCTTGACCTCCTTCATCCTCTCCCACAAATTTGTAAGAATTCATGGATATATGATCTCCCTAAGTACTATATTTCTTATACGTAGTTTTTCGGTTTCACGAGTTTTGCACACGAATCTTCGCACAACGATAAAGCCCTTTTATGAAAATCTTGGATTCTTGTTTTATGAAAATCTTTTATGAAAATCTTGTACACAAATCTTCGCACACGAATCTTCCGCTACGCATGTAATGTTGCCCATAGATTTTGCAATAGTGGGTAGCACCGCCTACGGGCGCATTGCTACTTACGGGCATTGCCCCGCAGGGGTGACGCCCATGGGGGCAACGTCACCCATCGGCAAAAGCACCTGCAATCATACCCCCATGGTCACCGTCGGTAGGGTGGCGATGATCGCAATGCAAGAGTAGGGAAGGGGAATTAGGTTTTTGGCAAAAGATCATTTTGCCCCTTAGAATTTTAAAAATTTTAAGGTATGTCCTTTCTATTTAAATTACCAAAATTCCCTTCACAATTCAAAAAATTTCTTATATATCCCTAATTTATGAAAATATTAGTTAATTAAAAAGTTTAATTAACTATTATTATTTATCTAGTAATCATATATAATGATATGTACATGTGAGGTATGATGTTGACAGATGATCATGGACCGTGTGATATGATATTTGTGTATGATATAATCATTATTATTATTATTAGGGCCTGTGTGTTAGTTATAAGTGTCCTACAAGCTAATTATGTGAGTGATGATACTTGTAACATGTTGTTAATCTCTTTGTTTAAGATTACTAGCATTTTCTCACATTATCTAGATTTTTATTGTGATGTCCTTGAATCTATATAATGAAAATCAGATCATGATGAGATCATGATAATGATACTGATTTGCCTTTAAACACAGACCCTAAATAATTTCAATCATAGATTACTCGAGAGGGACATCAAGATAATCGAATAGATTGGTACGTTATACACCCGTCCATATGATGGAGGTGGCTGGTCACAAAGTTACTCATGTGGGGACACTAAGGAGACAGTGCAAGTGCTCATTGGAGAATGAGTTCACTGATTAATTTTCTTATGGAATGCTGAATGATCATTGATACCTCACGTCAGATAGCGATTCCATAGTCCCAGTAGTGTATCTGATCCTTAGACTTGAGACACCAAAGATGCCTTGTATGAGTACTCCATTCTTTGACGTCAGACTTACAGGTTTAGAAAGTTTCAGATCTAGTATAGTCGGTTCTCGAGAATGGTAGCCAACTTACGAAGGCAATTGAGTGCCAATAGAAGATTATCCACTCTCGGTAACATAAGAGGAATATGCCATGTGTTCTTATTTAGACAAATCCCTAGCTAGGGTCATTCAGATTGAGAGAGAAAGAGTTCTCCGGGAGAATCCGATCAGAGCGAGACTCGAGTGAAAACCATATGGGCCTGACAACACCATGCCCGATATATGGTCTTAAGGATATTAGATGGTTTAGGGACTATAGGTATATGGTAATTGAGGACAGATATGTCCAAAGGATAGGATTCCCTTATATTATCTAGGGACTATCATGTAGTGGCCTAGTACATCCGTAGTCGATGAGTCAAGTGAATTACTATGAAGATAATAATTCACTGAGTCAA
Organism: Musa beccarii; assembly: GCA_024322285.1. Lineage (NCBI taxonomy): Eukaryota > Viridiplantae > Streptophyta > Magnoliopsida > Zingiberales > Musaceae > Musa > Musa beccarii. Next base: position 39,590,726 of record CM044401.1, read on the forward strand.
AAAGAGTTCTGATAGGTATAAATTATGGCTAGGTCGATATTGGGCCCAAAGGGTCACACACATATGGTAGGTGTTGTGATGAGTAGAGATTTGGATATGAGATATCTGCTAGAGCCCCTATCTTATTGGATATCCAATAAGCACCTGAATTATTGGATCCTATGGATGAGATCCAATAAGAGCTAATAAGAGATTATTATGTAGAGACCCACTAATCTAAGAGGCTTTGATAATTGGATGGAGATCCAATAGGGCAGGATCCATTAGGGTTAAGTTGATAAGGAGCATTTATAAATAGGATAGAACCAAAGGTCCATAGACAAGGGTTTTCTTGCTTGTCATCTCCTATTCTCCTCTTCCCTCGAGGAGTGTCTATGTAGCCTCTACCGTGTGGATCACCTCTAGAGAGGACACTTGACCTCCTTCATCCTCTCCCATAAATCTGCAAGAATTCAGGGTATATGATCTCCGTAGGGACTATCTTTCTAATATATGTAGTTTTCCATTTCATGGATTTTGAGTATTGATCTTCACACAACGACGAAGCCTTTCTATAAAAATCTAGGATATTTTGTTTTCTGTTCTTCTGCTATACATATGATGTCACCCCTCAATTTTTCAATATTATGATCTTCTATTTTTCTCATTTATTGTTTGGCCTGTATACTTGTAATTATATTGTAATTATACGAGGAGGTGTTGCGAGAGTGTGGAAGTGATAATGGGACCCACGAGGCCGAGATAAATAATCGCATGCATAAAGATGTGACGAGACATCGATGGAACTAATGCTGATGAGATAGACAATCATATGGCATGGAGATGCGCCGTTGCACACATATATCTTGATGTAAGTGATTGGATCCACTGACTTAGGTTTAATCACATTAGGATGAGGTTCATGATCATCTGGTGTGATTGTTCATGTGATGTGTGATTGCTTATACACATACTAGATATGTATATATATTTGCATGTGATATAGATATATATTAAATATGTATGTGTGTGACACTTCATATTAGGAGACCGAATCAAAAATCCCCTCTCTCGATAATATTAAGTTGGTAAACGTGAGGCAATTAGAATGACCCATGTGGCCTTCCATCATTATAAATAGGGATTGATTCTCAACGTATAGTCGAGTCCCTCGAGGCTCACCTATATCATGATTTGCTATCTTGCCTATGACATAGAGATGTCACCGATGAACTAATGACATGGTATGCTTAGTCGAGTCCCTCGAGGGCATATAATCAAATAAGACTCATCTTATAATGATGGTGATTACTTAATCGAACATTATAGTTGATCGAGTCCCTCGAGGCTATGGTGGTTCGGAGGCCGAACAGGATGGGAATCACAAAGAGTTGTGAATGGTAAGAGTTGCTTACCTTTTGGGCTTAGTGTGATTGGTCGAGTCTCTTGAGATTATACTAAGATACCGATTGGATCTCAATCCCTACTAGAAGTCTATCGGAGACTTTCGTTTTATGTACTGAGGGTGTCGTATGATTTGCTAGAAAAATAATAGGAGCACATCAAGATAGAAGTCCATATCTTGATTATTTATTTTTCTGTAAAATCTGTATATTATTTATTTATGCTACATCTCATGTTTGTTAGAAAAATATCGCTTTCTAATCCTTTACATGACATACTTGATGTCAACTACCTCATTGATCCAAATTATATGGATTGGCTCTACAACCTAATAATCATTCTCATGGTGGAGAAAATCACATACGTCCTTGATATAGTGATCCCTATGCCTGACGAAGGGGCAAGCAAGAATGAGATCGCTCACTATATGAAGTACACAGATGATTCAACTCTCGCTCAGTGTTACATGTTGGCTTCTATGACTCATGAGTTATAGAGACAATATGAAGAGATGGATGCCAGATCCATACTCCAATATCTCCATAAATTGTTTGAGGAACAAGAAAAATCTCAGCGATATGAGATATCGAAGAGTCTCTTTCGCACTAGGTGTTGAGTCTGAGATTTTGATGATGAAACTAATTGATAGTATTTTATTATCTAACTACGTTTTGAATGTTGTAGGTCTACTATTAATCAAGATTAGATAGTTGATACTGGAGGAATCGATATTGTGCTAGAGAAAATCACATATATTAGACATCAAGTTGGAGATCTAGTCAATAATCGGTAGAAGACTTTAGACATCGGGCATTGGGCCAAGAAGAGTGGTGTTGCGCCAAGGAGATCGGGGTTACGGAGGTCAACTATCGATTGGGCAACAGGCTGTAGGAGAGGACGATGCACCAAATAACTAGACGAAACACCAACTAATGATGTGTCGAGCAACAGGATGTTGATTCGTATAATAACTGTCTAAATTGAAGTAGGTTAAGGTTTACTTAGTGTGTAGGATTAACAACAATAACGATGAAGATATAAAGCAAAACAAAGTACCGAAGTCAAGTGCGATGGAATTGCTGGGAGTTTGAGAGTTCGATGGAAGTCTGAAGATTCATCAGGAGTGCTAAAAGAACTAGCTGAGAATGAGTAGAGAGCTTACTGAAGGGTTTCGGAAGTTCGCCGTAAAGATTCATTGAAAGTTCATGGAGCTCACCGAGAAAGATCGGAGCTTGCCAAAGAAGCTCATCGAAACTCTTCAAGATCATCGTGAAGTCTAGGTGCTTACCGGGAGTCCGCAGAATGGTGTCCAAGGGTTCATCGGAAGACTGCCAGAAGTTCACCGAACGAAAACTTGATGTGTCGGACTTTGTATTAGCTTAGGAAATGTAATTAATTTTAAAGTTAGCACGTAAGGTAATGGACTGGTTTGGGTTGGGTTTAAGGCCCAACCAGAAGTGTTAGACCCCATCTAGCGGTGGCATTGCCAGACTAGGGCGATGGCACCACCTAGGTCCAGCTCCCCAAGATGTACTAGGCGGTGGTACCACCCAGTACACTGACCGTGGAAGTGTGTCAAGCGGTAGTACTAGCAAACTGGGTGGTGGTACCGCCTAGTGTTAGGGTCAAATTGGCGGTAGTACTGCTAGTACCCTGTAAACCCAGGATAGAAAGGTTTTTGGCTCCAAGTATGAATTCAATTGGAGCCTATAAATACCTCTCCCATCCCTGGGTTGAATACACAAGCACAAAAATTTTAAAAGGAACAAAACGCTATAAAAATCCTTCTAAACATCCCTCCTCTAGTTCTCATTTGTATACCACCAAAAGAGAGGAGTGAAGTGCTTATAAGGGTTACCTCCTAAGCCCATCAAAAGGAAAGAGCACTCACTATAAGGGAATTGGTCTTCGCCCATTAGAAGGAAGACAACTAGTGGAAAAGCCGATGGCCTTAAGAGAAGAGAAATCGGGAGTTGACGTAGGTCGTATGACCGAACAACTATAAAAATCGACTTTGCATTTACTTATTGTTCTTTATATTTTAGCAAACCTTATTTACTTACTACTCCACTTCCTCATCTTCTTCTTACGAATCATTTTAAGTCTAAACACAATCGAAACCAAATTTCATCGAAACAAAGTTTTCAACGTACGAGGTTTTTTTAAATCATTTTAAATCATTGAAATTATCATACTTAATCGCTGCACTAATCCACCCCCCCCCACCCCTTCCCCCTCCCCCTCTTAGTGCCGCTCTAGATCCCGACACTAGGATGACTAAGGGGACACCGGTTCATAACCATATCTTTAAGATGATTGCTTGTGTGTGGATCTTGTGCTTCAGTCCCTACAGATTTCTTTTCACAGTCCATTATGAATTATAATATGAACAAGCTTAAGGTGACTCTTCTAGAGCTCCTCAATATATTGAGGGAAGCAGAGAGTACCATCAAGAAAGAGAAGCCAATTCTCTATATTGGTGAGACCAGAAAGAAAAAGAAGACAAAGAAGTCCCTTAGGAAGGGCAAGGGCAGATCAAGTAAAGCAAAGGTCGCTAAGAAGGACCCGACAAAGGACAAAGGCCAGTACTTCCACTATGACAAAGATAGGCACTGAAAGAGAAACTACAAAGAGTTCTTATAGATAAGGTGAAACAAAAGCTTGGAGAAGCTTCAGGTACATTCATGATCAGTCTCTACTTGTCAAACTCATATGATAATACAAGGGTATTAGATACTGACGATGGTTATCATATCTGTAATTTGTTGTAGGTTCTGGCAAGACCTAAGAGATTGATAAGAGGCAAGATGAACCTCAAGATGGGCAATGGTGTAAGAGTTGTTGTTGTTGCTATTGGCGAGGTCACCCTACATCTGTCTGGTGGAGCTATTATTCTATTGGATGCATGCTATTTTGTTCTCTCTATTATCAAAAATATTATTTCTATTTTATGTTTGATATCGAATGGTTATAGAGTAGTTTTTGAGAACAATAGTTGTTCAATTATTAATGATGATGAGAATATCACTAGAGGTACATTGCATAATAGTTTGTCTATACTAGACACTACTCCACATATCATAAATGTAAGTGTCCAAGAGAAAATGAGATGAGGTAAAAAATACATATCTATAGCATTGTAGACTAGGTCATATCCATGAGTGAAGGATTCAAAAGTTATTGAAGGATGGATACCTAGATCCATTTGACTACGAGTCATATGCAACTTACGAAACTCGCCTTCAAGGAAAGATGATCAACTCTTCATTTAGTGGAACTAGAGAGAGAGCCACTGAGTTGCTAGAACTTATACATAGTGATGTATGTAGCCCCATGTCAACCTAGGTCATAGGTAGTTATTCCTACTTCATTACTTTCAGTGACGTTTTCTCTAGGTACGAATACGTGTAGTTGATGAAGTACAAGTTTGAAGCCTTTGAGAAATTCAAAGAATAAAGAAGAGAACCAAATTGGAAAGAGTATCAAGACTCTTCAATCTGATCGAGGAGGTGAGTACTTAATTACAGAGTTCACTTAGTTTCTCAAGGACCATGGGATTCTATCCCAATGGATACCTCCTTATGCACTCCAACTCAATGGTGTATCCAAAAAGAGGAATCACACACTGTTAGACATGGTGCGGTCCATGATGAGTTTCACCAACCTACCCATCTCATTTAGGGGATACGCCCTAGAGTCCGTAATTTACCTTCTGAACAGAATTATAACTAAATCGGTAGTATCGATACCATATGAGATATGGAAAGGGAAGAAGCTCGATCTTAAGGTTGTTAAGATTTGGGCCTATCCTTCCCACATTTAGAGACACAACCCCGATAAGTAGGAATCTAGGATAGAATGTTGCAAGTTCATAGGATACCTCAAGGAAACTTGTGGGTATTATTTATATCACCCCAAGGACCAAAAGGTCTTTGTAGCTAAGAGAGGCAGTGTTCCTTGAGAAGGAACACATTCTTGGTGGAGATAGTGGGAGCATGATAGTGTTGAGTGAAGTTGGAGAACCTAGCTCAAGCTCTATTCTGTAGTCCGAGTCTGTTTAAGTACCTAGCACACAAGTTCTGACTTTACGTAGGTCCAAAAAAGTTTCACATCCTCCTAAAAGATATGTAGGACATATCAGAGGAGAGGATGTTGAGGATATTGATCCTTAGACATACGAGGAGGCTATTACATATATAGACTCCGAGAAGTGACAAGAAGCCATGAATTCATATATGGATTCCATGTACTCCAATAATATTTAGAACCTAGTTGATGCACCCAAGGGTATCGTACCCATTGGCTGCAAGTGGATTTTCAAGAAGAAGATCGGAGTAGATGGAAAGGTAGAGACTTATAAAGCAAGGCTAGTGGCTAAGAGGTATCGTTAAAGACAAGGTATTAATTATAACGAAACCTTCTTGTTAAGACCATATCGGCACTAAGAAGGGGGGTGAATTAATGCTTTCGTAAAAATTATGTCGGTTTAGAAAAAAAAACTTCATTTCAATGAAACCATATTGGAAATGCATTTTACTTAGAGCAAGTGTAATAAGTAATTAAAATAGAAAACAATAGCAATGAAGAGCAAAAAGAAAGTGCACACCAAATTTATAGTGGTTCGATGACTTTCGTGAGATGGAAATGTTCTTACTCCTAACAATTGAGGCATCAGTCTTATAACTTACTCGATTCCTCTTCCGTCGAGGCTATCAACATTCACTAATGATCTTCTTTCAATGGGTGAAGACCAACTGCCCTCTTTGTAACTCTTTCTCCTTTCAGGCTTAGAAGAGAACATTGACACCTCTTTTTTACACAAGACCTCACTCATTGTTAGGATCAATTCAGCACTTAGAGGGGGGGGGGGTGAATTAGTGCAACAATAAAAACAACGGTTGTGATTCAAAATCCTTTCAAGTTGATGAAAACGTTTCAATAAAATCAAATAGAAAACGATATCGACTTGAAGTGAATGCAAAATAATGAAAGCAACTAAGTAATGAAAATACATAGTAAGGAAAGAACACATCGGATTTATAGTGGTTCGATTGATGTGACCTACATCAACTTTCGATTCCTCCTCCGTCGAGGTCACCGGCTTCCACTATTAATCTTCCTTCAATGGGTGAAGATTAATCACCCTTTTTATAGATCTCTTCTCCTTTTAATAAGTTCAAGAGTAAACTTTTTACAAATCGCTCACTTCTCCTTATATAAATTTCTAAGACTAGAACCGATGGAGGTGAACTTTCAAAATTACAACAGCGTTTTCATAAGGATCTTAGTTTTATAGTTCACTTTTTTTTGCTCTCCATAAGCAAAAAAGTGTAGGGTATTTATAGGCCTTAATTGGCTTTAAAAATGGAGCCAAAAAGGTCTTATCCTGGATTTCCGGGGTACTGGCGGTACCATCATCAGTACTGGGCGGTACTACCGCCATTACTCTCTAACACTAGGTGGTACCACCACCTAGTCTAGCGATACTATCATCAGACAAAGTCTCGGCTACTGGACCCAAGCAGTACCACCACCTGCCTGCATTAACTACCAACAGTACCACCACCCAGACCTCCTAGGAGACTAAGCCCTAGGCAGTTCTATTGCCCAATTCTAGTGGTGCCACCGCTAGACTATCATGCCCCCCTGAAATTATCACATTCAAGAGGGTGTGACCCTACCTTAAAATTGACAATATTATATTCGTCCATAATCAAAATCCATGATCCAAATTAATATTTGAGGATACTAACAATCATTTAAGTGGTAAATCATATTCAAAATCCATAATTCATAAAACTTGTGCAGTTTATAATCATATACCACATCACTCAATAATTCATAAAATCTAAAGCCAACTCAACTAAACAATAACCACATCATAAATCCATAAGTGTGGGAATTCATACAATCTCAAAACCAACATTTACCATAAGTTCATATCATTATACAATTTAAACTTAACATTTCAAATTCTAAACAAAAGATGTCATCTAACTTTTACAAAACACATAAGTTCATATTTACCATCAACATTTCATTAAACACAAAATGTACTTATATAATGAAAACATATCAACCACTAAAGATCTACAAAAAATCTTCTAGCTTTCTACTACCTCAGCTCAATTTAAACATCTCAATGAATGATAAGCTAATCTAAAAATTTTATATAGCAATCGAGTGAGCAACAAAGCTCAGCAAGTGACTAACATATCCATGGTAAAAACAAATTATTTTCAATAAACTTAGTATCAAAATGCAAAGCAAGATACATGAAAACGTATATATTATCTTATCAGATACTGAATCCCAAATGTCATCTTATTCAAACCTATTTGGTTCATAACAAATAGAGTAAAGAGTAATTGGAGCATATCAGATAATGTAATTGGAGCATATCAAATGATGTAAGTAGTATTTTGGAGCATATCAAATGACACAAGATATTTCGGAGCATATCAATGGCACATTGGACATTTCGGAGCATATCAATGTTGTATAGGATATTTCGGAGTATATCAATGGCATATAAAATATTTCAAAATATATCAATGACATATGAAATGTTTCAAAGCATATCAAGAGCAAATGAAATATTTTAGAACATATCAATGATATATGAAATATTTCAGAGCATATCAAGAGCAAATGAAATATTTCGGAACATATAAATGATGTATGAAATGTTTCGGAGCATATCAAGGGCAAATGTAATATTTCGAATCATATCAATGACATATGAAATGTTTCGAAGCATATCAAGAGCAATGAAATATTTCAAAACATATCAATGATGTATGAAATGTTTCGGAGCATATCAAGAGCAAATGAAACATTTCGACGTATGAAATGTTTCAGAACAAATCAACAACATATAAAATATTTTAGAGCATATCAATGGTATATGAAATGATTCAAAATATATTTTGAAGCATAACAATGACATATGAGATATCTCAGAGCATATCAGTATAACAAATAAGAAACAAAAGCTCAAATGACATATCTAATGTTATATTCATTTCATTCCCATCCAAAGTGCACATATAAACACATAAGTAATGCTTTGGATATCATATCAAAAATATAGATAGTGAAGTAGGATCTCAAACAAAATTTTTCACATCTAGGAGCATCATCCATCTACGTCTGGATAAAGCCAAAGGGGGCCGGTAGAGCATCGCGAGCTTTAAGCATATGCCCTTTACCATTTCTGGCAAAAGTCTAAATAATCCCTTTATCATTTCTAACAAAGGTCTAGACAATCCCACTACCACCAGAGTTTAAAAGGACATGTGAGCAATAAATTGATGCACATCGAAAATACATGCGAAATAACGAACATACATGTGCATATACGAAACAATGTGATACAAACATAAACGTTACATGATAGGTTCATATACGCAAATTATTTGGGGACAAGAGTATACAAGATTTCAAAACAATAATGTGCAACTCAATGGAAGTAAGGATTTCAGCTAAAATTAATTTCCAAAGGGGATGAAACATGAATAGGAAAAATCAATAAAAACACAATTCTGGTAGAATTTGAGAGGTATATTCCAGGAATTATTTGGATAACCAATTATACTCCAAATTACTCAAAACATATATTGTTAGAAAGCTATTTCAGTCTATTTTTAGATGAATCTATATTTATAAATTTTTAAGTTTTTAACAGAGAGTTACAAATAATTTAGTATAGAAAGGTCAGAATTTATTATCTCTATTTTGCAAAATTTAGTTTCAGCAGGCATATATGCTTTAAATCTATCAAATCAAGTATTAAAATATAGATCTATGAGTCTAGTTTCTAATAAATTAGGTTTTGCACAAATCAAAGTTCTCAACAGAGAGTTATAAGAAATTTAGCAACTAAAGGTCAAAAATATTGGTATCTATTTTACCAAATTCATAGGGTTGACTAAAACAGATGTTTTCGTTGGCATCTATACTCCAAATCTTTCAAATCAGATATTCACAGAAGTATTTATGAGTCTAGTTTCTAATGAATTAGGTTTTGCCATAATTAGATTCATTCACAATGAGTTACAAGTAATAGAGTTCCCAAAGGTTAGAACTTATAATCTCTATTTTATAGATTCCATAGGGTCAATTGAAATAAAGGTTTGGATAGGCATTTGAACTCCAAATTCATCAATCTTAGTCTCAAAGAAAGATTTCCACATCTATTTTTGGATGAATTTAATTTTGCTTAAATCAGAGTTTGATACAAAAAAGTTATAGCTATAAAAAGGCAGTAAGGTCAAAATCTCAAAAAATCCAGATTCATAGTTTTATTCCTAAACAAGAGAGGTATCATGTATAGGGCTAACATCTTTCAAATTTAATAGAATTAAGATGAAATCAAAGATTAAGATTACTATAGGATAGAGTTAGAACACTTGGCTTTCAAAGATTTTGATCCCAATGAGAAGATTTGCGCAAAAAGACCCTAAGCCCCAAATTTTCTCTTCTTCTCTTTTTTTCCTTTTCTTTCTCTCTTCCTCTCTTCTCCAACACAAGCTGCCTTCTCAGGTTCCTTTAGAATGAAGGCAGAAAAGTTTAGGTGGTGGAATTTATTATTTTATATATTTTGTAGGTTAGTCCTTGTATTATTTATATTTATGATTAGGTTCTTATATTTTTACAAATAGGTCCCCAAATTTTTACAAACAAATCCTCAGATTTTATAAATAGGTTTTTAGGTTTATTTGGGCTCTTCTATAAAATTTAAAATTGATACTAACTTTACAATTAAATTCTTATATGAAAATTTAGAAATGAGGGATACGAGGGATGTTACACTCTTCCCCACCTATCCCCTTACCCCCCTACACACCACCCCCCGCCCAAAAATAAAATTTAGTCCTCTAAATTTATCATACCTCTATCGATGAAAAAAATAATAAGGATAAGCTTTCTTCCATTCCACTAACTTGAATGGTGTCATTCTATAGGGAGGCTTAGATATTAGGGGTTGTCCCAAGGACAAAATCAATAGCAAATCCACTCTCTGTATTTGGAAGTAATCCAAGAAAGTCATCTAGAATACCTCAAGAAACTCTCTTACCATTGGAATTTCACTTAGATTAGTTTCTTGATTTAAAGGTTTTATTTACATATACAAGATAGCAAAAATAGCCTTTTTGCATAAAATGATAAGCTGGTGCCAACATCAGGCAAGGAAGTAAATTAAATTAGAAAAAGTTCATGTTCTCTAATAGAATCAAACAAGAGGGATAAATCAAGTTTGTTGTCAAAGAATCCCCAATAGCAGTAGTCACATATAGCATATAATCTAGTGGTCTAAGTGGAACACTCAAGTGGCAAGCAAAATGTTGTGAAACAAAAGATAGATTAGAATTAGGATCAAACAAAATTTTTGCATTTTTGTTAGAATACCTTCAACCACTGATTTAAAGGCTCTGGAATCTTATTCAGTGATAGCATATACTCTAGCATGGGCTGATAATCTAGGAGGCATTGGTTCTTTCTTTTTTCTTTAATGGACAGTCTTTTATCTTATGATCCAACTTCCCACAATCGAAACAGGCTTCAGTCACCTAAAAACATTAACTTGTTTCATAATTTGACCCATATCTTATACCTATTTGAATCCTTTGTGGTAGCTTTTCTTCCTCAAATTGAGATGTCTTTATCCTCTTGTTGTTTCTTTCTAGTTCACTTTCTCTCTTACTTTTTACTAATAAACTTATCCTTATTGTTTTTACTCTTAATTTCTTGGATCTCCTCCAAGTCTTTTTTCAATTATTAAAGCTTTTTTCTTTTCAACATATGCTTGAAGTTTTAAGGCTGATATCCGACTTCTTATTGTAAGCCTTAGACCCCTTCCAAATCTATTTGCCTTTCTAGATTCATCATCAATCATATGTGAGGCAAATCTGGAGAACTCAGTGAATTTAGATTCATACTTTGCCACCGTCAAGTTTTCTTAGATGAGATTTAAGAACTCTAATTCTTTATGCTCTCTAATGCAATCTGAAAAATATTTATCATTGAATTTTTCTATGAATACCTTCCAAGCGATTGGCTCATGTCTGACTTCAGAAATCCTCTTCATTGTTCTCCACCAGTGTTGAACCTCTCCTTCTAACATGAAGGTAGCAAGAGACATCTTTTGATTATCAGGGTAATTTAAAATGTCAAATATTTTCTCTATCTGTATCATCCATTATTCTGCTACCATTGGACAGGCTCACCACTAAAACTAGGAGGACGAGCTTCTTAAACTGTTCAATTCCCAACCTAGTCTGGTTTGAGTCCTCGCTCCATCATTTCTTCCTTGTCGGACTTGTTGCATCACTTGTGTCATAGCCTCTAGAGTTTTTATAATTCCACTCAATTAATCAAAAGTAGATGCAATAGGAAAACCAAATGACCTTGTCATTTGTGCTTCCTAAAAATAGCAAAAGAGAAATTTTTTGATCAATCTCTAAATAAAAGTCACTAAACCTCAAAATTTATTATGCATCTAGCATATCAAAATTCTTACTGATCCTCAAATCATGCTCTGATACCACCACCTCTGTCAAGCCCCCTTAAAATTATCGCATTTAGGAGATGTGACCTTGTCTTAAAATCGATAATATTATATTCATCCATAATCAAAATCCAGGATCCAAATTAAAATTTGAGGATACTAACAATCATTCAAGTCGTAAATCACATTCAAAATCCATAATTCATAAAATTTTGCAGTTTATAATCATATACCACATCACTCAATGATTCATAAAATCCAAAGCCAACTCAACTAAATAATAACCGTATCAAAAATCCACAAGTGTGGGAATCAATACAATCTCAAAACCAACATTTACCATAAGTTCATATTATTATACAATTTAAACTTAACATTTCAAATCCTAAACATGATATGTCCTTTAACTTTTACAAAACATACAAGTTCAAATTTACCATAAATATTTCATTAAACACAAAATGTACTTATACAACAAAAACATATCATCCACTAAATATCTACCCAAAATCTTCTAGCTTTCCACTGCCTCAGCCCAATTGAAACATCTTAGTGAATGATAACTAATCTGAAAAATTTATATAGCAATCGGAGTGAGCATAACAAAGCTCAGCAAGTGACTAACATATCCATGGTAAAAGAGAATAGTTTCAAAAACTTGATATCAAAATGCAAAGCAAGATACAAGAAAACACATATATCATCTTATAAGATACTGAATCGCAAATGTCATCTTATTCAAACATATTTGGTTCATAACAAATGGAATAAAGTGTAATGTAATTAGAGCATATCAGACAACATAAGTGTTAGGAACGCAGTCGGCACTAAGAGGGGGGGGGGTGAATCAGTGCAGCGGTAAAAATGAAAGCCTTATCGATGACATCATTTCGGAAAGATGTTGACTTGAAGTAGAATGCAGCTATGTAATGAAGGTAAGCAGTAAGAAAGAAAAGTGCACAACAAGGAAAGAACACACTGATTTATAGTGGTTCAGACATCCGACCTACATCCACTCCCAATTCCTCCTTCATCGAGGCCACTGGCTTTTATTATCGGTCTTCCTTCAATGGACGAAGACCAACCACCCTTACAGCTCTCTTCTCCTTTTAACAGGTTCAGGGTTAACCTACTACAAGCCCACTCATCTCTCTTTTAAACTTAACCAACACTAAACTAGAGGGGATAAATTTTGACAATATTTCAATAGAGATTTTCCCTCTTTTCTTTCTTAATTAGTGTGTGTCCTTGTTGAAAAATCCAAGAGTGACATCTCATACGTAGCGGAAGAATGAAAATAAAACATCCTAGATTTCCACGAAAAGGCTTCGTCATTGTGCAAAGATTGATGTGCAAAAACAAATTCATGAATCAGAAAACTATGTATATGAAAAGATAATACAAAGGGAGATTGTATATCCCTGAGATTCCTACAGATCCATGAGGGAGGATGAAGAAGGTCAAGCATCCTCAACTCTAGTGGTGATCCACACAGTAGGTAGGGGCTACAAAGATGCTCCTCTTTAGCGAGAGAAGAATAGGAGGTGGCCACCGAAAAACCCTAGCCTATGAACCTTTAGTTCCCTCCTATTTGTAGAGGCCCTGTAAACCCTAATGGATGTTACCCTATTAGGTATTGGATCTCCATCCAATTACCTAAGCCTCTTAGATTAATAGGTCTCTGCCTAATAATATCTTATTAGCTCTTATTGGATCTCATCTATAGGATCCAATAATTCATAGGCTTATTGGATATTTAATAAGATAGGGGCTCCGACGGATATCTCATATCTGAACCTTTACTCATCGCAACACCTACCATATGGGTGTGACTCTCTAGGCCCAATATCGAGCTGGCCGTGAGTCATACCTATTAAAACTCCTTCTGACTTAGTGAATTATTATCTCCATAATAATTCACTCGACTCATCGACAGCGGATGTACAGGCCACTACGTCGCTGTCCTCAGACGATACAGGGGAATCCAATCCTTTGGACTTATCTATCCTTAATTTTATTGTACCTATAGCCCATCATCCATCTAATATCCCAGAGACCATATATCGGGTATGGTGTTGTCAAGCCCATACGATTTCCAATTGAGTCTTGCTCTAATCGGATTCTCCCAGAGAACTCTCTCTCAATCCGAATGACCCTGGCCAGGGATTTGCCTAGGTAAGAACACATGGGATATTCCTCTCATGATACCGAGAGTGGATGATCCTCTATTAATACTCAATTACCTTCATAAGTTAGCTACCATTCCTGAGAACCGACTAGACCAGATATGAAACTTTCTAAACCTGTAAGTCCAACGTCAAAGAATGGAGTACTCATATAAGGCATCTTTAGTGTCTCAAGTCTAAGGATCAGATACACTATTGGGACTACAAAATTATTATTTAACATTAGGTATCAATAACTATCCAGCATTCCATAAGAGGATTAATCAGTGAACTTATCCTCTAACGAGCACTTATATTATATCCTTAGTGTCCTCACATGAGTAGCTATGAAACCAGCCACCTCCATCATATGGACGGGTATACATCACACTAGTTTGTCTAGTTTTTTTGATGTCCCTCTCGAGTAACCTATGACCAGGATTATTAAGGGTTTGTATTTAAAGGTAAATCGATCTTATTATCATGATCTCATCACGATATGATTCCCATTGCACAGATCCAAGGACATCACAATATATATCCAGATAATATAAGAAAATACCAATAATCATAAGCTAAAAGATTAACGTAGCATGTTACAAATGTCATCACTCACGTGATTAGCTTGTAGGGCATATATAACTAGCAATCTCCCACTTGACCTAAAGCCAATTACCTACGTGTCTGATCCCTATCAGACCTTTGTGATGCTCAAAGACAATCTGAGATAAAGACTTTGTCAGTGGATCTATAATGTCATCTTCGGATGGAACTCTTTCCACTACTATATCTCTTCGGGCCACAATCTCTCTAATAAGCTGGAACCTCCTCAGAACACTTCTGATGAGACTCGGGTTCCCTCATTTGTGTAATCTCCCCATAGGTGTCACAATATAAGTGAATCAACTCCTCGCTGCTCGACATGACTCTCAGATCTGTGATGAACTTCTTCATCCAAACTTCCTCTTTTGCTACCTCTACCACAGCAATGTACTCCGCCTTTATGGTCGAGTCAGCAGTAGTGTCTTGGTTAGAACTCTTCTAGTTTATTGCTCCTCTATTCAAGGTGAACACATACCCTGAATTAGACTTACTATCATTGACATCAAACTGGAAGCTCGAGTCTGTGTAGCCCTCAACTCTGAAGCTACTTTCTCTATATACCAGTAAAAGATCCTTAGTCCATCTCAAGTAGTTAAGGATACACTTTACTACTTTCCAGTACTCTAAGCCTAGATCCGCTTGATACCTACTCGTGATACTCAAAGTAAGCTCTATATCAAGCCTAGTATATAGCATAGCATACATGATAGACCCTATTGCTGAGGCATAGGGTATTATATCCATGTATGCCCTTTCTTGGAGCCTTTAGGGACATACTCCTAGAAAGTGAAGGCCTATGTTTCATCGGTATGAGATTTCTCTTGGAATTTTTCATGCCAAACCTTTTGACAATGGTGTCTATATACTTGGACTGGGATAAGCCAAGTATGCTCATGGATTTATCTCTATAGATCTGAATCCCTAATATGTAAGTTGCTTCCCCTAAGTCTTTCATCAAGAAATGTCTAGATAGGCAAGCCTTTACCATAGAGAGCATTCCTACATCATTCCCAATGATCAAGATATAATCCACATATAACACCAAGAAGGTGATAGTACTCCCACTTATCTTCCTATACACACAAGGCTCATCTTCATTCTTAATGAAGTCATAAGCTTTGATCACCTCATCAAATCTTATATTCCAGCTTTGGGAAGTTTGCTTAAGTCTATAAATGGATCTAAGCAACCTGCGCACCTTATTAGGATTATCCTTGGATATGAATCCTTCAGGCTGTATCTGTTGGGAAATCCAAGTGGTGACATCATATGCACAATGGAAGAACAGAAAACAAAAATCCTAGATTTCCACGAAAGGTTTCGTCGTCGTGTGAAGATAGGTGCATCAAAAACAATCTACGAATTTGAAAACTACGTGTGTAAAAAAAAGTACTTAGGGAGATTGTATATTCCTGAGTTCTTGCAAATCCATGGGGGAGGATGAAGGAGGTCAAGTGTTATCCTCTCTAGCGGTATCCACATATTAGAGACAAAAATTATGCTCCTCTCTGGGGAGAGAAGAATAAAAGTTGGCTACCAAGAAGACCCCAACCTATGGACCTTTGGTTCCCTCCTATTTATAGAGGCCCCCTATAAACCCTAATGGATCCCTATTGAGTATTAGATCTCCATCCAATTAACCAAGCCTCTTAGATTAATGGGTCTCTACCGAATAATCTAGCTCTTATTGGATCTTATCCATGGGATCCAATAATACAAGGGCTTATTGGATATCCAACAAGATAGGGGCTCTGGAGGATATCTCATATTTGAACCTCTACTTGTCACAACACCTATCATATATGTGTAACCCTCTAGGCCCAATATCGAGCTGGCCATAAGTAATACCTATTAGAACTCCTTCTGACTTAGTGAATTATTATCTCCATAATAATTCACTCGACTCATCAACTACGGAGTACTATGCCACTACACTGCAGTCCCTAAACGATATAGGGGAATCTAATCTTTTGGACCTATCTACCCTCAGTTACCTGTACCTATAGTTCCTCATCTATCTAATATCCTAGAGACTGTATATCGGGCATGGTGTTGTCAAGCCCATATGATTTCCAATCAAGTCTCGCTCTAATCGAATTCTCCTAGAGAACTCTTTCTCTCTCAATCCGAATGACCCTGGCCAGGAATTTGCCTGAGCAAGAACACATGGGATATTTCTCTCATGATACCGAGAGTGGATAATCCTCTATTGACACTCAATTGCCTTCGTAAGATTGGCTACCATTCTCGAAAACTGGTTGTACCAGATCTGAAACTTTTCAAACCTGTAAGTCCGATGTCAAATAATAGAGTACTCATATAAGGCATCTTTGGTGTTTCAAGTCTAAGGACCAGATATACTATAGGGACTATAGAATTGCTGTCTAACGTGAAGTATCAATAACCATCCAACATTCCATATGTAGATCAATCAATAAACTCATTCTCCAATGAGCACCTGTACTATATCCTTAGTGTCCCCACATAAGTAGCTATGAGACTAGCCACCTCCATCATATGGACGGGTAAATAGCACACTAGTCTGTCCGGTTATCTTGATGTCCCTCTAGAGTAACCTATGATCGAGATTATTTAGGGTTTATGTTTAAAGGTGAATCGGTCTCATTATCATGATCTCATCACGATCTGATTTCAATTGTACAGATCCAAGAATATCACAATATACATCCAGATAATATAAAAAAAATACCAATAATCATAAGCAAAGAGATTGACACAACATATTATAGGTGCCATCACTCACGTGATTAGTTTATAGGGCACCTATAACTAGTAATCTCTCACTTGACAAAAGCCAATCACTTTTGTGTTTTATCCCTATTAGACCTCTGTGACACTCAAAGACAATCTGAGTCAATGGCTTTGTTAGTGGATCTGCAATGTTATCTTCGGATGGAACTCTTTTCACTATTATATCTCTTCAGGCCATGATCTCTCTAATAAGCTGAAACCTCCTCAGAACACTTCTAATAAGACTTGAGTTTCCTTATTTGAGTAATCACCCTGTAGTTATCATAATATAAGGGAATCAGCTCCTCACTGCTCGGCACGACTCATAAATCTGTGATGAACTTCTTCATCTAGACTTCCTCCTTTATTGTCTTTACTGAAGCAATGTACTCCACCTCTATGATCTAGTCAACAATAGTATCTTGCTTGGAACTCTTCCAGCATATTGCTCCTTCATTCAGGGTAAACACATGCCCTGAATTGGCTTGCATCATCAATATTGGACTGGAAGCTCGAGTCCGTGTAGCCCTTAACCCTGAGGCTACTTTCTCCATATACCAATAAAAGATTCTTAGTCCTTCTCAAGTACCTAAGGATACACTTTACTGCTTTCCAATACTCCAAGCTTGAATCTGCTTGATACCGACTCGTGACACTCATAGTATGCACTATATCAGGCCTAGTACATAGCATAGTATACATGAAAAACCCTATCGCTAAGGCATAGGGTATCCTATCTATGTGTGCCCTTTCTTTAAGAGTCTTTGGAGACATACTCCTAAAAAGTGATAGCCTATATCTCAACGGTATAAGACCTCTCTTGAAATTTTTCATGTCAAAATTTTTGATAATGGTGTCTATATACCTGGATTAGGACAAGCCAAGCATCCTATTGGATCTATCTTTATAGATTTGAATCCCAATATGTAGGATGCTTCCCCTAAGTCCTTTATGGAGAAGTGTCTAAATGGCCAAGCCTTTATTGTGGAGAGCATTCCTACATCATTCCCAATGATCAGAATGTCATCCACATACAACACTAAAAAGGTGATAGCACTCCCACTTACCTTCCTGTACATACAAGGCTCATCTTCATTCTTAATGAACTCATAAGATCTGATCGCCTCATCAAATCTTATGTTCCAACTTTATGAAGCTTGCTTCAGTCCATAGACGGACCTAAGCAATCTGCACACCTTATCTGGACTGTCCTTGGATATGAATCTCTTAGGTTGTATCATATACACCTCCTCCTCGAGGTTATCATTGAGAAACACAATTTTCATGTCCATCTGCCAGATCTTATAATCAAGTATGCTACAATAGCCAATAGAATTCAGATAGATTTTAGCATGGCTATAGGTGAGAAGGTTTCATCATAGTCAACATCTTGACTTTGACGAGAACCCTTAGCCACTAGCCTTGCTTTATAGGTCTCTACCTTTCCATTTACTTCGATCTTCTTCTTGAAGATCCACTTGCAGCTAATAGGTACAATACCCTCGAGTGCATCAACTAGGTTCCAAACCTAGTTGGAGTACATGGAATCCATCTTTGAATTCATGGCTTCTTGCCACTTCCTAGAGTCTATACTCATAATAGCTCCTCGTAGGTCTGAGTATCAATATCCTCAACACCCGCTCCTCTAATATGTCCCACATACTCTTAGAAGGATGGGATACTCTATCGCACTTACGTAAAGTTAGAACTTGTGTGCTAGGTGTTGGGAAATCCAAGGGGGCAACATCTCATGCGTAGCGAAAGAACAAAAAAATAAAAATCCTAGATTTCCACAAAAGGTTCCTTGTCGTGCGAAGATCAATGTATCAAAAACAAATCCATGAAAACTGTGTAAAAAGAAAGTACCTGGGGAGATCATATATCACTGAATCCCTACAGATCTCTAGGATTGGATGAAGAAGGTCAAGCGTCTATTGAATCTCGAATTTTGATGATGAAGTCAATTGGTGAATTATTTGTTCTAATCCATATTATCGAGATAAGTGTGTAGGATTAACTATGATAGGATGAAAATATAAAGTGATTTACCGAAGTCAAGTTCGCTAGGAGTTCAAGAGTTCAACAGAAGTCCGAAGGATCATCGGAAGTATTACCGGAAGCAACTGAGATAAAATCAGGGACATGCCGAAGGTTTTGAAAGTTTGCCGAAAAGATCATCGGAGATTCGCAGAGATCGCTGAGAAGGTTCAGAAGCATGCTAAAGACTCGTTGAATTTGCCACAGAATTTCGGTGTCGGAAGTCCACCGGAAGTTTACCGGAAAGCTCGTCGAAAGAAGACTTGAAGAATATCAGTTTAAATTACTTAGAATTATGTTTCAATTTCATAGTTAGCACATAATTATAGTAAGGAATAGGAAATAATCTTGTTTAAACATGGTATAGCCAACCGAGCCCTTATTGGGCTAATTTGGGCCAAAATTTAGGCTCATTCAGCTTTGCTAAAAAGCCCGGGCGGTGGCACTGCCCATGACCTGAGAGCCTAGGCTGGGCGGTGGCACCGCCCAGTACTCTATCAATCTGACACTGACAGGTGATGGCACTGCCACTGATAGGCAGTGGCACCGCCAACACCGGGAAGCCCAAAAATAATTTAAATTTGGAGCCCAAATTTGAATCCTCTTAGGGTCTATCAATACCTCTCCTTTCTCAGTTGAGAGGGTAACCTTTTGAGAGTTAGAAATTGAGTAAAAGCTATAGTAAAGCCTGGTTTTCGATAGCTTAAGTGTTCACCTCCCTCCTCTTTGCAAAAATCTGTAAGAGTATGAACCACTTATAAAAAGGTTGTAAGAGGGGTATTTGGTCCTTCCCCTTCAACGTGACTTGCTAGTAGAAGTTGGGAGCCTCATCGTAAAAGGCTTTGAAAATAGATGTAGGTCATTTGACCGAACCACTATACATCATGGTATTTCTTAAATGTGTGAGTGTTTAAATTTCTGAATCATTTCTCTACTTAGCTGCAAATCGTTCGATCTTCATCTCCCTACTCTTGATTGCCTTTACTCATGCTATTTTAATGAAGTTATCTTTCATCGAATCGAAATCTCCAAACGAACTAACTATTTACGAAATTAATTTCAAACTTACTAGTTTTAATCTGCTGCACTAATTCACTCCCCCCCCTCTTAGTGCCTCTCTGATCCTAACAGTTTTCTCCTCTCTAGTGATATCCACATGGCAAGGACTGTAATGATGCTCCTCTCTTGGGAGAAGAGAATAGAAGGTGGCTACCAAGAGAACCCCTAGCCTATGGACCTTTGGTTCCCTCCTATTTATAGAGGCCCCCTATAAACCCTAATGGATCTTGCCCTATTGGGTATTGGATTTCTATCTAATTACCCAAACCTCTTGGATTAGTGGGTCTCTACCCAATAATCTCTTATTAGCTCTTATTGGATCTTATCTTAGGATCCAATAATTCAGGGGCATAACAGATATCCAATAAGTTAGGAGCTCTAGCGGATATCTTATATCTGAATCTCTACACGTCGCAACACCTACCATATGTGTGTGACCCTCTAGGCCCAATATGCTGAAAAATCCATTAGGGGAGCGACATCACATGCACAGCAGAAGAACAGAAAACAAAACCCCAGATTTTCCGTAGAAAGTTTCCATTGTCGTGCGAAGATCAGTGCGTCAAAAACAAATCCGTAAAACTGCACGTGTAAAAGAAGATACCTAAGGAGATCGTATATCCCTGAATTCTTGTAGATCTGTGGGAGAGGATAAAGGAGGTCAAGCGTCCTCCTCTCTAGCAGTATCCACATGGCAAGGATTGCAATGATGCACCTCTCTCTCTGGGGAGAGGAGAACAGGAGGTGGCTACCAAAAGAAACCCCCAGCCTATAGAGCTTTGGTTCCCTCCTATTTATAGAGGTCCCCTGAAAACCCTAATGGATCTTTTGCCCTATTGGGTATTGGATATCTATCCAATTACCCAAGCCTCTTGGATTAGTGGGTCTCTACCCAATAATCTCTTATTAGCAATTATTGGATCTCATCTTAGGATCGAATAATTCAGTGGCTTAATGGATATCCAATAAGATAAGGGGTTCAGCGGATATCTCATATCCGAACCTCTACTCGTCGCAACACCTACAATATGTGTGTGACCCTCTAGGCCCAATATCGAGCTGGACATGAGTCATACTTGTCAGAACTCTTTCTGACTTAGTGAATTATTATCTCTATAATAATTCACCAAACTCAACGACTGCGAACGTATCAGGCCACTACGCCGCGACCCCCAAATGATACAGGAGAATCCAATCCTTTGGACCTATCTATCCTCAGTTACCATGCATCTATAGTCTCTCATCCATCCAATATCCCAGAGACCCTATACTAGGCATGGTGCTGTCAGGCCCATACGGTCTCTCCTCGAGTCTTGCTCTTGTCGGATTCTCCCGGAGAACTCTTTCTCTCTCAATTCGAATAACCTTGGCCAAGGATTTGTTCGAGTAAGAACACATGGGATATTTCTCTCATGATACCGAGAGTGGATGATCCTCTATTAACACTTAATAGCCCTCGTAAGGTTGGCTACCACTCCCAATAACCGTTTGTACTAGATCTGGAACTTTCCAAACCTATAGTCCGGTATCAGAGAGTGGAGTACTCATACAGGACATCCTTGGTGTCTCAAGTCTAAGGACAAGATACACTATGAGGACTACCGAATCACTGTCTGATATGAGGTATCAATAACCATCCAGCATTCCGTAGGTGGATCAATCAGTGAACTCATTCCCCAATGAGCACCTGCACTATACCCTTAGTGTCCCCACACGAGTAGCTATGAGACCACCTACCTCCATCATATGGATGGGTATACAGCACACCAGTCTATCCGGTTATCTCGATGTCCTTCTCGAGTAACCTATGACCAGGATAATTCAGGGTCTGTGTTTAAAGGTGAATCGGTCTCATTATCGTGATCTCATCATGATCCGATTCCCATTGCATAGATCCAAGAACATCACAATATATGCAACACGCACGATAAAGTGATAAAATGTCTAATAATAAGTAAAGAGAAAAAGTGCATGATTTTGATTTCTCGAAACTATATATTAGAATTTTTTATGAAATCATGATCTTGATGACTTGAGAATTCCTACGTATAAATCAAGATCTTGTGTTTGATCTCCTAAGACTTCCTCTTATTATTTGCTAAAAAGGAGACTTGTCAAAATGATTCATGGACCTTTTGATTTATGACTTTTGGATTCATGACTTGATTCATATGATAGTTGAAATCTTTGTACCTTTGAAATTCTTCCCCTCTCCTTTCATTTTTTTATGACAAAAATGGGGAAAGAAAATATGCTAGCATTGGTATTCATGACTTGAATTTGATGATTGAAACATTGCAAGCTTAAATTGATTTTTCTCCTATGTTTCAAAACTTCTTTGTATGCATCATGTGACGATTGAAATATTGATTGATGCAAAATTATTTGATGTGAAAAGTTGTTGTAAAAAGGAAGAAAACTATGTCATTGTAATGAAAGCAAAATCGCTAGCATTTTTGTTACCAATTGTTGAATCTCATGTAAAATTATTTGATTGAAATATTAATCCTCCCTTTTTTTTTGACATTGACAAAGGGAGAGAAGGGTTTGTTAACTTGCACATTGCAAATGAAAGCAAAATTGTTAGCAATTATCAAAGGAAGCAAAACTTGCAAGCTTGCACTTCTCAAAAGAGAAGAAAGAAATTACAAAGTTACATTTTTTTTAACTTGTTAGCTTCCATGTTTAAAGTGATGTAAAGTTTATAAAATTGCTAGTTCATTACAAACAAAATTGCTAGCTTGCAAAGGCAAAACTAAGTAGCACTTCTCAAAAGAGAAGAAACAAGTGTCATCTTGCCTATCATGAGAAACGAAAAGTGCAAACTTGCACATCTCAAGAAGCAAGTGTTAAATTGCTATACTTGAACTTAAAAATTTGCTATGATTGAATGTTATAAATCTTGCTAGCTTGTATATTATAAAATTTGGACATCTTCAAATACTTGCTAGATGTAACTTCTCCTTTTTGTTGATGACAAAGGGGGAGAAGTAGATTAATAACTTCATGCATTGTAATGATGATTGAATATTTTGAAATATTGCATGATATTTTTGATGATATGTTGCTTGGATTTTTTTCAAATCCAAGGTTTCTATCAATATGACATATGGATAGGGAGAATTTGTTTAAACTCCGGGAGTTAAGGTTAACTCCATCATCAATTAGTTGTCATCATAAAAAAGGGGGAGATTATTGAATCTCAGATTTTGATGATGAAACTAATTTATTGTGTTTTGTGATCTAACTATATTTTGAGTCACGTAGGTCTACTCTTGATTAGGATTAGATAATTGAAGCAGGAAGAATCGATGTTGCGCTGAAGGAAATCACGTCAAGAGATTGGACGTCGAGCCAGAGGTCTGTCAACGATCAACAGAAGGCTTCAAACAAAGAAATCGAGCAACAGGCTAAGAAGAGCAGAGTTGTGTTGAGGAGATTGAGGTTGTAGACGTCAACTACTGATTAGGCAATAGGCCGCAAGAGAGGACGATGCATCGAAAAATCGGACAAAGCGCCAATGGACTAATGACGTGTCGAGCAATAGAATATCGATTTGCTTAGTAATAATTATCTAGATCGAAGTAGGATTAGGCTTAAATGGGTTAGAATTATGTCAACCCTGTTAGGGGCCAATTGGACCCGTATCCTGACAGGTTTGGGCTGGACTCAAGGCCCAAATAATAATGCTGAACCCTATCTGGCGATGGCACCGCCAGATTGGGGCGATAGAACCATTTAGATTCAGTTCCCTATGTGGTCTGGGAGGTACTAGGCGGTGGTACTGCCCAGTGTTAGTGTACCTAGGCGATGGTACTATTGGCTGGGAAGTGGTACTGCCTAGTACACTAACATATCAGTGTGCCCAAGCAGTGGTACCACCTAGATTGGGCGGTGGTACCGCCCAGCACTAGCGATGATAATGCTAGTACCCAGAAAACCTGGGATAGGATAGTTTTTAACTCCAAGTTTGAATCTATTTAAAATATATAAATACCCTCTCATCCCTAGGTAGAATATTCAAGCACACAAACTTTAAAAGTGAGAAAACGCTATAAAAATCTCTTTAGAAATCCCTCCTCTAGCCTTCATTTGTTTTCAGCCTAAAGAGAGGAGTGAGTGCTTGTAAGGTTATCTCCTAAGCCCGTCAAAAGGAGAAGGTGTTGTAAGGGAGTTAGTCTTCACCCGTTAGAAGGGATACTACTAGTGGAAGCTAGTGGCCTCAAGTGAAGAGGAATCGAGAGTGGACATAGGTCGGATGATCAAACCACTATAAAAATCAGTTTACGTTTACTTCTTGATGTTTATATTTCTACAAACCATCTTTACTTACTGATCCACTTCCTCATCTCCTTCTTACAATTGACTTCAAGTTTAAAGCATCTTTCCATTATGGATTTAATTGAAATGAAATATCTTTCATCGTATAAAGTTTATGAAATCGTCGAATTCGTCATTTTTAATCATTGCACTAATTCACCCCCCCTTCTTATTATCGAACTAATCCTAACATCTTGCTCCATTGCCCGTCTTGAACTCTATCTTGCCTCTTATCAATCTCTTAGGTCTTGTCAGAACTTGCAACAAATTACAGATATGATAAGCATTGTCGATATCCAATACCCATGTGTTATTATATAAGTCTGACAAATGGAGACTGATCATGAATGTACTTGAAGCTTCTCTAAGCTTTTGTTTCACCTTCTTTGCAAGGCACTCCATATAATTCCTCTTCCAATGCCCATCTTTTCTATAGTAGAAGCACTAGTCTTTATCTTTTGTTGGGTCATTCTTAGCAATCTTTGCTTTACCTAGTCTGCTCTTACCCTTGCCCTTCTTAAGGGACTTCTCTATCTTCCTTTTTTTTCTGATCTCACTAGTATAGAAATCTATGAAAAGGAATCTAGTAGGGACTGAAGAGTAAGATCCGCACATAGGTTTTTCTCTAGGGCCATTCGTAGACCTAAGTTTTTCTATCCACTCAATTATCTTAAAGATATGGTTCTGAAATGATATCCCCTTAATTATCCTAGCACAAAAGAGACTCTTTGATATCTCATATCACTGAGTTCTTCCCAGTTTCTCAAATAATTTATGGAGATGTAGGAGTATAGTTATGGAGTCATCTGTGTACTTTATGTAGCGAGCGATCTCATCCTCGTTTGCCCTTTCCTTAGATATAGGCATTACTGTATCAAGGACATATGCGACTTTCTCCATTATGAGAACTATTCTTATATTACCAAGCCAATCTGTGTAATTTGGACCAGTAAGGTGGTTGGCATCAAGTATGCTACGTAAAGAGTCTTATAGCGATATTTTCTAAAAATAAAAATACAGTAGGAATAAATAACATGCAGATTTTGTAGAAATATAAATAATCAAGATATGGACTTCAATCTTGACGTGCTCCCACTATTTTTCTAGCGAGTCATGTGATACCCTCAGCATGTGAAATGAAAGTCTCCGATAGACTTCTACTGGGGATCGAGATCCAATCAATGTCTTAGTGTAACCTCGAGGGACTCGACCAATCACACTGAGCCCAAAAGGTAGGCAACTATTGCCAATCATAACTCCTTGTGATTCCTATTCTATTCAGCCTCCAAGCCACCATGGCCTCGAGGGACTCGACCAACCATGATGTTCAAAAAAGTCATCACCATCGTTATAAGATAAGTTTGATTCGATGATATACCCTTGAGGGACCCGACCAAGCATGATGATGAAACTAATTGATTATGTTTTGTTTATCTAACTATATTTTTAAGTCACGTAGGTTTACTCGATCAGGATTAGATAGTTGATGTAGGAGGAATTGACATTGTGCCGGAGGAACACGTTAGGATATTGGATGTCGTACCGAAGGTACAGTCGATAATTGGTAGAAGGCTTTAGATATCGGGCATCGGGCCAAGAAGAGTGGTGTTGTGCCAAAGATATCGGGGTTGCGGAGGTCAACCACCGATTGGGCAACAGGCTACAAGAGAGGATGATGTGCCGAAGTATCAGACGAAGCGTCGATAAGCCAGTGACGTGCCGGGCAACAGAATGTCAATTTGCATTGTAATAACTATCTTGATCGAAGTAGAGTTTTGGCTTGTATGTGCAGGATTAACTACAATAACGATAAAGACACAAAGTGAAATAAAGTGCCGGAGTCAAGTGCGATAGATCGTTGGGAGTTTGAGAGTTCGACGGAAATCCAAAGATTCATCGAGAGTACTGCCAGAATTGGCTGAGAATGAGTAGGGAGCTTGCCAAAGGGTTTTCAGAAGTTCACCGGAGGGTTTGTAGGAAGTTCATGAAGCTCGTCGAGAAAGATTGGAGCTTGCCGAAGAAGCTCGTCGGAACTCGTCAAGATCATCGTGAAGTCCAGGTGCTTGTCGGGAGTCTACAGAATGGTATCTGAGGGTTTATCGAAAGACCGTCAGAAGTTCGTCGGAAGCTCATCGGAGAAAGAAGTCTTGACTTATGGACTTTGTAATAGCTTAAGAAATGTCTTTAATTTTATAGTTAGCACATAATTAGGGTTAGGATTAGGTGTTAATCCTTTAACCCTATTAGGAGCCAACTGGGCCCGGTATTGGATCAGTTTAGGTCAGGTTTAAGGCCCAACCAAGAGTGCTGGACACTATCTGACGATGGCACTGCCAGAGTAGGGTGTTGGCACCACCCAGGTCTAGCTTCCCAAGTAGTCTAGGGCAGTGGTACTGCCCTGGGGTAGAGTGCCCGGGCGGTGGTACCGTTGGCTGGGCGGTGGTACCGCCTAGTACACTAATCGTGTTAGTGTGTCAAGTGGTGGTATTGCCCAGTATACTGACAGAACTAGAGTGCACAAGTGGTGGTACCACTAGTGTCAAGCAGTGGTACCGCCAGCACTTGGAAAACTGGGATGATACAAATTTAGGCTCCAAATTTGAATCACCTTGAGGCCTATAAATACCCCTCTCATCCATGGTTGAAATACACACAAAACCTGAGAAAGAAAAAGGGAAAACTCTATTGTAATAGTGTCAAAATCTTCCCTCTAACCTTTAAGTATGATCTAGTCCAAGAGAGGGGTGAGAGGCCTTGTAAGGGTTACCACCTAAGCCCATCAAAAGGAGAGTGCTATAAAAGGGAGTCAATCCTCACCCATTGGAAGAAGGATACCTAGTGGAAAGCCGATCGCCTCAAGAGAAGAGGATTTGAGAGTGGACGTAGGTCGTATGACCGAACCACTATAAAAATCCAGGTTTGTATTTATATTCTTACAATTTACATTTCTACAAACCATCCTTATTCCTCTACCTCTCCTTCTTACAATTGGCTTTAAGTTTAAAGCTTTACATCCGTCCAATATATGCAATCGAAATCGATTTTCTTTGAAATATGTTTTCAACGTACGAAGTTTTCGAAATCATTTTAAATTACCAAAATTTATCGTTATTTACTGCTGCACTAATTCACCCCCCCTCCCCTCTTAGTGCCACTCTAGATTCCAACAATTAGTATCAAAGCTATGTTATTTCTCATTCAGATTCATACCCGTGAGAAATGGCTCTTCATGGCTTTCAAGAGGGCTTTTCGATTGTTCGTCCATCATTCTTTAACGGATCGAACTACACATATTGGAAAACCCGAATGAGAGTTTTCTTAATTTCTTTAAATTTAGATTTATGGAGTGTTATTGAAAATGCTTTTTGACTTTTCTCTAAATCGACGAACGAATTTTGAAATTTAGAGAAGAAATATTTTTAA
Source organism: Musa beccarii (assembly GCA_024322285.1). NCBI lineage: Eukaryota > Viridiplantae > Streptophyta > Magnoliopsida > Zingiberales > Musaceae > Musa > Musa beccarii. The sequence goes on from CM044401.1 coordinate 39,618,977, forward strand.
TTAAATGCAAAGGCTATGAATGCCTTATTTTGAGCTCTAGATAAAATTGAGTTCAATCAGATTTTTTCTTGTGAAATGGCTTTTGATATTTAGCGAACACTTGAAATCACACACGAAGGAACGAGTAGAGTCAAAGACTCGAAAGTTAATATTTTGATGCATGATTTTGAGGTTTTCCAAATGCAACCAAGCGAGACTATAGGCAACATGTACACCCGTTTCATGGATGTCGTCAATAGTCTAAGAGCACTTGGTAAATCTTTTTCAGATTTTGATCTCATTAACAAGATTTTAAGATCCTTTTCAAAAAGGTAGGATCCAAAAGTAACCACAATACAAGAAGCTACAAATCTAAATGACCTTCCGATAGAAGAACTCTTTGGCTCATTAATAACATATGAAATGAGCTTTTTGGAACTTGATGAACATGAGAACCACCTTCCAAAGAACAGGACGGATTTGGAATTTCGAACAAATAAATACCACTTGAGTGATGACTCAAGTGATGAGGACAATGATAAACTTGAACTTCGAACACCAAATTTTGATAAGTTCATTAAATAAAAATCTAAAATAAAAAATAAACTTGAATGAAGAAAGAAGCCAAAGAAGAGGAAGGCACCCAAGGACGAATCATGAACTTTCAAAGGTGAAATGGCAAATTGCGCTTTGACGGGCTTCGACTACAAGGTAAGCAACTTAACTCCCTTGATTTATTTTGAAATTACATGAAGTTTTTCTTGAGTGCTTAACTTAGTTAGTAGTGTTAGGTCTCAGATTTTGATGATGAAACTAATTGTTTGCGGTTTATTGTCTAACTATGTTTTGAGTGACGCAGGTCTACTCAATCAGGATTAGACAGTTGACGCAAGAGGAGTTGACGTTGCGTTGGAGGAAATCATGTTAGGATATTGGACAATCAGCAGAAGGCTTCGGACGTTGGGCATCGGGCCAAGAAGAGCGGAGTTGCGCCAAGGAGATCGGGGCTACGAAGGTTAGCTACCGATTGGGTAACAGGCCGCAAGAGAGGATGATGTGCCGAAGTATCGGACGAAACACCGATAAGCCAATGATGTGTCGGGCAACAGAATGTCAATCCGCGTTGTAATAATTATTTAGATAGAAGTAGAGTTTTGGCTTGTGTGCAGGATTAACTACAATAACGATGAAGACATAAAGCGAAAAAAAGTACTAGAGTCAAGTGCGATAGAATCATTGGGAGTTCAAGAATTCGACAGAAGTCCATAGATTCGTTGGGAGTTCTGCTGGAACTGGCCGAGAACGAGTAGAGAGCTTGCTGAAGGGTTTTCAAAATTTCATCGGAAGGTTTGCTAGAAGTTTGTGGAGCTCGCCAAGAAAGATTGGAGCTTGCCAAAGAAACTCATTGGAACTTGCCAAGATCATCATGAAGTCTAGGAGCTTATCGGGAGTCCGTAGAATGGTATCCGAGGGTTCATTAGAAGACCATCGGAAGTTTGCCGGAAGCTCATTGGAGAAAGAAGTCTTGACTTACGGACTTTGTAATAGCTTAGAAAATATCTTTAATTTCATAGTTAGCACATAATTAGGGTTAGGATTAGGTGTTAATCCTTTAACCTTGTTAGGGACCAATTGGGCCTGATATTGGATTGGTTTGAGCTGGGTTTAAGGCTCAACCAGGAGTGTTGGATGTTGTCTAGTGGTGGCACCACCAGAATGGGGTGGTGGCACCACCCAGGTCTAGCTCCCCAAAACATCTAAGTGGTGGTACCGCCCTAGGGCAGAGTGCTCGGGCAGTAGCACCACTAGTTGGGCAGTGGTACCGCCCAGTACATTGATCGTGTCAGTGTGTCAAGCAGTGGTACCATCAAGCTAGGTAGTGGTACTGCCCAGTATACTGACAGGGGCAAAAAGCCCGAGTGGTGGTACCGCCCAACACTAGCGAGGGTACCGCCAGTACCTCTGAAATCCGAGGTGATTCAAATTTAGGCTTCAAATTTGAATCCTCTTGGGGTCTATAAAATCCCCTCCCATCCTTGGTTAGAATATATAAGCACATATATTTTAAAAGTAGAGAAACTCTATTTAAATATCTAGAAATCCCCTCCTCAAGTCCTCACTTATATTAAAGTTAAAAGAGAGGAGAGAGTGCTTATAAGAGTTGCCTCCTAAACCTGTCAAAAGAAGAGAGCGCTGTAAGGGAAGTTGTCTTTGCCCATTAGAAGGAAGACATCTAGTGGAAAGCTGATGGCCTCAGGAGAAGAGGAATCAGGAGTGGACGTCGGTCGTATGATCGAACCACTATAAATCAGTTTCCATTTATATTCTTGCAATTTACTTTACTACAAACCATTTCATTTTACTGCAATCATTCGGCTTCTTCTTTATCCTCTCACAATCACTTCCGATACGCTTTTCAACGAAATATCTTTTTATCATATGAAGTTTTCAAAAGCATTATTTTAATTACCAAAATTTGTCATCTTTATCCACTACACTAATTCACCCCCCTCTTAGTGCCGCTCTAAATCCCAACAATTAGTATCAGAGTCTCGTTATTTCTCTTTTGGATTCACACCCGCGAGAAATAGCTTTTCACGGCCTTCAAGAGGGTTTTTCGATTGTTCATCCTCCATTTTTTAATGGATTAGACTACACTTATTGGAAAACTCGAATAAGAGTTTTCATGCTTTCTATGAATTTGGATTTATGGAACGTCGTTAAAAATGGATTTCAACTTTCCTCTAAATCGACAAACAAATGGTTGGATTTAGAAAAAATATTTTTCTTTAAATGCAAAGGCTTTGAATGCCTTATTTTGTGCTTTAGATAAAAAAAGAGTTCAATCGAATTTCTACATGCGAAATGGCATTTGATATTTGGCGGACACTTGAAATCACACATGAGGGAACTAGTAGAGTCAAAGACTCAAAAGTAAACCTCTTATTGTATGATTTTGAGCTCTTCCGAATGACACCAAGTGAGTCTATCGACGACATGTACACCTGTTTCACGGATGTCATCAATAACTTAAAAAATCTTAGTAAATATTTTTCGAATTTTGAACTCATTAACAAGATCTTAAGATCCCTTCCAAAAAGGTGGGATCCTAAAGTAACAGCGATACAAGAAACTAAAAATCAAAATGAATTTCCATTGAAAGAACTAATCGGGTCATTAATGACCTATGAAATGAGTTTCTTTGAACCCGATGAACACATGAACCACCTTCCAAAGAACAGAAAGAATTTAGAACTCCGGACTATAAAATGCTACTTGAGTGACGACTCAAGTGATGAGGACAATGAAGAGGACATTAAACTTTTAATCAATTTTAATAAGTTCATTAAATAAAAATCTAAAATAAAAATGAACTTGAACGGAGGAAGAGGCCAAAGAAGAGAAAGGCACCCAAGGGCGAATCAAGTAAAGAAGAGACGAATTGGGCTTTGACAAGTTTCAACAACGAGGTAAGTAACTCACCTAAAATGTTCTTACGTTGTTTTGAAATTACATGATCCTTTCATGAGTTGCTTAATATAGTTGGTAGGAATTTTATTTTATGCTTTTTCTCTCTAGTACTTTTGAAAAGTAAAAAAAATATTTTTTTATAAATGATACTTGCATTATTATTGACAATGCTTGTTTAAATCCATGATTATTATCTTGACGATTTACGTATGACTTTTCATGAATGATGCATGATTGCTTACACTAAGCTAAATCATCTTATTATAACTAATAATAATGAAAGAAAGAATGTTAGAATGATTTTGATGATGCATTGTGAAATCATGCTTAATGGTTGTATCATGCTTGATAACATGAAATCTCACATTTTGAAATAATGTGTATGATGAATCTATGAATCTTAATGGTTATGATGATTCTTTCAGTTTTAAATATGATGCATGACATTTGACACAAAATTAATTATCATGATAGTCACATATTTCATGATAATGCTTGCACACCAAATATGATTAAAAGATAAAAGTAAGTATATTGATGATTTCACTTTCAACATGATGTATGGTTTTTACATGAAAATTATTTTTTGAATTTATATGATGCTTGGCCTTTGTGTGAAAATCTGAACATGCTCACTCAAATTGAAACACATAAAATGAGAAAATGCATGCTTAGACGAAATAAATTACTTAAAAAGAAAAAGCTTTTCCTATCTTATCGAGATTAAAGAATTTTTTTTAATCTCGTGAATGATTTTGATGATTCGTTTTGTAAAATTGAATGAGCTAAAAAAAATGAATATCTTAACAATGAAAGCTTGTTTAATGCTTGATTCACGTTTTAAAGCTATGCATGATGAATCATATGTCTTGGACTAATATATTATATATGTCTTTGGTCTAAATTGTTTTTATAATGTTTTTACTTTTACGTCTTGAACTTTCATGCTTGACATTAAAAGACAAAAGCATGTTCAAATGAAAATAATCATAAAAAGGGAAATGCATGATTCTTGATATTTTTGATTTTTCATGAAAGACAAGTGATGAATTCATTTAGTATATTTTGTGAATATCCTATGAATAAAATTTTAATGATGGATTGTCAAGTTGACAAATTGATTTTAATGAGATCATTTGTTTCAAGCGAATCATGAACCTTCTTTTGATTTCTTGACAAATTAAGATTTCTTATGCATGAAATAAATTATTTTCCTTGTTATTTGCTACCAAATGAATCATGATCGATATCATTACTATTATATCTCCTATGATTCATGTATAGAGAAAGAATTTATAAATTATGATGCATTGAGATTTCTTATGCAATAATGAAGTGCTTATGTGATTCTTTGCTAAAGAAAATATTTATTATCTTGATCTTGATAATTATAATTTAAAATTTTTATAAATCAAGATCGCATACCATGATTATTTCATTTATCAAAAGAGAATTTTTCAAATGAAATATGACTTGTCTCTTGTTTCCCGAAACTATATTTTTGAATTACTTTTATGAAATCATGATCTTGACATCTAGATACTTGGAATTTCTTTTAAAATATAATCTAGATGAAAACTCTTATGCATGAATCAAGTTGTTTTGCCATCTATTCTCAAATGAATCATGTTTTTTCTTGAACTTTGATTTCATATCTTTCATGAGCTTTGATTTGAAGTATTAATCCTCCCTTTCTTTTTGACAAAAACAAAGGGGGAGAAAATTGCTTGTGACTTCAATGAAAATTTTGCTAGCTCAACCATTGAAATGAACTTCCTATCTTGAACATCATAAAAGTTGTTATCTTAAACATCACAAAGAGAAGCAAAGAAGTGCTATCTCAATAGAAGCAAAAATGCAAAACTTAGAAAATTTGTAATCCTATATTTGCTATGCTTCTATGCTTGTATGCTTAAAGTGATGATATCTTTACAAAATTGCATGCAAAGGAAGCAAAACTTGCAAGCTTGCTCTTCTCAAAAGAGAAAAAAGAAATTGCATGTATATCGCAAAGGAAGAAAAAAATGTAACTTGCACATCTTTGAATACTATTTGCTTGCACTTCTCAAAGAAGAATAGAAAAACTTGCTATCATGAACACCATCAAAACAAGTGCTATCTTGCATATCATGAGAAACTTGCCATGATTGAATGTTGAATGTTGAATATTGTATATCTTGATAGCTAGTATGATTATAAATTTGCATATCTTTTAAACTAGCTAAGAGCTACTTCTCCTTTTTGTTGATGACATAGGGGGAGAAGTAGATTGATGACTTCATGCATTATAATGATGCTTTTATAAATTTACATGATGTTTTGATAGTTCTCATAACATGTGATGAATGTTGTTGGATTTGAAATAATCCAAGTGTTCTATCAATGGTATATTGATAGGGGGAGTTTGGTTAAACTTCGAAGAGTTAAGATTAACTCTGTCGGTCATCAATTAGTTGTCATCATCAAAAAGGGGGAGACCATTAGGCTTCGGATTTTGATGATGAAAACTAATTGATTGTGGTTTATTGTATAACTACGTTTTGAGTGACGCAGGTCTACTCGATCAGGATTAGGTAGTTGACGCAAGAGGAATTGACGTTACGTCGGAGGAAATCATGTTAGGATATTGGACAATCAGCAGAAGGCTTCGGATGTCGAGCATCGAGCCAAGAAGAGTGGAGTTGAGCCAAGGAGATCGGGGTTGCGAAGGTTAGCTGCCGATTGGGCAACAAGCCACAAGAGAGGATGATGTGTTGAAGTGTCGGACGAAGCACCGATAAGCCAATGATGTACCGGGCAACAAAATGTCAATTCACATTATAATAACTGTTTAGATCAAAGTAGAGTTTTGGCTTATGTGTAGGATTAACTACGATAACGATGAAGACATAAAATGAAACAAAGTGCCAGAGTCAAGTGAGATGAAATCATTGGGGAGTTCGAGAGTTCGACGGAAGTCCAAAGATTCGTCGGGAGTACTGTTGGAACTGGCCGAGAACAAGTAGGGAGCTTACTGAAGGGTTTTCGAAAGTTCACCAAAAGGTTTGTCGGAAGTTCACATAGCTTGTCGAGAAAGATTGAAGCTTGCTGAAGAAGCTTGTCAGAACTTGCAAAGATCATCGTGAAGTCTAGGAGCTTGCTAGGAGTCCACAAAATGGTATCCGAGGGTTCATCGGAAGACTGCCAGAAGTTCATCGGAAGCTCGCTGGAGAAAAAAGTCTTGACTTGCAGACTTTGTAATAGCTTAGGAAATATTTTTAATTTCATAGTTAGCACATAATTAGGGTTAGGATTAGGTACTAATCCTTTAACCCTATTAGGGGCCAACTAGGCCCGCTATTGGATCGATTTGCACCAGGTTTAAGGCCCAATCAAGAGTGCTAGACACTGTCTAGTGGTGGCACCGCCAGACTGGGGCGGTGGCACCACCTAAGTCCAACTCCCCAGAACATATGGGCGGTGGTACTGCCCTAAGACAGAGTGCCCGAGCGGTGGCACCACTAGCTGGGCGGTGGTACCACCCAGTACATTAACCATGTCAGTGTGTCAGGCGGTGGTACCACCAAGCTAGGCGGTGGTACCACCAAGCTAGGCGGTAGCACTGCCCAGTACACTAATAGGGGCAAAAAGACTAGGCGGTGGTACCGCCCAGTACTGGCGGTGGTACCATCAGTACTCTTAAAATCTGGGGTGATTCAAATTTAAATCCTCTTGGGGTCCATAAAAACTCCTCCCATCCTTGGTTAGAATATACAAGCACATATACTTTGAAAGTAGAGAAACTCTATTTAAATCTCTAGAAATCCCCTCCTCAAGTCCTCACTTGTATTAAAGTTAAAAAAGAAGAGAGAGTACTTGTAAGGGTTGTCTCCTAAGCCCAGCAAAAGGAGAGAGCACTGTAAGGGAAGTTGTCTTCGCCCATTAGAAGAAGACACCTAGTGGAAAGCCGGTGGCCTCAAGAGAAGAGGAATCAGGAGTGGACATAGGTCGTATGACCGAACCACTATAAATCAATTTCCATTTATATTCTTACAATTTACTTTACTGCAAACCATTTTATTTTACTACAATCATCCGGCTGCTTCTTTATCCTCTCACAATCACTTCCGATACACTTTTCAATGAAATATCCTTTTATCGTATGAAGTTTTCGAAAGCATTGTTTTAATCGTCAAAATTTGTCGTCTTTATCCGCTGCACTAATTCACCTCACCCCACACACCCCACCCCCCCGCCCCTTAGTGCCGCTCTAAATCCCAACAAGTAGGAATTTTTTCTCATGCTTTTCTTGTGTTTTTAGAAATAAGAAATTATTTTCAAAAATTATACTATGATTTTCCTTCTAGTATTTTTGAAAAGTAAAAAAATTGTGAATGATGATTGCTTAGTTTATGATTTCCGTATCAAATTTTGATGCATGGATTGACACAAAAGTTAATTAGCATGATTATGTTTAATAGGATTAATCCATGATTGTGTACTTGATGGTTTTCATGATGAAAATTAGTTTTCAAATTTATATGATGCTTGGCCTTTGTGTGAAAATCTGAACATGCTCACTCAAATTGAAACACATAAAATGAAAAAATGCACTATCATGATGATTTGTGTTTCATGCGCTTGGTCTTGATGACTTTAACGAAACCTTGTCTCAAATTTACAAGATAATGGTTTTCGTATAAAAAATTTGATTATGATTATATGAAATCAATCTGCATCAAACAAAATACATAAGAATGACAAAGAGTACTATCATGATGTCTTATGCTTGATGTGTTTCATCTTGATGGTTTTTATGATAAACTTTGCTTCTTACTCTTGAATGTGATACTCATTTTTATTAAAGGAAAATGTATGTTTATCAATGCATGAATTGAAATCACTAAAAGAGAAATGTATGTTTCTTGAACATCTCTCTTTTTCTAAAGTTCTCGATTTTTTATAAAAGACAAATAATGAGTCTCTAGAAAATAATCTTGATGATGTTTCAAAAATCATGATTGATAACGACATAGATGAAAATGTTTAATGTATGCATAGTGATGATTTCATTCTCAACATGATGCATGACTTTTATATGAAAATTTGAATATGGTTATATGAGATCAACCATATAAAATAAAACATATAAAAATTAAAAATGCACTATCATGATGTTTTATGTTTGATGCATTTGATCTTAATGACAAAACTTGTATTTCAAATTTATACGATGATGGCTTTCATGTAAATATTAGAACATATCTTATGAAATCACCATTGATAATGATGAAATGAAAATATTAAACGTTTGTTATCATACTTAATGACTTTATGATATCATATCTTGATGACAAAACTCATGTGTTGGTTTTAAACATGATACTCATCTTTTAAAATATGAGCACACTTATATGAAACAAATAACTTAAAATAAAACACATTATGTATGATGAGTGACTCACATTTTGAACTAATGTGTATTTGGTCTTAATCGTTTTTGCGATGAGTTTTTATATAACATGTTATATCTTTCAATTTTAAATATCTTGATGATGGTTTTTGCCTTTACGTCTTGAACTTTCGTGCTAATCTCAATTTGACATTGAAAGACAAAGATATGCTCATATGAAATGAATCATAAAATGGAAATGTATATTTCTTGAAATCTTTCTTCTAGATTTTTTTTATTTTTTCATAAAAAACAAGTGATGAATTCACTTATGATATTTTGTGAATCACTTGAATTATGAAAGAAATTTTGATGATGGTTTGAATGTATGAATAAAAAATCTTTGTCCTTTATATGACACAAGAAATTTCTTGATGATTAAATAATTCTTGAATGAGTTAAAAAGAATGATATCCTAAAAATAAAAGAATTATCATTGGAATTAAAATGATGGTATCATGCTTGATGATCTTTTTGATGAAGTTTGCCTCTCGCACTTGAACATTGATATTTGCATTGATGTGGCAAAAATTTGAACATTCTTATATGAGATCATTTGCATGAAATGAAAATACATTTTCTATCCTATTGAAATTAATGAACTCATTTCATGAATTATGTGAATCTCTTGAATCAATTTTGGAAAATGCCGCATACTTAATGAGTTACGATTTCATGATCTTTATGACGAAATTTGCCTTTCCATAATGAATGTTGACATTTTTTTTAAGACAAAGGCATGCTTAAATGAATTTAATCAAAAAGGGAAAATGCTTGTTCCTTGAAATTTTTCCATCCCTAGAGTTTTTGATTTTTCGATGAAAGACAAGTGATGAATTCATTTATAACCTTGTATGAATCTCGAAAGTAATTTTGATGAAGAGCTTGAAGTTGATGAATTGAATTTGAATTTTTACTCATGACTCTTCTCTTGATCTCTTAGAATTATGACATTTTGAGATATTTGTAATTCTTGAATCAAGCTTTAAAAGATTTCATTTTGCTAGAAAGATATTTTATTGAAATCAAGATCTTAACTTGAAGTTCTTTATAAATCAAGATCATTTACCATGCTCCTTCCGTTTTATCAAAAGAAAATTCTTTAAATAAAATGTAACTTGTCTTTTGATTTCTCGAAATTCAATACTTGAATTTTTATGAATTTGTGATCTTGATATCTTGATACTTAAATTTTTAAATGAGATCTCGATGAGAATTCCGTGCATGAATCATGTTCTTCTTGATTTTCTAGAGCTTTGGTTTCAAATCTTTCTTGACTTAGAAATGACATGATTACTTTGTCTTGTATACATCATGTGATAACTAATATATATTTTGATGCAAAAGTATTTGAAAGTGAATGTAAAGAAAACTTTGTATTCCCTCCTCCCTTCTTTTTGACAACGATATAGGGGGAGTTAGCTTGTGCATCACAAGGAAAAGAATTTCGCTAGAGCAAGCAAAATTTCTTACTAACGTATTGCAAAATTGTTAGCATCTTAATAAGTACCATAAGAGATAGCTTGAATGTTAAATTTGCAACTTGATTCTCATTTATAACTTGATTTTCATAAATTGATTTTGAATCACAAATGTAAACTTTTGATGCCCCATGAATATTTATCTTTGTTAATTGTCATAATTTTAAAATTCATGTAAAGGGAAAAGAATTGTACTCTTCCCTTCTTTTTGACAAAAATAAAGGGGGAGAAAATTTATTACTAGCTTACGACTTCAATGAGGAATTTGCTAGCTCAATCATTGAAATGACCGAACTTCCTATCTTGAACATCAAAAATTGCCACCTTATAATCTCATGATTGAATGTTGAATGTTGAATGTTATATATCTTGATAGCTAGTATGATTATAAACTTGCATATCTTTTAAACTAGCTAAGATGCTACTTCTCCTTTTTGTTGATGACATAGGGGGAGAAGTAGATTGATGACTTCATGCATTGCAATAATAGTTTTATATATTTGCATGATATTTTTGTTAATATGTTTTTGATACATGTTGCTTGGATTTGGGATAATCCAAGTGTTCTATCAACGGCATATTGATAGGGGGAGTTTGTTTAAACTTCGAGGAGTTAAGGTTAACTCCGTCAGTCATCAATTAGTTGTCATCATCAAAAAGGGAGAGACTGTTGGGTCTCAGATTTTGATGATGAAACTAATTAATTATGTTTTATTTATCTAATTACATTTTAAGTCACACAGGTCTACTCGATCAGGATTAGATAGTTGAAGCAGGAGGAATTGACGTTACACTAGAGAAACACATCAGGATATTGGAAGTCGTGCCAGAGGTCTAGTTGACAATCGGTAGAAGGCTTCGAACATCAAGCATCAGGCCAAGAAGAGTAGTGTTGCGCCAAGAATATCGGGGTTGCGGAGGTCAACAGCCGATTGGGCAAGAGGCTGCAAGAGAGAATGATGTGCCAAAGTATCGGACGAAGTGTCGATAGGCTAATGACGTGTCAGGAAACAAAATGTCAGTTCATATTGTAATAACTATCTAGATCGAAGTAGAGTTTTGGCTTGTGTGTACAAGATTAACTATGATAACGATGAAGACACAAAGTGAAACAAAGTGCCGAAGTCAAGTGTGATGGATCGTTGGGAGTTTGAGAGTTCGACGAAAGTCCAAAGATTCGTCGAGAGTACTACCAAAACTGGCCGAGAATGAGTAGGGAGCTTGCCGAAGGGTTTTCGAAAGTTCGCTCGAAGGTTTGTCAGAAGTTCACAAAGCTTACCGAGAAAGATTGGAGCTTGCTGAAGAAGCTCGTCAGAACTTGCCAAGATCATCGTGAAGTCTAGGAGCTTACCGAGAGTCCGCAGAATGGTATCCGAGGGTTCATCGGAAGACCATTGGAAGTTCGCCGGAAGCTCGCCGGAGAAAGAAGTCTTAACTTGTGGATTTTGTAATAGCTTAGGAAATATCTTTAATTTCATAGTTAGCACATAATTAGGATTAGGATTAGGTGTTAATCCTTTAACCCTATTAGGGGCTAATTAGGCCCGGTATTGGATCAGTTTAGATCAGGTTTAAGGCCCAACCAGGAGTGTTGGACACTGTCTAGCGGTGACACCACCTAGGTCTAGCTTCCCAGGTAGTCTAGGGCGGTGGTACCGCCCAGACTGGGCTATGGTACTACCCTAGGGCAGAGTGCTCGAGTAGTGGCACTGCTGGTTGGGCGGTGGTACCACCCAGTACACTGATAGAACTAGAGTGCACAGGCGGTGGTACTGCTAGTGTTAGGCGGTGGTACCGCCAGCACCTAAAAAACTGGGATAATTCAAATTTGGGCTCCAAATTTGAATCACCTTGAGGCCTATAAATACCCCTCTCATCCATGATTGAAATACACATAAAACCTGAGAAAGAAAAAGGAAAAACTCTATTGTAATAGTATCAAAATTTTCCCTCTAAGCTTTAAGTGTGATCTAGTCCAAGAGAGGGGTGAAAGGCCTTATAAGGGTTACCTCCTAAGCCCATCAAAAGGAGAGTGTTGTAAAAGGGAGTCAATCCTCGCCCGTTGGAAGGAGGATACCTAGTGGAAAGCCGATCACCTCAAGAGAAGAGGATTCGGGAGTGGATGTAGGTCGTATGACCGAACCACTATAAAAATCCAGGTTTACATTTATATTCTTGCAATTTACATTTCTGCAAACCATCCTTATTCCTCTACCTATTCTTCTTATAATCGGCTTCAAGTTTAAAGTTTTACATCCTTCTAATATGTCCAATTGAAATTGGTTTTCTTTGAAACGTGTTTTCAACATATGAAGTTTTTGAAATCATTTTAAATCATCAAAATTTATCGTTATTTACCATTGCACTAATGCACCCGCCCCCTCTTAGTGCCGCTCTAGATCCCAACAACCATGTCCTTAGGTCAATAGTGACATTTCTATATCATAGGTATGATAGCGAATTATGATATAGGCGAGTCTCGAGGGACTCGACTAATTCAACCTACACCAGAAGTTAGTTCCTACCTATAATGATGGAAGGCCACATGAGTCAATCTAATTACCTCATGTTTATCGACTTAATATTATTGATAGAGGGGATTTTTGATTCAGTCTCCTAATATGATATGTCACATACATACATATTTAATATATATCTATATCACATGCAAATATATATATCTAGTAGGCGTATAAGTAATTACATATCACATAAGCAATCACACCAACTGATTATGCACCATATCCTAATGTGATCAAGCCTGAGCCAGTGGGCCCAATCACTCACATCAAGATCTATGTGCACAGTGGTGCATCTCCATGCCCTGTGATCGACCATCTCAACCTTATCGATTCCGTCGGTATCTCGACGCATCTCCATGCATCGCGATCGTCCGTCTTGACCTCATGAGTCCCGTTATCGCTTCCATGCTCCCACTACACCTCGTATAATTATAATATAATTACAAGTATGTAGGCCCAACAATAAACGAAAAAAATAAAGGCTCGTAGGCCTCAATAATAATAATCATATGTACACACACATCACACGATCCACGATCATCCATCCACATCATACATCATATGTACACATCATCATCATGTAGGACTTCTAGATAAATAATAATAATTAATTAAACTATTTAATTAACTAATATTTTTTTGAAATCAAGGGGATACATGGAATTTTCATAATTATGATGGGTATTTTGGTCATTCGCTCAAAAGAGACAAAAGAGAAAATTTTGAAATTACGAGGGGTAAAATTATCTTTTGGTCAAAAACCCTAATCCCCTTTCATTTCTACCTACTGCATTGTGGCAGGTGGCGTCGCCCCCATAGGCGGCTTGCCCATGGGTGGGCACCATTGCGGCGACTCGCCCGCGGGTGGCGACGCCCCTGCGAGTAATGTGCCCATGGCAGTGGTCACCCCTACAACGAGGCAACCCTTTGCAGGCAAGTGTAGCCTCCACAAGTAGCTTGCCTATGGGGGGGCGTCGCCTGCAGCCTATGCCCACAGGTTGCTCGCCCGCTGGCACCGCTTGCAGCCTGTGCCTGCAGGTAGCTGGCCCATGAGTGTGCCCACGAGCACCGCCTACAACCTACAGGTGGCCTGCCTATGGGTCCCCTTGCCTGCAACTATCGCCGTTGCATGCAGGCCACTATCGGCGACCAAGGCTGCATGCAAGCCACCGTCGGCGGCCAAGGCTACAAGCTACCTTTCATCGCTTTGCGAGGGCAGTAAGGGTAGCAACAATTGCTACCCTTCCTCACCTTTTGTGCCAATAATTTTGATGACAAAAGCTTCTCTAATTCACAACACATGTAGTTAAAATCTAATCTTCGCATGAACAACCTAGCTCTAATACCACTATTGAAAAATCTATGGGTGACATCTCATGCGCAACGGAAGAATGAAAATAAAATATCCTAGATTTTATGGAAAGGTTTCATCGTTATACAAAGATCGATGCACAAAAATAAATCTACGAATCAGAAAACTATGTATATGAAAAGATAATACTTAGGGAGATCGTATATCCCTTTGATTCCTACAGATCCGTGAGGGAGGATGAAGGAGGTTAAGCATCCTCCTCTCTAACAGTGATGCACATGGTAAGGGCTACGAAGATGTTCCTCTTTAGCGAGAGGAGAATAGAATAGGACATGGCCACCAAAAAACCCTAGCCAAGGGACCTTTTATAACATCCCTCATTTTTGGAATTTATGTAAGGAGTTATTTTGAATCATTCATAAGGACTTATTTGTAAAAGTCAAAGACTTATTTGTCAAATTTCAGGACCTACTTGTAAATATAAAAATTTTAGGGACTAAATTGTTAAGTTGGAAAAAAAGTAAATAAATAAATATCAACCTCATCCCACAGCTCCTCCCATGCACCTCTATTTCCCACGTGGTGCATTGGGAAACAAAGGAGAGGCAGGTGTCATGCGTAGAAGAAGAGAAGAAGAAGAAGAAGAAGAAGAAGAGGGAGAAGAGACGAAGGAGGTGGCTGCAGCTAGGGCTGCACACCTCTATTTTCTGCAGGAGGAAACAGAGAAGAAGTGGTGTGGTGTGTCAGGGAGGAGAAGGGAAGAAAAGAAGAAGAGAAGGAGAGGGAGAAGAAAAGAGAAGAAGAAGAGGAAAGAGGGCTGCAGCAGTGGCCGTGGTTGTGGCTACGATTGTGGCAATTGCAGCTGGGAAAGAAGAAGAAAAAGGGAAGAAGAGGAGTAGAAGAAGAGGGAAAAGAGGAGGAAGGGAAGAGGAATGAGGGCTGCGGCTGTGGCTGCAGGTGTGGATGTGTCAGTGACCGCAACTGTGGCTGGGAAAGAAGCAGAGGAAGGAAGGAAGGTTGTGGCTACTGTGTGGCAGCTATGGCTGGAAAGAAAAAGAAGAGGAAGGAAGAAAAAGAAGAGGAAGGAAGAAGAGGAGAGAGAGAGGGGCTAGTGGCTGTGGCTGTGACTGCAGCTGCGGCCATGGCTGCAACTGCGACTGCGACTGTGGCAGCTATGATTGGGAAAAAGAAAAGGAAAGCAGGTAACTGCGATCTTCTATATTCTGCACGAGCTGTAGCTACGGAAAAAGAAAGAAGATAGATGCAGAAAATGATACACTGAGAGGAGATGAAGGAAAGGTGGAAGGATTTAGCTTATAATTTCGTTGGATCGAAATCTTCGAAATGCAAGTGTTCCACTCCTTTCTATTGCAATTCTAATCTTTGCTTTTGCCTTGGATATGAGAAATTTGAATCATTCTAGCCTTGAAATCTGATATCTCTATTGTTTGAAATGTAAATATTTGAATCTAGAAAATTATTAAGATTCTGACCCTTCTACATTGTTTCGGCTATAAATCCATTTACAGAATTCTAATTTAGGTAAAACTTATTTAATCTGAATAGAGACTTATAGACCTTTCTTTTGACAGCTTATTTGTATGATTTGGAGTAAATTTGCCTATCCAAACATCAAATTGAATCAGCTCTACAGAATATGTAAAATAGAGACAATAAGTTCAGACCTTTTGATACTAAACTGCCTATAACTCTCTATCGGAAACTCTGATTTATATGAAACTTACTTTTTTGGAAACCAAACTTGTTGATCTTTCTTTTGATACCTTGATTGAAATGTTTGGAATCAAATTGACTGCTCAGACTTCTATTAAATTTGACCCTTTAGTTTTTGCAAAACAGAGATTTTGTTCATTGACTCTGGGTTATTGAATCATTTGTAA
Organism: Musa beccarii; assembly: GCA_024322285.1. Taxonomy (NCBI): domain Eukaryota; kingdom Viridiplantae; phylum Streptophyta; class Magnoliopsida; order Zingiberales; family Musaceae; genus Musa; species Musa beccarii. The sequence continues at coordinate 39,635,074 of CM044401.1, forward strand.
CTCTTTGGTAAAATCTCATATTCATATGAAACTTATTTTATCTGAAAGTAGATTGATTTATCTTTCAATGATACCTTTCTTGAGTAATTTGGAGCATATTTGATTGTCCAAATAATTCATGCAAAGTACCTTTTAAATTCTGCCAGAATCAAGTTCTTTTGTTGATGTTGTCTATTCATGTTTCATCTTATTGGAAATTGATTCAGCTAAATTCTTCTTCAGTTGAGCTTTATATTAGTCCTTTGTAATTCTTATATTGTTCATCCTAAAATTATTTGTATACTTGAAATCTATTATGAAATGTTCATGTTGGCACTACCTTGTTTCGTAAAGGCACACGCATATTTTCGTTGTTCCGCATTTGCTTCTGATATGTGCCAATGTTATTGTTCATACTATCTTTTTGTATGCTGGTGTCTTGTGGGATGATTTGGACCTTTACCAAAAATGGTAAAGGGATTATTTGGACCTTTGCCAGAAATGGTAAAGGGATTATTTGGACCTTTGCCAGAAATGGTAAAGGGTATATGCTTAGAGCCTGCGATGCTCTATCGGCCCCCTCTGGCTTCATCCAGACGTGGATGTATGATGCTCCCAGACATGGGAGATTCTGTTTGAGATCCCACTGCACCCTCTATGTTTCTGATATGTTGTCCAAAGAATTACTTATGTGTTTATATGTTCGCTTTGGATGAGAATAAAATGAATGTACGTTAGATATGGTATTTGAGTTTCTGTTACTTATTTGTTCTTCTGATATGCTCTGAGATATCTCATATGCTATTGTTATCCTTCGAAATATATTTTGAAACCATTCCATATGCTATTTGATATGTTCAGAAATGTTTCAGTTATCATTGATATGCTCCGAAATATCCTATGTGCTATTGATATGCTTCGAAATGTCCTATGCATCATTGATATGCTCTATAATATCCTATGTATCATTTGATATGCTCCGAAATGTTACTTCCACCATTGATATGTTCTAAAATGTTTCTTTTGCCATTGATATATTCTGAAATGCTTCTTATCCCTTGATATATTCCGAAATGTTTCTTCTGCCATTGATATGTTCCAAAATGCTTCTTATCCCTTGTTATGTTCCAAAATGGTTCTTGTGTCATTTAATATACTCCAAAATACTATTTACGTCATCTGATAAGTTCTAATTCCTCTTTACTGTCTTTGTTATGAACCAAATAGATTTGAATGAAATGACATTTGCAATTCTGTATCTAATGAGCTTATATCCATGAATTCTTGTATCTCTACCTTGCAGTTGGATACTAAGTCTGTTTGAAGCTATTTCTCCTCTTGTTCTGGATTTGCTTGCCACTTGCTGAGCTTTGTAGCTCACTCCATTATTATATAACCCTTTTTCAGGTTAGCTTGTCACGCACTAAAATGTTAGAATTGGGCGAAGGCAGTGAAAAGATATTCAGATCATGACAAGTCATTGTGGATGGCTATGTTATTGTTTTATAAATATATTTTGTATGAAATGAGATGTCGATAGATTTGGATTGATGTATCATGTAAAAGCTTTAAAAGACCTCGCACGATTGAAATTTTGGAATGTTGAGTTTAGTTTATAATGATATGAATTTATGATAAATGGTTGGAATTCTGATTTGTATGATTCTTACAGTTGTGGAATTATAAGTGAGGTTAATATTTTGTTAAGTTGGTTTGGGTTCTTATGAAGGTTCGTGTGATGTGATGTATGATTTTAACTACACAGGTTTTATGGACATGATTGATATTTGAATAATCCTCTGTATCCTTAAACGTTAGTATGGATCCTAAATTAAATTATTGGTACAAATTTAATGTTATGGATTTTTAAGACAGGGTCACACCTCCTGAATGTGATAATTTCGGGGAGGGGCGTGACAGAGGTAGTATCAGAGCATGGTTTTAGGATCACAGAGATATTGATATGTTTGATATGTAAAAATATATTGAGGTTTAGTAAATTATATAGAAATTGATGAAAAATTTATTGATGTCTTTTAGGAATCTGGGATATCAAGGACATCTGGTCTCTTGTTTCATCTTTTCATTGATTAAGATATGATCAATTTAGAATACTAAATTTTTTTTTAAGGGGGGGAGAGTGTAACATCTCTCATTTCTGAAATTTATGTAAGGAGTTATTTTGAATCATTCATAAGGACTTATTTGTAAAAGTCAAGGACTTATTTGTCAAATTTGAGGACCTACTTGTAAATATAAAAATTTTAGGGACTAAATTATTAAGTTGGAAAAAAGTAAATAAATAAATATCAACCTCATCCCACAGCTCCTCCCATGCACCTATATTTCCCATGTGGTGCATTGGGAAACAAAGGAGAGGCAGGTGTCATGCGTAGGAGAAGAAGAAGAGAAGAAAAGAAGAAGAAGAAGAGAAGAAGAAGAAGAAGAAGAAGAAGAAGAAGAAGAAGAAGAAGAAGAGGGAGAAGAGAGGAAGGAGGTAGCTGCGTAGCTAGGGCTGTGCACCTCTGTTTTCTGCAGGAGGAAATAGAGAAGAAGTGGTGTGGTGTGTCGGGGAGGAGAAGGGAAGAAAAGAAGAAGAGAAGGAGAGGGAGAAGAAAAGAGAAGAAGAAGAGGAAAGAGGGCTGCAGCAATGGCCGTGGCTGTGGCTGCGATTGTGGCAGCTACAGCTGGGAAAGAAGAAGAAAAAGGAAAGAAGAGGAGGAGTAGAAGAAGAGGGAAAAGAGAAGGAAGGGAAGAGGAACGAGGGCTACGGCTGTGGTTGTAGCTGTGGATGCGTCGGTGACCGCAACTATGGCTGGGAAAGAAGCAGAGGAAGGAAGGAAGGCTATGGCTGCTGTGTGACAACTGTGGCTGGAAAGAAAAAGAAGAGGAAGGAAGAAGAGGAGAGGAAGAAGAGAGGGGCTTGTGGCTGTGGCAGTGGCTACGGTTGCGGCCACGGCTGCGACTGCGATTGCGACTGTGACTGCGGCTGTGACTACGACTACGACTAGGACTACGAATGCGACTGTGATAGCTATGGTTGGAAAAAAGAAAAGGAAAGCAAGTGACTATGACCTCCTATGTTCTGCATGAGCTGCAGCTACGGAAAAAGAAAGAAGATAGATGTAGAAAATGACACACAGAGAGGAGATGAAGGAAAGGTAGAAGGATTTAGCTTATAATTTCGTTGGATCGAAATCTTCGAAAGGCAAGTGTTCCACTCCTTTCTACTGCAATTCCAATCTTTGCTTTTGCCTTGGATATGAGAAATTTAAATCATTCTAGCCTTGAAATCTGATATCTCTATTGTTTGAAATGTAAATGTTTGAATCTGAAAAATTATTAAGATTCTAACCCTTCTACATTGTTTCAGCTATAAATCCCTGTACAGAATTCCAATTTTGGTAAAACTTATTTAATCTAAATATAGACTTGTAGACCTTTCTTTTGATAGCTTATCTGTATGATTTGGAGTAAATTTGCCTATCCAAACATCAAATTGAATTAGCTCTACAGAATATGTAAAATAGAGACAATAAGTTCAGACCTTTTTATACTAAACTGCCTATAACTCTCTATTGGAAACTCTAATTTATATGAAATTTACTTTGTCAGAAACTATACTTGTTGATCTTTCTTGATACTTAGATTGAAATGTTTGGAGTCAAATTGATTGCTCAAACTTCCATTGAATTTAACCCTTTAGTTTCTGCAAAATAGAGATTTTGTTCATTGACTCTAGGTTATCAAATCATTTGTAACTCTTTGTTAAATCTCCTATTCATATAAAACTTATTTTACCTAAAAGTAGATTGATTTAACTTTCCAATGATACCTTTCTTGAGTAATTTGGAGTATATTTGATTGTCCAAATAATTCATGAAACATACTTTTCAAATTCTGCCAGAATCAAGTTCTTTTGTTAATGTTGTCTTGTCTATTCATGTTTCATCTTATTGGAAACTGATTCAGCTAAATTCTTCTTCAGTTGAGCTTTATATTAGTCTTTTGTAATTCTTGTATTGTTCATCCTAAAATTACTTTTATACTTGAAATCTATTATAAAATGTTCATGTTGGCACTACCTTGTTTCGTAAAGGCACACGCATATTTTTGTTGTTCCACATGTGCTTCCGATATGTGCCAATGTTATTGTTCATACTATCTTTTTGTACTCTAGTGTCTTGTTGGATGATTTGGACCTTTGTCAGAAATGGTAAAGAGATTATTTGGACCTTTGCCAGAAATGGTAAAGGGATTATTTGGACCTTTGCTAGAAATGGTAAAGGGTATATGCTTAGAGCCTGCGATGCTCTACCGGCCCCCTCTGGCTTCATCCAGACATTGATGTATGATGCTCCCAAACATGAGAGATTTTGTTTGAGATCCCACTGTACCCTCTATGTTTCTGATATGTTGTCCAAAGCATTACTTATGTGTTTATATGTTCGCTTTGGATGAGAATGAAATGAATGTATGTTAGATATGGTATTTGAGTTGCTGTTACTTATTTGTTCTTCTGATATGCTCTGAGATATCTCATATGCCATTGTTATCCTTCAAAATATGTTCTGAAACCATTCCATATGCTATTTGATATGTTCAGAAATGTTTCAGTTATCGTTGATATGCTCCAAAATATCCTATGTGCTATTGATATGCTTCAAAATGTCCTATGTATCATTGATATACTCTGTAATATCCTATGTATTATTTGATATGCTCCGAAATGTTTCTTCCACTATTGATATATTCTGAAATATTTTTTTGCCATTGATATGTTCTGAAATGCTTCTTATCCCTTGATATGTTCCGAAATGTTTCTTCTGCCATTGATATGTTCCAAAATGCTTCTTATCCCTTATTATATTCCGAAATGGTTCTTGTGTCATTTGATATGCTCCAAAATACTATTTACATCATCTGAAAAGTTCTAATTCCTCTTTACTGTCTTTGTTATGAACCAAATAGATTTGAATGAAATGACATTTGCAATTTTGTATCTAATGAGCCTATATCCATGAATTCTTATATCTCTACCTTGCAATTGGAGACTAAGTCTATTTGAAGCTATTTCTCCTCTTGTTCTGGATTTGCTTGTCACTTGCTGAGATTTGTAGCTCGCTCCGTTGTTATATAATCCTTTTTTATGTTAGCTTGTCATGCGCTAAAATGTTAGAATTGGGCGGAGGCAGTGAAAAGATATTCAGATCATGACAAGTCATTGTGGATGGCTATGTTATTGTTTTATAAATGTATTTTGTATGAAATGAGATGTCGATAGATTTAGATTGATGTATCATGTAAAAGCTTTAAAAGACCTCGCATGATTGAAATTTTGGAATGTTGAGTTTAATTTACAATGATATGAATTTATGGTAAATGGTTGGAATTCTGATTTATATAATTCTTACACTTGTGGAATTATAAGTGAGGTTAATATTTTGTTAAGTTGGTTTGGGTTATTATGAAGGTTCGTGTGATGTGATGTATGATTTTAACTACACAGGTTTTATGGACATGATTGATATTTGAATGATCCTCTGTATCCTTAAACGTTAGTATGGATCCTGAATTGAATTATTGGTATAAAATTTAATGTTATGGATTTTTAAGATAGGGTCACACCTCCTAAATGTGATAATTTCGGGGGGGGGGGTGTGACACCAGTGGTTCCCTCCTATTTATAGAGGTACTCTTGTAAAACCTAATGGATCCTACCCTATTGAGTATTGGATCTCCATCCAATTACCCAAGCTTCTTATATTAATAGGTCTCTACCCAATAATCTCTTATTAGCTCTTATTGGATCTCATCTATGGGATCCAATAATTTAGGGGCTTATTGGATATCCAATCAGATAAGAGGGGCTCTGGCAGATATCTCATATCCGAACCTCTGTCGTCGCATTACCTATCATATGTGTGTGACCCTCTAGGCCAAATATTGAGCTGGTTGTGAGTCATACCTGTCAGAACTCCTTCTAACTCAGTGAATTATTATCTCCATAATAATTCACTTAGCTTATCGACTACAAACGTATTAGGCCACTACGCCATAGTCCCTAGACGATACAGGGGAATCCAATCCTTCGGACCTATCTACCTTTAGTTACCATATACCTAGAGTCTCTCAACCATCTAATATCCCAGAGACTATATATCGGGCATGGTGCTATCAGACCCACACGGTTTCCAATTGAGTCTCGCTCTAATCGGATTCTCTCGGAAGACTCTTTCTCTCTCAATCCGAATGACCCTAGCTAGGGATTTGCCTGAGCAAGAATATAAGGGATATTCCTCTCATAATACCGAGAGTAGATGATCCTCTATTGACACTCAATTGCCTTCGCAAGATTGGCTACCATTCCTGAGAACTGACTATATCAGATCTGGAACTTTCCAAACCTGTAAGTCCAACATCAAAAAATGGAGTACTCATACAAGGCATCTTTAGTGTCTCAAGTCTAAGGACCAGATATACTACTGGGACTACGAAATCGATGTCTGACGTCAGGTATTAGTAACCATCCAGCATTCCATAAGCAGATCAATCGGTGAACACATTCTCCAATGAGCACTTGTACATTATCCTTTGTGTCCCCACACGAGTAGCTATGAGACTAGCCACCTTCATCATATGGACGAGTATATAGCACACTAGTTTGTCCAGTTATCTCGATGTCCCTCTCAAGTAACCTATGACCAGGATTATTAAGGGTCTATGTTTAAAGGTGAATCGGTCTCATTATCATAATCTTATCATGATCTAATTCCCATTGTACAGATCCAAGGACATCACAATATACATCTAGATAATGTGAGAAAATGCTAATAATCATAATCAAAAGGTTTGACACAGCATGTTACAAGTGTCATCACTCATGGGATTAGCTTGTAGGGCACTTATAACTAGCAGTCCTAACCAGGGATGAAAGGGATATTTATAGGCCTCAAGGGGATTCAAACTTGGAGCCAAAATTTAAATCACCCTAGTCTTCATGGTACTGGCAATTCCACCACCAGTACTAGGTAGTACCACCACCCAGTCTGTATTGATACTAGGTGGTACCACTACCCAATCTAGCAGTACCACCGCTTGACATAGTCTTGGAGACTGTGTCTTTGAGACTAAGCCACCATCCTCTCTTGTGACCTATTGCTCAATCGAAAGTTGTCCAACATGTCATTGGTTCATCCGATGCTTCATCCGATACTTCATCCGATTCTTCGGCACTTCGTCCTCTCTTGTAGTCTATTACCCAATCAACAGTTGACCTCCACAACTCCGATCTCCTTGGTACAATTTCGCTCTTCTTGGCCCGATGGCTGAATCCATCGTCCAAAGCCTTCTGATGATATGTCGACCAATCCTTTAGATCGACGTCCAATCTTCTAATATGTTCGCCTCCAACCCAACGTTGATTCTTCATACTTCAATTGTCTATTCCTGATCGAAGCTACCTGCGTCACTCAAAATGCAGATTAGATCTTAAACACAATCAATTAGTTTCATCATCAAAATTCGAGATTTAACAATCTCTCCCTTTTTTATGATGACAATCAATTGCTGACGGAGTTAACCTTAACTCCTCCTATCAATATGTCATATTGATAGAAACGAAAATTTCAAAAAATTGAAGCAACATGTCATCATAAAATCATACAAAATCAAAATTTTAATTCAACATACATCAAGGTTCATGCATGATCATCATCATACTTCTCCCCCTTTGTTATCAATAAAAAGGAGAAGTGCATGTAGCAAGTATTTAAGATATGCAAGTTTTATAACATACAAGCTAGCAATTTATTATTTTACAACATGCAAGCATAGTAAGTTTTAAAGATATGTAATTTTGCACTTTTGATTCTTAAGATAGGCAAGATAGCACTATGCTTCTCTTGAGATTGCAAGCTTTGCTTCTCTTTACAATGTGCATGCTAGAAAGTTTTGTTTCTTCTCTTTTGAGAAGTACAAGTAAGTTTTCTATCCTTGTGCACAAGCTAGCAATTTGCTTTTCTTTGTGATGTTCAAGCTAGCAATACTTTCTCCCCCTTTATCATTGTCAAAAAGAAGGGAGGAATACACATTTTCTTTTGCATCAAGGCTCTAATCATGATAAAAATTAATAAATTTACATCATAAATTTTCATCAAATCATGAGGTTTATAACTCATAAATACAAAGGAGTATTGAAACGCATGCAATGTTTCAATCATCAAAATCAAGTCATGAATACCAATGCTAGTATCTTTTCTTTCCCCCTTTTGTCATTAAAGGAAAAAAATGAAAAAAGAGGGAAAGAATTCAAGGGTAGAAATATTTCAACCATCACATAAACTAATGAAAAATTAAGTCATGAATCCAAAAGTCATAAATCCAAGAAATCAAGAGACAAGTCATATTTCATTTGGTTAATTCTCTTTGGAAGAATCATGGTATACGATCTTGATTTATAAAAGTTTCAAGTTATAATTATCAAGATCATGAATCGTAAATATTTTCTTTAACTAAAATTCATGCATAATATATCTCAATTCATCATGATTCATATAAAAAATTCCAAATATCAAGTGTAAGATTCAGATAAAGCTCATTTAAATTTAAATATCAAGAGAAGGAATCATGATTCATGTGACAAAAAGATTGTCAATTCATGCATTTGAATAAATATTATTTGAATAAATTTTACTTCAACTTATCATGCATAATTTCAAAATGTAAAGTCATTAAGCATGATACAAACATTTATAAGCATGATTCCATGCATCAAATTTTAACATCATCAAAATTACTTTCAAGAGATTCAAAACAACATAACTAGATTCATCAATCTCTTATTAAAAAAAACCAAAACTTTAAAGATAGAGATTAAGAAATTTTCAAAGGATGCTTTTCTCATTTTAGAGGTTTCAATTTAAGTGATTTATTTCATACAAGCATGCCTTTGTTTTTTCTACCAAATAAAAAACATGTATCAATGTTTAAGATCATAAAACAAATTTCATTATAAAAATCATCAAGACCAAAAACATTAAACATAAAGCATCTTCAAAAGATTCGATTCATCATGATAATACACTTTCTTTTTTATGTATTTCATTTTATGTGATTGATCTCATATAAGTATGCTCAAGTTTTTCATATAAAAAACGTGCATCATATTTAAAACTGAAACATAAGTTTCATCATCAAGACAAAAAATATAACACCTTATTTCAAAACATAAGATCATTACTACAAAGGCCAAGCATCATGTTTAAAACCAGAAAGAAATTTAAAATAATTAAAATACACATGATTGCTTAAAACATATATAGATTTAATCTTATTTGATGTGCAAGCATAATCACTAAACATGCAATTATCATGATAATTAATTTTTTTATGTCAAAACCAAGCATCATGTTTGAAACCGAAAGCCGATACGGAAATCATAAACATACATGGAATTGTATTTGATGTATAATCATTAGATTTAAATCTAACATTTAATTTTCATGATCAATTTTTTAATTTTTTAAAATTGCTAGAAAAAAGGCATGATGTATTTTTACAAATATTTTTTTATTTCTTATAAACTAAATCAAGCAACTCATGAAAAGAATTAAGTAATTTCATAATAATGTAAAAACATTTCGGGTGAGTTACTTACCTTGTTGTCGAAAGCTGTCAAAGCACAATTCGTCATCTTGCCTTCAAATGCACTTGATTCTTCTTGGAGTGATTTTCTTCTATGGCATATTCTTCTTTTTAGGTTCATTTTTCATCTTAATTTCTTATTTTATGATTTTTTTAAATTTTATAGTCAAAAGTTCAACGTCATCATCCTCATCATCATCATCACTTGAGTCATCACTGAAATGCTATTCTATTGTTCGAAGTCTCAAATCCTTCTTGTTCTTTAGAAGGCGGTTCTCATGTTTGTCATATTCCATGAAGTTCATTTCATATGTCATCAATGAGCCAATGAGTTCTTCCAATAGAAAAATATTCAAGTCCTTTGTTTCTTGTATTATCGTTACTCTCAGTTTTCACCTTTTTATAAGGGATCTTAAAATCTTGTTTACAAGTTTGAAATTATAAAAATATTTACTAAGACTTTTTAAACTATTGATGACATCCATGAAATGAGTGTACATATCATTAATATTTTCACTTGGTGCCACTCAAAAAAGTTTAAATCATGTATCAAAAGATATATTTTCGAGTCTTTGACTCTACTAGTGCCTTCGTGTGTGATTTCAAGTGTATGCCAAATGTCACAAGTCGTTTCATAAATATAAATCTGATTAAACTCATTTTTGTCCATGGCACAAAACAAGACATTCATAGCCTTTGCATTTAATGAAAATGATTTTTTCTTAAAATTGTTCCATTCATCCATGGGTTTATAGGGTGTTTGAAAACCATTTTTAATAATGTTCCATAAATCCAAATCCAAAAAAAGTAAGAAAACTCTCATTCGAGATTTTTAATAAGTGTAGTCCGTCCCATTGAAAATGGGAGGACGAACGATAGAAAAACCCTCTTGAAAGCTGAAAAGAGTCATTTCTCTTGGGTGTTATATTAGGGATCGAGTGCCACTAAGAGGGGGGGGGGTTGAATTAGTGCAGCGGATAAATACGATAAACTTCAGCGATTTTAAACAAGTTTTAAAAACTTCATATGAAAAGAATACGTTTCGATTAAAACTATTTCGATTGCATTGAAAGCATACGTAAGAAGATAAGGGCAGTGAAATTAGCAAAGTAAAGGTTTACAGAAAGATAAATGCATGAACATAAATGCAAACCATTTTTATAGTGGTTCAGTCATCCGACCCACGTCCACTCTCGATTCCTCTTTGCTTGAGGCTACTGGCTTTCCACTAGCTATCCTCCTTCCAACGGGTGAGGATCAACTCCCTTACAGCTCTCTCCTTTTGACGGGCTTAAGAGGTAACCCTTACAAGGCCTCTTACCCCTCTCTTGGACTAGAACACACTTAAAGCTTAAAGAGAAGATTTTGACACTATTTCAATAGAGTTTTCCCTTTTTCTTTCTCAATTCTAGACACCCTTGCAATCATAAATGAGAGGGGTATTTATAGGCCTCAAGAGGATTCAAATTTGGAGCCCAAATTTGAATTGTCTCGGACTTCAGCATTCTAGCGGTACCACCACCAGTCTGACACCAACACTGTTAGTGTACCGGGTGATGCCACCGCCCAGCCCAGCGGTGCCACAACCTGGGCTCTCGGGTGCTGGGCGGTGTCACTGCCCTAGCCAGGCGGTGCCACCACCTAGGCTCTTGGGTCCTGCGTGGTGCCACCGCCAGACACTTCCAACTTCACTGGTTGGGCCTTAAACTCAGCCCAAACCAGTCTGTTATCGGGCCCAATTGGCCCCTACTTGGGTTATAGGATTAATACCTAATCCTAACCCAAATTAACATGCTAATTACGAAATTAAAGATATTTTCTAAGCTATTACAAAGTCCGACAAGTCAAGACTTCTTCCGGCAAGCTTCTGGCGAACTTCCGATGAACCCTCGGAAACCATTATACGGACTCCCGGCAAGCTCCTGGATTTCACGATGATCTTGGCAAGTTCCAACGAGCTTCTTTGGCAAGCTCCTATCTTTCTTGGCAAGCTCCATGAACTTCCGATGAACCTTCCGGCGAACTTCCGAAAACCCTTCGGCAAGCTCCCTACTCGTTCTCAGCCAATTCCGGCAGCACTCCCAACGAATCTTCAGACTTCCGTCGAACTCTTGAACTCCCAATGATCCATCACACTTATTTTATAGCACTTTGTTTCACTTTATGGCTTCATCGTTTTATCGTAGTTAATCCTGCACACACGCAAACAAAAACTCTACTTTGATCTAGACAGTTATTACAACATGAATTGATATTCAATTGGCCGACATATCATTGGTCGGCGCTTCGTACGATTCTTTGGCGCATCATCCTCTCTTGCGACTTGTTGCCTAATCGGTGATTGACCTCCATAATCCCGATATCCTTGGTGCAACTCTGCTATTCTTGGCCCGATGCCTAAAGTCCGAAGCCTTCTACCGATTGTCGATCGGACTTCCGGCTCGACATCCAATATCCTGATGTGATCACCCGGCGCAATGTCAATTCCTCCAGCATTTACTGTCTAATCCTGATCAATAGTAGACCTGCGTAACTCAAAACGTAGTTAGACCATAAAACATAATCAATTAGTTTCATCATCAAAATCTGAGATTCAACAATCTCTCCTTTTTTTATGATGATAACTAATTGATGACTAACGGAGTTAACTATAACTCCCCGGAGTTTAACTAAACTCCCCCTATCAATATACCATTGATAGAAACCTTGGATTATCCCAAATCCAAGCAACATTCATCACAAATTATAAGAATTATCAAATCATCATGTAAATATATAAAATATTCAATTTAATGCATGAAGTCATCAATCTACTTCTCCCCCTATGTCATCAACAAAAAGAAGAAGTTGCATCATAGCTAGTATAAAAGATATGCAAATTTTACAATTATACTAACTATCAATCAAGATATTCAACATACATCACATTCAATCATAGCAAGTTTTTAAATTCTTTCTAAAGATAAGCAAGATAGTAATTTTTCATCACTTACTTCTTGTGCAAGTTTGCACTTTGCTTTTCTTGAAATTGCAAGGTAGCAATTTTTTGATATTCAAGTTCTTTTCCTCTTTTGTAGGCTAGCAAGATAGCAAGTTTCCACTTTGATTTCTTTGTGATATGCCAAGCTAGCAATTTTCTTCCTCTTGAACGAGCTAGCAAATTTTTCATTTAAGGTGCAAGCTAGAAATAAACTTTCTCCCCCTTTATCAATGTCAAAAAGAAAGGGAGGATCAAATATGATGATATAAACTTTTCACATAAGTTTGCATAAAAAAAATTTACATCAATCTTAAAATCATGATACAAATATATCAATATAATGGATCAAGTCATGATTCGTGATTCATCATAAAAGATATCAAGAAGAAACACAATTTCTTTTACTTCAATATTCAGATCATGACAAGTGATACATATCAAAATTCTACATGAATATTTCAATCAAGTCATGAATCATACAAAGAAGTATTAAAGCATAAGAGAAAAAATCGATTGAAGCATGCAATCAAGTTCAAGTCATTAAAATCATTAACATAGCTTATGAGATTCACAAATGATATAAACTTGAATTGTTCTCCTCTTTGGTAAATGATAAAAAGAAGCAATCATAGTAGAAAATATTTTGATTCACAAAAATATTTTAACTCAAGAATTTAAAGTCATGATTTCAAGTGATCAAGAGAGGAGTCATAAAATCATTCAAACTCATTTTGTCAACTCGAAACTCCTAATCAAATCAAAAATATTTTCGAGATTCATAACATGAATGAAGTGATTATCAACTTTTAAGAGATTGCAAAATGATAAATAGAATTTTGATAAACACTTATTATCAAATTATTAATTTCATGATTCATTTAGAAAGTTCTCCTCTATGGTAAATAAAAAGGAAATATAGGAGAACAAAATGAATTAAGGGAGATAGAACATGGTTGAAGCATTGAACATGATTCATATTTAAAATGTATCTCACGTCGTAAATATGAATCAAGCATTTGTCAAATCTAAAATCATCCTCAAAATTACATTCAATAAATTCATACATGACAAGCATAGATTTATTGAAAAATCGATAAGATAGAGGATTGCATTTCATTTTTATAAATTTCTATTCATGTGATTTGCTTCTTATAAGCATGCTTTTGCCTTAAAATAAAATGTCAACATTCAAGATGGAAAGGCAAATTTCGTTATAATGATCATTAAGTCAAATCACATTAAGTATATGGCATTTTTCAAAATATTCAATTCAAGAGATTCACATGGATTCATCAAAACCGAAAACTTTAGAGATAGAAGAATTTACAAGACCATGTATTTTCTTTTTATGATATACTTCATGTAAGCATGATTTTGTCTTTTAATGCTAGATTTATGTATCATCGTATAGATCTAAAAAGTAAGTTTCAAAAGAAATCCAAATGCATGATACACTCATTTATTATCTCAAATATTCATCATGTTCATTTTTATGATATTCACAAGATTGGTAAAATGAATTCATTAATCTCAATAGGATAGAAAATGCATTTCCATTTCATACAATTGATTTCATGTAAGCATGTTCAAATTTTCATGTAAAGACCATGCATCATTTTAAAAACGTAAAAAATAATTTTCGTCATGAAAACCATCAAGTCCAAATATACATTATTCCAAAATGCAGGATTTTAATCTTCATCATTTCAATTCCTCATTAAGCATGATACAAAAATTTAAAGATCAAGCATCATGTTTAGAAATGAAACATAAAACATCAAGATACACATGCATGGATTAATCCTAGGCAATATCACAAATCATGCAAGTATCATTTTTATTTTTTTTTACTTTTCAAAAATACTAGAAAGAAAAGCATGATATATTTTTTGAAAAATTATTTATTTCCTACTAACTAAGTTAAGCAATTCATGAAAAATATATCAAGTAATTTCATAACAACGTACAAACATTTCGAGTGAGTTTCTTACCTTGTTGTCGAAAACCGTCAAAGCGTAGTTTGCATCTTCATCCTTTTTGTGCGCTTTCTTCTTCTTTATTTTTGTGTGCTCGTCTTTGGAGTATTCTGGTTTCTTGCATTCATAGCAAGAGTTGGTGTTCTTTTCATTTGTGTTCTTTAACTCATGTTTAATGAACTTTTTAAATTTTAATGTCAAAAGTTCAACGTTCTCAATATTGTCCTCATCACTTGAGTCATCACTCAAGTGGCATTTTATAATCCGAAGTGCCAAATCCTTCCTATTCTTTGGAAAGTGGTCCATGTGTTCATCGAGTTCATTGTGTTCTAAGAATGTCATTTCATAGATCATTAAAGACCCAATGAGTTCTTTAAGAGATAAGTCATTTAAATTTTTAGCTTCTTATATGGCGGTTATCTTTGGACCCCACCTTTTTGTAAGAGATCTTAAGATCTTGTTAGTGAGTTCAAAGTTTGAAAAATATTTACTAAGAGCTTTTAGACTATTGACAACATCCGTGAAATGGGTGTACATGTCACCGATAGTCTCACTTGGTTTCATTTGGAAAAGCTCAAAATCATGTAATAAGAGGTTTACTTTCATATCTTTGACTCTACTAGTTCTCTCGTGCGTGATTTCAAGTGTTTGCCAAATGTCAAAAGTTGTTTCACCCATAAAAATCCGATTGAACTCATTCTTGTCCAAAGCACAAAATAAGGCATTCATAGCCTTTGCATTTAAAGAAAAAGATTTTTTTCTAAATCCGACCATTCATTCGTCGGTTTAGAGGGAAGTTGAAAATGGTTTTCAACAATATTCCACAAATCCAAATTCATTGAAAGCAAGAAAACTCTCATTTGAGTTTTTTAATAGGTGTAGTCCGACCCGTTAAACAACGGAGGACGAACAACCAAAAAGCCCTCTTGAAAGCCATGAAGAGCCATTTCTCACGGGTGTAAATCCAAATGAGAAATAACGAGGCTCTGATACTAACTATTAGGGATCGAGCAGCACTAAGGGGGGGGGTGAATTAGTGCAGCGGATAAATATGATAAACTTCAATGATTTTAAACAAGTTTCGGAAACTTCGTATGAAAAGAATAACATTTCGATTAAAACCATTTCGATTGCGTTGAAAGCATACGTAAGAAGATGAAGGCAGTAAACTTACCAAAGTAAAGGTTTGCATAAAGATAAATGCATGAACATAAATGCAAACCGTTTTTATAGTGGTTCGGTCATCCGCCCTACGTCCACTCCCGATTCCTCTTTCCACTAGCTATCCTCCTTCCAATGGGTGAGGATCAACTCCCTTACAGCTCTTTCCTTTTGACGGGCTTAGGAGGTAACCCTTACAAGGCCTCTCACCTCTCTCTTGGACTAGAACACACTTAAAGCTTAGAGAGAAGATTTTGACACTATTTCAATAGAGTTTTCCCTTTTTCTTTCTCAATTCTAGACACCCTTTCAATCTTGAATGAGAGGGGTATTTATCGATCTCAAGAGGATTCAAATTTGGAGCCTAAATTTGAATTGCCTCGGACTTCGGCATTCTGGTGGTACCACCGCTTGACACTAGCGGTACCACCGCTAGTCTGACACTGACATTGTTAGTGTTCGGTGCCACACCTGGCATTGCTCGGGTGTTAGCAAGGTTATCGCTTCACCAGCGAGTGCCACCGCCTGGCCGTCCAAAGCGGTGCACACCGCTGGCTC
This sequence comes from Musa beccarii, assembly GCA_024322285.1. Taxonomy (NCBI): domain Eukaryota; kingdom Viridiplantae; phylum Streptophyta; class Magnoliopsida; order Zingiberales; family Musaceae; genus Musa; species Musa beccarii. Next base: position 39,651,373 of record CM044401.1, read on the forward strand.
TTGACTTGCGCACTCAATCTACTTAGTACAATTTTGCTCTTCTTAGCTCAAAGGTGTCCATCGGCCAAGTGCCCATATCACGGACTAAAGCCGATTGTAATGCTTGAGCGGTGCCCTTTTGCTGGGCTCTTGTAAAAAGTCTGTAAAGGCGTGCCAAAGGCAAAATGCCCTATTTGAGAAGTTTGACACCATTGTAGGCTTGTACAATGCGCGTCGAGGATTACTTGTAATAGAATTGGTTGGGCCTTAAACTCAACCCCTTATTGGAAATGGCTATAAATCTAAAAGAGTGGTTGGATCCGAAGCGCCCAATCTCCGTCTTCTCTTTTGTTGGCCCCTACTTGGGTTATAGGATTAATACCTAATCCTAACCTAAATTAATGTGTTAACTATGAAATTAAAGATATTTACTTAGCTATTACAAAGTTTGATAAGTTAAGACTTCTTCCGATAAACTTCCGGTAGTCTTCCGACGAACCCTCGAAAATCATTCTGCGAACTCCCGGCAAGCTCTTGGACTTCATGATGATCTTAGCGAGTTCCAATGAGCTTCTTTGGCAAGCTCCAATCTTTCTTGGCAAGTTCCATGAACTTCCGACGAACCTTCCAACAAATTTCCACAAAACCCTTGGGCACGGTTTGTTCAGCAAAGGCGGAGTAGTCCAAGACGGTGGTCCTACTCATTCTCAGGGATAAGTCCCGCCTCATCGCATGTGAAGCTCGTGAGGAACAACCAGGGCCATGAAATCGCTTTGAGGAGTACCTCAAGACAGAGCTCGAGGGATCCAATAAATCTTTGGACTTTCATCGAACTCTCGAACTCCTAATGATCCATCACACTTATCTTCCGGTACTTTGTTTCGCTTTATGTCTTCATCGTTATCGTAGTTAATCCTGCACACAAAAAATATGGAAAACTCAAGGACTCTGCCGAGGCAAGAATCGGATCATGTCGTTCCATGGGTTTCATATTCAGATGGAGCAAACTATCTTGCATGGTGCCAATGCAAATTGACATTTAGTTACCCGATAAAGCATCATTGGTCATGCGCTTCATCCGATTCTTCAAAAGGCCTTGCACGGGGCATCTCTCTTGAAGCTTGTTGTTGCTATTCAATCGATGGTTGACCTAAACCCCGATATCCTTAGCACAACTCCGCTCTTCTTGGCCCGATGACCGATGTGCCAAAGAAGCCTTCGGCGAAGGCCCTGCGATGTCAATTGGACCTCATGGAGATATCGATATACCACGGGATCGATGGCGTGATCATCCGACATGATGCAATCGTCAATTCCTCCAGCATCAACTATCTAATCCTGATCGATAGTAGACCTACGTAACTCAAAATGTAGTTAGACCATAAAACACAATCAATTAGTTTCATCATCAAAATCTGAGATTCAACATGTTAATCCAAATGAGAAATAATGAGACTTTAATACCAATTATTAGGAACATAATTGGCACTAAGAGGGGCGTGTGTGAATTAGTGTAGCGGTAAAAATTATGTCAATTTCATTTTAGGAAAGCGTTTCATATGATGAAAGCCTTTTCGATGAAATCGTTTCAAAAAGATGTTGACTTTAAGTAGAATGCAGCTAATAATCAAGGTAAGCAGTAAGAAAGAAAAGTGTATAGTGAGGAAAGAATATATCGATTTATAGTGGTTCAGTCATCCGACCTACATCCACTCCTGATTCCTCCTTCGTTGAGGCCACCGACTTTCACTATCAATCTTCCTTCAATGGGTGAAGACTAACCACCTTGATAGCTCTCTTCTCCTTTTAATAGGTTCAGGAGTTAACCTCTTATAAGCCCACTCACCCCTCTCTTAAACTTAACCAACACTAAACTAGAGGGGAGGAATTTTGACAAGATTTCAATAGGTTTTTCCCTCTTTTCTTTCTCAGTTGGTGTGTGTCATAACTAGGGATAAGAGGGGTATTTATAGCCTCAAGGGGATTCAAACTTGGAGCCAAAATTTGAAACACCTTGATCTTTATGGTACTAGCGGTCCACTTCATGGATGAATCGCTTGATCTTGCCAAGCAATACCATCGCCTAGTCGGATTAAAGTTCGACACTAGGCAAATGGGTACCAGGAGCGTAAGATCGAAGATCCAACAAAGAAAAGAAGTTTGACACTTGACACGGTCTTAGAGACTATCTTGGATACTAAGACACCATCATCCCTTGCGGCCTATTACCCAATCGAATGTTGTCCAGCATGCCATTGGTTCATCCGGCGCTTTGTATAATTTTTTGATGCATCATCCTCTCTTGTTGCCTATTGCCCAATTGGCAGTTGACTTCCGCAACTCCAATCTACTTAGTACAATTTTGCTCTTCTTAGCCCAATGCTCGAATCCATCGTCCGAAGCGGCTTAGGCAAAATCAGCTAAGTCCGTGATAATACGCCGACTGATCCTTCGACTCGACACCCAATCTTATAGCAAATTCTCCTCGGTCCAACGTCGATTCTTCCTGCTTCAATTATCTATTCCTGATCGAAGCTACCTTTATCACTCAAAATGTAGATTAGATCTTAAACACAATTAATTGGTTTCATTATTAAAATCTGAGATTCAATAGTAAGTAGTATTTCGGAGCATATCAAATGACACATAGGACATTTCAGAGAATATCAATGGCACATAGGATATTTCGGAGCATATGAATGGCGCATTGGACATTTCAGAGCATATCAATAGCATATGAAACATTTTGGAACATATCAATGACGTATGAAATGTTTCAAAGCATATCAAAATCAAATAAAATATTTCAGAATATATCAATAACATATGAAATGTTTCGGAGCATATCAAGAGCAAATGAAACATTTTGAAACATATCAATAACGTATGAAATGTTTCGGAGCATATCAAGGGCAAATAAAATATTTCGAATCATATCAATGACGTATGAAATATTTCGGAATAGATCAATGTCATATGAAATATTTCGGAGCATATCAATAGCATATGAAATGATTCGGAATATATTTAAAGTATAACAATAGCATATGAGATGTCTCAGAGCATATTAGTATAATAAATAAGAAACAGAAGCTCAAATATCATATCTGACATTGCATTCATTTCATTCTCATCCAAAGAGCATATATAAACACATAAGTAATGCTTTGGATATCATATCAAAAACATAGAGAATGAAGTAGGATCTCAAATAGAATCTCTCACATCTGGAAGCATCATCCATCCACGTCTGGATGAAGCCAGAGGGGGGCTGATAGAGCATCGTGGGCTCTAAGCATATACCTTTTACCATTTCTGGCAAAGGTCCAAATAATCCATTTTATCATTTCTAGTAAAGGTTCAGATAATCTCATGGCCACCAGAGCATAAAAGGACATGTGAGCAATAAAACTGATGCATATCAAAAACATATACGAAACAACAAACATACATGTGCATATACGAAATAATACAATACAAACATAAATATTACATGATAGGTTCAGATATGCAAATTATTTAAGGACAAGATCATATAAGATTTCAAAATAATAATGTGCAGCACAATGGAAGTAAGGATTTCAGCTAAAATCAATTTCCAAAGGGGATGAAACATGAACAGTAAAAATCGACAAAAACTTAATTCTAGCAGAATTTGAGAGGCATATTGCAGGAATTATTTGGATAACCAAATATGCTCCAAATTACTCAAAAAAGATATTGTTGGAAATCTATATTAGTCTATTTTTAGATGAATCTATATTTATAAAGTTTTGAGTTTGTAATAGAGAGTTACAAATAATTTAGTATAGAAAGGTCAGAATTTATCTCTGTTTTGCAGAATTAGTAGAATCAATTGAAATAGATGTTTCCACAAGCATATATACTTCAAATCCATCAAGTCAAGTGAAAAGATATATCTATGAGTTTAGTTTCTAATGAATTAAGTTTGTATAAATTAGAGTTTCCAACATAGAGTTATAAGAAATTTAGCCACCAAAGGTTAGAAATGTTGGTATCTATTTTACCGAATTCATAAGGTCGACTAAAATAGATGTTTCAGTTGGCATCTTTACTCCAAATATTTTAGATCAAATAGGCACAAAATATTTATGAGTCTAATTTCTAATGAATAAGGTTTTACTATAATTGGATTCGTTCACAGTGAGTTACAAGTAATAGATTTCCCAAAGGTTAGAACTTATAATCTCTATTTTACACATTCCATAGGGTCAATTGAAATAAAGGTTTGGGAAGGAATTTTGAACTCCAAATTCATAAATCTTAGTCTAAAAAGAAAGACATACAAATCTATTTTTGGATAAATTTAATTTTGCTTAAATCAGAGTTTGATATAGAAAGTTATAGCTAGAATAAAGCAGTAAGGTCATAATCTCAAGTTTTGCTCCTAAACAAGAGAGGTATCATGTATAGGGCTTACATATTTAAAATTTAATAGAATTAAGATGAAATCAAAGATCAAGATTTCTATCGGATGGAGTTAGAACACTTGCTTTTCAAAGATTTTTGATCCCAATGAGAAGATTTGCACAAAAAGACCCTAAGCCCCAAATTTTCTCCTCTTCTTCTCTTTTTTCCCTTCTTCTTTCTCTCTTCCTCTCTTCTCCAATGTAAGCTGCCTTCTTAGGTTCTTTAGGAACAAAGACAGAAAGGCTTAGGTGGTAGAATTTGTTATTTTATATATTTTATAGTTTAATCCTTGTATTATTTATATTTACAATTAGGTCCTCAAATTTTTACAAATAGGTCCCCAGATGTTTACAAACAGATCCTCAGATTTTATAAATAGGTTTTCAAGTTTATTTGACCTCTTCTATAGAATTTAAAATAGATACTAACATTATAATTAAATTCTTATATGAAAATTTAGAAACGAGGGATACGAGGGATGTTACATAGATAGGATCCAGGATACTCTTTGGGCCATTAGTCTGACCCAACCTAGTCCTGATTTAGGCCCAATTGGCCTCTAATTTAGTTAGTGGGATTACCTCCCAATTCTAACTCAAATTACATCCTAACTATGATAATTAAGATATTAATTAAATAAATTAAGTTCGATAGGTCAAATGTCCTTCCAGCAAAATTCTAGCAAGCTTCCAATGATTTTCCGATGGACTTCCATCTCGGCGATCTTCCAACGGACTCCCGGTAAGCATTTGAACTCTCGATGATCTTCCTCGGTAAACTCTGATGAGCTTCTCGGTGAGCTCCTAACAAACTTCTCGACTAGCTCCTAGTGAACTTCTCAACGAGCTCCGGTAAACTCCCGATGAACTTCTCGATGAACTTTTCGGTATGCTCCCGACAAACTTCTTGGCAAACTCTAGCAACACTCCCAACGAACTTCTTGGTGAACTCCCGACGAACTCTCAGACTCCCGATGAATCGTCCGATCTTTGACTCTAACATAGTATCTGCTTTATGCCTTATTCATTATTGTAGTTAATCTTACAAAACTTTTCTCAATATATAGATTAGATCAATAATTTATCAATTGATTTCATCATCAAAATCTGAGATTCAATAATCTCCTCCTTTTTGATGATGTAAACCAATTGATGACGAAGTTAACCTTAACTCCTCCTATCTATATGCCATACTTGAGAAAAGACAAACTTGAATTCACAACCTTTGAATTCATGCTTTAACCAATTTTAATCATAAGTTTCATACATTGTGCATCAATATAGATTCAAATTATCAAGGTAAAACATGCATAATTCCATGCACAATTTCATGTATGATACTAGAAACATACATGATGCCAAGCATTAAGCATGATACTAAGCATGATCATGATTCATCATTTCAAGTATGATGCTATGCATGATACATTTCAAGTATGATACTAAGCATGATCATAATTCATCATTTCAAGTATGATGCTAAGCATGATACATTTTAAGTATGATACTAAGCACGATACATTTCAAGTATGATACTAAGCATGATACCAATTTCTCCCCCTTTGTCATCAACAAAAAGGAAATGTACAATCATTTTTACATCATTACATCAAACATGCAAGATAGTTTCACACTATTGTGATAGCAACATTTATTTCTTTAAATCAGTAAGCTAGCAAAAATCTCTACAAGATGATGACTTTTGCTTTTAGATGTGCAAACTAGCACTATTCTTGCTAGCGCTTGTCTTAGGATATAAAGTAGAAAAGCTAGCAAAGATGAAGAGAAAAAAGTTCATTCATCATAAGAAAAACCAAGCTATCAAAAATCCATGAATCATTCATCACAAGAAAAGGAATTCATTCAAGCTATCAAAAATCTATCAAACCTCTACTTTTATAAAGAGCTAAGGGATTCATCACATAAAAAAAATGTGAATATTCATGAATTAAATCCCTATTTTTGTAGGTAGAAAGAAGAAGGGTTCATACAAAAATCAAGTTTACTAAAAATTCTATGAATAAAACTTCTTCTTTCATAAGATTGTAAGAAGAAGATCGAAAATAAACTCGATAAAAGCTTCGTTTTCAAAAATCAAAAAATTTAAAAAAATGTATATGAGAAACTCATGCATTCAGAAGATTTAACATGCCTAGTTCTCTTCTAATAAAATTAAATTATTCCTCATTTAAAGGTTTTGTAAAAATATCAGCTAATTGATGTTTCGTATCAATAAATTCTAAAGTTATATCATGATTATTAATATGATTTCTTATAAAGTGATGCCTAATATCAATATGTTTTGTTCTAGAGTGTTGAATCAGATTTTTTGTTAAACATATTGCACTAGTATTATCACATTTTATAGGAATATTTTTTAAGTGAATTTTGTAATCTTCTAATGTGTTTTTCATCCATATAACTTGTATACAATATGCATTTGCTGTTATATATTCTGCTTCAGCTGTAGATAGTGTAACCAAATTTTATTTCTTAGAAGACCAAGAGACAAGTGCATGACCTAAGAATTGACATGTTCATGATGTGCTTTTTCTATCTATTCTATATCCAGCAAAATCAGCATCATCATAAGCAGTTAATTCAAAGTTATCAGATTTTGGATATCATAATCCTATATTAGAAGTTTCTTTTATGTATCTAAGAATCCTTTTAATAGCTTTAAATTGAGATAGCTTAGGATTATATTGAAATCTAACATAAAGTCCAACACTAAACATAATGTCCGATCTAATTGTGGTGATGTACAGTGAACTACCTATCATACCCCTATAAGTTTTTTTATCAAAGCTTTCTCCATTATCGTCCACATCTAACTTAGTGAAAATACTCATTGGTGTATTGATAGCCTTTGAACTATCCATATTGAATCATTTTAGCAATTCTAATGCATATTTAGTTTGATTAAGAAAAATTTCATCACTTAGTTGTTTGATTTGTAAACCTAAGAAAAAGGTTAGTTCACCCATTAAGCTCATTTCGAACTCTTGGCTCATACTTTTGGCAAAAGATTCATATAAGGACTCATTTATGGAACCAAAAATAATGTCATCAATGTAAATTTGAATAATAAAAAAATTTATTTTTAAAATTTTTAATAAATAATATAGTATCGACCTTACCTTTTGAGAAATTATTTTAGATAAGAAAGGAATTAAGTCTCTCATACCAAGCCCTTGGGGCTTGTTTCAATCCATAGAGAGCCTTAGATAACTTAAATATATGATTAGGAAAAAGAGCATTCTCAAATCTAAGTGGTTGTTCAACATAGACTTCTTCAGAAATAAAACCATTTAAAAAAATACTTTTAACATCCATTTGAAATAACTTAAAATTATTACAACAAGCACAGGCAAGAAGCATCCTTATGGCTTCTAATCTTGCCATAAGAGCAAAGGTTTCTTCCTAATCGATACCCTCTTCTTGGTTAAAACCTTTGGCCACTAATCTAGCCTTGTTTCGAACCATGATACCAAATTCATCTTGCTTATTTTTAAAGACCCATTTAGTACCAATCACTAAATGGTCATTAGGTTTAGGAACAAGTGTTTACACCTCATTTCTCTCAAATTGATTTAACTCTTCTTGCATTACGATAACCCATGAATCATCTTTTAGGGCCTTGTCAATTTGAGATAGAAAGGTGGCGTTAGCACAAAAAATTTTAAAAGAAAAACGAGTTTGAATACCTTTGATGTGTCCCCTATAATTAGCTCCTTAGGATGAGCATCCACATACTTCTATTCATTAGGTAAGGGTACTTTGAAAGAAGATGCATCTAAGTTGCTAGTGGGAGGAGAAGTTTTATTCAAATTTAAAGCATCAAAATCAAGATCATCATCAAAATTATTTTTCTTAAATTTAAAAATCTCATTAAACATAGCATGAATAAATTCTTCTATAACTAAAGTTCTTTTATTAAAGACACGAAAAGCTTTAGAAGTAGAAGAATAACCAAGAAAAATGTCTTCATTGGATTTTGTATCAAATTTTCCTAAGGCATCTTTTTCATTTAAAATAAAATATTTACAACCAAAAAACTTTAAAATATAAAACATTGGGTTTTTTATTATTCTACAATTCATAAAGAGTTTTGGAAAGTAATGGTCTTACTAGAACCTTATTCATGAAATAGCATGCCATGTTAATGGCTTCGGTCCAAAAATATTTGGGTAGACTATGTTCATTTAACATGGTTCTTACCATTTCTTATAAGCTCCTATTTTTTCTTTCAACTACTCCATTTTATTATAGGTTTCTTGGAGTAGAGAAATTATGATTGTACCTATTTGATTCATAAAAGTTTTGGAAATCATAGTTTTGAAACTCACTACCATGATCACTATGAATAGATGAAATCATAAAGCCTTTTTCATTTTGAACTGTTCGGATCTATAGCGACACTAAGAGGGGGGATGAATTAGTGCAGTGGTTAATAACAAAAAATTTTGGTAATTTAAAATGATTTAAGAAATTTTGTACATTAAAAACTTCGTTTCGACTAAAATTGATTTCGATTAAGACGTAATTAACTTAAGAGCGTTTCGAGATGAAGAAAGACAGTAAGCAAGTAGAGCAGTGAAGTGAAGATGGTTTGCAGTAAAGTAAATTGCAAGAATATAAAAGCTAACTGATTTATAGTGGTTCAGTCATACGACCTACGTCTACTCTCGATTCCACTTCACTTGAAGCCACCAGCTTTTCCACTAGTTGTCTTCCTTCCAATGGGCGAAGACGAACTCCCTTACAACACCTCTCCTTTTGACGGGCTCAGGAGATAACCCTTACAAGCACTTCACTCCTCTCTTTCGGTGGAATACAAATAAGAATTAGAGGAAGGGATTTTTAGAGATTTAAATAAAGTTTCTCTACTTTCAAAGTGTATGTGCTTATATCTTCAACCCAGGGATGGGAGAGGTTTTTATAGGCTCCAATTGGATTCAAACTTATAGTCAAAAATCATCCCATCTCGGGTCTATCGGGTTCTGGTGGTACCACCGCCTGTCACTGGCGGTACCATCGCTAGTTTGACTCTGTCACTGGCGGTACTATCGCCAATCTGGTGGTATCACCGCCTGACACACTGACATAGTTAGTGTACTGGGCAGTACCACCACCCAGTACAACCTGGGGAGTTAGACCTAGGTGGTGCCACCACCCAGTACAACTTGGGGAGCTGTACATGGGCGGTGCCACCACCAAATAGATCCAGCACTCCTAGTTGGACCTTAAACCCGGCCCAAACCAGTCTAATATTGGGCCCAATTGGCCCCTACTAGGGTTATAAGATTAACACTTAATCTTAACCCTAATTACATACTAACTATGAAATTAAAGATATTTTCTAAGCTAATACAAAGTCTAGAAAGTCGAGACTTCTTTCGGTGAGCTTCCGGTGAACTTCCGGCGGTCTTCCGATGAACCATCGGACACCATTCTGCGGACTCCCGGCAAGCTCCTGGACTTCATGACGATGTTGGCGAACTTAGACGAGCTTCTTCGGTAAGTTTCGATCTGTCTCCAAGCTCCGCGAACTTTCGATGAATCATTCCAGCGAACTTCTGAAAACCTTTCGACAATCTCCCTACTCATTCTTGGCCAATTCTGGTAGCACTCCCGATGAATCTTTGGACTTTCGTCGAACTCTCGAACTCCTAGCGATTCCATCGCACTTGACTCTAGCACTTTATTTCACTTTATGTCTTCATCATTATTGTAGTTAATCCTACATACATAAACCCTAACTCTACTCGATCTAGTCAATTACACGAATCAACCTCCTGTTGCCCAGCACATCATTGGTCAGCACTTCATCCAGTTCTTCGACGCACCATTCTCTCTTGCGGCCTGTTGCCCAATTGACGGTTGACCTCTACAACCTCGATCTCCGTAGTGCAACATCACACTTCTTAACCCGATGCACAATGTTCGAAGCCTTCTATCGATTGTCGACCGGACCTCCGGCACAATATCCAATATACTGATGTGATTTTCTTCGATGCAACACTGATTCATCCTGTGTCAACTATCTAATCTTGATTGATAGTAGACTTGCATCACTCAGAATATAGTTAGACAACTAAACACAATCAATTAGTTTCATCATCAAAATCTGAGATTCAATATGAACAAGTTTACAAAATTTTGAAAAACACTTAAAACAATCACTTTTGTGTGTCAAGAAGTATGTCCAAGTGTATCTACTATAATCATCAACAATTATAAAGGCATATTTGCTATCTCCTAGGCTTGTTGTATCAATTAGTCCAAATAAATACATATGGATCAATTGTAATAGTCTAAAGGTGCTTATTTGATTTTTTTTTATTTGAAACTTCCTTTTATTTGTTTTTCTAGTTGACATACATAACACACTTTGTCTTTGACAAACTTGATACTAGGGACTCCTCTTACAAGTTCTCTATATAAAATTTGAGAGATTAGTTTTATGCTAGTATAACCTAACCTCCTATGCCAAAGCCAAGCATCATCATTTAAAGTCGAAAAGCACATTTCATTAAAAAGATCGTCAATGTCAATAGTATACATGTTATTATGTTTTAAGACAATCATAGATGTGTTTTTGTGTGGTATTTCAACAACACAAGCATTAGATTCAAATCTTATGATATATCTTTTATCACACAATTGACTAATGCTTAGAAGATTACGCTTTAAACCATCTACTAATAACACATCTTCAATCAAGAAGTTTGATTTGTTACCTATGGTTTCTTTGCCAATGATTTCACCTTTGTTGTTGTCTCCGAAGGTAACATATCTTTCGTCTTGACTAGTGAGCTTAGAGAATTGAGTTGGATCTCCGGTCATGTACCTTGAGCATCCACTATCAAGGTACCATCTCTTACTTCTAACTTATAATTGTAAACATATCTACAAGAAAGGAGATTTTCTTTTAGGTACCCATTTGACTTTGGATGCCTCATTAATCGATCTACCTAACTTATCATTTTACATTAAGTCATTTATGATTCCTTTAGGAACCCAAATTAATATATGGACTATACCTCTTAAATAGACATTTATGAGCATAATGTCCAAATTTGTAACAAAAGTTGCATTTGTTTCAAGGTGAAACATGCAAAGTTTGGCCTTTAATGAAGATGGTTAGCTTTTGGTAGTGTAACTCCCAAAGCTGATTTCATCCCTTCTATGAACATGACCCTTATTAGCAAAGATCATGTTTAAGGATTTTCTACCTATTTTAAATTTTTTTAAAGTTTCATGTAGTAGCAAATTTTCCTTTTTAAGCATCTCTAGTTCTTCACATTTAGTACAAGGAGGCATCATCTTATTATCATGCTCAATCTTTAATCTATTAAATTCACTAACTAGAGAAGTATGCTCCTTTTTTAATAATTTATACTTTTTACTAACTAATTTACATTCATCAAATAAGTCATGAAAAGCATTCAACAATTCATCAAAGAATAAATGAGCTTCGATTGAGTTACTTACCTCATCGCCAAGCGCCATTAAAGCATAGTTAGTAACTTCTTTGTTGGATGGCTCCTCGTCTTTGGATGCACTTGAATCGTTCCAAGTGGCTTTTACCACTTTCTTCTTCTTCGGTTGCTTCTTCTTCACTTGGGGCCACTCATTTTTTAAGTGTCCCAGCATCTTACATTCATAGCAAATTATTTAGTCCTTCTTGAGTTTATCTTTGTTTTGTGTCATGTTTAGTTTTATTTCTTTTTATGAATTTTTTAAATTTTCTTGCTAAAAGTGTCAATTCATCATCATCATCATCATCGTCACTTGAGTTTTCTCTCAAGTGGTCTTCTTGAGTTCTAAGTGTCAAATCCTTCTTGTTCTTTGGAAGGTTATTCTCAAGTTCTTCATGTGTATTGCATGTCATTTCATAGGTCATCAAAGATCCGATACGTTCTTCGAGCGAAAAATTGTTCAAGTCCTTGGCTTCTTGAATTGTTGTTACTTTAGGATCCCAACTCTTTGGAAGGGATCTTAACATCTTATTAACAAGTTCAAAGTTAGAAAAACTTTTACCAAGTACTTTTAGACCATTGACAACATCCGTATACTGGGTGTACATGTCTCCAATGGTCTCACTTGGTTTCATACAAAATAATTTATAACTATGAACTAAAAAATTAATTTTTGACTCCTTAACCCCACTTGTACCTTCGTGTGTGATTTCAAGTATATTCCAAATGTCATAAGCCATTTTGCAAATAGAAACTTGATTGAATTTATTTTTATCCAAAGCACAAAACAAAGCATTCATAGCTTTGACGTTCAGAGAGAAAGTCTTCTTCTATAAATTACTCCATTTGTTCATTAGAAAAGAAGACTTTTAAAATCTATTTTCAACGATATTCCATATCTTGAAATCCATAGAAATTAAAAAAATCCTCATTCTAGTTTTTCAATATGTGTAATCTGACCAATTGAGCATAGGAGGATGTGTGATCGAATGACCCTCTTGATTGCCAGCAAAAGCCATCTCTCTTGGGTTTAAACCAAGTTAAGAGTGACCTTGCTCTAATACCAATTGTTATGATCAATACGGAACTAAGAGAGAGGGGTGAATTAGTGCAGTGATAAAAACGATGATTATAATTTAAAATCCTTTCAAGTTGATGAAAACGTTTCAATAAAATCGGATAGGAAATGATATCGACTTGAAGTGAATGCAAAGTAATGAAACAGCTAAGTAATGAAAATACACAACAAGGAAAGAACATATTGGATTTATAGTGGTTCGGTTATTGTGACCTACGTCCACTTCTGATTCCTCCTCCGTCGAGGTCACCAGCTTCCACTATTGATCTTCCTTTAATGGGCAAAGATCAATCACTCCTTTTATATATCTCTTCTCCTTTTAACAGGTTCAGGAGTAAACTTTTTTACAAATTGCTTACTTCTCCTTATACAAATTTCTAAGGCTAGAACTGGTAGAGGTGAACTTTCAAAATTACAATAACGTTTTCATAAGGATCTCAGTTTTCTTGTTCATTATTTTTTTGTTCTCCACAAGCACAAAAGTGTGGAGTTAGGCCTTAATTAGCTTCAAAAATGAAGCCAAAAAAGGTCTTATCTTGGATTTCCAAAGTATTGGCAATAAACACCACAATTACTGGGTGGTACTATCGCCATTACTCTCTGACACTAGGTAGTACCACCGTCCAGTCTGACGGTACTACTATCAGACAGAGTCTCAGCTACTAGACCCAAGCGGTATCATCGCTTGCCTGGATAGTACAATTGCTTGGTAGCATTAATTGCTAGTGATACCACCACCTAAACCTCTTGAGAGACTGAGCCCTGAGTGATTCTGCTACCCAATTTTGGTGGTGCCACCACCAGATAAGATCCACGATACTGTTTGGGCCATCAGTCTGACCCAACCCAGTTCTGATTCGGGCCTAATTGGCCCCTAATTGAGTTAGTGAGATTACCTCCTAATCCTGATTCAAATTACATCCTAACTATGATAATTAAGACATTAACTTAGCAGATTAAGTCTAGTAGGACAAATGTTCTTCCGGCAAAATTCCAACAAGCTTTCAGTGATCTTCTGGCGGACTTCGGATGGACTCTCGGCGATCTTCCAGTGGACTCCCGGTAAGCTTTTGAACTCTCGATGATCTTCTTTGGAAAACTTTGATAAGCTTCTCAGCGAGCTCCTGACAAACTTCTTGGCAAACTCCAGATAAACTTCTCGGCGAACTCCTGATGAACTTTTTGATGAGCTCTCGATGAACTTCTTGGCAAACTCCTGCAACACTCCCAACGAACTTCTTGGCGAACTCCCAATGAACTCTCAGACTCCTAACGAATCGTCCGATCTTTGACTCTAACATAGTATCTGCTTTATGCCTTATTCATTATCGTAGTTACTTCTATAACACTTTTCTCAACATATAGAATAGATCAATAATTTATCAATTGATTTCGTCATCAAAATCTGAGATTCAACACTCCTCTCTTAGAAAACTTCTAACCCTAGGAGAAAGAGACTCTAAACTTTAACAGAGATTACAATATTTTTTCCTCAAGGATTCTTTCCCCTTTCTACCCTTTTTTCTTGCTATCTCAAGCAGGAAAGGGTGGGGCATTTATAGACCTCAAATGATTTTAAAAATTAGAGCCAAAATTTAAATCCCTGGGATTTCGGGGTATTAACAATACCACCATCTACAGCACTAACAATGGGTAGTACCACCGCCTGACATAGCCTAAGAGATTATGTCTTGAAGACTAAGCCTCTGGCAATTCCACCGCCTAGTCTGGCGGTGCCACTGGTTGACCCAATTTTTGGATCACTGAATGGGCCTCCCAATAGGCACAAATCAGCCTTAGCTTAGGCCCAATTGGCCTTTAATTGAGTTAGCATGATTACACTAAAAACTAACACAATTAGGCCTCTAAACTACTTCGATCTAGACAAATAATTACAAGTATGAATTTATGTCATTGGTTCATCCAACGCTTCGTCTAAACCTTCGGCGTATCATTCTTTCTTCGGCATATTACCCAATCAACATGTTGATTTCTTGCAACATCTGATCTCCTTGATGCAATGTCCAATCCTTCTGGCCCGATGCCCAAACTTTTGGCACGAAGTCCTTCTTCCGGCACATCGACCAATCTTCTAACATGTTCCACTCTGGCCCAATAATTGATTCTTCCTGCTTTAATCAAATTACCTTTCTATGATCAAAGCTAGTCCTGCATTACTCAAACACACATTAGATCATAATTTCATCAATTGATTTCATCATTAAAATCTGAGATTCAATAATCTCCCCCTTTTCAATGATGATAATCAATTGATAATGGAGTTTAAACTAAACTCCCCCTATCTATATGCCATATCGAAATGAAGTATTAAGGCACTTGATTTTAAATCATAATTTCAAAACATCAAAGTACATCATTCATGATTCAAATTCCAACTCGTCATTATAACCTCTCCCCCTTTGTCATCAACAAAAAGTAGAAAAGTACAACTATCAAGTTTTTGAAACATGTAAATTTTACATCACTTTAGAACATGTAAGCTAGCAAGTTTAAGAGATGTGAAAGTTAGCAATATTTGCTCCTACTTGAAATGAGTAGGCTAGTAATTCTTGCTTTTCTTTTGAGATAAGTAAGTTTACAAATTTTGCTTCTTTAAATATGCAAGCTAGCAAACTTTATCTCTCTTTTGAAATATGCAAGCTAGCAAGTTTTTCTCATCTTTGAAATGTGCAACCTAGTAATTTTTGCTTCCTTTTGCAAGGTGCAAGCTAGCAATTTTTCTCTCCTTGAAATGTATGAGCTAGCAACTTTGCTTTTCTTTGTGATACGTAAGCTAGGGAGACTTTCTCCCTCTTTGTCATTGTCAAAAAGAAGGGAAGGATACAATGGTGCAAAATCTTTTCCTTTTACATCAATGTTCAAACCATCACCTGAAAGACATCAAGAAAAATTAATTTGTGATGAAGAATACAATTCATGAATACAAGAGAGTCTTATGAAATAAATCTCAAGTTGTGAATATAAAAAAAAATCATAACTTATTTTGATAAATATCCTCTTTAGTAAAAAGAGAGAATTATAGGAGAACAAATAATAAGATATCTTGATTCATAAAAAAAAATTCTCAAGTTATAAATATCGAGAAATCAAGATCATGATTAGGATAAAAACTTCTCTATAGTAAATAGCAAAAAGAGACATAGGATAACAAACAAAAGATCTCAATTCATGCATACAAAATCTTAAGTCATCAAGATCAAGGTTCATAAAAAAAATCTTAAGTATCAAGTGTAAAATTTAAATAAAACTCATTCAAATTTAAATCATTAAATCATCAAAATCACTTTCATAGTTCAAGAGATTCATAAAAGATAATATACATGGATTCATCAATCTCTTATTGAAAAAACAAAAAGCTTTTAGAGATAGAGAAAAATGCATTCCTTTTTTAGTTTAAATTTATGCAATTGATTTCATACAAACATGCCCAAGTTTTTTTATGCCAAAACCTTGCATCATCATTTAAATCAGAAAAACAAGTTTTATCACAAAAGAAATCATCATGATCAATAGTATAACATATTAAACAACAAAACATCTTTAATCAAAAGGTTGAATTTGTTATTTTAATTCCAATGATCTTTCCTTTATTATTGTTGTTTCGGCTAGTGAGCTTTTGTAAAGTGTTTTGGATCTCCAGTCATAAGCATTGAGCATCCATAATCAAAATATCATCTTTGCTCCTAGCTTTCGATTGCAAAGATGTCTACAAGAAAGGTGAGTTTGTTTTAGGTATCCATTTAACTTTGGATCCTATCTTTTCTATTAGCATTAAGTCATTTATGATTCCTTTAGGAACTCAAACTAATTTATGTGAGTTATACTTTTTAAATGAATATTTATAGGCAAAATGACCATGTCTACCACAAAAATTACATTTAACCTTAGGGGGAACATACAATGTGGGTCTTTTAACAAAAGTAGTTGGCTTTTGTTGAGTGTAGTTACTCACAAAGTCGATTCCTTCCTTTCTATGAACATGACTCTTATCAACAAGAATTATGTTTAATAATTTGCTACTAATTTTAAATTTTTCTAAAGTTTATTGTAATAACATATTTTTCTTTTTGAATGAATCTAACTCTTTAATTTGGTGCAAGGCATTAACATGCAATTGTCATGCTCATTTTTTAAACTTTCAGATTTACTAGAAAGAGAAACATGATCCTTTTTTAACAATTGATATTTTTTACTAACTAACTTAAATTCATCATACAAATCATTGAATGCATCAAGTAATTCATTATAAGATAAAGATATTTCAAGTGAGTCACATACCTCTTCGTCGAAAGCCTCCAAAGCATAGTTTGCCACCTCGTATTTGTTTCTAGAGTGGCACTAAGAAGGGGGGGGGGTGCAATGGATAAAAACTATAAATTTAAAATGATTATGGAAAAGAGATGTGTGTTGAAAAGTTTTGGTTCGATGAAAGTGATTTTAGCAAAGTGAGTCAAGTGAAAGCGACAGAAAGTAGGGAGGAGAGGATCAAGAGATTGCAGCTAAGTAAAGATTGAAATGCAACAATTAACACACACATCAAGAGAAGTATGCAGCGATATATAGTGATTCGGTTAAATGACCTACGTCCACTTCCGAAACCTCCTCCGATGGGGTTCCCAACTTTCACTATCAATTCTTCTTGAAGGGGAAGGACCATGCACCCCCCTTACAGATTTTACAGGTGGTTCAAACTCACTTACAGAACTTTTACAAATGCGACTTGGGAGGTGAACACTTAAGCTATCAAATGCTATTTTGCTAGAACTTTGACTTAGTTTTTATCACTTCTCAATATGCTTAGCCAGCTGAGAAGAAAGGGGTATTTATAGACTCAATTGGCTTCAGGTTTAGAGCCAAAAAGAGTCACATCCTGGATTTTCGAGTACCGATGATTCCACCGCTTGGCACTGGCATTATCACCGCCAATTGACCCTGTTCTATCAGTGTACTGGGTGGTACCACTACCCAGTCTAGTGGTACTACCGCTTGATAAGGTCCTCAGACTTTATGGAGAGACGGTACCACCGCTTGCCAGGCGGTACCATGGTTGACAGGTAATAACTGTCAGTGGTACCACCGCTGACCTGGGGCAGTACCACCGCCCAGATCACCTGGGAACTAGTTCCTGGGGTAGTGCCACCGCCTTAGTCTGGCAATGCCAATGCTAGACATGGTCCAGCACTATTGAATGGACCCTGAATCCGGCTCAATTCAATCAAATTACGACCCTGTTGGCCACTACTAGGGTTAATTAGGATTATCACCTAATCCTCACCCTAATTATATGCTAACTATGAAATTGAAAACATATTCTAAGTAAATTCTAATCTGACAATGTCAAGCCTTCTTTCAGTGAGCTTCCGGTGAACTTCTGGAAGACTTCCAACACACCCTCGGATATCTTCCAGCGACTCCCAATAGCCTCCTGGACTTTATAGTGAGTTCGACAAATCTTTTAGCAAGCTTCTAAATGTTCTCGGTAAGCTCCGTGAACTTCGATGATTTTTTCGATGAACTTCCTGCTAGTTATAGGTGTCCTACAAGCTAATCACATGAGTGATGACACTTGTAACATGCTACGTCAATCTCTTTACTTATGATTATTGATATTTTTTTTACATTATCTGGATGTATATTGTGATGTCCTTGGATCTGTGCAATGAAAATCGGATCGTGATAAGATCACGATAATGAGACCGATTCACCTTTAAACATAGACGATCATAAGACCGATTCACCTTTAAACACAAACCCTAAATAATCTCGGTCATAGGTTACTCGAGAGGGACATCGAGATAACCGGATAGACTGGTATGCTATATACCCATCCATATGATGGAGGTGGCTAGTCTCATAGCTACTCATGTGGGGACACTAAGGGTACAGTACAGGTGCTCATTGGAGAATGAGTTCACTAATTGAACCGCTTACGGAATGCTGGATGGTCATTGATACCTCACGTCAAATAATGATTCCGTAGTCCCAGTAGTATATCTTGTTAGGGATCGAACGACACTAAGAGGGGGTGAATTAGTGTAACGGATAAAATGATAGATTTTCAGTGATTTAAAACAAGCTTTGGAAACTTCGTACAAATGAATGCAACGTTTCGTTTGAACCCGGAAAGATTGCGTTTTAACTTTAAAGCATACGTAATAAGATGATAAGGAAGTTGAGTAAATAAGGCAGCAAGTAAAAATGGTTTGCAACAAAGTAAATAGCAAGAACGTAAATGCAAACCAGATTTTTATAGTGGTTCGGTCATCCGACCTACATCCACTTTCGATTCCTCTTCGCTTGAGGACACCGGCTTTCCACTAACTTTCCTCCTTCCAATGGGCGAGAAAGAACTCCCTTGAAACACCTCTTCTTTTGACGGGCTTAGAAGATAACCCTTACAAAGCTCTCACCCCTCTCTTGAACAAGAAAACACTTAAGAGTAAGAGGGAAGTTTTTGACACTATTTGAGCAGAGTTTTCCCTCAAGATTTTCACTCTTCTTGCTACTCTTTGAACCTGCAAGAGAGGGGAATTTATAGAGCTCAAGAGGATTCAAATTTGGGCTCCAAATTTGAATTTTTTTTTGTTTCCCGGTGCCAGGCGGTGCTACCGCCTGCACAGTGTCAGACTGACACAGCAGGCGGTGCTACCGCCTACTACAGTAACCGGGCACACTACAAGATAACGAAAGCGCTACAATAATCGAAAGGCCTTCTGTGGCCGGCTCTGATAGCATGCACGTAGCCAGCATGCATGCATGCATGCACACATGCTGCTAGCCACATTGGCTGCTGGGCTCCACCGCCCAGCACAAATCTACATTTGGTTTGGGCCGAAAACTTGGCCCAAACCAGTTCCGAAAAGGCCCAATGGGCCCATACTTGGGTTAGAGGATTAACCCCTAATCCTAACCCAAATTAATGTGCTAACTATGAAATTAAAGACATTCCTAAGCTATTACAAAGTCCGCAAGTCAAGTCTTCTTCCCTCGAGCTTCCGGCGAACTTCCGGCGATCTTCCGACGATCCCTCGGAAACCATCCTACGGACTCCCGGCAAGCTCTCAGACTCCACAATGATTTTGGTGAGTTCCCCCGAGCTTCTTTAGCAAGCTCCGATCTTTCTTGGCAAGCTCTGCGAACTTCCGACGAACCTCCCGGCGAACTTCCGAAAACCCTTCGGCAAGCTCCCTACTCGTTCTCGGCTGGTTCCGGCAGCACTCCCAATGAATCTTCGGACTTCCGTCAAACACTTGAACTCCCAACGATCCATCGCACTTGACTTCGGCCCTTGGTTTCGCTTTACGCCTTCATCCCTTTCGTAGTTACTCCTGTACAAACAAACACCAAACACTCTACTTCGATCTAGACAGTTATTACAACACGAATTGACATTCGTTGCCCGGCACATCATTGGTCGGCGCTTCGTCCGATCCTTCGGCACATCGCCCTCTCTAGTGACTTGTTGCCCAATCGATGGTTGACCTCCGTAACCTTGATATCCATGGCGCAACTCCGCACTTCTTGGCCCGATGCCCGACGTACGAAGCCTTCTACCGATAGTCGACCGAACCTCCAGCTCGACATCCAATATCCTGACATGATCACCTCCGGCGCAACGTCAATTCCTCCAGCATCAACTGTCTAATCCTGATCGATAGTAGACCTACGTAACTCAAAATGCAGTTAGATCACAAATCACACTCAATTAGTTTCATCATCAAAATCCGAGATTCAACATATCTGGTCCTTAGACTTGAGACACCAAAGAAGTCCTGTATGAGTACTCCACTCTTTGATACCAGACTTATAGGTTTGGCAATTCTAGATCTAGTACAACTAGTTATTGGGAGTGACAATCAACCTTATGAGGGTTATTGAGTGTCAATAGAGGATCATCCACTCTCGGTATCATGAGAGAAATATCCCATGTGTTCTTACTCAGGCAAATCCTTGGCCAGGGTCATTCAGATTGAGAGAGAAAGAGTTCTTCAGGAGAATCCGATTAGAGCGAGACTCGATTGGAAATTGTATGGGCCTGACAGCACCATGCTTGATATATGGTCTCTGGGATATTAGATGGATGAGGGACTATAGGTACATGGTAACTGAGGACAAATAGGTCCAAAGGATTGGATTCCTCTATATCGTTTGGGGACTACGGCGTAGTGGCCTAGTACGTCCGTAGTCGTTGAGTCGAGTGAATTATTATAAAGATAATAATTCACTAAGTTATAAGGAGTTCTGATAGGTATGACTTACGGCCAGCTCAATATTAAGCCTAGAGGGTCACACACATATGGTAGGTGTTGCGACGAGTAGAGGTTCGGATATGAGATATCCGCCAGAGCCCCTATCTTATTGGATATCTAATAAGCCTCTATATTATTGGATCCCATGGATAAGATCCAATAAGAACTAGATTAATAGGTAGAGACCCATTGATCTAAGAGGCTTAGGTAATTAGATAGAAATCCAATACCCAAAAGGGCTGGATCCATTAAGGTTGATAGGGGGCCTCTATAAATAGGATGGAACCAAAGGTCCATAGGCTAGGGTTCTCTTGGTAGCCACCTCCTGTTTTCCTCTCTCTAGAGAGGAGCATCGTCGTAGTCCCTATCGTATGGATACCGCTAGAGAGGAGGATGCTTGATCTCCTTCATTCTCCCTACGGATCTGCAGGAATCTTAGGGATATACAATCTTCCTAGGTACTATCATTCCTTTCTTACACACGTAGTTTTCAGATTCGCTGATTTGTTTTAACGCACCGATCTTTGCATGACGACAGAACCTTTTATGGAAATCTAGGAGTTTTGTTTTTGTTCTTTCGCTGCGCATGGAGATGTCGCCCTTGGATTTCCCAACACTTTCGAAACCTTCAGCAAGTCCTCGATTCATTCTCGGCTAATTCCAGCAACACTTCTGACAATACTTCAGACTTCCGGTGGACTCTCAAACTCCAAGCATACTTGACTTCGGCTATTTACTTTATGTCTTCACTACTATCGTAGTTAATCCTGCACACTTATCTCAATAATATGGATTAGATCAAAGAACTTATCAATTGACTTCATCATCAAATTTTGAGATTCAACAAGGATCATGTCGACACTAAGAGGGGGGAGTGAATTAGTGCTTATGATAAAAACATTCAATTTAGAAAAATTGTTTCGGTGGTACCATATCAAAAATGATAACGAAAGTGTGCTTGACTTTGAGTAAGTGTGAGAAGCAAATAACTCAGAAAGTAATAGCAATGATAATGAAAAGTAGAAAGAAAGTACACACCAATTTATAGTGGTTCGGTCATCCGACCAACATCCACTCCTGATTCCTCCTTCGTTGAGGCCACCGGCATCCACTAACAGTCTTCCTTCAATAGGCAAAACCAACTACCCTCTTACAGCCCTTTTAGATGGTTTCCCTCATACTCTCCCTTAGAATAGTCTCTATGCTTTAGGAGGAGGGACTCTATACTTTACAAGAGTTACAATCTTAGAATCACAGAGTTTTTACTCTCTTTTCTTTCACAATTCTTATTGTACCAAGCAAGAATATATGAGGTATTTATAGACCCCAAGTAGCTTCAAAAATATAATCAAAATTTTAAATACCCTGAGATTTTGGGGTATTAGCGTTACCACCGCCTGACACAGTCTCGAAAACTGTCTTGGAGACTGAGCCACTAGCAGTTCCACCACTTGTTCTAGTAGTACCACCGCCTAACCCACCTTTTGGATTACTATTTGGGCCTTTCTCTTAGCCCAAAATAGCCCTAACTTATGCCCAATGGGCCCTAATTGAGTTGGCCTAATTCTAACCCAATTACAACTTAAAACTACTTTAATTTAGATAATTATTATAAAGCATGAATTATTTATTGTCTGACATGTCATTGGTTCATTGGCACTTTATTTGATCCTTCAACGTATCATCCTCTCTTGCAACCTATTCCCCAATCAGCATGTTGACCTCGTAACTCCGATCTTCTTAGCGTAATATCTGCTCTTCTTGGCCCGATGCCTGAACTTATGGCACGAAGCCTTCTACCGACACATCGACCGATCCTCCTGCCTGACATCCAATCTTCTAACATGTTCCACTCCAGCCCAACATTGATTCTTCCTGCTTTAATTGTCTCTCCATGATTGAAGTTAGTCCTACGCCACTCAAAATATATATTAGATCATAAACTTTATCAATTGGTTTCATCATCAAAATTTGAGATTCAACACTTTAAACTCTCTCTCTTTTTCACAAGCTCAGGAGAAAATATTTACACCTCTCTTTTACACAAGACCTCACTCCTCCCTTAGAATACTTCTAATTCTGAGGAAGAGACTCTAAACTTTAAAAGAGATTACAACACTTTTTCCTCAAAGATTCTTTCTCCCTTTCTACTCTTTTTCTTGTTATCTCAAGTAGGAAATGGTGAGGTATTTATAGACTCCAAATGGCTTCAAAAATTAGAGGGAAAATTTAAATCCTCAAAATTTTGGGGTACTGGTGGTACCACCATATATGATGGACAGTACCACCGTTTGCAGCATTAACACTGGGCAGTACCACCACCCAGTCTGGTAGTACCATCACCTAACACAGTCTAAGAGATTGTGTCTTGAAGACTAAGCCTCTAGTAGTTCCACCACCTAGTCTAGTGGTGCCACCAGTTGACCCAACTTTTGGGTCATTGAATGGACTTCCTAATGGGCCCAAATCAGCCTAACTCAGGCCTAATTGGCTTCTAATTGAGTTAGTATGATTACATCAAAAACTAACTTAATGAGTCTTCTAAACTATTTTGATCTAGACAAATGATTACAAGCCTGAATCATATGTTGTCTAGCATATCATTGGTTCATTTGACGCTTCATCCGAACCTTCGACGCATCATCCTTTCCTTCGGCGTATTGCCCATTCGGTATATTGACTTCCCACAACATTTGATCTCCTTAGCACAATGTCTGATCCTTCTGGTCTGATGCTCGAACTGATGGCATGAAGTCCTTGTTGGGAAATCCTATCGGGCGACATCTCATGTACAGCGGAATAATAAAAAATAAAACCACAGATTTTTCGTAGAAAGGTTCCGTCGTCGTGCGAAGATCGGTGCATCAAAAACAAATTCGCAAAAACTGTATATATAAAAGAAAGTACCTAGGGAGATCGTATATCCCTGAATCCCTGTAGATCTATAGGAAGGATGAAGGAGGTCAAGCGTCCTCTTCTCTAGCGGTATCCACACGGTAGGGACTGCGACGATGCACCTCTCTGGGGAGAGGAGAATAGGAGGTGGCCACCAAAAAGAACTCCCAGCATATAGAGCTTTGGTTCCCTCATATTTATAGAGGCCCCCTGTAAACCCTAATGGATCTTGCCCAATTTGGTATTAGATCTCCATCCAATTACCCAAGTCTCTTGGATTAATGGGTCTATACCCAATAATCTCTTATTAGCAACTATTGGATCTCATCTTAGGATCCAATAATTCAGAGGCTTAATGGATATCCAAAAAGATAGAGGCTCTAGCGGATATCTCATATCCAAATCTCTACTCGTCATAACACCTACCATATGTGTGTGACCCTCTAAGCCCAATATCGAGCTGGTCGTGAGTCATACTTGTTAGAACTCCTTCTGACTTAGTGAATTATTATTTCTATAATAATTCACCCAACTCATCGACTGCGGACATACTAGGCCACTACACCGCAGCCCCTAGATGATACAGGGGAATCCAATCCTTTAGACCTATATGTCCTCAGTTACCATGTATCTATAGTCCCTTATCCATCTAATATCCCAGAGATCCTATACCGGGCATGGTACTGTCAGGCCTATACGATCTCTCCTCGAGTTTTGCTCTTGTCGAATTCTCTCGGAGAACTTTTCTCTCTCAATCCGAATAACCTTGGCCAAGGATTTGTTCAAGTAAGAATACATGAGATATTCCTCTCATGATACCGAGAGCGGATGATCCTCTATTGACACTCAATAGCCCTCGTAAGGTTGGCTACCACTCCTAATAATTGGTTGTACTAGATCTGGAACTTTCCAAACCTATAAGTCGGTATCAAAGAGTGAAGTACTCATACAGGACATCCTTGGTGTCTTAAGTCTAAGGACCAGATACACTATTGGGACTACGGAATCGTTGTTTGACGTGAGGTATCAATAACCATCCAACATTCTATAGGTGGGTCAATCAGTGAACTCATTCCCTAATGAGCATCTGCACTGTATCCTTAGTGTCCCCACATGAGTAGCTATGAGACCAGCCACCTCCATCTTATGGATGGGTATACAGCACACCAGTCTATCCGGTTATCTCGATGTCCCTCTCGAGTAACTTATGATCAGGATTATTTAGTGTCTACATTTAAAGGTAAATCGGTCTCATTATCATGATCTCATCACGATCCAATTCCCATTGCACAGATCCAAGGACATCACATTATATAATACAGGCAAGATAAAGTGATAAAATACCAAATAATAAGTAAAGAGAAAGAATGCATATCAAGTCACAAGTGTCATCACTCATGTGATTAGCTTGTAGGGCACATATGACTAGCAATCTCTCACTTGACCTAAAGCCAATCACAAATATGTCTGATCCCTATCAGACCTCTGTGACGCTCAAAGATAATTTGAGTCAATGGCTTTGTCGGTGGATCTGTAATATTATCTTCGGATAGAACTCTTTCCACTACTACATCTTTTTGGGCCATGATCTCTCTAATAAGCTAGAACCTCTTCAGAACACTTCTGATGAGACCCGGGTTTCCTTATTTAAGTAATCACCCCGTAGTTGTCACAATATAAGGGAATCGACTCTTCGCTGCTCGGGACAATTCCTAGGTCTGTGATGAACTTCTTCATCTAAACTTCCTCCTTTGCTACCTCTATCGCAGCAACGTATTCCACCTTTATGGTCGAGTCAGCAGTAGTGTCTTGCTTGGAACTCTTCTAGCATACTGCTCCTCCATTCAGGGTGAACACATACCCTGAATTAGACTTGCTATCATTGACATCAGACTGGAAGCTCGAGTCCGTGTAGCCCTCAACCCTAAGGCTACATTTTACAATTTTCTAGTGCTCCAAACCTGGATCTGCCTGAGACCTGCTCGTGACACTCAGAAAATGTGCTATATCAGGCCTGGTACATAGCATAGCATACATAATAGCATCAGGAGTCTTTGGGAACATACTCCTAAAAAGTGATATTCTATGTCTCATTGGTATGAGACCTCTCTTGAAATTTTTCATGCCAAACCTTTTGACAATGGTGTCTCTGTACCTGGACTAGGACAAGCCAAGCATCCTCTTAGATCTATCTCTATAGATCCATATTCCCAATATGCAAGATACTTCCCCTAAGTCTTTCATGGAGAAGTGCCTAGATAACCAAGCCTTTAATGAGGAGAGCATTCCTACATCATTCTCAATGATTAGGATGTCATCCACATATAATACCAAAAAGGTGATGGTGCTCTCACCTACCTTCCTGTGCACACAAGGCTCATCTTCGTTCTTAACGAAGTCATAAGATCTGATTGCCTCATCAAATCTTATGTTCCAACTTCGGGAAGCTTGCTTCAATCCATAGATGGACCTAAGCAACCTGCACACCTTGTCTGGGTTATCCCTAGACACGAATCCCTCAGGCTGTATCATATACACCTCCTCCTCGAGGTTGCCATTGAGGAATACGATTTTGACATCCATCTGCTAGATCTCATAATCATAATGTGCTGCAATAGCTAATAGAATTCGAATGTATTTTAGCATGGCTATAGGTGAGAAAGTTTTATCATAGTCAGCACCTTTCCTTTGATGATACCCCTTAGCCACTAGACTTGTTTTATAGGTCTCTACCTTTTCATCTACTCTAATCTTCTTTTTGAAGATCCACTTACAGCCAATGGGTACAATACCCTCAGGTGCATCAACTAGGTTCCAAACCTTATTGGAGTACATGGAATCCATTTCTGAATTCATGGCTTGTTGCCATGTCCCGAAGTCTATGCTCATAATAGCCTCCTTGTAGGTCTGAGGATCCTCAATATCCTCTCTTCTGATATACCCCACATATCTCTCAGAAGGATGAGACACTCTACCGAACCTATGTAAAATTGGAACTTATGCACTAGGTACCTGAACAGACTCTGGTTATGGAATGGTGCTTGAGCTAGGTTCTCCAACCTCGCTCAACTCTATCATGCTCCCATTGTCTCCATAAAGAATGTGTTCCTTCTCAAGGAATACTACTCTCTTGGCTACAAAGACTTTTTGGTCCTCAGAGTGATAGAAATAATACCCATAAGTTTCCTTGGGGTATCCCACGAACTTGCACCGTTCCGTCCTGGATTCTAACTTATCGGGGTCGTGTCTTTCGACGTGGGCAGGGCAGCCCCAAATCTTAACAACCTTAAGATCGGGCTTCTTCCCATTTCATACCTCATATGGAGTAGACATTACTGACTTAGTTGGAATTCTGCTCATAAGGTAAGCTGCGGTCTCTAGGGCATATCCCCAGAATGAGATGGGTAGGTCGGCAAAACTTATCATGGAACGTACCATGTCTAACAGTATTCGATTCCTCCTTTCTGATACACCATTAAGCTGTAGTATATAAGGAGGTGTCCATTGAGATAAAATCCTATGGCCTTTGAGGAACTAGGTGAACTCTGTACTCAAGTACTCACCTCTTTGATCTGATCGAAGGGTTTTAATATTCTTTCCTATCTGGTTCTCTACTTCATTCTTCTATTTTCTAAATTTCTCAAAAGCCTTAGACTTGTACTTCATCAAGTACACATGTTCGTATCTTGAGAAATTATTAGTGAAAGTAATGAAGTAGGAGTAACCACCTATGGCATGAGTCGATATGGGACCACATACATCACTATATATGAGTTCCAGTAACTCAGTGGCTCTCACTCCAGTTCCACTAAATGGAGAATTGATCATCTTTCCCCAAAGGCAAGGTTCACAAGTCGCATATGACTTATAGTCAAATGGATCTAGATATCCATTCTTCAGCAACTTTTGAATCCTTCCATCATGAATGTGACCTAGCCTACAATGCCATAGATATGCATTGTTCACCTCTTTTCGTTTCCTCTTAGACTCACTTACACTCATGATATATGGAGTTGTATCTAGTATAAATAAACCATTATGCAATGTTCCTCTCGTGATGATCTTATCATCTAATATTATTGAACAACCATTATTCTCAAAAACTAATTTATATCCATTAACTATCAAACATAAAATGGAAATAATATTTTTGATAATAGAAGGAACATAATAGCATGCATCTAATGCAATAATAGTTCCACCAAGCAGATGTAAGGTGACCTTGCCAACAGCCACTACAATAACCTTTCCTCCATTACCCATTTTAAGGTCTATCTCGCCTCTATTCAATTTCATAGGTCCTGCCAGAACCTGCAACGAATTACAGATATGATAAGCACTCCCGGTATCTAATACCCATGTATTATTATAAGATTCTGATAAATGGAGACTGATCATGAATATACCTGAAGCTTCTCCAAGCATCTTTTTCACCCTCTCTACAAGGTACTCTTTACAGTTCCTCTTCCAGTGCCCATCTTTACTGCAGTGGAAGCACTGGCCTTTGTCCTTTGTTGGGTCTTTCTTGGCAACCTTTGCCTTACCCATTTTGCCCTTGCCCTTGGCCTTCTTAAGGGACTTCTCAGCCTTCCTTTTCTTTTTGGTCTCACCAGCATAGAGAACTAGCTTCTCTTTCTTGATGGTGCTCTTTGCTTCTCTCAACATATTGAGGAGCTCTGGGAGGGTCACCTCAAGTTTGTTCATATTAAAATTTATTATGAACTAAGAAAAGGAATCTGGTAGGGACTGAAGTACAAGATCCACACACAGGTTATCCTCTAGGATCATTTCTAGACCTGTAAGTTTCTCGATCCACTCAATCATCTTAAGGACATGGTTCTGAACCAGTGTCCCCTCAGTCATCCTGGCATAGAAAAGACTCTTTGATATCTCATATCGCTGAGTTCTTCCTTGTTCCTCAAATAGTTTATGGAGATACATGAGTATGGAATTAGCATCCATATTTTCATGCTCTCTGTAACTCAGTAGTCATAGAGGCCAACATATAACACTGAGCAAGAGCAGAATCATCTATGTACTTCACATAACGAGCGATCTTATCCTCGCTTGTCCCTTCATCGGGTGTAGGGATCATTGTATCAAGGATGTACGTGATTTTCTCCACCATGAGAACGATTCTTAGATTGCAAAGCCAATCTATATAATTTGGACCAGTGAGCCGGTTGACATCAAGTATGCCATGTAAAGGATTTGAAAGTGACATTTTTCTGAAATTAAAGATGTAGCAGAAATAAATAACATGCAGACTTTACAAAAATAAACAGTTAAGATAAGGACTTCTATCTTAATGTACTCCCACTAATTTTTTACGAGACACACAACACCCTCTGGTATATGAATCGGAGACCCCTAGTGGATCTCTAATGGGGATTGGGATCCAATCGGCGTCTTAACGTAACCTCGAGGGACTCGACCAATCACGTTAATCCTGTAAAGGTAGGCAACTCTTGCCAATCACAACTCCTTGTGATTCCCATCCTGCTCAGCCTCCGAACCACCATGGCCTCGAGGGACTCGACCAACCATGATGTTCGGTTAAGTCATTACCATCGTTACAAGATGAGTCTGATTCGATGATATACTCTCGAGGGACTTGACCAAGCATATCATGTCCTCAAGTCATCGGTGACATCTCTATGTTGTAGATAAGATAGCGAAACACGATATAGGTGAGTCTCAAGGGACTACCAACTCAACCTACACCGGGAATCGATTCCTACCTATAAAAATGGAAGGCCACGTGAATTAATCTAATTGCCTCACATTTACCGACTTAATATTATTAACAAAGGGGATTTTGTTTTGGTCTCCTAACTAAATGTGTCACACGTATGCATATTTAATATATATCTACATCGTATGCAAATATATATACATATATAGTAGGTGTATAATCAATTACACATCACATGAGCAATCACACCAGATGATCATGGACCACATCCTAATATGATCAGGACCAAGCCAGTGGGCCCAATCACTCACATCAAGATCTATGTGTGCTTCGACGCATCTCCATGCCCTGTGATCGTCCTTCTCGCTTCGTCGGTTCCGTTGGCATCTCAACGCATCTCCATGCATCGGATCGTCTGTCTCAACCTCGTAGGACTCGCTACCACTGCACCTCTTCATATAATTATAATATAATTGCAAGCACATAGGCCCGACAATAAACGAGAAAAATAGAGGCTCGTAGGCCCCAATAATAATAATCACATGTACACGTATCACATCACAAGTCCATGATCATCTATCCACATCATACATCACATATATATGTTAATTTATACGACTACTAGATAAATAATAATATTTAATTAAATATTTTAATTAACTAATATTTTCTAAAAATGGAGATATACAAGGAATTTTTAGAATTCTGGAGGGTATTTTGGTCATTCGGTCAAAAAGGATAAAATTAGAATTTCAAAAATTCCCAGGGGCAAAACTATCTTTTGCCCAGAAAACTGTTAGGACTCTAGCTATGAGAGTCCTAATTTAGTTTCATTGATAAGGGCATTCATGTAAATCCTATCTAACCGACCCTTATTAAAGAGGTGAAGAGGCCGGCTAGGTTAGGGTTAGGTTACTTCTTAGGAAAGGAGTCCTATTAGAGAAATAATCCTATTAGAAGTAGGAGTTCTATTAGGAAAAGAGTCCTATTAGAAGTAGGAGTCTTATTAGGAAAAGAGTCCTATTAGAAGTAGGAGTCCTATTAGGAAAAGAGTCCTATTAGAATTAGGAGTCCAATTAGGAAAAGAGTCCTATTAGAAGTAGAAGTCCTATTAGGGAAAGAGTCCT
This sequence comes from Musa beccarii, assembly GCA_024322285.1. NCBI lineage: Eukaryota > Viridiplantae > Streptophyta > Magnoliopsida > Zingiberales > Musaceae > Musa > Musa beccarii. The sequence goes on from CM044401.1 coordinate 39,682,331, forward strand.
ATTAGAAGTAGAAGTCATATTAGGGAAAAAGTCCTATTAGAATTAGGAATCCTACTAGAGAAGGAGTCCTAATTAGAAGTTGGTTAGAAGTAGGAGTCTTGAGTAAGAGTCCTATTAGGAGTTGGGGCTTAGAAGCCCTATAAATAACCATGTATTCATCCTCTTTTAATCAATGAATAGATCAATATTTTTGCAGCCTTTGTGCAGCAACTTGGAGGAAGGAACCCCTATAGAGTTCCAAGGAGGCCGATCCCCTATAGAGATCAACCCCAAGCTTAGAATCCGCGGAGGGTTCTAATACTTGGTATCAGAGCAGCGTTCTTGGCGTGTCGTTGCCCGTCCACAGCCATCAACCAGCCCTCCACAACCGCACAAAGCAATTCCCACAATTGCTTAGAAGATCATCGCTGAATTCCGCCGTCATCTCCACCACCGTAGATCATCCTTTGATCTTTCCGTGAATTGAAACAGGTTCTAGTTATCTACCTTACTGTTGCTGCAATTTAGTTATCCTTATTCAAAAAATCCAAAAAATTCGTTCCTATATTGCTGCATAAACTTTTCGTCGTAAAGTTTTCATCTCTACAACGAAAGTCGCACTGCAGAATTTCAGCCGCATAGCACTGCCTTTTTGATCTTACTACTGCGCTTTTTCTATCCAAATCTTTATGAAATTTTTACAACGGCTTTGACACTTCCTAACAGTGGTTTTCCCTTTGGTTTTGTCAAAAAATTCTCAATATAAACCACTTATCTTTTACATCCAAACTGCTGCACTTTAGACGTAAAAATCTGCTATAACACCTCTCCGTGATTCTCAATTTTGCCAAACCTTTTGCTATCGTTTCTTTCTACGAAATTTTTTACAGCATTACCTCTTCCTTATCAGCAGATCCCTTTTGAGTTTTACTTGAATCTCTTTTGAAAATTTCTGGAAAAAATTACATCTTTACTGCTGGAATTTTTTCGGCGAAAAATCTGGTATTGCACCTTTGTCCTTTTTTCTTCTCCGTAACCTACCAAACCCTAGCCACCTTGCAGCCACAAGCCAAGATGTCTTTAGGGCATCCCTCTAGCCTCAAGATGCAGCCATCGTAACCTAATTTCATAACCCTAACAGTATCAAAAACCACAGCCCAAAACAGTAAACCATTACAGCTGAACCCTTCAATCACCGATCTATTATCCGAACCTTCCACCACCCCATGCCATTAACCCGTCAACAGAAAAAAGACAAGGGCATCTCTGATCTATAGACATATGCTATGGTTTCTCAAGATCCAATTGATGCCAAATTTGAAGCATGGGAATCTCATATTGAATCACAGCTTGAATCGCGCTTGGAAGACAAATTGTGTGCTTTGTTTGCAGAATTCAGAATTGGACAACCATCGAGTCCAACCAAACTACAGCAAGGAGAGAATTTAGAAAGGACCCCAGAGAAGGAGGGATAGCCCTTGGACATGCTTCAGCCACGCATGAGGGTGGACTTCCCACGATGGGAAGGAGACCCAGCGGGGTGGATTTCGCGCGCAGAATGTTACTTTCGCTACTACCGAACGTCAGATAATGCTATGGTGGAGATTGCTGTCATCCACCTTGAAGGAGATGCTATTCAATGGTACAATTAGCTGGAATATAATCATGGGGCTCTGACATGGAATCAATTTAAGAATGCACTGCTGAACCGTTTCGGACCTACGGAGTATGAAAATATCGACGGCCAACTCGCAAAGATTCGACAAACCTCTACGATTCAAGAGTACCAAACCAAGTTTAAGAAGCTATCTTACCTTGCTTGTGATTGGACTGACCATCAATTGTTAGGAACATTTATCGAAGGACTCAAGCCAGAGATAAAAGGGGAAGTTAAGGCACGACAACCCCGTACCGTGATGGCTGCGATTTCTTTTGCCCGAATACAAGAAGAATGACTCAACCAAGATTCTTGGAGGATGAGAACCACTCCTAGAACCTCAACATATAAACCCCCTTCGGCTCCCAGCCATCCTTCGCTGCCCAAAAAATTGACAAGAGAAGAATTACCTGATCAATCAGCAAAGGGTCTTTGTTGGCATTGCAACGAGCCATGGAACCACGATCATCGCTGCAAAAGGGGCCGCCTCCTATTGATTGAACCTCTTGAAGACATGAAGGAGGAGGTCCAGGAGCATGAGGAAGAGGTCATGGATAAAGAACAGCAGCCAATTGATATTATGATGCATGCCCTTGCCGGTTATGCGAACCCGCAAACAATGAAAGTGGGAGGATTTCTGAAGCAACAATCAATCACTGTTCTTATTGACACCGGGAGTACTAATAATTTTATGAACAGCAAGGTTACTGTCCAGATGGCCTTACCTATTGAGAATTGCAGCAGGTTCGATGTTAAAGTCGCAGATGGACGAATTTTGAAGTGTGATCGTAAGTGCCCACGGGTGAAACTGTTGCTGCAGGATCAAGAGATAATTGCAAATTTTTTCCTCCTCTCTCTCGATGATTATGAGGCCGTGCTTGGCATCGAATGGTTGACAACATTAGGTGATGTTTCCTGAAATTTTTTGAAATTAATTATGAAATTTTACAACAAGGGGAAACAGGTGATCATCAGACGGAAACGTGGGGTGCGTAACGACAATTTGCACACAACGAATGGAGAAAGTTGTGCACAAAGCATGCAACGGCTTTTTAGTACAATTTAAGCAGCAAAAACGGGTAACAAAGCTTCTTGGATATGATTATGAAATAACTTACAAAAAAGGGAAAGATAATGTTGTTGCAGATGCGCTTTCACGGCTACTCAAGCAAGCTGAATTTTTGGCTGTTTCACTTCCGACCAGCAACTTCCTTGAGGATATTAGGAGGGAATGGCAAGATAATCCGGAAATGAGTAAAATCATAAAAAAATTAAAGGAAGCACCAAGCTCTATGGCTCATTACAGTTGGGACTCAAAGGACTTACGATATAAAGGACGCATTGTGCTTGTGCTAAATTCTACTTGCTTAAAGACCATCCTTCAAGAGATGCATTTCACACCTGCAGCCGGGCACTCCGGGTTCCTTAGAACCGATAAAAGAATTAAGCAAAATTTTTATTGGATAGGGATGAAAAATATTATTGCTGAATTTGTAGCACAATGTGATATATGTCAACGACACAAAGGTGAGACAGAGGCAAGTCCCAGAAAGTTACAACCTCTACCCATCCCAGAATCAATATGGACTGATATATCAATGGATTTCATCGAAGGGCTTCCCTCATCACAAGGAAAAGGTACAATTTTTGTCATGGTTGACCGCCTTACAAAGTATGCTCACTTTTGTGCCATCCGTAATCCCTACACTACTTCTAGTATTGCTCGAATCTTTATGGAGAATATTGTAAAATTACATGGGATGCCGAGATCTATTGTAAGTGATCGTGATAGGGTCTTCATGAGCAAATTTTGGATGAGTTATTCCAGATGCAAGGCACTAAATTAAAGATGAGTACGGCATATCACCCACAAACCGACGGCCAAACTGAAGTGGTGAACAGGTGCTTGGAGACATACCTTAGATGCTTCACCAGTGACCGACCAAAAGAATGGACAAAGTGGCTTCCCTGGGCCGAGTGGTGGTATAATACAACTTATCATTCCTCCACAAAATGTACTCCCTATGAGGCCATGTATGGCCGACCCCCCCTGTAATTCCAAAATATGTATTGGGCACCTCTAAAGTAGAACAAGTAGACAGGGAACTACAAGATAGAGACAAAATGCTGAAGTTGCTAAAAGATAATCTCACTACAGCACAAGCAAGGATGAAACAGCAATATGATCAACACAGAGGCGAAAGAGAATTTTCAGTAGGAGATTGGGTCTTCCTACGGCTCCAGCCATACAAGCAAACATCAATCCAAACCAGAGCATCTATGAAGCTTTCACCTCGGTTCTATGGACCCTACCAGATTTTGGAGCACATTGGAGCAGTAGCATACAGATTGGACTTACCCATTAGCTCCCGAATCCATCCAGTCTTCCATGTATCATGTTTGAAGCTCAAGTTGGGACAACACGAGACAGCTCAAAGCCATCTACCAAATATAACTACCCAAGGAGAGCTCCAGACCCAACCAAGTGCCATTATTGACCGACGAATCGTGACTCGACGACGACGACCTACTACTGAAGTGTTAATACAGTGGGCAAACCTACCAGCAGAAGATGCCACTTGGGAGAACTACGATGACTTGAAGATCAAATTTCCAGAATTCATGGAACGTCAGCCTCGAGGACAAGGCTGATTTGAAGAGGGTGGGTCTGTTAGGACTCTAGCTATGAGAGTCCTAATTTAGTTTCATTGACAAGGGCATTCATGTAAATCCTATCTAGCCGTCCCTTATTAAAGAGGTGAAGAGGCCGGCTAGGTTAGGGTTAGGTTACTTCTTAGGAAAGGAGTCCTATTAGAGAAATAATCCTTTTAGAAGTAGGAGTTCTATTAGGAAAAGAGTCCTATTAGAAGTAAGAGTCTTATTAGGAAAAGAGTCCTATTAGAAGTAGGAGTCCTATTAGGAAAAGAGTCCTATTAGAAGTAGGAGTCCAATTAGGAAAAGAGTCCTATTAGAAGTAGAAGTCCTATTAGGGAAAGAGTCCTATTAGAAGTAGAAGTCCTATTAGGGAAAAAGTCCTATTAGAATTAGGAATCCTACTAGAGAAGGAGTCCTAATTAGAAGTTCGTTAGAAGTAGGAGTCTTGAGTAAGAGTCCTATTAGGAGTTGGGGCTTAGAAGCCCTATAAATAACCATGTATTCATCCTCTTTTAATCAATGAATAGATCAATATTTTTGCAGCCTTTGTGCAGTAACTTGGAGAAAGGAACCCCTATAGAGTTCCAAGGAGGCCGATCCCCTATAGAGATCAACCCCAAGCTTAGAATCCGTGGAGGGTTCTAACAAAAACCCTAATTCCTCTCCCTGCTTTGCTCCAATGTGGCTACCGCCACTCCGCCGGCGGCGACCACTACGAGGCGAGTGCGTTGGCCTCTGCTCGCGGGTGGCTCACCCACGGGTGGTAATGCCCCTTGCGGGCGAGCGCCGCCTCCCGCTGGCACCACCTTTGTGGGCGCACGCCCCTGCGATCACCACTGCATGCTGGTCGCCCGCAATCGGGCGCCCCTTTGGGCTCTGTGCCCCGGGCAGCGATCGCCCCTACGGGCGAGGCCACCACAGCGAGCATGTGCCACCCCTATAGGCTCTTTTGCCCACTGGGTAGCGCCCACAAGCCGTCGCAGGCAGCATTGCCCTGGTGGGCGTCGCCCACCCTTACGGACAGACCGCCCCACAGGGGTTGCTGCTGTGGGTGGGCCGATAGCCACCTGCCTGCAGGCCCTGTGTCCGCAGTTGCCGCCACTACCGGTGCAGGCAACAAGGCTGCAAGTAGCCTCTATGCCGCTGTGTGAGCACAGCAAGAGCAGCAACAGTTGCTGTCCTTCCTCGCATCAATGATTTTTTATGACAAAAATTGTTCTAAATCACAACATACGTAGTTTAAGATTTGATCTTCGCACGAATAACTTGGCTCTGATACCACTGTTGGGAAATCCTATGGGGCAACATCTCATGCATAGCGAAAGAACAAAAAATAAAACCATAGATTTCTCATAGAAAGGTTCCGTCGTCATGCGAAGATTGGTGCGTCAAAAATAAATCCGCGAAAACTACATGTGTAAAAGAAAGTACCTAGGGAGATCGTATATCCCTGAATCCCTACAGATCTGTAGGAAGGATGAAAGAGGTCAAGCATCCTCCTCTCTAGCGGCATCCACACGGCAAGGACTGCGACGATGTACCTCTCTAGGGAGAGGAGAACAGGATGTGGCCACCAAAAAAAACCCCTAACCTATAGAGCTTTGGTTCCCTCCTATTTATAGAGGTCCCTTGTAAACCCTAATGGATCTTACCCTATTTGGTATTGGATCTCCATCCAATTACCCAAGCCTCTTGGATTAGTGGGTCTATACCCAATAATCTCTTATTAGCAATTATTGGATCTCATCTTAGGATCCAATAATTCAGGGGCTTAATGGATATCTGTTAGAACCCTCCGCGGATTCTAAGCTTGGGGTTGATCTCTATAGGGGATCGGCCTCCTTGGAACTCTATAGGGGTTCATTCCTCCAAGTTGCTGCGCAAAGGTTGCTAAAGGATTGATCTATTCATTGATTAAAGAGGATGAATACATGGCTATTTATAGGGCTTCTAAGCCCCAACTCCTAATAGGACTCTTACTCATGACTCCTACTTTTCACCAACTTCTAATTAGGACTCCTTCTCTAGTAGGATTCCTAATTCTAATAGGACTTTTTACCTAATAGGACTTCTACTTCTAATAGGACTCTTTTCCTAATAAGACTCCTACTTCTAATATGACTCTTTTCCTAATAGGATTCCTACTTCTAATAGGACTCTTTTCCTAATAGGACTCCTACTTCTAATAGGACTCTTTTCCTAAGACCTAACCCTAACCTAGCCGGCCTCTTCACCTCTTTAATAAGGGTCGGCTAGATAGGATTTACATGAATGCCCTTATCAATGAAACTAAATTAGGACTCTCATAGCTAGAGTCCTAACAGACCCGCCCTCTTCAAATCAGCCTTGTCCTTGAGGCTGACGTTCCATGAATTCTGAGAATTTGATCTTCAAGTCGTCGTAGTTCTCCCAAGTGGCATCTTTTGCTGGTAGGTTTGCCCACTGTATTAACACTTTGAAAGCAGGTGGTCGTCGCGTCGAGTCACGATTCGTTGATCAATAATGGCACTTGGTTGGGTCTGGAACTCTCCTTGGGTAGTTATATTTGGTAGATGGCTTTGGACTGTCTCGTGTTGTCCCAACTTGAGCTTCAAACATGATACATGGAAGACTGGATGGATTCAGGAGCTGGCGGGTAAGTCCAATCTGTATGCTACTGCTCCGATGTGCTCCAAAATCTGGTAGGGTCCATAGAACCGAGGTGAAAGCTTCATAGATGCTCTGGTTTGGATTGATGTTTGCTTGTATGGCTGGAGCCGTAGGAAGACCCAATCTCCTACTGAAAATTCTCTTTCGCCTCTTTGTTGATCATATTGCTGTTTCATCCTTGCTTGTACTGCAGTGAGATTATCTTTTAGCAACTTCAGCATTTTGTCTCTATCTTGTAGTTTCCTGTCTACTTGTTCTACTTTAGAGGTGCCCAATACATATTTTGGAATTACAGGGGGGGTCGGCCATACATGGCCTCATAGGGAGTACATTTTGTGGAGGAATGATAAGTTGTATTATACCACCACTCGACCCAGGGAAGCCACTTTGTCCATTCTTTTGGTCAGTCACTGGTGAAGCATCTAAGGTATGTCTCCAAGCACCTGTTCACCACTTCAATTTGGCCATCGGTTTGTGGGTGATATGCCGTACTCATCTTTAATTTAGTGCCTTGCATCTGGAATAACTCTATCCAAAATTTGCTCGTGAAGACCCTATCATGATTACTTACAATAGATCTTGGCATCCCATGTAATTTTATAATATTCTCCATAAAGATTCGAGCAATACTAGAAGCAGTGTAGGGATTATGGATGGCACAAAAGTGAGCATACTTTGTAAGGCGATCAACCATGACAAAAATTATACCTTTTCCTTGTGATGAGGGAAGCCCTTCGATGAAATCCATTGATATATCAGTCCATATTGATTCTGGGATGGGTAGAGGTTGTAACTTTCCGGGACTTGCCACTGTCTCACCTTTGTGTCGTTGACATATATCACATTGTGCTACAAATTCAGCAATAATATTTTTCACCCCTATCCAATAAAAATTTTGCTTAATTCTTTTATAGGTTCTAAGGAACCCAGAGTGCTACATTGCAGTGTGGAATGCATCTCTTGAAGGATGGTCTTTATGCAAGTAGAATTTGGCACAAGCGCAATGCGTCCTTTATATCGTAAGTCCTTTGAGTCCCAACTGTAACGAGCCATAGAGCTTGGTGCTTCCTTTAATTTTTTTATGATTTTACTCGTTTCTAGATTATCTTGCCATTCCCTCTTAATATCCTCAAGGAAGTCGCTGGTCAGAAGTGAAATAGCCAAAAATTCAGCTTGCTCGGGTAGCCGTGAAAGCGCATCTGCAACAACATTATCTTTCCCTTTTTTGTAAGTTATTTCATAATCATATCCAAGAAGCTCCGTTACCCATTTTTGCTACTTAAGTTGTACCAAAAAGCCGCTGCATGCTCTGTGCACAACTTTCTCCATTCGTTGTGTGCAAATTGTCGTTATGTCGCCCCCACGTTTCCCGTACAGTATCACCTGTTTTCCCTTGCTGTAAAATTTTATAATTAATTTCAAAAAATTCTAGGAAACATCACCTAATATCGTCAACCATTCGATGCCAAGCACGGCCTCATAATCATCGAGAGAGAGGAGGAAAAAATCTGCAATTATCTCTTGGTCCTGCAGCAACAGTTTCACCTGTGGGCACTTACGATCACACTTCAAAATTCGTCCATCTGCGAATTTAACATTGAACCTGCTGCAATTCTCAATAGGTAAGGCCATTAGGACAGCAACCTTACTGTTCATAAAATTATTAGTGCTCCCGGTGTCAATAAGAACGGTGATTGGTTGTTGCTTCAGAAATCCTCCCACTTTCATTGTTTGCGGGTTCGCATAACCGGTAAGGGCATGCATCATAATATCAATTGACTGTTGTTCTTCATCCGTGACCTCTTCCTCATGCTCCTGGATCTCCTCCTCCCTGTCTTCAAGAGGTTCAATCAATAGGAGGCGGCCCCTTTTGCAGCGACGATCGCGGTTCCACGGCTCGTCGCAATGCCAACAAAGACCCTTTGCTGATCGATCACGTAGTTCTTCTCTTGTATTTTTTGGGGCAGCGAGGAATGGCTGGAAGCAGAAGGGGTTTATATGTTGAGGTTCTAGGAGTGGTTCTCATCCTTCGAGAATCTTGGTTGAGTCGTTCTTCTTGTATTCGGGCAAAAGAAATCGCCAGCCATCACGGTACGGGTCTGTCGTGCCTTAACTTCCCCTTTATCTCGGCTTGAGTCCTTCGATAAATGTTCCTAACAATTGACGGTCAGTCCAATCACGAGCAAGGTAAGATAGCTTCTCAAACCTGATTTGGTACTCTTGAATCGTAGAGGTTTGTCGAATTTTTGCGAGTTGGCAATCGATATTTTCATACTCCGTAGGTCTGAAACGGTTCAGCAGTGCATTCTTAAATTGATTCCATGTCGGAGCCCCATGATTATATTCCAGCCAATTGTACCATTGAATAGCATCACCTTCAAGGTGGATGATAGCAATCTCTACCATAGCATTATCCGACGCTCGGTAGTAGCGAAAGTAACGTTTCAGCAAGACGAAATCCACCCCTTGGGTCTCCTTCTTCCCATCGTGGGAAGTCCACCCTCATGCGTGGCTGATGCATGTCCGAGGGCTATCCCTCCTTCTCTGGGGTCCTTTCTAAATTCTCTCCTTGCTACAGTTTGGTTGGACTCGATGGTTGTCCAATTCTGAATTCTGCAAACAAAGCGCGTAATTTGTCTTCCAAGCGCGATTCAAGCCGTGATTCAATCCGAGATTCCCATGCTTTAAATTTGGCATCAATTGGATCTTGGGAAGCCATAGCATATGTCTGTAGATCAGAGATGCCCTTGTCTTTTTTCTGTTGATGGGTTAATGGCATGGGGTGGTGGAAGGTTCGGACAATAAATCGGTGATTGAAGGGTTCAGCTGTAATGGTTTACTGTTTTGGGCTGTGGTTTTTGATGCTGTTAGGGTTATGAAACTAGGTTATGATAGCTGCATCTTGAGGCTAGAGGGATGCCCTAAAGACGTCTTGGTTTGTGGCAGCAAGGTGGCTAGGGGTTTGGTAGGTTACGGAGAAGAAAAAAGGACAAAGGTGCAATACCAGATTTTTCGCCGAAAAAATTCCAGCAGTAAAGATGTAATTTTTTCAGAAATTTTCAAAAGAGATTCAAGTAAAATTCAAAGGGAATCTACTGATAAGGAAGAGGTAATACTGTAAAAAATTTCGTAGGAAGAAACGATAACAAGAGGTTTGGCAAAATTGAGAATCACATAGAGGTATTATAGCAGATTTTTATGTCTAAAGTGCAGCAGATTGGACGTAAAAGATAAGTGGTTTTTATTGAGAATTTTTCGACAAAACCAAAGGGAAAACCACTGTTAGGAATTGTTAAAGCCGCCATAAAAATTTCATAGAGAATTGGATAGAAAAAATGCAGTAGCAAGATCAAAAAGGTAGTGCTATGCGGCTGAAATTCTGCAGTGCGACTTTCGTTGTAGAGATGAAAACTTTGCGACAAAAAGTTTATGCAGCAATTATATGAACGAATTTTTTTATATTTTTTGAATAAGGATAACTAAATTGCAGCAGCAGTAGGGTAGATAACCAAAACCTGTTGCAATTCACGGGAAGATCAAAGGATAATCTACGGTGGTGGAGATGATGGCAGAATTCAGCGATGATCTTCTAAGCAATTGTGGGAATTGCTTTGCGCGGTTGTGGAGGGCTGGTGGATGGCTGTGGAAGGGCAGCGAGATGCCAAGAACGCTGCTTTGATACCAAGTGTTAGAACCCTCCGCGGATTCTAAGCTTGGGGTTGATCTCTATAGGGGATCGACCTCCTTGGAACTCTATAGGGGTTCCTTCCTCCAAGTTGCTACACAAAGGTTGCTAAAGGATTGATCTATTCATTGATTAAAGAGAATGAATATATGGCTATTTATAGGGCTTCTAAGCCCCAACTCCTAATAAGACTCTTACTCAAGACTCCTACTTTTCACCAACTTCTAATTAGGACTCCTTCTCTAGTAGGATTCCTAATTCTAATAGGACTTTTTACCTAATAGGACTTCTACTTCTAATAGGACTCTTTTCCTAATATGACTCCTACTTCTAATAGGACTCTTTTCCTAATAGGATTCCTACTTCTAATAGGACTCTTTTCCTAATAGGACTCCTACTTCTAATAGGACTCTTTTCCTAAGACCTAACCCTAACCTAGCCGGCCTCTTCACCTCTTTAATAAGGGTCGGCTAGATAGGATTTACATGAATGCCCTTATCAATGAAACTAAATTAGGACTCTCATAGCTAGAGTCCTAACAATATCCAAAAAGATAGAGGCTCCAGCGGACATCTCATATCCGAACCTCTACTCGTCGCAACACCTACCATATGTGTGTGACTCTCTAAGCCCAATATCGAGCTGGTCATGAGTCATACTTGTCAGAACTCTTTCTGACAGTGAATTATTATCTCTATAATAATTCACCCAACTCATCGACTACAGACATACTAGGCTACTACGCTGCAGACCCCAGACGATAAAGGGAATCCAATCCTTTAAACCTATATGTCCTCAGTTACCATGTATCTATAGTCCCTCATCCATCTAATATTCCAGAGATCCTATACCGGGCATGGTGCTGTCAGGCCCATACGATCTCTTCTCAAGTCTTGCTCTTGTCGAATTCTCCCAGAGAACTCTTTCTCTCTCAATCCGAATAATCTTGGCCAAGGATTTGTTCAAGCAAGAATACATGGGATATTCCTCTCATGATACCGAGAGCGGATGATCCTCTATTGACACTCAATAGCCCTCATAAAGTTAGCTACCACTCCTAATAACTGGTTGTACTAGATCTGGAACTTTCCAAACCTATAAGTCTGGTATCAAAGAGTGGAGTACTCATACAAGATATCCTTGGTGTCTCAAGTCTAAGGACCAGATAAACTACTGGGACTACAAAATCACTGTCTAACGTGAGGTATCAATAACTATCCAACATTCCATAGGCGGATCAATCAGTGAACTTATTTCCCATTGAGCACCTGCACTATACCCATAGTGTCCCCACACGAGTAGCTATGAGACTAACCACCTCTATCATATGGATGGGTATACAGCACACAAGTATGAATTTATGTCATTGGTTCATCCAGCGCTTCGTCTAAACCTTCGGTGTATCGTTCTTTCTTCGGCATATTGCCCAATCAACATGTTGATTTCTCACAATATCTGATCTCCTTGACGAAATGTCCAATCCTTCTGGCCCGATGCTCGAACTTATGGCAGGAAGTCCTTCTATCGGCACATCAACCAATCTTCTAACATGTTCCACTCTAGCCCAACAATTGATTCTTCTCGCTTTAATCAAATTACATTTCTATGATCAAAGCTAGTCCTGTGTTACTTAAACACACATTAGATCATAATTTCATCAATTGATTTTATCATTAGAATTTGAGATTCAACAATCTCCCCCTTTTAAATGATGATAATCAATTGATAATGGAGTTAAAACTAAACTCCCCCTATCTATATGCCATATTGAAATGAAGTATCAAGGCACTTGATTTCAAATCATAATTTTAAAACATCAAAGTACATCATGCATGATTCAAATTCTGACTCGTCATTATAACCTCTCCCCCTTTGTCATCAACAAAAAGTAGAAAAGTACAACTATCAAGTTTTTGAAACATGTAAATTTTACATCACTTTAGAACATGTAAGCTAGCAAGTTTAAGAGATGTGAAAGTTAGCAATATTTGCTCCTACTTGAAATGAGCAGGCTAGTAATTCTTGCTTTTCTTTTGAGATAAATAAGTTTATAAACTTTGCTTCTTTAAATATGCAAGCTAGCAAACTTTACTTCTCTTTTGAGATATGCAAGCTAGCAAGTTTTTCTCATCTTTAAAATGTGCAACCTAGCAATTTTTGCTTCCTTTTGTAAGGTGCAAGCTAGCAATTTTTCTCTCCTTGAAATGTATAAGCTAGCAACTTTGCTTTTCTTTGTGATGCGTAAGCTAGGGAGACTTTCTCCCCCTTGTCATTGTCAAAAAGAAGGGAATGATACAATGGTGCAAAATCTTTTCCTTTTACATCAATGTTCAAACCATCACCTGAAAGACATCAAGAAAAATTAATTTGTGATGAAGAATACAATTCATGAATACAAGGGAGTCTTATGAAATAAATCTCAAGTTGTGAATATCAAAAAAAAATCATAACTTATTTTGATAAATGTCCTCTTTAGTAAAAAGAGAGAATTATAGGAGAACAAATAATAAGAGATCTTGATTCATAAAAAAAAAATTCTCAAGTTATAAATATCAAAGTCATCAAGATCAAGGTTCATAAAAAAAAATCTTAAGTATTAAGTGTAAGATTTAGATAAAACTCATTCAAATTCAAATCATTAAATCATCAAAATCACTTTCATAGTTCAAGAGATTCATAAAAGATAATATACATGGATTCATTAATCTCTTATTGAAAAATCAAATGAATTTAGAGATAGAGAAAAATGCATTCCTTTTTTAGTTTAAATTTATGCAATTGATTTCATACAAACATGCCCAAGTTTTTTTATGCCAAAACCTTGCATCATCATTTAAATCGAAAAAACAAGTTTTATCACAAAAGAAATCATCAAGATCAATAGTATAACACATTAAACAACAAAACATCTTCAATCAAAAGGTTGAATTTGTTATTTAATTCCAATGATCCTTCCTTTATTATTGTTGTTTCAGCTAGTGAGCTTTTGTAAAGTGTTTTGGATCTCCGGTCATAAGCCTTGAGCATCTATAATCAAAATATCATCTTTGCTCCTAGCTTTCGATTGCAAAGATGTCTACAAGACAGGTGAGTTTGTTTTATGTACCCATTTAACTTTGACTCCTATCTTTTCTATTGGCATTAAGTCATTTATGGTTCCTTTAGGAATCTAAACTAATTTATGTGAGTCATACTTTTTAAATGAACATTTATGAGCAAACTGACAATATCTACCATAAAATTATATTTAACCTTAGGGGGAACATGCAATGTGGGTCCTTTAACAAAAATAGTTAGTTTTTGTTAAGTATAGTTACTCATAAAGCTGATTCCTTCCTTTCTATGAACATGACTCTTAATGGCAAGAATCATGTTTAATGATTTGCTACTAATTTTAAATTTTTCTAATGTTTGTTGTAATAACATATTTTCCTTTTTGAATGAATCTAACTCTTTACATTTGGTGCAAGGCATTAACATGCAATTGTCATGCTCATTTTTCAAACTTTCAAATTTACTAGAAAGAGAAGCATGATCCTTTTTTAACAATTTATATTTTTTACCAACTAACTTCAATTCATCATACAAATCATTGAATGCATCAGGAAATTCATTATAAGGTAAAGACATTTCAAGTGAGTCACATACTTACCTCTTCATCGAAAGCCTCCAAAGCGTAGTTCGCCACCTCATCTTTGTTGGTTTGCTCCTCGTCTTCGGATGTACTCAATTCATCCCATGTCGCCTTGAGTGTTTTCTTTTTCTTCTTTAGTTGAGGACATTTACTTTTGAGGTGCCCTGGCCTTTTGCATTCATAGCAAGTTATTGCATTCTTTTTAAGTTTATTTTTATTCTTTAATTCTTATTTTATGAACTTTTAAAATTTTATTGTAAGGGGTTTAAAGTCATCATTATCATCATCACTTGAGTTTTCACCCAAGTGGTCTTCTTTGGTTCTAAGTGCCAAATCCTTCCTATTTTTTGGAAGGTTGTTCTCATATTTGTCATGCATCATACACGTCATTTCATAGGTCATTAAAGACCTGATATATTCTTCAAGTAAAAAATTATTCAAGTCCTTTACTTCTTGAATTGTCATCACTTTTGGGTCCTAACTTTTTGGAAGGGATCTTAGTCATTTATTTACAAGCTCAATGTTAGAAAAACTTTTACCAAGTGCTTTTAAACCATTGATGACATCCATAAAATGGGTGTATATATCTCCAATAGTTTCACTTAGTTTTATTTGAAATAATTCAAAACTATGCATCAAAAGATTGATTTTAGACTCTTTAACTCTACTTGTGCCTTCATGTGTAATTTCAAGAGTGTGTCAAATCTTATGTGCAATTTCACAAGTCAAAATATGATTAAACTTATTTTTGTCCAAAGTACAAAATAAAGCATTCATCCCTTTAGTGTTCAAAGAAAAAGTCTTCTTTTCCAAATCATTCTATTCATTTATTGGTTTAGAAGAATTTTGAAAATTATTTTCAACGATATTCCATAAATTGAAATCCATAGAAAGAAAGAAAACTCTCATTCATATTTTCCAATATGTGTAGTCTGTCCTATTGAACATAGGAGGATGAGTGTGTTAAGATCTGAGTGGCACTAAGAGGGGGGGTGAATTAGTATAGCGGATTAAAACTAGTAAACTTGAAATCGATTTTGGAGATAGTTGATTCGTATGGAAATTTCGATCCGACGGAAAAAGGATTTAGATAAAATAGTTCGAGTGAATGCAATTGAGAGTAGGGAGAAGAAAACCAAGTGATTTGTAGCTAAAGATAAGATGTAGAATATTTAAAAACTCACAACCAAGGTACATAGTGATGTATAGTGGTTCGGTCGAAAGACCTACGTCCACTTCCGAAGCCTCCTCCGATGAGGCTCCCAACTTCCACTATCAAATCTCTTGAAGGGGAAGGACCAAATACCCCTCTTACAAACTTTTACAAGTGGTTTTCTCTCTTACAGATTTTTCACAAAGAAAGAGGGAGGTGAATACTTAAGCTATTGAAATAAGACTTTTGTTGAATCTTGGATTTTGATGATGTAGTCAATTGATGGGTTATTTGATCTAATCTATATTATTGAGATAAGTGTGTAGGATTAACTACGATAGCTTGAAGACATAAAGCAAATTATCGGAGTCAAGTAGCTGGGAGTCAAGAGTCCACCGGAAGTCCAAAAAATCATCGGTAGTGCTGCCGGAACCAACCGAGAAAGAATCAAGGACTTGTCGAAGGTTTCGGAAGTTCGCCGAAAAGATTATCAGAGGTTCGCGGAGATCACCGAGAAGATTCGGAAGCTTGCCAAAGATTCGTCAACTCGCCACAAGTCCGAGAGCCTGTTGGGAGTCCATCGGAAGAAATTCGAGAATGCGTCGGAAGTCCACCGGAAGTTCGTCGGAAAGCTTGTCAGAAGAAGACTCGACATTGTCAGTTGTTAATTTACTTATAATTATGTTTCAATTTAGTATTTAGCACATAATTAGGATAAGGATTAGGTAATAATCCTATTTAACCCTTGTAGGGGCCAACCAGGCCTTATTTGGGCTAAATTAGGCCAAAGTAAGGGCCTATTCAGCCTTGCTGGAATATTCTGGTGGTGGTACCGCTAGACCCAGGCGGTGGTACCACCCCAGGTCAGCGGTGGTATCACCGACTTTAATACCTGGCAGGCGGTGGTACCACCCCAGGTCAGCAGTAGTACCGTTGGCAGTTATTACCTACCAACGGTGGTACCGCCTGGCAGGTGATGGTACCGTCAGACCACAGAGCTAGAGGACTCTATCAGGCGGTGGTACCGTCAGTGCCAGGTGGTGGTACAACCAGTACCCGGTAAACCCAGGATGGGACTTTTTTTTGCTTCATTTTTGAAAGCCAATTGAGTCTATAAATACCTCTCTTTTCTCATTGAGAAAGTACCTTTTGAGAAATTGAAAACTAAGTCAAAGCTATAGCAAAATCTTGTTTCAATAGCTTAAGTGTTCACCTCCCTCTTTCTTTATGAAAAATATGTAAGAGAGTGAACCACTTGTAAAAGTTTGTAAGAGAGGTATTTGGTCCTTCCCCTTCAGAAGATTTGATAGTGGAAGTTGGGAGCCTCATCAGAGGAGGCTTCGGAAGTGGACGTAGGTCTTTCGACCAAACCACTATATATCGTTGCATACTCTGGTTGTGAGTTTTTAAATATTCTGCATCTTATCTTTACTTAGCTGCAAATTATTCAGTTTTCTTCTCCCTACTCTCAATTGCATTCACTCAAACTATTTTAGCAAAATCCTATTTTCGTCAGATTGAAATTTTCATACGAATCAACTATCTCTGAAATCGGTTTCGAGTGTACGACTTTAAATCTACTACACTAATTCACACTCCCCCCCTCTTAGTGCTGCTCAGATCCTAACAATTGGTATCAGAGCAAGGTCACTCTCATCTGGTTTAAAACCTAAGAGAGATGACTTATTTTGGCATGTAAGAGAGTCATTCAATTACATGTCTACCCATGTTCAATGGGTCAGATTACACATATTGAAAGACTCGTATGAGGATCTTTCTTATTTCCATGGACTTCAAACTTTGGAATATCGTTGAAAATGAATTTCAAAAATCTTCTCTTCCGATGAGCGAATGGAATGAATCAGAGAAGAAAGTTTTTACTTTAAATGCAAAGGCTATGAATGCTTTATTTTATGCACTTGATAAAAATAAGTTTAATCATGTTTCGATTTGTGAATCGGCTTTTGATATTTGGCATACTCTTGAGATCACTCATGAAGGCACTAGCCGAGTGAAAGAGTCCAAAATCAACATTCTTGTGCAATCTTATGAACTTTTTCAAATGAAACCAAGTGAGTCCATCGGAAACATGTACACCCACTTCACGGATGTCATCAATGGACTCTAAGCACTTGGTAAAGGTTTTTCTAATTTTAAACATGTAACTAAAATTTTAAGATCCCTTCCAAAGAGTTGGGATCCAAAAGTTACGGCCATTCAAGAGGCTAAGGACCTTAAAACTTTTCCTCTCGAAGAACTCATTGGGTCTCTAATGGCCTACGAAATGACATGTCATGCTCATGAAGAGCTCGAGAACCCCCTTCTAAAGAACAAGAAGGATATGGCATTAAGAACATAAGAAAACCACTTGAAAAGAACATCAAGTGATGAGGACAATGATGATGACATTGCACTCTTGACTCAAAAATTTAAAAAATTCATAAGAAGGAATAAATTTAAAAATGATACTAAAAATAAACTTGAACCAAAAAGGGACCAAGTCATATGTTACAAATGCAAAAAGCCAAGGCACTTCAAAAATGAATGCCCCCAAGCCAAGAAGAAGCAACCAAAGAGGAAGAAAGCTCTAAAGGCGACGTGAGATGACTCAAGTGCCTCCGAAGATGAAGAAGTAAGCAACAAAGAGGAGGCCAACTTCACATTAATGGCTTTAGGAGAAGAGGTATGTGATTTAATTAATGAAGATTTATCTTTCGATGAACTTTCTATCACTTTTCATGAATTATTTGATGAATGTAGAACCATTACTAAAAAGTTTCATTTATTAAAAAAGGAGCATACTTTCTTATTAGATAAACTTGAATGTCTTAAACTTAATACTCCTTCCTTACCCCCATGCTCTAAGTATAAACACTTAAAAGCAATGAAAAATGAGAACTTGCTACTCAAGGAGACCCTAAACAAGTTTAAGGTCGGTAGCAAGGGCTTGGACATGATCCTTGCAAACAAGGGTCATGTCGGAAAAAGAAGTGGAATTGGATTCATGGGTGGATCTCACCAAACCAAAACCACCTTCATTAAAGGACCCACATTAGATGTATCACCTCATTTGAAATGTAATTTTTGTTATAAATCCGGACATGTTATTCACAAATATCCATTTAAAAAAATTAATCCACAAAAATTGATATGGGTTCCTAAAGGAACCATAAATAATTCAATGCTAAATGACAAAATTAGTAGATCAATTTTTGAGGCACCCAAAATCAAATGGGTACCTAAAAACCATCCTCTTTTGTAGACAAACTCACCATCATAAGCTAGGAGCAAGAGATAGTATCTTGATAGTGGATGCTCAAGGCACATGACTGGAAATCCATCTCAATTCTCTATGCTCACTAGCAAAGAAAAAGGGTATGTCACCTTCGGAGACAACAATAAGGGTAAAATCATTGGCAAGGAAACCATAGGTAACAAATCAAAATTTCCAATTTATGACGTATTACTAGTTGATGGATTAAAACATAATATTTTGAGCATTAGTCAATTATGCGATAAAGGTTACATCTTTAGATTTGAATCTAATGCTTATATCATTGAAAAACCAAACAATAACATATCCATGATTACGTTAAAATAAAATAATGTCTACACCATTAACATTGATGAACTTAGTAATGAAATATGCTTTTCCATTTTAAATGATGATGCTTGGCTTTGTCATAGGAGATTAGGCCATGCAAGCATGAAACTAATATTTAAAATTTCATCTAGAGAACTAGTACGAGGAATTCCTAATATCAAGTTTGTCAAAGACAGTATATGATGCATGTCAACTAGGAAAGCAAATAAAAATTAGTTTCAAATCAAAGAATCAAATAAGCACCTCTAGACCATTACAATTAATCCATATGGATTTATTTGAACCAATTGACATAACAAGTCTAGGAGGTAACAAATATGCGTTTGTCATTGTAGATAACTATAGTAGATACACTTGGACCTATTTTTGGGCTCACAAAAGTGATTGCTTTAAATGTTATTTTAAATTTTATAAACTTACTCAAAACGAAAAGGGTTTCATGATTTCATCAATTCGGAGTGATCATGGTAGAGAATTCCAAAACCATGACTTCCAAACTTTTTGTGAATCTAATGGATATAACCACAACTTCTCTACTCCAAGGAATCCTCAACAAAATGGAGTAGTAGAAAGAAAGAATAGAAATTTATAAGAAATGGCAAGAACCTTGTTAAATGAACATAACTTACCAAAGCTGTTAGTATGGCTTGCTATATCATGAATAGGGTTCTAGTAAGACCATCTCTATCCAAGACTCTATATGAATTATAGAATAACAAGAAACCTAATGTTTCTTACTTTAAGGTTTTTGGTTGCAGATGCTTTATCTTGAATGAAAAGGATGCCTTAGAAAAATTTAATGCTAAATCCGATGAAGGCATCTTTCTTAGTTACTGTTCCATTTCTAAAGCTTTTCGTGTTTTTAACAAAAGAACTTTAGTTATAGAAGAGTCTATTCATGTAGTTTTTAATGAAGTTTTCGAACTTAAGAAAAATGATTTTGATGATGATTTTGGTTTTGATGGTTTAAATTTGAATAAACCCTCTCCTCAAAATGACAACTTGGATGCATCTTCTTCCCAAATTTCCTTACCTAAGAAATGGAAGTATGTAGATGCCCATCCTAAGGAGCTAATTATAGGAGACTTGTCAAAGGGGTTCAAACTCGTTCCTCTCTTAAAAATTTTTGTGCCCATGCCGCTTTTATTTCTCAAATTGAACCTAAGTGTATTAACGATGCCTTGAAAGATGATTCTTGGGTTATTGCAATGCAAGAAGAATTGAATCAATTTGAGAAGAATGAGGTATGGAAGCTTGTTCCTAGACCTAGTGACCATTTAGTTATTGGTACTAAATGGGTCTTTAGAAACAAGCAAGATGAATGTGGTATCATGGTTAGAAACAAGGCTAGATTAGTGGCCAAATGTTTTAACTAAGAAGTAGGTATTGATTACAAAGAAACCTTCGCTCCTGTGGCAAGATTAGAAGTCATTAGGATGTTCCTTGCCTATGCTAGTAGTAATAATTTTAAATTATTTCAAATGGATGTCAAAAGTGCTTTCTTAAATGATTTTGTTTCCGAAGAAGTGTATGTAAAACAACTACCTGGATTTGAAAATTCTCTTCTTCCTAATCATGTGTTTAAATTAACTAAAGCTCTCTATGGATTAAAACAAGCCCCTAGAGCTTGGTATGAGAGGCTTAGCTACTTTCTTATTTCTAATAATTTTATAAAAGGCAAAGTTGATACTATTAGATCTAAGATTTTGATGATAAAACTAATTGATTGTGTTTTATTATCTAACTTTATTTTGAGTGACGTAGGTCTACTCGATCTGGATTAGATAATTGATGCAGGAGGAATTGACGTTGCACCGGAGGAACACGTCAGGATTTTGGATGTTGTGCTAGAGGTCTGGTCGACAATCGGCAAAAGGCTTCGGACGTTAGGCATTGGACCAAGAAGAGCGGAGTTACACCAAGGAGATCAGTACGAGAGGCTTTGAAAATCATGTGTTTAAATCGGTAGAAGAGTGGAGCAGATTTGAAAATTCTCTTCTTCCTAATCATGTGTTTAAATTAACTAAGGCTCTCTATGGATTAAAACAAGCCCCTAGAGCTTGGTATGAGAGGCTTAGCTACTTTCTTATTTCTAATAATTTTACAAAAGGCAAAGTTCATACTTTTAGATCTCGGATTTTAATGATAAAACTAATTGATTGTGTTTTATTATCTAACTACATTTTGAGTGATGTAGGTCTACTCGATCAGGATTAGACAATTGATGCAGGAGGAATTGACGTTGCATCAGAGGAACACGTTAGGAAATTGGATGTCGTGCTAGAGGTCTAGTCGATAATCGGCAGAAGGCTTCAGACGTCGGGCATTGGGCTAAGAAGAGCGGAGTTGCGCCAAGGAGATCGGGGCTACGGAGGTTAGCTACCGATTTGGCAATAGCCCGCAAGAGAGGACGATGTACCGAAGTATCGAATGAAGCACCGATAAGCCAATGACGTGCCAAGCAACAGAACAACAATTCACGTTATAATAATTATCTAGATCGAAGTAGAGTTTTGGCTTATGTGTAGGATTAACTATGATAACGATGAAGACATAAAGCGAAATAAAGTGTCAGAATCAAGTGTGATGGATCGTTGGGAGTTTGAGAGTTCGACGAAAGTCGGAAGATTCATTAGAGTTCGCCGAGAAAGATTAGAGCTTGCCGAAGAAGCTTTTTGGAACTCGCCAAAATCATCATGAAGTCTAGGAGCTTGCCGAGAGTCCGCAGAATATTATCCAAGGGTTCATCGGAAGACCATCGAAAGTTCACCGGAAGCTCACCAGAGGAAGAAGTCCTGATTTTTTGGACTTTATAATAGCTTAGAAAATATCTTTAATTTTATAGTTAGTACATAATTAGGGTTAGGATTAGGTGTTAATCCTTTAACCCTGTTAGGGGCCAATTGGGTCCAATATTAGATCAGTTTGGGCCGGGTTTAAGGCCCAACCAGGAGTGCTGGATGCTGTCTGGCGGTGGCACTGCCAGACTGGGGTGGTGGCACTGCCCAGGTCCAACTCCCAAGAACATCTGGGCGGTGGTACTGCCCAGACTGGGCAGTGGTGCCGCCTTGGGGCAGAGTGCTCGGGCAGTGGCACCGTTGGCTGGGATGGTGGAACCACCCAATACACTGACCGTGTTAATGTGTCAGGCGATAGTACCGTCAGGCTGGGCGATGGTACTACCTAGTACACTAATAGAGGCAAAAGCCTGGGCAGTGGAACTGCCCAGCACTAGCGATGGTACCATCAGTACCCTTGAAATCCAAGGTGATTCAAATTTGGACTCCAAATTTGAATCCTCTTAGGGTCTATAAATATCCCTCTCATCCCTAGTTAGAAACACAAATATATACACTTTGAAAGTAGAAAAACTATATTCAAATCTCTCTAGAAATCCCTCTTTTAGTTTTCTCTTGTATTCAATTTAAAAGAAAGGAGAGAGTGCTTGTATGGGTTTTCTCCTAAACTCATCAAATGGAGAGTGCTGTAAGAGAGTTGGTCCTCGCCCGTTGGAAGGAGGATAGCTTGTGGAAAAGCCGATGGCCTCAAGTGAAGAGGAATCGGGAGTGGACATAGGTCGTATAACCGAACCACTATAAATCGGTTTGCATTTACTTTATTGCTCTTTATCTTTCTGCAAACCTATTTTCTTCACTTGTTCACTGCCCTCCTTCTCTTAATGCTTTCAAGCTAAACACATTTCCGATATGATTTAATTGAAATCATTTTTTATCGTACAAAGTTTTTCGAACAAGTGTTTAAATCGTCAAAATTTTTTATTATTAACCACTGCACTAATTCACCCCCCCCCCTCTTAGTGCCACTCTTGATCCCAACAATTGGTATCAGAGCCTTATTATTTCTTATTAGGATTTATACCCGTGAGAAATGGCTCTTCACAACTTTCAAGAGGGTTTTTTGGTTATTCATCCATCATTCTTTAACGAATCAAACTACACATATTGGAAAACTCGAATGAGAGTTTTCTTGATTTTTTAAATTTGGATTTATGGAGCGTTATTAAAAATAGTTTTCAACTTCCCTCTAAACCAATGAACGAATGGTCGGACTTGGAGAAGAAATATTTTTCTTTAAATGCAAAGGCTATGAATATCTTATTTTGCGCTCTAGATAAAACTGAGTTTAATCAGATATCTTATTACGAAACAGCTTTTGATATTTGGTGAACACTTGAAATTATGCACGAGGAAACTAGTAGAGTCAAAGACTCAAAAGTAAACCTCTTATTGCATGATTTTAAGCTTTTTTGAATACCACCAAGCGAGACTATAGGTGACATGTACATCCGTTTCACGGATGTCATCAATAGTCTAAAAGCTCTTGGAAAATCTTTTTCAAATTTTGATCTCGTAAATAAGATTTTAAGATCCCTTCCAAAAAGGTGGGATCCTAAAGTAACTGCAATACAAGAGGCTAAAAATTTAAATAATTTACCTATTGAAGAACTAATTGACTCACTAATGACATATGAAATGAGCCTCTTGGAACATTTTGAACTTGATGAACACATGAACCACCTTCCAAAGAATAAGAAGGATTTGGAACTTTGGACTATAAAATGCCACTTGAGTGATGACTCAAGTGATGAGGACACTGAAGAGGATATTGAACTTTTAATCAATTTTAATAAGTTCATTAAATAAAAATCTAAAATAAAAAATGAAGTTGAATGAAGGGAGAGGCTAAAGAAAAGGAAGGCACCCAAGGGGGAATCAAGTAAAGAAGAGGCAAATTGGGCTTTGACGGGTTTCAACAACGAGGTAAGTAACTTACCCAAAATGCTTTTACCTTATTTTGAAATTACATGACTTTTTCATGAATGCTTAATTTAGTTGCATCGGATTTTGATGTATGGTTTTGACACAAAAGTTAATTAGCATGATTATGTTTAATAGGAGTAATCCATGATTGTGTACTTTGGTTTTCATGTTTGATGATGCATGAAGATTTGAAATAATAACTTGAAATCTCACATTTTGAAACAATGTGTTTGTCTTGATGATCTTCATGATGATATTGATTTCAAACATGATGCTTGAAGATTTCATATCATGCATGAGGATTTAAAAAATTAAAATCCTATGTTTTGAAATAATGTATTGATGGCTTTTGTACGATGATGCATGTCTTTATGAAATTAATTATAAGACTAAAAGACCTAATCCACAAATTTTCTAAATGAAAGAAAAGTGGTTTTGATGTTGTCTTATGTCATATTTGGACTTGATGGTTTTCATAATGAAAATTATTTTTTGAATTTATATGATGCATGACATTTCCATATGAAAAATTTGAACATATTCGTATAAGATCAATCACATGAAATAAAACACATAAAAATAAAAAAATGTGCTATCATGATGTTTTTGTGTTTTATGTGTTTGGTCTTGATGGCTTTATAAAGAAACTTATGTCTTGTTTTTTACATGTTGATACATGAATCTAGTAGAAAAAAACAAGAGCATGCTTACATGTAAACCATCTCCATTGCTCTTAATAAAATTTTCGAATCAAAGATTTTGATGCATTTGTTTTGTGATCTTTATGACGAAATTGGTTTCAAACAAGATGCATTGTTTCGATACAAAAATTTAATTATCATGACTTTTTGTTTGATGTTGCTTGATGGTTTTTCGGATTTATAAAATGATGCATGGTTTTAGCAAAAATTTGAGTTTGATTCTAGAGATCTCACACCAAGCTTGAATCATGTAAGATGGTAAACATCTTGTTATAACTAACTAATGAAAGAAAGAATTAAAATGATTTTGATGATTTATTTTGTAAAATTGAATAAGCTAAATAATGACAAAAGTCTTAGCAATGAAAGCTTGTATAATGTTTGATGAACTCACATCTTAAAGCTATGCATGATGAATCATATGTCTTGTTATACATGTTTTTGATCTAAATCATTTTTATGATGTTTTTGTCTTGACATCTTGAACTTCCATGCTTATCTCTATTTGACATTAAAAGACAAAAATATGGTTATAAGAAGCAAATCGCATATAAAAACGAAATGCAATCTTTTATCTCAATCTTATCAATTTTTCTATAAGAAATTCTTGAATCCATTCTTGTCATGTATGAATTTATTTTGAGAATGATTCTGGATTTGACAAATGCATGATTCGTATTTATGACATAAGATATATTTTAAATATGAATCATGCTTCAATCATGTTAAATGCTTCAATCATGCTCTATCTCCCTTAATTCATTTTGTTCTCTTTTTTATTTACCAAAGAGGAGAACCTTCTAAATGAATTATGAAATTGATGATTTGATAATAAGTGTGTATCAAAAATCTATTTATCATTTTGCAATCTCTAAAAAGTTGATAATCACTTCATTCATGTTATGAATCTTACAAATGATTTTGATTTGATTATGAGTTTCGAGTTGACAAAATGAGTTTGAATGATCTTATGGCTCCTCTCTTGATCACTTGAAATCATGACTTTGAATTCTTGACTTGAGATATTTTTGTGAATCAAAATATTTTCCTCTATGATTGCTTCTTTTTATCATTTACCAAAGAGGAGAACAATTCAAGTTTATGTCAATTTATGAATCTCATAAACTATGTTAATGATTTTGATGATTCAAACTTGAATGAGCTTTATCACAATCCAAGTCTTGATATCTTGATATTTGATACTTGGAATTCCTTATGTATGAATCATATTCTCATTTGATTCTTTTACAAATGAAATGATACACTCAAATGAATCACTAATCAATATTTATGATTGCAATACATATTTTTGAAATATCTTTCTAATGTGATAACTTAAGATGTCTTTTGGTGTTCATGACATGATTTCTTTATGGCTTGTATGACTCATGATTGAAATATTTTAAGCCTTTGATATTGATATGTTTTTATATCATGATTCTTTTATATTGATTGTATACTCCTTATCATAAACTGAAAAATTGATATAAAAAAATTTGCTTTATAATGAATCAAAGAATCATGACTTGATCTATGAGAATGATATGTTTTTATGCATCATGATTCTTAGTTTTATGCATCATGTGATGATTGAAAGATTGATGTATATTTTTATTGATGCAATTTTTTTTATGTAAAGGAAATTTTTATATCATTGCTTTCTCTCTTCTTTTTGACAATGACAAAGGGGGAGAAGAAATTGCTAGCTTTGCTAGTATGCAAAAGAAGCAAAACTTGCAAGCTTGCACTTCTCAAAAGAGAAGAAAAAAATTACAAAATTGAAAAAAAATTTAAGCTTGCATGTTTAAAGTGATGTAAACTTTACAAAATTGCTAGCTCATTGCAAACCAAAAATTGCTAGTATAAATATCATAAAGAGAAGCAAAAGTTGCTATCTCTCAAGTTGCAAAAAAGAGCACTTGCTATCTTGAACATCACAAATATTGCTACCTTACAATCTAAAGAGGAGCCAAGTGCAAACTGTCTCAAGAAGCAAGTAAAAATTGCCATGCTTAATCTTTTAAAACTTGCTACGCTTTTGCACTTATATGTTGTGATGAAAATCTAGCTTCATGTTGCAAAAACTTGCTTATCTTTAAATATAGCTAGATGCTACTTCTCCTTTTTGTTGATGACATAGGGGGAGAAGTAGATTGATGACTTCATGCATTGAATTGAAGACTTTATATATTTGCATGATGTCTTGATATTTATCTTAACGCATGATGAATGCTTCTTAGATTTGGGTTAATCCAAGTATTCTATCGATGGCATATTAATATGGGAAGTTTGGTTTAAACTCCGAGGAGTTAAGGTTAACTCCGTCAGTCATCAATTAGTTGTCATAATCAAAAAGGGGGAGACTGTTAGGTCTCGAATTCTGATGATGAAATTAATTGATTATGTTTTATTGTCTAACTGTGTTTTGAG
Organism: Musa beccarii; assembly: GCA_024322285.1. Lineage (NCBI taxonomy): Eukaryota > Viridiplantae > Streptophyta > Magnoliopsida > Zingiberales > Musaceae > Musa > Musa beccarii. The sequence continues at coordinate 39,709,259 of CM044401.1, forward strand.
TGATGCAGGTCTACTCGATCAAGATTAGACAGTTGACATAGGAGGAATTGACGTTGAGCTGGAGGAACATGTCAGGATATTAGATGTCATGCCGGAGGTCCAGTCGACAATCGATAGAAGGCTTCGGACGTCGGGCATCAGGCCAAGAAGAGCAGAGTTGCGCCAAGGAGATTGGAGCTACGGAGGTTAGCTGTCAATTGGGCAACAAGCCGTAAGAGAGGACGATGTGTCGAAATATCGGAAGAAGCACCGATAAGCCAATGACATGTCGGGCAACAGAACGTCAATTCATGTTGTAATAACTATCTAGATCAAAGTAGAGTTTTGGCTTGTGTGCAAGATTAACTACGATAACGATAAAGACATAAAGCGAAACAAAGTGCCAGAGTCAAGTGTGATGGATCGTTGGGAGTTCGAGAGTTTGATAAAAATCTGAAGATTCATCGAAATTCACCAAGAAAGATTAGAGCTTACCGAAGAGGCTCGTTGGAACTCACCAAGATCATCATGAAGTCTAAGAGCTTACCGGGAGTCCACAGAATGTATCCGAGGGTTCATCAGAAGATTACCGAAAGTTTGTCGAAAGCTCGTCGGAGGAAGAAGTCTTAACTTTCCGAACTTTGTAATAGCTTAGAAAATATCTTTAATTTTGTAGTAAGCACATAATTAGGGTTAGGATTAGGTGTTAATCCTTTAACCTTATTAGGGGCCAACTGGGCCCAATATTGGATCAGTTTGGGCTGGGTTTAAGGCCCAACCAAGAGTGTTGGATGCTGTCTGGCGGTGACACTGCCAGACTGGGGCGGTGGCACCACCCAGGTCCAGCTCCCTAGAATATTTGGGCGGTGGTACCGCCCTAGGGTAGGGTACCCGGGAGATGGCACCGTTAGCTAGGGCTGTGATACCGCCTAGTACACTGATCGTGTCAGTGTCAAGCAGTGGTACAACTAGGCTAGGTAGTGGTACCGCTTAGTATACTGACAGGGGTAAAAATCCTAGGCGATGGTACCACCCAGCACTGGTAATGGTACCGCTAGTACCCTTGAAATCCAGGATGATTCAAATTTGGGCTCTAAATTTGAATCCTCTTGGGGTCTATAAATACCCTCTCATCCCTGGTTAGAAACATAAGCACATACACTTTGAAAGCAGAAAAACTCTATTCAAATCTCTCTAGAAATCTCTCCTTTAGTTTTCTCTTGTATTCGATTCAAAAGAAAGGAGAGAGCACTTGTAAGGGTTTCCTCCTAAGCCCGTCAAAAGGAGAGTACTGTAAGGGAGTTATTCCTCACCCGTTGGAAGGAGGATAGCTAGTAGAAAAGTCGATGGCCTCAAGTGAAGAGGAATCAGGAGTGGACGTAGGTCGTATGACCGAACCACTATAAATCGGTTTCCATTTACTTTATTGCTCTTTATCTTTCTGCAAACCTATTTTCTTCACTTGTTCACTGCCCTCCTTCTCTTAATACTTTCAAGCTAAACACGTTTCTGATACAATTTAATCGAAATCATTTTTTATCGTATGAAGTTTTTCAAACAAGTGTTTAAATCACCGAAATTTTTTGTTATTAACCACTGCACTAATTCACCCCCCTCTTAGTGTCGCTCTCGATCCCAACAGATACTACATTATTTTTTAAATATTTTAAAAATAATTTTTTTATTGTTCAAATCTATGTTGATGATATCATTTTTGGTTCTTCAAATGAATCACTATATTAATTATTTGCCAAGTGTGAGTCATGAGTTTGAAATAAGTTTAATGGGTGAATTAACCTTCTTTTTAGGATTACAAATTAAACAACTTAGTGATGGTATATTTCTTAATCAAACAAAGTATACATTAGAATTGTTAAAATGATTTAATATGGATGGTTCAAAAGCTATAAGCACGCCTATGAGCACTTCCACTAAGTTAGATTTGGATGTAAGTGAAAAAAATTTTGATCAAAAAATATATAGAGGAATGATAGGTAGCTTACTTTACCTCACCGTAACTAGACCGGATATCATATTTAGTGTAGGTCTATGTGCAAGATTCCAAGCTAATCCTAAGTTATCTCACCTTAAAGCCATTAAAAGAATCTTAGATATCTTAAAGGAACTCCTAACCTAGGATTATGGTATCCAAAATCTAATGACTTTGATTTAAAAGCCTATGCAGATGCAGATTTTGGTGGATGTAGAATAGATAGAAAAAGCACATCCGGAACATGCCAATTTTTAGGACATGCACTTGTTTCTTGGACTTCCAAGAAAAAAAATTCGATTACATTATCTACAGCAGAAGCTGAATACATAGCCGCAAGTGCATGTTGTGCACAAGTTATTTGGATGAAAAATACTTTAGAATACTATGGAATTCATTTAAAGAATATTCCTATAAAATATAATAACACAAGTGCTATTTGTTTAACCAAGAATCTCATTCAACACTCTAGAACTAAGCACATTGACATTAGGCATCATTTTATACGAGATCATGTCAATAATAATGATGTCACTCTAGAATTTATTGATACAAAATACCAATTAGCAGACATCTTCACAAAACCTCTAAATGAAGAATAATTTGACTTCATTAGAAGAGAGTTAGGAATGCTAAATTGTTCTAATACATGATGTTATATGTTTCTTTTCCGAAATTTCTCAACTTCGGCTTTCATTGTCTCATCTTGATATTATCTTCTTGTTTTCGGATGACATCTTTACAATATCATCTTTTGAACGAAGTTCTCATTTTTGTCCTTCAATCATAATATTTTGATTCTCCTCTTCGATTGATGAACTTTTTTAGTTATGTTATACCTTTTGATGAAATGGTAAAATCGGTTTTGATAAATCTCAACCTTGATATTATTTTGGATGATATATTTACACTCATTTTTATCCTTAGATTGTAATATTTTAATGAAGCTATCATTTTCGATCGTATTATTTTTAAAGCCTTCATGATGTTGTAAAAGTTTTGGATGATTTGATATCATGATGTTGCTTTCCTCCTTTGAAAGATGGATCTTGATGATGTAGTAAAATTGATTTTATGCTCCCTCCACCACCTTTAAGCATGACTAAAGATATTTCATGACTTACATTTTATATGAAGCTTGACATATGCATAAATTAATGTCATGAATTTTGCTTTAACAAGCTCTTAAATATTCATTTCAGATCTCTACAATTCGAGATTTTAAGACTTAATATCTATCACCTCATGATTTCTATGAGAATGCCATGTTGAATCTTTCTATGAAATTTTTTATGTTGATTCGTAAATGCCATGTTGAAGCTTTATGAATTTTGACATCTCCTTCTCATGATTTTTTAAATTCATATGAGATGTTTTGATGAATGGCTTTAATGATCTATCCTTCCACTTTATCATTTTATTCCAAGATTTTCAAATTGCAATCTTAAGCCTTTCATCCTCTTTCATGAATGAATCTTTCATAGCTTGATAAATAATGATTGATCATTTTTTGGATTTTATAAACAGGATTTAAAATGATGATCAAAATATTTTCGGATTTATCGGGTGACATATTTTATTTTCTAAGCCTCATGTATCAAATGTGTTATGATACCTTACATTTCTTGATAAATGACCACTCTTACATTTTTTTGTGATATGATACCTTATGATGACTACTTCACCTCCTTTTTGTTGATGACAAAGGGGGAGAAAAATGTGTAAATAAATTGATGACATGTGCAAATGACTTGATAAAATGTCTTACATGCATCGTATTGAGAAGAATATGATAAATAAATTAACAAATGACTTATATGTTGAGTATGGCAATATGATGGAATAAAAATGTCTTATATGTTTTATATTACAATTTAATTGCTTTTGTCATGCTTTATAATTGAAAATTGGTTGATGTCTTTAAAAGCATCGTAATAAAATATCGTATCGTAATGTATCACATGTATCTCAAATGCTATCATATTATGTTTAATAATTGGTATCTTTCATTGATATGATAAATTGTCATTTGATGATGTATCGCTTAATGATATCATGCCTTGCATTTATGGTTTTTATATCGATATCATTTGATACATATTGTATTTCAAACTATAATTGGTATCTCTTGTCGAAATGATAAATATCTATCATTTGACTTGAAAAATATGAAGTTTTATATTTGTGGATGAAAAATCATGCTTGTTGAGCATGATGATAAGTTCAACGGATGAAACTTATCGGTTTTGGTTTGAATTCAAAGAGATTGAATTCAAGCATTTTCTTTCTCATAATATGACATATAGATATGGGGAGTTAAGATTAACTCCATCATCAATTAATTATCATCATCAAAAAGGGAAAGATTGTTGAATCTCGAATTTTGATGATGTAGTCAATTAATGGGTTATTTGATCTAATCCATATTATTAAGATAAGTGTGTAGGATTAACTACGATAGCTTGAAGACATAAAGTAAATTACCGGAGTCAAGTAGCTGGGAGCTCGTGAGTCCACCGGAAGTCCGAAAGATCATCGGTAGTACTATCGAAACCAACCGAGAAAGAATTAGGGACTTGCCAAAGGTTTTGAAAGTTCACCGGAAAGATCGTTGGAGGTTCGCGAAGATCACCAAGAAGATTTGGAAGCTTGCCAAAGATTCGTCAACTTGCCACAAGTCCGAGAGCCTATTGGGAGTCCGCCGAAAGAAATCCGAGGGTGCATAAGAAGTCCATCGAAAGTTCGTTGGAAAGTTCATCGGAAGAAGACTCAACATTGTCGGCTGTTAATTTGCTTAAAATTATGTTTCAATTTAGTAGCTAATATATAATTAGGGTAAGGATTAGGTAATAATCCTGTTTAACCCTTGTAGGGACCAAGTGGGTCTTATTTAGGCTGATTTGGGCTGAAGTAAGAGCCCATTCAGCCTTGCTGGAATAGTCTGGCGGTGGCACCGCTAGACCTAGGCGGTGGTACCACCCCAGGTCAGCGGTGGTACCATCGACTTTAATACTTAGCAGGCGGTGGTACCACCCCAGGTCACCAGTAGTACCACTGGCAGTTATTACCTACCAGTAGTGTTATTGCCTAGCAGGCAGTGGTACCGCCAGTGCCAGGCGATGGTACCACTAGTACCTGGTAAACTCGAGATAGGACTCTTTTTAGCTTTATTTTTAAAAGCCAATTGAGTCTATAAATACCCCTCTTTTCTCAACTGAGAAAGTACCTTTTGAGATATTGAAAACTAAGTCAAAAAGTCTTGTTTCAATAGCTTAAGTGTTCACCTGCCTCTTTCTTTGTAAAAAATTTATAAAAGAGTGAACCACTTGTAAAGTTTGTAAGAGGGGTATTTGGTTCTTCCCCTTCAAGAGATTTGATAGTGGAAGTTAGGAGCTGTTGGGAAATCCGTCATGGGGGAGCGATATCACATGCGCAGCGGAAGAATAGAAAACAGAACCCTAGATTTCCCATAGAAAGTTTCCGTCATCGTGCGAAGATCGGTGTGTCAAAAACAAATCTACAAAACTGGACGTGTAAAAGAAGATACCTAGGGAGATCGTATATCCCTGAATTCCTACAGATCTATGGGAGAGGATGGAGGAGGTCAAGCGTCCTCCTCTCTAGCAGTATCCACACAACAGGGATTGCGACGATGCACCTCTTCCTCTGGGGAGAGGCGAATAGGAGATGGCTACCAAAAACCCTCAGCCTATATAACTCTGGTTCCCTCCTATTTATAGAGGCCCCCTGAAAAACCCTAATGGATCTTTTGCCCTATTGGGTATTGGACCTTCATCCAATTACCCAAGCCTCTTGGATTAGTGGGTTTCTACCCAATAATCTCTTATTAGCAATTATTGGATCTCATCTCAGGATCCAATAATTTAGGGGCTTAATGGATATCCAATAAGATAGGGGGTTCAGTAGATATCTCATATCCGAACCTCTACTCGTCCCAACACCTGCCATATGTGTGTGACCCTCTAGGCCCAATATCGAGCTAACCGTGAGTTATACTTGTCAGAACCCCTTCTGATATAGTGAATTATTATCTCTATAATAATTCACCCAACTCATCGATTGTGGACGTACCAGGCCACTACGCTGCGGCCCCCAGACGATATAGGATAATCCAATCCTTTGGACCTATCTATCCTCAGTTATCATGTATCTATAATCTCTCATCCATCTAATATCCAAGAGACCCTATACCGAGCATGGTGCTGTCAAGCCCTTATGGTCTCTCCTCGAGTTTTGCTCTTATCGGATTCTCCCGGAGAACTCTTTCTCTCTCAATCTGAATAACCTTGGCCAAGGATTTATTCAAGCAAGAACACATGGGATATTCCTCTCATGATATCGAGAGTGGATGATCCTCTATTGACACTCAATAGCCCTCGTAAGGTTGGCTACCACTCCCAATGACCGGCTGTACTAGATATGAAACTTTCCAAACCTATAAGTCCGGTATCAAAGAGTGGAGTACTCATACAGGACATCCTTGGTGTCTCAAGTCTATGGACCAGATACACTACTGGGGCTATGGAATCGCTGTCTGACGTGAGGTATCAATAACCATCCAGCATTCCGTAGGCGGATCAATCAGTGAACTCATTCTCCAATGAGCATCTACACTGTACCCTTACTGTACCCTTAGTGTCCCCACACGAGTAGCTATGAGACCAGCTACCTCCATCATATGAATGGGTATACAGCACACCAGTCTATCCAGTTATCTCGATGTCCTTCTCGAGTAACCTATAACCAGGATAATTTAGGGTCTGTGTTTAAAGGTGAATCGGTCTCATTATCATAATCTCATCACGATCTAATTTCCATTGCACAAATCCAAGGACATCACAATATACATATAGATAATGTGAGATAATGCTAATAATCATAAGCAAAGAGATTGACGCAGCGTGTTACAAGTGCAATCACTCATGTGATTGGCTTGTAGGGCACCTATAACTAGTAATCTCCCACTTGACCTAAAGCCAATCACCAACATGTCTGATCCCCATCAGACCTCTGTGACGCTTAAAGACAATATGAGTCAATGGCTTTGTCAATGGATCTGTAATGTTATCTTCGGATGGAACTCTTTCCATTACTACATCTTTTCGGGCCATGATCTCTCCAATAAGTTGGAACCTCCTCAGAACACTTCTGATGTGACCCGAGCCTTAGTTGAGTAATCACCCCGTAGTTGTCGCAATATAAGGGAATCAGCTTTTCGCTGCTCAACATGACTCCCAAATCTATGATGAACTTCTTCATCCAGACTCCCTTCTTTGCTGCCTCTACCGTAGTAATGTATTCCATCTTTATGGTCGAGTCAACAGTAGTGTCTTACTTGAAACTCTTCCAGCATACTGCTCCTCCATTCAGAGTGAACACATACCCTGAATTAGACTTGCTATCATCGACATTGGACTAGAAGCTCGAGTTCGTGTAGCCCTCAACCTTGAGGCTACTTTCTCCATATACTAGTAAAAGATCCTTAGTCCTTCTCAAGTACTTAAGGATATATTTTACTGCTTTCTAGTGCTCCAAGCCTGGATCTGCCTGATATCTGCTCGTGACACTCAGAGCATGCGCTATATCAGGCCTGGTACATAGCATAGCATACATGATAGATCCTATCGCTGATGCATATGGCATCATATCCATGTGTGCCCTTTCTTCAAGAGTCTTTGGGGACATACTCCTAGAAAGTGATATTCCATATCTCATTGGTATGAGACATCTATTGGAATTTTCCATGCCAAACCTTTTGACAATGGTGTATATGTACCTGGACTAGGACAAGCCATGCATCCTCTTAGATCTATCTCTATAGATCCGTATCCCCAATATGTAGGATGCTTCCCCTGAGTCCTTTATGGAGAAGTGTCTAGATAACCAAGTCTTTACTATGGAGAGCATTCCTACATCATTTCCAATGATCAAGATGTCATCCACATATAATACCAAAAAGGTGATAGTGCTCCCACTTAATTTCCTGTACACACAAGTTTATCTTCATTCTTAACGAAGTCATAAGATCTGATCGCCTCATCAAATCTTATGTTCCAACTTCGGGAAGCTTGCTTCAATCCATAAATGGACCTAAGCAACTTGCACACCTTATCTGGGTTATCCTTGGACACGAATCCCTCATGCTGTATCACATACACCTCCTCATCGAGGTTACCATTGAGGAATGTGGTTTTGACATCCATCTGTCAGATCTCATAATCATAGTGTGCTGCAATAGCCAATAGAATTCGAATGAATTTTAGCATGGCTACAGGTGAGAAAGTTTCATCATAGTCAACACCTTGGCTTTGACGATACCCCTTAGCCACTAGCCTTGCTTTATAAGTCTCTACCTGTCCATCTACTCCAATCTTCTTTTTGAAGATCCACTTACAACCAATGGGTACAATACTCTCGGGTGCATCAACTAGGTTCCAAACTTTGTTGGAGTACATGGAATCCATTTCTGAATTCATGGCTTCTTACCATCTCCTGGAGTCTATGCTCATAATAGCCTCCTCGTAGGTCTGAGGATCAATATCCTCAACATCCTCTCTTCTGATATGTCCCACATATCTCTCAGGAGGATGGGATACTCTATCGGACCTACGTAAAGTTAGAACTTGTGTGTTTGGTATCTGAACAGACTCTGGCTATGGAATGGTGCTTGAGCTAGGTTCTCCAACCTCGCTCAACTCTATCATGCTCCCACTATCTCCACCAAGAATGTGTTCCTTCTCAAGGAACACTGCTCTCTTGGCTACAAAGACCTTTCGATCTTCAGGGTGACAGAAATAATACCCACAAGTTTCCTTGGGGTATCCCACGAACTTGCACCGTTCCGTCCTAGATTCCAACTTGTCAGGGTTGTGTCTCATAACGTGGTCAGGGTTGTCCCAAATCTTAACAACTTTAAGATCGGGCTTCTTCCCATTTCATATCTCATATGGAGTAGACATCACTGATTTAGTTGGAATTCTGTTCATAAGGTAAGCTGCGGTCTCTAGGGCATATCCCTAGAATGAGATGGGTAGGTCGGCGAAACACATCATGGAACGCACCATGTCTAACAGTATGCGATTCTTCCTTTCTGATACACCATTAAGCTGTGGTGTATAAGGAGGTGTCCATTGGGATAAGATCCCATAGTCTTTGAGGAACTGGGTGAACTCTGTACTCAAGTACTCACCTCCTCGATCTGATCAAAGGGTTTTAATACTCTTTCCTGTTTGGTTCTTCACTTCTCGTTTCCTCTTAGACTTGCTTACATTCATGATATATGGAGTTGTATCTAGTATAAATAAACCATTGTGCAATGTTCCTTTCGTGATGATCTGATCATCTAATATTATTGAACAACCATTGTTCTCAAAAATTAATTTATATCCACTAATTGTCAAACATGAAATGGAAATAATATTTTTGATAATAGAAGGAACATAATAGCATGCATCTAATGCAATAATAGCTCCACCAGGTAGATGTAAGGTGACCTTGCCAATAGCCACTGCAGCAACCTTTGCTCCATTACCCATCTTAAGGTCCATCTCGCCTCTGTTCAATCTCCTAGGTCCTGCCAGAACCTGCAACGAATTGCAAATATGATAAGCACTCCCGGTATCTAATACCTATGTGTTATCATAAGATTCTGACAAATGGAGACTGATCATGAATGTACCTGAAGCTTCTCCAAGCTTTTTTTTTTGCCCTCTCTGCAAGGTACTCTTGGTAGTTCCTCTTCCAGTGCCCATCTTTGCCGCAGTGGAAGCACTGGCCTTTGTCCTTTGTTGGGTCTTTCTTGGCAACATTTGCCTTACCCATTTTGCTCTTGCCCTTGCTCTTCTTAAGGGTCTTCTCAGCCTTCCTTTTTTTCTGGTCTTACCAGTGTAGAGAATCGGCTTCTCTTTCTTGATGGTGCTCTCTACTTCTCTCAACATATTGAGGAGCTCTAGGAGGGTCACCTCAAGTTTATTCATATTAAAATTCATTATGAACTGAGAAAAGGAATCTAGAAGGAACTAAGCACAAGATCCACACACAGGTTATCCTCTAGGACCATTCCTAGACCTGTGAGTTTTTCAATCCACTTAATCATCTTAAGGACATGGTTCTGAACCGGTGTCCCCTCAGTCATCCTAGCATGGAAAAGACTCTTTGATATCTCATATTGCTGAGTTCTTCCCTGTTCCTCAAATAGTTTACGGAGATGTAGGAGTATAGAATTAGCATCCATATTTTCATGCTGTCTCTGTAACTCAGTAGTCATAGAGGCCAGCATATAACACTGAGCAAGAGTGGAATCATCTAAGTACTTTACATAACTAACGATCTCATCCTCGCTTGCCCCTTCGTCGGGCGTAGGGATCACTGTATCAAGGACATACCCGATTTTCTCCGTCGTGAGAACGATTCTCAGATTGCAAAACCAATCCGTATAATTTGGACTAGTGAGGTGGTTGGCATCAAGTATGCCACGTAAAGGATTTGAAAGCGACATTTTTCTAAAATAAAAGATGCAGTAGAAATAAATAACATACAGACTTTACAAAAATTAAATAATTAAGATAAGGACTTCTATCTTAATGTATTCCCATTAATTTTTCATGAGACACACAACACCCTCCGATATGTGAATCGGAGACCTCCGGCGGATCTCTAGTGGGGATCAAGATCCAATCGGCGTCTTAACGTAACCTCGAGGGACTCAACCAATCACGTTAAGCCCGTAAAGGTAGACAACTCTTGCCAATCACAACTCCTTGTGATTCCCATCCTGTTCAACCTCCGAACTACCATGGCCTCGAGGGACTTGACCAACCATGATGTTCGGTTAAGTCATTAACATCGTTACCAGATGAGTCTGATTAGGTGATATACTCTCGAGGGACTCGACCAAGCATACTATGTCCTCAGGTCACCTCTGACATCTCTATGTCATAGATAAGATGGCGAGACACGATATAGATGAGTCTCGAGGGACTCGACCAACTCAACCTACACCGGGAATCGGCTCCTAGCTATAACGATGGAAGGCCACGTTGGTCAATCTAATTGCCTCACATTTACCGACTTAATATTATTAATGGAGAGGATATTTTGATTTGGTCTCCTAACATAATGTGTCACACACATACGTATTTAATATATATATCTACATCGCATGCAAATATATATATACTTATCTAGTAGGTGTATAACTAATCACACATCACATGAGCAATCACACCAGATGATCATGGACCATATTCTAATGTGATCAGGCCCGAGCCAGTGGGCCCAATCACTCACATCAAGATCTGTGTACTTTGGCGTGTCTCTATACCCTGTGATCGTACATCTCGCTTCGTCGGATCCATCGGCATCTCAACGCATCTCCATGCGTCGAATCGTCCATCTCGGCCTCGTGAGTCACGCTACCGTTGCGCCTCCTCTGATAATTACAACATAATTACAGGCACGTAGGCCCGACAATAAACGAGAAAAATAGAGGCTCGCAAACCCCAATAATAATAATCACATGTATACACATCACATCACAAGTCCATGATCATCTGTCCACATCATACATAACATGTATATGTTATTTTATAGGACAACTAGATAAAAAATAATAGTTAATTAAACTATTTAATTAACATATTTATTTTTCTGAAATCAGAGAAATAGAGAGAATTTTAGGGGTATTTCAGTAATTCAGCCAATAAGGGTATTTTGGTAATTCTGTCAAAAGGGGCAGAATATGAAATTTTTGAAATTCCGAGAGGCAAAACTGTCTTTTGCCCTAAAACCCTAATCCTCACCCTGGTTGTGCCTACAGCCGCCGCCACCCTATCGCTGGCGCCCATGCGCGCGGGGAGGGCGGCGTCGCCATGCACGCTTCATGCGGCGGATCGCCATGCGGCGCGCTTTGCGTGCTAGCAGGGCGCAGCCCGCAGTGCCGGCGCCCTCTGTGCAATAGCACAACGCCGCCGGCGCTTGATGGCTGGCCGCGGCGACGCCTTACTGAAGCCGTGGCGGGCGACGCCCTGCATGAAGCCGATCATGGCGGTGCTGCCTCGCGGATAGCCGCGGGCGAGTGGCGCTACCCCTTGCGGGTGCAGCGCCTACCGGCGCCCCTGCGAGCTGGCCCCACGGGCGTAGCGCCCGCCGGGGACCCTACAGTAAGGCCGCCGACACCCCTGTGGGCAGGCCGTAGGCCGCTGCACGAGCGCAGCAAGGGCAGCAACAGTTGCTGCCCTTCCTTTCCCTTTTGCGCCAACGATTTTAGCGTCAAAAGCAGATCCATAACACAACACAAGCAGTTTAAGATCCGATCTTCGCACGAACAACCTGGCACTGATACCACTGTTGGGAAATCCGTCATGGGGGAGCGACATCACATGCACAGCGGAAGAACAGAAAACAAAACCCTAGATTTCTTGTATAACGTTTCCGTCATCATGCGAAGATCGGTGCATCAAAAACAAATCTGCAAAACCACACGTGTAAAAGAAGTTACCTAGGGAGATCTATATCCCTGAATTCCTATAGATCTATGGGAGAGGATGAAGGAGGTCAAGCGTCCTCCTCTCTAGCAGTATCCACACAATAGGGATTTCGACGATGCACATCTTCCTCTGGGGAGAGGCGAATAGGAGATGGCTACCAAAAACCCTCAGCCTATATAACTCTGGTTCCCTCCTATTTATAGAGGCCCCCTGAAAAACCCTAATGGATTTTGCCCTATTGGGTATTGGATCTTCATCCAATTATCCAAGCCTCTTGGATTAGTGAGTTTCTACCCAATAATCTCTTATTAGCAATTATTGGATCTCATCTCAGGATCCAATAATTCAGGGGCTTAATGGATATCCAATAAGATAGGGGGTTCAGCGGATATCTCATATCCGAACCTCTACTCGTCGCAACACCTACCATATGTGTGTGACCCTCTAGGCCCAATATCGAGCTGGCCGTGAGTTATACTTGTCAAAACCCCTTCTGATATAGTGAATTATTATTTCTATAATAATTCACCCAACTCATCGACTATGGACGTACCAGGCCACTGCATCGCGGCCCCTAGATGATACAGGGGAATCCAATCCTTTGGACCTATCTATCCTCAGTTACCATGTATCTAGTTTTAAATCGACAACGTCAAGTCTTCTTCCGGTGAACTTTCAGGGACTTCTGACACTCCCTCGGATTTCTTCCGATGAACTCCCAACAGGCTCCTAGACTCTGTGCCGAGTTCGATGAGTCTTTGGCAAGCTTCCGAACCTTCTCAGTGAGCTCCGCGAACCTCCGACGATCTTTTTGGTGAACTTCTGAAACCTTCGGCAAGTCCCTGATTCTTTCTCGGTTGGTTCCGGCAGCACTTCCGATGATCCTTCGGACTTCTGGTGGACTCTCGAACTCCCAACAACTTGACTCCGATAATTTGCTTTATGTCTTCAAGCTATCATAGTTAATCCTACACACTTATCTTAATAATATCGATTAGATCAAATAACCCATCAATTGACTTTATCAGCAAAATTCGAGATTCAATAGAGTGATGGAGTGACCCTCTAGATTGCCGAAAAAAGCTATTTCTCTTAGGTGTTAAACTAAATGAGAAAAACTTAGCTCTGATGCCAACTATTTGGACCGAATCAGCACTAAGAGGGGGGGTGAATTAGTTCTTTCGTAAAAATTATGTTAGTTCAGAAAAAAAAAACTTTGTTTCGATGAAACCATATCAAAAATATATTTTACTTAGAGCAAGTGTAATAAGCAATTAATGTTAGGTTCAGAGTGGCACTAAGAGGGCGGAGGTGAATTAGTGCAGCGGATTAAACTAAATAAAGCTTGAAAACCGATTCCGGAGATTTGCTTAAGAACTTGATTCAGCGATAGAGACTTTAACTTGAAAATATTCAGGTAAATGAAATTGGAAGTAGGGAGAAGAAATCCGATCAGTTTGCAGCTTAAGAAATTTATGATGCAGAATTTTAAGTACTCACACAGCAAGTAAACGCAGCGATGTATAGTGGTTCGGTCAAATGACCTATGTCCACTCTTGAAGCCTCCTCCAATGAGGCTCCCAACTTTCACTACCAAGTTTCTGGAAGGAGAAGGACCAAACACCCCTTTACAGCCTTTTACAAGAGGTTCCCTCTCTTTACAGGATTTTTACAAGGAGAAGAAAGGAGGAGAACACTTGAGCAAATGAAAAGCAGAAATTTGCTATAGCTTAGACTCAATTCTAACACTGCAAAGATCACTCAACCAACTAGGAGTAAAGGGGTATTTATAGAGCTTTTTGGGATTTCAAAAATCCCGCTCAAAGAGGGGTCTCATCCGAAATTTCGGACTATAGGCGGTACTACCGCCTAGCACTGGCGGTACTACTGCTTGACACACCCTTGCGTGTGTCAGTGTGCTGGCGGTACTACCGCCTGGCATTGGCGGTACTACCACCTGACACAAGTGGTTGCAACCACCTGTCAGGCGGTACCACCGCCTGCCTAGGGTGATGCTATTGCCTGATAGGTGGTTGCAACCACCTGTCAGGCGGTACCACCGCTTGCCTGGGGCGGTGCTACCACCCGGCCTATGGTCAACAGGCGGTGCTACCACCTAGGTCCGGCGGTGCTACCACCTGGGTCCGGCGATGCTACCGCCGACCCTTGCCAGAAACTGTATGGACCTAACCTTCGGCCCAATACAGCCCAATAAAGGACCAATTTGCCCAATACAGCCCAATAAAGGCCCAATTGGCCCAATACAGCCCAATTGGCCCAATACAAATCTAGACAGGATTAACACCTAGTTTATACCCTAATTAAGTGATAACTATGAACATTTAAAGCCAAATTAAACCGACACCATCAAGTTATCTTCCGAAGAGCTTTCCGGCGATCTTCCGACGGACTTCCGACACTCCCTCGGATTCCTTCCGATGGACTCCCAATAGGCTCTTGGATTCTATGACGAGTTCAACAAGTCTTTGGCACCCTTCCGAACCTTCTCGGTGATCTCCGCGAACCTCCGACGATCTTTCCGGCGAACTTTCGAAACCTTCGGCAAGTCCCCGATTTCATCTCGGTTGGCTCCGGCAGCACTTCCGATGATCCTTCGGACTTCCGGTGGACTTTTGAACTTCCAACAACTTGACTCTGGTAATTAGCTCTATCATAGTTAATCCTGCACACTTATCTCAAAAATAGATTAGATCAAATAACCATCAATTGACTTCATCATCAAAATCCGAGATTCAACAATCTCTCCCTTTTTTATGATGACAATCAATTGATGACGAAGTTATTCTTAACTCCCCCTATCTATATGCCATATAATGAAAAAGTAGAAACATTTGAATTCAATCTCTTGAATTCAACCAAAAATGATAAGTTACTTGCGTTGAACTGATCATCATACTCAATCAGCATGAGGTTTCATTCGTAAGCAATATCAAAGCATGACATTTAATCGAAAGATGATAAACATTTATCATTTCATCAAAAGATACCAAAATTTTGAGATTACAACAAGGATCTTATGATTGAAAAAGCGTGATACCATATCAGATAAATCATGAGATGAAAACTTGTCATATCAATCGAAAGATGCCATTTGATAAACATGATATAGTAAGAATCTTTCAACTATAAAATTCAATTGCAATGTGATGCGTTGCATTACTTATGGGTTCATTGCAATGCTTTTTAAGGATTACAACCTATTTTTGACACAAAGCATGGCAAGAGCAATTGAATTGCAATAACAAATCTTATGAGACATTTTTCATTTCATTTACACTATATAAGTCATTTTTCAATACAATGCATGATATTTATCAAGTCATCAAATTATTTTGCTCATAAAGGCCACATTCAACAAGTCATCAATTTCACATTTTTCTTCCCCTTTGTCATCAACAAAAAGGAGATGAATAAACTTGACGAAAGGGTGAAACTTGAGGGAAAAAAAATAACATAAGTGAGAGGAGTCATAAAGTTATCAACCATATCCAAGTCATCAAATTTTTGCCAAAATATGTATAAGGATACATCATTGAAGCCAATCATCAATCATATCCAAGAAAATTCATGATGAGATTCAACTTGTTATTTTTATGAAGGAAGAAGATATGAAATCATAAAAACTTGATTAGCACAAGAATAAATATTTAAAAGCTTGATTTTTATGCAAAATCCATGACATTAATTTATGCATATTTCAAGCTTATATAATCCATTTAGTCATCACAAAAGAAGGTGAAGATAGTATGAAGTTATACATACATCATTGAAAAACATAATTTTCACTGAAAGTATAAAGGTGAAACTATCAAAATCAAAGTTTAAATGTTTTGGAAATCATGCACTATTAAATATTAGCACAAATTTAGCATGCCTAATTCTCTTCTAATGAAGTCAAATTATTCTTCATTTAAGGGCTTTGTGAAAATATCCGCTAATTGGTGTTTTGTATCAATAAATTCTAGAGTTACATCATTATTAGCGACATGATCTCGTATAAAGTGATGCCTAATATCAATGTGCTTAGTTCTTGAGTGTTGAATGGGATTTTTGGTTAGACAAATAGCACTTGTGTTATCGCATTTTATTAGAATGTTTTTTAAATTAATTCCATAATCTTCTAAAGTGTTTTTCATCCAAACAACTTGTGCACAACATGCACTTGCAGCTATATATTCGGCTTCCGTCGTAGATAGTGCAACAGAATTTGTTTCTTGGATGTCCAAGAAACAAGTGCATATCCTAGAAATTGGCATGTTCCGGATGTGCTTTTTCTATCGATTCTACATCCGCCAAAATCGGCATCCGCATAAGCTTTTAAATCAAAGTTATCAAATTTTGGATACCATAATCCTAGATTAGGAGTTCCTTTAAGATACCTAAGGATTCTTTTAACAGCTTTAAGGTGAGATAACTTAGGATTAGCTTGGAATCTTGCACATAGACCTACACTAAACATGATATCAGGTCTAGTTGCAGTGAGATAGAGTAAGCTACCTATCATTCCCCTATATATTTTTTGATCAAAATTTTCTCTATTTTCATCCAAGTCTAACTTGGTGGAAGTACTCATTAGAGTGTTGATGGCTTTAGAACTATCCATGTTAAATCATTTTAACAGTTCAAATGTATACTTGGTTTGATTAAGAAATATTCCATCACTAAGTTGTTTAATTTGTAATCCTAAAAAGAAGTTTAACTCATCCATTAGACTCATTTCAAATTCATGACTCATACACTTAGCAAATAATTCACATTGTGATTCATCCAAAGAACCAAAAATGATATCATCAACATAAATTTGAATAATAAAAAAATTATTTTTAAAATGTTTAATAAATAATATAGTATCAACCTTGTCTTTAGTAAAATTATTTAAAATTAAGAAAGAACTAAACCTCTCATACCAAGCCCTAGTGGCTTGTTTCAATCCATAGAGAGCTTTAGTTAATTTAAACACATGATTAGGAAGAAGAGAGTTTTCAAAACCGGGTGGTTGTTCAACATAAACTTCTTCGGAAATAAAGCCATTCAAAAAAGCACTTTTGACATCCATTTGAAAAAGCTTAAAGTTATTACTACTAGCATAGGCAAGGAGCATCCTAATGGCTTCTAATCTAGCCACAGGAGTGAAGGTTTCTTCGTAATTGATACCTTCTTCTTGGTTGAAATCTTTGGCCACTAATCTAGCCTTGTTTCTAATCACGATACCATATTCATCTTGCTTATTTCTAAAGACCCATTTAGTACTGATAACTAAATGGTCACTTGGTCTAGGAATAAACTTCCATATCTCATTTCTCTCAAATTGGTTCAATTCCTCTTGCATTGCGATAACCCAAGAATTATCTTTCAAGGCTTCGTCAATGCTTTTAGGCTCAATTTGAGAAAGAAAAGCGACATGAGCACAAAAAATTTTAAATGAAGAACGCGTTTGAACCTCTTTCGATGTTTCTCCTATGATTAACTCCTTGGGATGGGCATTTATATACTTCCATTCCTTAGATAAGGAGAATTCAAAAAAAGATGCTTCCAAGTTGTTATTTTTAGGAAAGGATTCATTTAAATTCAAATTATCAAAACCAAAATCATCATCAAAATTTTTTTTCTTAAATTCAGAAATTTTATTAAAAACGACATGAACAGACTCTTCTATAACTAATGTTCTTTTGTAAAAAAAATGAAAAGCTTTGGAAATAGAAGAGTAGCCAAGGAAGATGCCTTCATCAGATTTAGCATCGAATTTTCCTTAAGCATCCTTTTCATTTAAAATAAAGCATTTGCAACCAAAAACTTTAAAGTAAGAAACATTAGGTTTTTTGTCATTCCATAATTCATAAGGAGTCTTGGATAGAAATGGTCTTATTAGAACCCTATTCATGACATAGCAAGCCGTATTAACGGCTTCGGCCCAAAAATATTTGGGTAAACTATGTTCATTT
Organism: Musa beccarii; assembly: GCA_024322285.1. Classification (NCBI taxonomy): domain Eukaryota; kingdom Viridiplantae; phylum Streptophyta; class Magnoliopsida; order Zingiberales; family Musaceae; genus Musa; species Musa beccarii. Next base: position 39,727,699 of record CM044401.1, read on the forward strand.
AACATGGTTCTTGCCATTTCTTATAAATTTCTATTCTTTCTTTCTACTACTCCATTTTGTTGAGGATTTCTCAGAGTAGAGAAGTTATGGTTATACCCATTTGATTCACAAAAATTTTGGAAGTCACGATTTTGGAATTCACCACCATGATCACTCCGAATTGATGAAATCATGAAACCCTTTTCATTTTGAGTAAGTTTACAGAATCTAGAGAAACATTTAAAAGAATCACTTTTGTGAGCTAAGAAATAGGTCCACGTGAATCTACTATAGTCATCTATAATCACAAAGGTATATTTGATACCTCCTATGCTTGTTGTGTCAATTGGTCCAAACAAATCCATATGGATCAATTGTAATGGTCTAGAGGTACTTATTTGATTTTTTGGCTCGAAGCTAGTTTTGATTTGTTTTTCTAGTTGACAAGCATCACATACTTTATCTTTAATGAACTTAACCTTAGGAATGCCTCTTACAAGGTTTTTAGATGTGATTTAAGAGATTAGTTTCATGCTAGCATGACCTAATCTTCTATGCCAAAGCCAAGCATCATCATTCAAAGCTGAAAAACATATTTCACTACTAAGATCATCAAGATTAATAGTGTAGACGTTATTTTGCTTGATTGCAATTATAGATGTATTGTTGTGTGGTTTTTCGATGATGCAAGCATTAGATTCAAATCTTACAATGTAACCATTATCACATAATTGACTAATGCTCAAGAGATTATATTTTAAACCATCTACTAATAATACATTATCAATTGAAAAGGTTGATTTGTTACCTATAGTACCCTTGCCAATGATTTTACCCTTATTGTTGTCTCCGAAGGTGACAAACCCTTCGTCTTCGCTAGAGAGCTTAGAGAATTGAGATGAATCTCCGGTTATGTGCCTTGAGCATCCACTATCAAGGTACCATCTCTTGCTCCTAGCTTGTGTGGGTGTTTTTATCTATAAGAAAGGATGGTTTTTAGATACCCATTTTGACTTGAGTGCCTCAAAAACTGATCTACTAAATTTATCATTATTCATTGAGTTCCTAATTAATCCTTTAGGAACCCATACCAATTTATTTGGGCTAAGTTTCCTATATAGACATTTGTAAACAACATGTCCGGATTTATAACAAAAATTGCATTTCAAGTGAGAGGATACATGTAATGTTGGCCCTTTAATGAATATGGTTTGAGTTCGATGAGATCCACTTACGAATCCAATTCCACATCTATTTCTGACATGTCCCTTGTTAGCAAGGATCGTGTCTAAGCTCTTGCTACTGACCTTAAACTTGTTTAAGGTCTCTTCGAGTAGCAAGTTCTCCTTTTTGATTGCTTCTAAGTTATTACACTTAGAGCATGGGAGTAGAGGGAGAGAAACATGTTCAAGACTCTTAAACTTATCTAGCAATAAAGCATGTTCCTTTTTTAAAGAATTGAAGCTTTTTGTAACAGTTCTACATTCATCAAATAATTCATGGAAGGCAATTAAAAGCTCATCGAAAGATAAATCTTCATTAAGTAAATCACTTATCTCTTCTCCCAACGCCATTAGAGCAAAGTTGGCCTCCTTTTTTATGCTTGTTTCTTCATCCTCAGAATCACTCGAGTCATCCCATGTAGCCTTCAAAGCCTTCTTCTTCTTGAGTTACTTCTTCTTGGCTTAGGGGCATTCATTTTTGAAGTGCCCCGGCTTCTTGCATTCATAACATATGACTTGGTCCTTTTTTGGTTCAAGTTTGTTCTTAAATTCATTTTTTAATTTACCCTTTTTAATGAATTTTTTAAATTTTCTAGTTAAGAGCGCAATGTCCTCGTCAAAGTCCTCATCATTTGATGTTCCTTTCAAGTGGTCTTCTTGAGTTCTTAATGTCATATCCTTCCTGTTCTTTGGAAGGGGGTTCTCTAGCTCATCATAAGCATGGCATGTCATTTCATAGGTCATTTAAAGACCCTATAAGTTCTTCGATAGGAAAAGTTTTAAGGTCCTTGACCTCTTGAATGGCCGTAACCTTTGGATCCTAACATTTCGGAAGGGATCTTAAAATTTTTGTTACTAATTCAAAATTATAAAAATCTTTACCAAGTGCCTTGAGTCCATTGATGACATCCATAAAGCAGGTGTACATGTCTCCAATGGATTCACTTGGTTTCATTCAAAAAAGCTCGTAAGAATGCACAAGAATGTTGATTTTGGACTCTTTCACTCGGTTAGTGCCTTCATGAGTGATCTCACGAGTTTGCCAAATATCAAAAGCCGATTCATAAATTGATACGCGATTAAATTCGTTTTTGTCTAGTGCACAAAACAAGGCATTCATAGCCTTGGCATTTAAAGCAAACACCTTCTTCTCCGACTCATTCCATTCGCTCATCAGAAGAGAAGATTTTTTAAAATCATTTTCAATGATATTCCAAAGCTCAAAATCCATAGAAATAAAAAAAATCCTCATACGAGTCTTCCAATACATATAATCCGACCCATTAAACATAGGTGGATGAGTAATAGAGTGACCCTCTTGCATGCCGGAAAAGGCCATCTCTCTTGGGTTTTAAACCAAATATGAGAGTGAACCTCACTCTGATACCAATTGTTAGGTTCAGAGTGACACTAAGAGGGGGGTGAATTAGTGCAGTGGATTAAACTAAATAAAGCTTGAAAACCGATTCGGAAGATTTGCTTAAGAACTTGATTCAACGATAGACTTTAACTTGAAAATATTTAGGTAAATGAAATTGGAAGTAGGGAGAAGAAATCCGATCAGTTTGCAGCTTAAGAAATTTACGATGTAGAATTTTAAGTACTCACACAGCAAGTAAACGTAGCGATGTATAGTGGTTCGGTCAAATGACCTACGTCCACTCTTGAAGCCTCCTCCAATGAGGCTCCCAACTTCCACTACCAAGTCTCTTGAAGGGGAAGGACCAAACACCCCTTGACAGCCTTTTACAAGAGGTTCCCTCTCTTTACAGGATTTTTATAAGGAGAAGAAAGGAGGAGAACACTTGAGCAAATAAAAAACAAAATTTTGCTATAGCTTAGACTCAATTCTAACACTACAAAGATCACTCAACCAACTAGGAGTAAAGGGGTATTTATGGAGCTTTTTGGGATTTCAAAAATCCTGCTCAAAGAGGAGTCTCATCAGAAATTTCAGACTGTAGGCGGTATTACCGCCTAGCACTAGCGGTACTACTGCCTGACACACCTTTGCGTGTGTTAGTGTGCTAGCGGTACTACCGCCTGACACAGGTGGTTGCAACCACCAGTCAGGCAGTACCACTGCCTGCCTGGGGCGATGCTATCGCCTGGGTCCGGCGGTGCTACCGCCGGCCCTTGCTAGAAACTGTATGGGCCTAACCTTCGGCCCAATACAACCCAATAAAGGCCCGATTGGCCCAATACAGGTCTAGACAGGATTAACACCTAGTCTATGCCCTAATTAAGTGCTAACTATTTACATTTAAAGCCAAATTAAACCGACACCATCAAGTTATCTTCCTTTGAGCTTTCCGGCGATCTTCCGACGAACTTCCGACACTCCCTCGGATTCCTTCCGACGGATTCCCAGCAGGCTCCCGGATTCTATGGCGACTTCAACAAGTCTTTGGCACCCTTTCGAACCTTCCCAGTGATCTCCGCGAACCTCCGACGATCTTTCCGGCGAACTTTCGAAACCTTCGGCAAGTCCTCGATTTCATCTCGGTTGGCTCCGGCAATACTTCTAATGATCCTTCGGACTTCCGGTGGACTTTTGAACTTCCAACAACTTGACTATGATAATTAGCTCTATCATAGTTAATCTTGCACGCTTATCTTAAAAATAAATTAGATCAAATAACCATCAATTGACTTCATCATGAAAATCCGAGATTCAATAATTAAAACAAAAAATAATAGTAAGAAGAGCAGAAAGAAAGTGCATACCAAATTTATAGTGGTTCGATCATCGCGACCTATGTCTACTCCTGATTCCTCTTTCGTCGAGGCCACCAGCATTCACTAACGATTTTTTTTCAATAGGTGAAGACCAACTATCCTCTTTAAACTCTTTCTCTTTTTCAAGACTCAAGAGAGAACCTTTACACCTCTCTTTTACACAAAACCTCACTCCTCCCTTAGTAAACTTCTAACTCTAAGAAGAAGAGACTCTAAACTTTAAAAGAGATTACAACACTTTCCTCAAGGATTCTTTTCCCCTTTCTACTCTTTTTCTTGCTGCCTCATGCAAGAAAGAGTGGGATATTTATAGACCCCAAATGGCTTCAAAAATTAGAGCCAAAATTTAAATCCTCAGGATTTCGGGGTACTAGCATACCACTGCCTGTGCTAGGTGATACCACTGCTTGCAACACTAACACTGATCGGTACCACCACCCAATCTAGCAGTACCACTACCTGACATAGTTTAGGAGATTACATCTTGAAGACTGAGCCTCTAGTGGTTCCACCGCCTAGTCTAGCGGTGCCACTGGTTGACCTAACTTTTGGGTCACTGAATGGGCCTCCTAATCGACCCAAATTAGCACCAACTTAGGCCCAATTAGTCCCTAATTGAGTTAGCATGATTACACCAAAAACTAACTCAATTAGCCCTCTAAACTACTTCAATCTGGACAAATGATTACAAGCATGAATCCAATGTTGTCCAGTAAATCATTGGTTCATCCGGTGCTTCGTCCTTTCCTTCAACGAATTGCCTAATCAGCATGTTGACTTCTCATAATACCCAATCTCCTTAATATAATGTTTGATCCTTCTAGCCCGATGCTCGAACTCATGGCATGAAGTTCGTCTGCCGGCACGTCGACCAATCTTCTGACATGTTCCACTCCGGCCCAACAATTGATTCTTCCTGCTTTAATCAAATTATATTTTTATATCGAACCTAGTCCTGTACCACTCAAATACAAATTGGACCACAACTTCATCAATTGATTTCATCATCAAAATATGAGAATCAACAATTTCTCCCTTTTTTTATGATGACAACTAATTGATAATGGAGTTTAAACTAAACTCCCCCCATCTATCTATATGCCATATCGAAATAAAGCATCAAGGTACATGATTTCAAATCATAATTTCAAAATATCAAAGTATATCATGCATGATTCAAATTTCAAATCATCATCATAACTTCTCTCCCTTTGTCATCAACAAAAAAGAAAAAAGTGCAACTATCAAGTTTTTGAAACGTGCAAGGTTTACATCACTTTAGAATATGCAAGCTAGCAAGTTTTAGAGATGTGAAAGTGAGCAATATTTGCACCTACTTGAAATGTGCATGCTAGTAATTCTTGCTTCTCTTTTGAGATGTGCAAGTTTGCAAATTTTGCTTCTTGAAATATGCAAGCTAGCAAACTTTGCTCTCTTTCGAGATGTGCAAGCTAGCAAGTTTTTCTCCTCTTTGAAATGTGCAACCTAACAATTTTTGCTTCCTTTTGTAATATGCAAACTAGCAATTTTTCTCTTCTTAAAATGTGTAAGCTAGCAATTTTGCTTTTCTTTACGATGCGAAAGCCTAGCAAGACTTTCTCTCCCTTTGTCATTGTCAAAAAGAAGGGAAAAATACAATGGTGCAAAATCTTTTCCCTGTACATTAATGTTCAAACCATTATATAAAAGATATCAAAAAAAATTAATTTGTGATGAGGAACACAATTCATGAAAACAAGGGAGTCTTACGAAATAAATCTCAAGTTGTGAATATAAAAAAAATCATAACTCATTTTGATAAATGTCCTCTTTAGTTAAAAAGAGAATTATTAGAGAATAAATAATAAGAGATCATGATTAGGATAAAAACTTCTCTATAGTAAATAGCAAAAAGAGACATACGATAACAAATAAAAGATCTCGATTCATGCATAAGCAATCTCAAGTCATCAAGATCAAGGTTCATAAAAAAAATCTTAAGTATCAAGTGTAAGATTTAGATAAAACTCATTCAAATTCAAATCATTAAATCATCAAAATCACTTTCATAGTTCAAGAGATTCATAAAAGATAATATGCATGGATTTATCAATCTCTTATTGAAAAATCAAAAAGCTTTTAGAGATAGAGAAAAATGCATTCCTTTTTTAGTTTAAATTTATACAATTGATTTCAAACAAACATGCCCAAGTTTTTTTATGCCAAAACCTTGCATCATCATTTAAATCAGAAAAACAAGTTTTATCACAAAAGAAATCATCAAGATCAATAGTATAACACATTAAACAACAAAATATCTTTGATCAAAAGGTTGAATTTGTTATTTTAATTCCAATGATCTTTCCTTTATTATTGTTGTTTCGGCTAGTGAGCTTTTGTAAAGTGTTTTGGATCTCCGGTCATAAGCCTTGAGTATCCATAATCAAAATATCATCTTTACTCCTAGCTTTCGATTGTAGAGATGTCTACAAGAAATGTGAGTTTGTTTTAGGTATCGATTTAACTTTGGATTCTATCTTTTTTATTAGCATTAAGTCATTTATGGTTCCTTTAGGAACCCAAACTAATTTATGTGAGTCATATTTTTTAAATAAACATTTATAGGCAAAATGACCATGTCTACCACAAAAATTTTATTTAACCTTAGGGGGAACATCCAATGTGGGTCCTTTAACAAAAGTAGTTGGCTTTTGTTGAGTGTAGTTACTCACAAAGTCGATTCCTTCCTTTCTATGAACATGACTCTTATCAGCAAGAATCATGTTTAATAATTTGTTACTAATTTTAATTTTTTTAAAGTTTATTGTAATAACATATTTTTCTTTTTGAATGAATCTAACTCTTTACATTTGGTGCAAGGCATTAAACATGCAATTGTCATGCTCATTTTTAAAACTTTTAAATTTACTAGAAAGAGAAGCATGATTTTTTTTTAATAATTTATATTTTTTACTAACTAACTTAAATTCATCATACAAATCATTGAATGCATCAAGTAATTCATTATAAGGTAAAGATATTTCAAGTGAGTCACATACCTCTTCATCGAAAGCCTCCAAAGCATAGTTCGCCATCTCATTTTTATTGGTTTGTTTCTAATCTTCGGATGTACTCGATTCATCCTATGTCACCTTGAGTGCTTTCTTTTTCTTCTTTAGTTGAGGACATTTACTTTTGAGGCACCCCAGCCTTTTACATTCATAGCAAGTTATTGTATTCTTTTTAGGTTCATTTTTATTCTTTAATTCTTGTTTTATAAATTTTTTAAATTTTATTGTGAGGAGTTCAAAGTCATCATCATCATCATCATCATCATCATCACTTGAGTTTTCACCTAAGTGATCCTCTTTGATTCTAAGTGTCAAATTCTTTCTGTTCTTTGGAAGGTTGTTCTCATGTTCATCATGTGTCATATAAGTCATTTTATAAGTCATTAAAGACCCGATAAGTTTTTCAAATGAAAAATTATTCAAGTACTTTTCTTCTTGAATTATCGTCACTTTTGGGTCCTGATTTTTTGGAATAAATCTTAGTATTTTATTTATAAGTTCAAGGTTACTGTTGACTCGACCACATAGTCGGAGTATATCACTATGATATAGGCAATAATGGAGGGAGTCTGCATGAAGAAGTTCATCATAGATCTGGGAGTTGTGCTAGGTAGTAAGGAGTCAATTTCCTTATATTATGATAACTATAGGGCGATTGCTCAAATGTGGGAACCCGGGACTTAGCAGAAGTGTTCTTAGTAGGTTCCAACTTATTAGAGAGATCATGGTCCGAAGAGATATAGTAAGGAAATAATTCCATCCGAAGATAACATCATAGATCCACTGACAAAGCCATTGTCTCTCATATTGTTTTTAGCATCATAGGAGTCTAATGGAGATCAGACACATATATGATTAGTTTTAGGTCAAGTGGGAGATTGCTAGTTATAGGTGTCCTATAAGCCAATCACATGAGTGATGGCACCTGTAATATGCTGCATCAATCTCTTTACTTATGATTACTAATATTTTCTCATATTATTGAGATGTATATTGTGATATCTATAGATCTGTACAATGGGAATCGAATCGCAATGAGATCATGGTAATGAGGCTGATTCACCTTTAAACACAAACCCTAAATAATCTCGGTTATAGGTTACTCAAGAGGGATATCGAGATAACTGGATAAAGTAGTGTATTGTATACTCATCCATATGATAGAGGTGGCTAGTCTTATAGTTGCTCATGTAGAGATATTAAGGATATAGTGCGAGTGCTCATTGGAGAATGAGTTCACTAATTGATCCGCTTATGGAATACTAGATAGTTAATGATATATGATATCAAACAGCGATTCCGTAGTCCCAGTTGTGTGTCTGGTCCTTAGACTTGAGACATCAAAAATGTTTTGTATTAGTACTTTATTCTTTGATGCCGGACTTATATGTTTGGAAGTTCCAAATCTGGTACAACCGATTCTTGGAAATGATAGCCAACCTCATAAAGATAATTGAATGTCAATAGAAGATCATCCACTCTTGGTATCAAGAGAGAAATATCCCATATATTCTTGTTCAAACAAATCCCTAGCCAAGGTCATTCAAATTAAGAGAGAAAGAGTTCTCTAGAAGAATCCGATTAGAGCGAGACTCGAGTAGAAATCGTATGGGTCTGATAGCACCATGCCCGAAATGCGTTCTCTACGATATTAGATGGATGATGGACTATAGGTATATAGTAACTAAGGATATATAGGTCCAATGGATTGGATTCTCCTGTATCATTTGAGGACTACGGTGTAATGGCCTAATACGTCCACAATCGATGAGTCGAGTGAATTATTATGGAGATAATAATTCATTGAGTCAGAAGGAGTTCTGACAAGTATGACTTACGGCTAGCTCGATATTGGGCCTAGAGGGTCACACACATATAGTAGGTGTTACGATGACTAGAGGTTCGGATATGAGATATCTACTAGAGCCCCTATCTTATTGGATATCCAATAAGCTCTTGAATTATTGGATCCTATAGATGAGATCCAATAAGAGCTTATAAGAGATTATTGGGTAGAGACCCACTAATCTAATAAGCTTGGGTAATTAGATTGAGATCTAGTACCCAATAGCGTAGGATCCATTAGGATTAAGTTGATAAGGGACATCTATAAATAGGAGGGAACCAAAAGTCCATAGGCTAGGGTTTTCATGGTTACCACCTCTTATTCTCCTCTCTTCTTAAGGAGTGTTTTCATAGCCCCTACCATATGGATCACCACTAGAGAGGAGGACGCCTAATCTCCTTCATCCTCTCTCATAGATCTATAGGAATTCAGGGATATACGATATCTCTATGTACTATCTTTCTTATACACAGTTTTTTGGTTTCGTGAGTTTTATGCACCAATCTTCACATGACAATGAAGCCCATTTTTATGAAAATCTAGGAATTGTATTTTCTATTCTTCTACTATGCATGTAGAAGATTTTCCAACAACTACTAAAAAGCCTTAGCCTATGAGCCTTTGTTTCCCTCATATTTATAGAGGTCTCCTGTCAACTTAACCCTAATAGATCCTACCCTATTGGGCACTAGATCTCCATCCAATTACCCAAGCCCTTTAGATTAGTGGATCTTTACCCAATAATCTCATATTAGATCTTATTGGATCTCATATATAGGATCTAATAATTTATGGGCTTAATGGATATCTAATAAGATAGGAGCTCTGGCGAATATCTCATATCTGAATCTCTACTCGTCGCAACACCTACCATATGCATATGACCCTCTAGGCCCAATATCGAGCTGGCCATGAGGCATACCTATTAGAATAATTTCTGGCTCAGTGAATTATTATCTCCATAATAATAATTTCTGGCATTAGGCCACTACGCCACAGTCCCCAAATGATACAAGGGAATTCAATTCTTTGAACCTAGCTATCCTCAGTTATCATATACCTATAGTCTCTCATTTATCTCAGAGACTGTACACTAGGCATGGTGTTGTTAGGCCCTTACGGTTTCTCCTCGAGTCTCGCTCTAATCGATTTCTCCTGGAGAACTCCTTGCTCAATCTGAATGACCTTGGCCAAGGATTTGTCTAAGCAAGAATACATGGTATATTTCTCTCATGATACCGAGAGCGGATGATCCTCTATCGACACTCAATAGCCCTCGTAAGATTAGCTGCCACTCCTGATGACCGATTATATTAGATTTGGAACTTCTAGACCTATAAGTTCAGTATTAAAGAGTTGAGTAATCATATAAGATGTCCTTGATATATGAAGTATAAGGACTAGGTATACTATTGGAACGATGAAATCGCTATCTAATAATGAGGTATCATTAACTATCCAGCATTCCATGAGTGGATCAATCAGTAAACTCATTCTGCAATGATTACCTACACTGTATCCTTAGTGTCCCCACTCGAGCAGCTATGAGACCAGATCAGATCAGATTTGATGAGGCGATCAAATCAGATTTGATGAGGCGATCAGATCTTATGACTTTGTTAAGAATGAAGATGAGCCTTGTGTGTACAGGAAGGTAAGTGAAAGCGCTATCACCTTCTTGGTGTTATATATGGATGACATCCTAATCATTAGGAATGATGTAGGAATGCTCTCCATAATAAAGGTTTGGTCATCCAAACACTTCTCCATGAAGGACTTAGGAGAAGCATCCTACATATTGGGGATTCAGATCTATAGAGATAGATCCAGGAGGATACTTGGCTTGTCCCAATCTAGATATATAGATACCATTATCAAAAGGTTTGGCATAAAAAATTCCAAGAGAGGTCTTATACCGATAAGACATAGGCTATCACTTTCTAGGAGTATATCCCAAAGGCTCTAAGAAATGGTACACATGGATAGGATACCCTATGCCTTAGTGATAGGGTCTATCATGTATGTTATGCTATGTACCCAACCTAATATAGTGTATGCTCTGAGTGTCACGAGCAGGTATCAGGCGGATCCAAACTTAGAGTACTAGAAAGCAGTAAAGTGTATCCTTAAGTACTTGAGAAGGACTAAGGATCTTTTGCTGGTATATGGAGAAAGTAGCCCAAGGTTGAGGGCTACACGGACCCGAGCTTCTAGTCTGATATCGATGATGGCAAGTCTAATTCAGGGTATTCACCTTGAATGGAGGAGCAGTATGCTAGAAGAGTTCCAAGCAAGATACTACTGTTGACTCAACCATAGAGGCGAAGTACATTACTGCAGTAGAGATAGTAAAAGAGGGAGTCTAGATGAAGTAGTTCATCACAGATTTGGGAGTCATACCAAGCAGCGAGGTGCTGATTCCTATATATTGCAATAACTATGGGGTGATTGCTTAAATAAAAAAATCCGGGTCTCATCAGAAGTGTTATGAGGAGGTTCTAGCTTACTAGAAAGATCGTGGCCCGAAGAGATATAGTAGTGGAAAGGTTCCTTCCAAAGATAGCATTGTAGATCTACTGACAAAGGCATTGACTCAAATTATCTTTAAGCATCACAGAGGTCTGATGGGGATTAGACACGTAGGTGATTGGCTTTAGGTCAAGTGAGAGATTGCTAGTTATATGTGCCCCACAAGCCAATCACTGAGTGATGGCACCTGTAACACGCTGCATCAATCTCGTTGCTTATGATTATTGATATTTTCTCACATTATCTGAATGTATATTGTGATATCCTTAGATCTATGCAATGGTAATCAGATTATGATGAGATCACGATAATAAGACTGATTCACCTTTAAACACAGACCCTAAATAATCCCGGTCATAGGTTACTCGAGAGGGACATCGAGATAACTAGACATACTAGTATGTTGTATACCCATCCATACAATAGAGGCGACTGGTCTCATAGCTACTCATATGGGGACAATAAGGATATAGTACAAGTGCTCTTTGGAGAATGAGTTCACTGATTGATCCGCTTACGCAATGCTGGATGGTTATTGATACCTCACGTTAGACAGTGATTTCATAGTCCCAATAGTGTATCTATTCCTTAGACTTGATACACCAAAGATGCCTTATATGAGTACTCCATTCTTTGACACCAGACTTACAGGTTTGGAAAGTTTCAGATCTGGTACAATCGGTTCTCGAGAATGGTAGCCAACCTTACCAAGGCAATTAAGTGTCAATAGCGGATCATCCACTCTTGGTATCATGAGAGAAATATCTCATATGTTCTTGCATAGGCAAATCCCTAACCAGGGTCATTCGGATTGAGAGAGAAAGAGTTCTCCGGAAGAATCCGATTAAAGTGAGACTTGACTGGAAACCATATGGGCCTCACAACACCATATCTAATTTACAATCTCTAGGATATTAGATGGACGAGGGACTATAGATACATTGTAACTGAGGACAGGTAGGTCCAAAGGATTGGATTCTCCTATATCGTCTAGGGACTAATATATAGTGGCCTAGTACGTCTGTAGTCGATGAATCGAGTGAATTATTTTGGAGATAATAATTCATTGAGTCAGAAGGAGTTCTGACAAGTACGACTCATGGTCAGCTCAATATTGGGCCTAGAGGGTCATATTTATATGGTAGGTATTACGACGAGTAGAGGTTCGGATATGAGATATCCGCCGGAGCCCCTATCTTATTGGATATCCAATAAGCCCCTATATTATTGGATCCCATGGATGAGATCCAATAAGAGCTAGATTATTGGGTAGAGACCTATTAATCTAAGAGGCTTGGGTAATTGGATAGAGATCCAATACCCAATAGGGCTAGATCCATTAAAGTTGACAATGGGCCTCTATAAATATGAGGGAACCAAAGGCCCATAAGCAGGAGTTTTTTTAGTAGCCACCTCCTATTCTCCTCTCCCTAAGAGAGGAGCATCGTTGTAGTCCCTGCTATATGGATACCGCTAGAGAGGAGGACGCTTGACCTCCTTCATCCACCCCACAAATTTATAGGAATTCAGGGATATACGATCTCCCTAGGTACTTTCTTTTTACACATGAAATTTTTGGTTTCGCAGATTTGTTTTTGACGCACCGATCTTCACACGACGATGGAACCTTTCATGGAAATCCAAAATTTTTATTTTTTGTTCTTTCGCTACGCATGAGATGTCACCCCTTGGATTTTCCAATAGTAATGGACTGGTTTGGGTCGAGTTTAAGGCTCAACTAGAAGTACTAGACCCTGTCTGGCAGTGGTACCGCTAGACTGGGGTAGTGGCATCGCCTTAGGTCCAGCTCCTCATGTTGTATTGGGCGATGGTACCACCCAGTGTCAGAGCACCTGAGCGGTGGTACCGCCCAGTACACTAACCATGATAGTGTGTCAGGTGGTAGTACCGCCAGATTGGGCAATGGTACCGCCCAGTGTCAGAGCACCTGGGCAATGGTACTACCCAATACACTGACCATGGCGGTGTGTCAGATGGTAGTATCGCTAGACTAGGTGGTGGTACCACCCAGTGTTAGGATCAAACTTGTTGAATCTCGGATTTTGATGATGAAACTAATTGATTGTGTTTTATTGTCTAACTACATTTTGAGTTACGCAGATCTACTATCGATCAGGATTAGACAATTGATGCTGGAGGAATTGACATTGCGCTAGGTGATCATGTCAGGATATTGAATATCAAGCCAGAGGTTCGGTCGACAATCGGCAGAAGGCTTCAGACATCGGGCATCAAGCCAAGAAGAGCAGAGTTGTGCCAAGGATATCGAGGTTGCGGAGGTCAACCACCAATTGGGCTACAAGACATAAGAGAGGATGATGCGCCGAAGAATCGAATGAAGTGTCGACCAATGACGTGCCAGGCAACTGAATGTCAATTCGCGTTGTAATAATTGTCTAGATCGAAGTAGAGTTTTTGTTTGTGTGTGCAGGATTAACTATGATGACGATAAAGACGTAAAACGAAATAAAGTACCGGAAGATAAGTGTGATGGATCGTTGGGAGTTCGAGAGTTCGAAGGAAGTCCAAAAATTCATTGGGAGTGCTGTCGGAACTGGCCAAGAACGAGTAGGGAGCTTGCCGAAGGGTTTTTGAAAGTTCGCCGGAAGGTCCGTCGGAAGTTCGCGGAGCTTACCAAGAAAGATCGAAGCTTGCTAAAGAAGCTCGGTGAACTCGCCAAGATCATCGTGAAGTCCAAGAGCTTGCTGGGAGTCCACAGAATGGTTTCCGAGGGTTCGTCGAAAGACCGCCGGAAGTTCATCGGAAGCTCATCGGAAGAAGTCTTGATTTGTCGAACTTTATAATAGCTTAGGAAATGTCTTTAATTTTATATTTAGCATGTTAATTTGGGTTAGAATTAGGTATTGATGCTATAACCCAAGTATGGGCCAATTGGGCTTGATAACGAACTGGTTTGAGCTGAGTTTAAGGCCCAACCAATGAGCTGGAAGTGTCTAGCGATGGCATCGCCAGACTGGGGCAGTGGCACTGCCCAGAACCTGAGAGCCCAGGCGATGGCACCGACTAGGTACTAAGAGCCCAGGCGTTGGCACCGCCGGGTTGGGCAGTGATACCGTCACTGGGCAGCAAGCCCAGGTAGTGGCACCGCCCAGTACACTCTCAGTGATAGACTAACAGGTAATGGCACCACCACTAACAAGCGATGGCACCACCAACACCAGGAAAACTAAAAGTGATTCAAATTTGGGCTCAAAATTTGAATCCTCTTGAGGCCTATAAATACCTCTCTCATTCATGGTTGAAAGGGTATCTAGAACTGAGGGAAAAAAAAGGGAAGACTATGTTGAAATAGTGTCAAAATCTTCCCTCTAAGCTTTAAGTGTGTTCTAGTCTAAGAGAGGGGTGAGAGGCCTTGTAAGGGTTACCTCCTAAGCCCGTCAAAAGGAGAGAGCTATAAGGGAGTTGATCCTCACCCGTTAGAAGGAGGATAGCTAGTGGAAAAGCCAGTGGCCTCAAGTGAAGAGGAATCGGGAGTGGACGTAGGTCGTATGACCGAACTACTATAAATCGGTTTGTGTTTATATTCTTGTAATTTACTTTACTACAAACCATCTTTACTTTGATGCTCTACCTTCTCATCTTCTTCTTACGAATTAATTTACTTCTAAAACATCTTTCGTTACAGATTTAATCGAAGCATCATTTTTAACATATGAAGTTTTCAAAATTTATTTTAAATTTTCGAATTTATCGTTCTTAACCGCTGCACTAATTCACCCCCCCCCTCCTTAGTGCCACTCGATCCCTAACAATTGGTATCAGAGCCAGGTTATTTCTTATTCGGATTTACACCCGTGAGAAATGGCTCTTCATGGCTTTCAAGATGGCTTTTTAGTTGTTCATCCTCCGTTGTTTAATAGGTCGGACTACACCTATTAGAAAAATCGAATGAGAGTTTTCTTGCTTTCAATGGATTTGGATTTGTAGAGGGAAGTTGAAAATCATTTTCAACTTCCCTCTAAACCGACGAATGAATAATCAGATTTAGAGAGAAAATCTTTTTCTTTAAATGTAAAGGCTATGAATGCCTTATTTTACGCTTTGGACAAGAAAGAGTTCAATCGAATTTCTACATGCGAAACGGCTTTTGATATTTGAGGGACACTTGAAATCATGCACGAGGGAACTAGTAGAGTTAAAGACTCAAAAGTAAACCTCTTATTGTATGATTTTGAGCTCTTCCAAATGACACCAAGTGAGTATATCGATGACATGTACATCTGTTTCACGGATGTCGTCAATAGCTTGAAAAGTCTTGATAAATATTTTTCAAATTTTGAACTCATTAACAAGATCTTAAGATCCCTTCCAAAAAGGTGAGATCCTAAAATAATGGCGATATAAGAAACTAAAGATTTAAATGATTATTCTATTGAAGAACTCATTGGATCCTTAATGACATATGAAATGAGTTTCTTAGAATATGTTGAACATGATGAACATATGAACCACCTTCCAAAGAATAGAAAAGATTTGAAACTCCGGACTATAAAATGCTACTTGAGAGATGACTCAAGTGATTAGGACAATATTGAGGACATTAAACACATAACAATGAATTTTAACAAGTTCATTAAACAAAAAGTAAAGAACAAAAATGAACTTGAACAAAAGAAGAGGCCAAAGAAGAGGAAGGCATCCAAGGACGAATCAAGAACTTCTAAAGGTGAAATGGCGAATTGGGCTTTGACGGGTTTCAACAAAGAGGTAAGTAACTCATCTAAAATATTCTTAGGTTGTTTTGAGATTACATGATCCGTTCATGAGTTGCTTAATATAGTTGGTAAGAATTTTATTTTATGCTTTTTCTTTCTAGCATTTTTAAAAATTAAAACATATAAAAATTGAAAATGTGCTATCATTATGTTTTATTTTTGATGTGCTTGGTCTTGACGAGTTTATGACTAAATTTATATCTTGTTTTTTAAATGTTGATACATGTTTTCATAAAAAGATTTGAATATGCTCACATGAAATCAATTGCATGAAATGAAAATTCATTTTCTATCCTATTGAGGCTAATAAATTCGCTTTACCAATCTTGTGAATCTCATGAAAATAATCATGATGAATATTTTGAAAATAAATGAGTGTATCATGCATTTGGTTTAAATTATTTCTCTTGAAACTTATTTTTCGGATCTATACAAGGATACATGAATCTAACATTAAAAAGACAAAGACATGCTTATTTGAAGTAGATCATAAAAAGGAAATGTATGATCTTGAAAATTTTTCTCTCTAAAATCTTCGGTTTTGATGAATTCATGTGAATCTCTTGAATCGAATCTTTTGAAAAATGCCACATGCTTAATGTGATTCAATGATCTTTATGACAAAATTTGTCTTTTAATCTTGAATGTTGATATTTGTTTTTATTAAGGGCAAAAGCATGGTTATAAGAAGCAAATCACATATAAAAACAAAATGCAATCCTCTATCTCAATCTTATCAATTTTTCTATAGGAATTTTAATAAATCTATGCTTGTCATGTATGAATTTATTGAATATAATTTTGAGGATGATTTTGGATTTGACAAATGCTAGATTCATATTTATGACATGAGATACATTTTAAAAATGAATCATGAATTCGAATAAAATGATACAAATGAATCACATATCGATATGTCTTTTTGAAATATCCTTTTAATGTGTTGTTGAAAACTTGAGATGTCTTTTAGAATTTATGACATGAGATGATTGAATCTTTGACTTACTCTTTTTATCGTGGCTTAAAAATGGATGTTTAAAATCATGCTCGATGAGTTGTTTTATGGATTTTGCTTTTAAGCCTTGAACAATCATGCTTGTTTCTATTTGAGTTAAAAAGGCAAAGGCATGTTCATATAAAATTAATGCAAGAGAAATGCATGTCTCTTGAAAATCCTTCAATAAAGTTTTCAATTTTTCGATGAAAGAGAAATGATGAATCTATGTATATTATGTTCATCTCTTGAATCTCGATAATGATTTTGATAATTTGATTATGAGTTTGGAGTTGATGAATTGATCTAGAATAAGTTTTATCTATCTCATAATCTTAATAATTTGAGTTTTTCAAGATCTCTTGCTCCATACTCTCTTATGATTCTCCATGTTATTGAGGAAAAATGCAAATGAATCATAAATTGTTCTATTGACTTTTTGATACTCAACTTGAGAGAATGTACTTAGATGATTAAAACATTATATGAGTAATATGATTTTTTTTTCACTTATTTCTACACATGACTTGATTATTAAAATATTAATGCAAACATTTGATATATCACTTATCATGGTTTGAATATCGATGTAAAAGAAATTTTACTCTTCTTGATATCTTTTATGAATTTGAATAAGACTTGTTAAAGATTCTTGATTCATCTCTTAATCTCTTGGCATCATAACTTGACTTTTGTGAATCAAGATGCATGAAACAAATTGTTCTCTTTGCTATTTGCTATCAAATGAATCATGATGCAATAAAATTTCTTATGCAATAATCAAGTGCTCATGTGATTCTTTGCTAAAGAAAATATTTTAGTGAAATCATAATCTTAACAATTATAACATGAAGTTCTTTATATATGTCAAGATCGTTTATCATGCTTCTTCTGGTTATCTAAAGGAAAATTTTCACATAAAATGCAACTTGTCTTTTGATTTCTTGGAACTTATAAATACTTGAATTTTTATAAATTTATGATCTTGATATCTTTAATGATGAATCATTATTAAAAGGGCATATCACATGAATTATGTTCTTGTTGATTCTCTTAAGCTTTGATGTCATATCTTTCATAACTTAAAAATGACATGATTATTTTGACTTGCATGCCTTATGTGATGATGAAAATTAATTTGCTTTATGATGAATCATGAATCATGACTTGATCTATGATATTGATATATTTTTATCATGATCCTTGATTGTATAATTTTTTTACTTTATTAAAAGGATTTGATAAATAAATCATGTCCTTTTTGTCTTTTCTTGATATTATATCATTCATGACATGATTTCCTTATATGGCTTGTATAATAATTGAAATTTTTAGTCATTTAGTCCTTCATTCTTTTTGACAAAGACAAAGGGAGAGAAAAATTGCTACTTTGCAATTTCACAAGAAGCTAAGGATTGTTATCTCAAAGGATACAAATATTGCTATCTTGCCTATCTCAAGAAGAGAAAATGCAAAACTTAGAAAATTTGCATTCCTACACTTGTCATGCTTCTATGCTTGTATGTTGTAATGTTTTGCTTGCATATTTAAAGTGATGAAATGTTTGCACAAATTGATTACATATCATAAAAGAAGCAAACAAAGTGCAACTTGCACATCTTTGAATACAATTTGCTTGCACTTCTCAAAGGAACATAGAAAAACTTGCTATCATGAACACAATCACAACAAGTGCTACCTTGCCTATCATGAGAAACTTGTCATGCTTAAATGTTGTATGATGTGATTAATAGCTAGTGTGTTGTAAAATTTGCATATCTTATAAACTAGCTATGATGCAACTTCTCCTTTTATTGATGACATAGGGGGAGAAGTAGATTGATGACTTCATACATTGAATTGAATATTTTATATATTTGCATGATAGATTGATGATTCTCATAACATGTGATAAATGTTGCTTGGATTTAGGATAATCCAAGTGTTCTATCAATGGCATATTGATAGGGAGAGTTTGGGTAAACTCCGGGGAGTTATGGTTAACTCCGTTAGTCATTAATTAGTTGTCATCATCAAAAAAGGGGAGATTGTTGAATCTCAAATTTTGATGATGAAACTAATTGATTGTGTTTTATTATCTAACTACATTTCGAGTTACGCAGGTCTACTATCGATCAGGATTAGACAGTTGATGCTGAAGGAATTGACGTTACGCCGGGTGATCACGTTAGGATATTGGATGTCGAGCCGGAGGTTCAATCGACAATCGGCAGAAGGCTTCGAACATCGGGCATCGAGCCAAGAAGAGCGGAGTTGTGTCAAGGATATCGGAATTGCGGAGGTCAAACACCGATTGGGCAACAAGCCACAAGAGAGGACGATGCGTCGAAGAATCGAACGAAACGTCGACCAATGAAGTGCCGGGCAACTGAATGTCAATTCGCATTATAATAACTATATAGATCAAAGTAGAGTTTTTATTTGTATGTGTGCAGGATTAACTACGATAATGATAAAGACATAAAGTGAAATAAAGTGCCGAAAGATAAGTGTGATGGATCGTTGGGAGTTCGAGAGTTCGACAGAAGTCCAAAGATTTATTGGGAGTGTTGCCGGAACTGGCCGAGAACTGTCGAACTTTGTAATAGCTTAGAAAATATCTTTAATATCGTAGTTAGCACATTAATTTAGGTTAGGATTAGATGTTGATCCTATAACCCAAGTAGGGGCCAATTGGGCCCGATAACGAATTGGTTTGAGCCGAGTTTAAGGCCCAACCAATGAGCCGAAAGTGTTTGGCGGTGGCACCGCCCAGAATCCGAGACCCCAAGTGATGGCACCGCCCAGAACCCGAGACCCTAGGCGATGGCACCGCCCAAGTCCCGAGAGCCCAAGCGGTGGCACCGTCGGGCTGGGCGGTGGTGCAATCGCTGGGCAGCAAGCCCAGGCGGTGGCACCGCCAGTACCGAAAAAACCAAAAGTGATTCAAATTTGGGCTCCAAATTTGAATCCTCTTGAGGCCTATAAATATCTCTCTCATTCATGGTTGAAAGTGTCTAGAACTGAGAAAGAAAAAGGGAAAACTCTATTGAAATAGTGTCAAAATCTTCCCTCTAAGCTTTAAGTATGTTCTAGTCTAAGAGAGAGGTGAAAGGCCTTGTAAGGGTTACCTCCTAAGCCTGTCAAAAGGAGAGAGCTGTAAGGGAGTTGATCCTCATCCATTGGAAGGAGGATAGCTAGTGGAAAAGCTGATGGCCTCAAGTGAAGAGGAATCGGGAGTGGACGTAAGTCGTATGGCCGAACCATTATAAATCGATTTTCATTTATATTCTTACAATTTACTTTACTGCAAACCATCTTCACTTTGATGCTCTACCTTCTCATCTCCTTCTTACAAATCAATTTACTTCTAAAGCATCTTTCGTTGCGAATTTAATCGAAGTATCATTTTCAACATACGAAGTTTCCGAAAGTTGTTTTAAATTGCTGAATTTATCATTCTTAACCGCTGCACTAATTCACCACCCCCCCCCTCTCTTAGTGTTGTTCGATCCCTAACAAAACTGGCGGTGGTGCCACCAGTACCCGGTAAACCCAAGATGGGAAGATTTTTAGCTCCTATCTGTCATACTAGGGTGGTGGCACCGCCCGAGGTCCAGCTCCCCAAGTTGTACTGGGCGGTGGTACCGCCTAGTGTTAGAGCACCAGGGTAGTAGTACCACCCAGTACACTAACCATGGTAGTGTGTCAGGCGGTAGTACCGCCAGACTGGGTGGTGGTATCGCCCATTGTGAGGGTCAAACTGGTAGTGGTGAAGCCAGTACCCGGTAAACCCAAGATGGAAAGGTTTTTGGCTCTTTGAATTAGATTGGAGTTTATAAATATCCCTCCCATCCTTGGATTGAAAATATAAGCACACATACTTTAAAAGTGAGAAAACGCTATTCAAATCACTTTAGAAATCCCTCCTCTAGTTCTCATTTGTATTCTACCAAAAGAGAGGAGTTAAATACTTGGAAGGGTTATCTCCTGAGCCCATCAAATGAAGAGGTACTATAAGGGAGTTCGTCTTCGCTCATTAGAAGGAAGACAGCTAGTGGAAAGCCGGTGACCTCAAGAGAAGAGGAATTGGGAGTGGATGTAGGTCATATAATGTAACCACTATAAAAATCAGATTTGCATTTACTTATTATTCTCTATATTTCAGTAAACCTTATTTACTTACTACTCCACTTCCTCGTCTCCTTCTTACGAATCATTTTAAGTCTAAATACAATCGAAACCGAATTTCATCGAAACGAAGTTTTCAACATACAAGGTTTTTAACTCATTGAAATTTATCGTACTTAACCACTGCACTAATTCACAACCCCATCCCACTTCCTCATCTCTTTCTCTCTCAACCACTGCATTAATTCACAACCCCACCACCCCCTAGTGCCGCTTCTAGATCCCAACAGGTAGAAGCTATGTATAGAAGTTATAGAATGTCTTTTCATCAATCAAGCAATAGTTAAAATGAATGTGGACTTAGAGATAGTGCTACGATGTCATAATTGTGGATTTATGATTACAAATAGAAGGAAAGAGATATGAATGCAAGGTGACAAGTAGTAGAGTTGTGGGCACAAGGGATCTATATAGTACCATAAAGATGTGACTTTTGAACAATCAACGATCCCTTGCTTTCTAGTGTGAAGAATATAGTAGTAGACTCCGAGTATTAGGACAAGATAGAAAAGCTATTGAGAGAGGGAAAGCTTCATAAGATCTATATCAAATGACTTATTATTAAAGAATAGATGATAATAATAATGAAAAAGTGGTACAACTCCAAAAGGTAGACAAATCTACGAATTACTTACTCCAGTCAAGACAAAGTTTTGCTCTTTTGGTGCAACACTTCCTGCATTCATGAGTGCAATATTAAAGAGGAGCAGAAACTTTTGAAATAACTTTCCACTAAGATTCTAAAAGCATGAAAAAAAGAGCAAGCGAAGATACTCATTGTCTTGATGCATAGAGCGCAACACTCGAAGGCAGTAAAGATAAGTAACTTTGACCTTCTCAACTTTTTAGAGAATAGGTAGAATCAATTACCCATTTCTCTTAGTTATCTTGTAGAGTAGCTTTGCACACTTTTAAAAGTCCATTCAAGGAGTACTTAGAATATGATAATAACTATCAAATCCTCACTAATGGTGATTGATTCAATCGAAGATAGCTTATCCACTCCATCTTTCATTAGAGTAACAAGGAAAAGCAAATGTGAAGTAAGCCTACCTAGAGGTGATAAATAAATAAAAGTAAATTTAATGGATAAATTTTACAAGAACAAGGCTTCAAAACTTTAAATTCTAGGAGGCAATGCTAATTAAAGCTCCAAGCATCCATCTAGTTCACTCAAGATAAGATATTTGAGAGACTAATATACAACAAAAAAAATCTTTTTCTTTATTAAAGGGATAGGTAGATACCATCAAAGATCATCACAACTCAATTGATACCACATTAGAGTGAATCATTAATAAGTTGAAATAACATTAGTAAATCAAAGTTTGACTATTTAATAATAATATTAAGAAAGTCATTGACCAATAAGGTATATTGCAACTAAAGAAGGATTAAAGATATAGTAGGTTAGAAGTGTAGCGTCAGCAAATGTTATGCTTTAATAAGGATATTAAAAGAATATATGAGGGATAATATCATATACTATTCAGAGCGAAGGTGTTTGATATAATATTTGTGCTTTTCAATTTGTTCTCGCAAGATGTCATTTTATTTAGGTTCGATTGTTATTTCAGAATTATAATCAAAGTTTGTATGTAATCATTACGTAGATGTAAATATGTCCAAAAATGTAGCCTTCACCTTGCCATTTGTTATGATTTTCTAGAGCAAAGAAGTGATGTTAAATGATAATCATACCAGCATCTTAGAACATCGTGGGTCGCATAGGGTTAAACAGGATTGTGAGATGGTGTCCCAGTTTGGGCCATCACTTTGTTTTGCAGCAGTATTGTTTGGGCATTTATGCATCAAGATTGTGCACAATAAATTATCTTAGACCATTTTTCATACGATCATTAATAACTTATGAAGTATTATTTTTATATTTTGTAGTGTCTATAAGTTTACCTAAATATCTTTATGTGCAATCCCGAATTTATGCTAAGGCAAAGGAACGATGGTAGTTTGCTCATGCATCAACGTTAACCTTTTTTTTTTTTTTCTTATAGATCCCTACGGGATTGCATAACATTACAAGGAGACTGAACTTTCACATATGGGTATTACAATGTGTCACATGGTTTAAACAAAATCACTTTATTTTGTGACGTATAAGTAAGTTGAATATCTTTTTTAAAAACAAAAAGTTTCCAAGCTAAATGTTGGTAATATTTTAATAATACGGTTGTGGTGATAGAGTACATTCTTTTAGCCAAAAGTTAAGGGTTCAAAAACCGTAAGGTTGTTCAGATGCTAGCCAAGTTCATGTGATCAAATTTTATTTCACTTACCTTTACAAAAGAGAAAAATAGTGAGACTTGTATGCTAGTCTGAAAAAATATATCAAGTCAATAGGGAGCATAACGGAGTGAGAAGAATTCTCTTTTGTGGGGAATTCGTTTAAGGATAGTCACAAATAGATTCATTAATAATCGGCCTCCTGGCTTTTTCACTATTCAAGCATTTAGTTACCTATGAATATCTACTATATATCATGTGTGATTGAATGCAGCAATGAATTGCTTCATTCATCACCAAGAAGAGAGATGGGGCCTGTGATATGGTGGGACGATACGGAATGGGTTTTGAGAGAAGAAAAGTCGAGAGAATAGTAGTATGCGCAGGAATAAAAGTTTTTTCGGACAGAAAAAGAACAATCTCACGAAAAATACTTAAACATAATGGTAAAATAGTTCACCACCAGGTTCAAAATCACATATGATACAGAAAACTTCATCACCCCAGAGAAAATGAAATGAGGATACAGAACTGAATAAAGAGACTTACCACTCTAGGATGCATACAAGAGATACAGAGTTTTCTAGAGCACTCCAAAAGAGCTTCAGCCAATATCTTCAGTTTCTGAAAATCTCCTCTAACTCAAAATACCAAAATAAATAGTTGTGCATGAAACAACCCTTCATGCATATGAAATTTCAAGATAAATGCTTTACAGCTGTTAACCATCTTCATTAATATGTTTCTTAGTCATGAAGGAAAGTGTATTGAACCAACCTTGACTTAGTGTAAAGAAGATGCTCATGAGCTGTCATAGTTGAATGTGCTGAGTGGAAGACTGAGGCAACATTGTGGGCTGAAAGTTTATTATAGCTTCAGCAAGATCAACATGACTAGATTATAGTAAGTTAGGCACTCCTGTGTCATTCTCCCCTGGTTGAAAAAGACTTGTCCTTAAGTCATTGTTTGTCTCAGCAATATAATCATGATAAGGACTTAAATCAGCCACATTAAATGTCGAAGATACTCCATAATCTTCTGGTAGCTCGATCTCATAAGCATTCTAGCCAATTCTCTTAAGCACCTTGAATGGACCATTAGCTTTTGGTTTCAATTTTCTAAATTTGCCTGGTGGGAACCTCTCCTTTCTTAGATGAATCCATACCAAATCACCTGCATTAAACTCCATAAGTTTTCTGTGTTTGTTGGCAACTTGACTATACCTCTCATTTTGCTTCTCTATGGTTGCTTTAACATCCTCATGTAGCTTCTTTATTTGCTTGGCTCTCTCATCAGCATCTCCACTAAATTGTTTAGTTGCTAAATAAGGAACCAAATCTAAAGGACCAATAGGATTAGCACCATAAACAACTTCATAAGGACTCTTACCAATGCTATGATGCAAGGAACGATTGTAGGCAAATTCAATTTGTGGAAGAATGAGATCCCATTGCTTGATGTTTTTGCTAACATAACTTCTAAGCAAATTTTCCAAGCTTCTGTTTGTTACCTCAGTTTGCCCATCGATTTGTGGGTGATGTGAGCTGCCAAAATTCAAAGAAGTACTCAGCTTCCTCCATAGAGTTCTCCAAAAATAACTAAGAAATTTTAAATCTCGATCAGATACCATAGTTCTTGGTACACCATGCAATCTCACAATCTCCTTAAAATACAAATCAACGATATGAGATACATCATTTGATTTATTGCAGGGGACAAAGTGAGACATTTTTGAAAATTTGTTGACAACAACCATGATAGAATCCTTGTTCCTTTGAGTTCTTGGCAGTCCCAAAATGAAATCAAGACTCACTTCCTCCCATGGAGTAGTAGGCACTGGAAGTGGAGTGTACAAACCAGAATTTTGACTTCTCATTTTTGCCAAATGGCACACTCGGCATTGCTTCACAAGCCTCTCTACATCTCTGAACATCTTGGGCCAATAGAAATTTGATTGAACAAGAGCTAGAGTCTTGTCCCTACCGAAATGTCCTCCCAAAACACCACCATGAGCTTCAGCTAGAATAACTTGTCTCAATGAACAAAATGAAACACACAAGGCATTAGCTCGAAAAAGAAAACCATCAATGATAGAAAATTGCTGAAAAGAACCTGATTTGCAGTTCTGCCATATTGAACTGAAATCCATGTCATTCTTATAAAGATCTTTGAATGTCTCAAATCTAATTACATTAACTTCCATCGTTGATAATAAAGAATACTTTCTGCTCAAGGCATCAGCAACCACATTCTAAACACCAGATTTATGCTTGATTGTAAAGTTATAAGATTGCAAGAACTCCACCCAAGCTGCATGTCTCTTATTTAGCTTATACTAGTGATTAATGAACTTTAATACCTCATGATATTAAATGGCTTAGTAAGATAAATGGCTTAGTAAGAAGATATTGACTCCAATGAGATAAAGCTCGATAAATGGCATATAACTCCTTATCATAGGTAGAGTATCTCCTTCTTGCATCATTCAACTTCTCGCTAAAAAAGGCAATGGGCTTTCCATCTTAACTCAAAACAACACTAATTCCCACATTAGAGGCATCACATTCAACCTCAAATACCTTGTCAAAGTTAGGTAGCACTAAAGTAGGAGCTTCGGTCACATTTCTTTTTAATAGTTCAAAGGCATCATTAGCCTCACTGGTCCATTTGAATTTGTCACCTTTCAAACATTCAGTGATTGGAGCAATAATAGAGCTAAAACCATTGATGAATCTTCTGTAAAATGAAGTTAAGTCATGGAAACTCCTCACATCATGCAATGATGTGTTGACCAATTAAGAATAGCCTCTACCTTACTTTGATCCATTATGATTCCATCTTTTGAAATAATATATCCCAAAAACACAACAGTAGTTGTAAAGAAATCACACTTCTTTATATTAGCATAAAGTTTTGTTGTCTCAGAATAAGAAAAATCTCTTTAAGATGATTTATATGCTCCTCTTCACTCTTGCTGTATACTAATATGTCATCAAAATAAACTATAACAAAAGTCCCAATGCATGGCTTAAATATATGATTCATAAATCTCATGAAAGTACTAGGAGCATTATATAGCCCAAATGGTATAACCAACCATTTATATAATCCTTCTCTAGTTTTAAATGTTGTTTTTCACTCATCTCCAGGCCTCATTCTTATTTGGTGATAACCACTTCTCAAATCAATTTTAGAGAAAATAGAAGCATCACATAATTGGTTAAGTAAATCATCTAACCTTGGAATGGGAAAACGATAGTCAATTGTGATTTTGTTGATGGCGCGGTTGTCCATACATTCTTCAAGAATTATCTTTTTTCGGCACCAACAAAGCTGGAACCGCACAAGAACTCATGCTCTCCCAAATCAATCCCTTTTCCACTAACTCATTCACTTGCCTTTTAAGTTCTTCATACTCCTTGGGACTCATTCTGTAAGCTGTCTTATTAGGTAAAATAGCCCCCGGAATAAGATCAATGTGATGCTGAATATCTCTTAGAGGTGGAAGGCCATGTGGAATCTCTTTTAGTACAACATCTTAAAACTCCTCTAGGATTGATTTTATAATTGTCGGTGTCTCCTTATGTTGTTCATTTTCCTCTACAACTAATAAAGCCAGAATATGACCACCTCTTTCTATTTCATCCTTGCATTCACCATAGGACATGAAAGCACTAACTTCCTTCTTTTGTGTACTGATTTCAGGAGGTTGCAATGGAGCTAAAATAACCTTTTTTTCATTCACATTAAAAGAATATGTATGTTTGTAGCCATCATACAATACCCTCCTATCATAATGCCAAGGGGTCTACCCAATAATAAATGACAAGCATCAATAGGAGCAACATCACACCATATCTTTATAATACTTGCCAATGGAAAACGGAACTAAACATCTTTTAGTTACCTTGATATCATTCTCTTTTTGCAGCCAGCATAATTGATAAGGATATGGATGAGGGATTATGTCTAACTTCAACTTCTGCATCATCTCCAAAGATACCACATTCTCAAAGCTGCCACTATCGATAATCACCAAACACACCTTGCCATGAGAAGTGCATTTAGTGTGAAACGCGTTCTTTCTCACCCAACTTTCATCCTCAGTCATATAGGACACTTGTAAACTATGTTGTAGCACAATAGACAAACCATGATCAGCATAAGTAACATCTTCCTCATCATCATCATATTTTGGTTTATCCTCGGCTTCATTTTCTTCTTCATCACTATGATCTTCAACCAGCGTAACAATCCTCCTATTTGGACAATCTGAAGCAATATGCCCAAAACCATGACATTTAAAACATTTTTGACCACTTGGCGTAGATAAATTATGTGTTTGTTTACTGCCAGCAGATCCTTTACCCTTGTCTTGCACCTTTGAGACAATCTTGTTTTGGACAATAGACTTGGAATTTCCTCCTTTTATATAGCCTTCTTTTGACCCGTACCAAGAACTCTTTTTAAACTTTTGTTACTTTTCAACTTTTAAAGTTAACTTACTCACATCATTTAATGACCAATATGACTGTAGTTGAACAACTTTAGCAATCTCATATTTTAGACCTCCCAAATATCTTGCAATAGTTTGTTCTTTTGGTTCCATAAACTCTCCTTTTAACATGAGATTATCAAACTCTGCTATGTACTCTTCCACACTAAGATCTTTTTGTTTGAAATCATTGATTTTGAGAAAGATCTCTTGTCTATAATTGTCAGGTAAGTATTTTCTCTTCAGCTTCCTTTTCATTTTCTCCTATGTCACAATTTTACTCTTTCCCTCACATTCTCTTTGCTTCTTCAGATTTTCTCACCAAAAAGCTACATTTCGTCTGAGTTTAAGCACCACAAGATTTATCTTCTTTTGTTCAAGTGGTTCATGAAAATCAAAAATTCTTTCTACTGTATTAAGCCAATCAATAAAGTCATCAACATTAATTTTGCCTTCAAAATCCGGAATATCCAATCTTAGGTTGTATTTGTTCAGCCATTCGTCTTTGACTGCATACCTTACCCGAAATCTTCTCGACTCCCGAGAGTGAGGAGGTGTATCATCATTAGAACTAAACTGTTGGACATCATTTTCATGCTGGTCATTTCTACTTCGAAGTTCTTCGATGATTTCATTCTTCTCTTGTATACTATTCAGCAATCTGCGTAGCTGCAGCTTCAATGATTCAATATCATATTCATGGATACTACCTTCAACGGTAATATCTTTTCCATTCTGTCGTGCTATGATCTCTAGCCTTTAGCTCTGATACCAAACTGATATGATGGGACGATACGGAATGGGTTTTGAGAAAAGAAAAGTCGAGAGAATAACAGTATACGCAAGAATAAAAGTTCTTTCGGACAAAAAAAGAACAATCTCACGAAAAATACTTAAACACAATGGTAAAATAGTTCACCACCAGATTCAAAATCACATAGAAATACAGAAAACTTCACCACCCCAAAGAAAATGAAACGAGGATACAAAACTGAACAAAGAGACTCACCACTCTAAGTCGCATCCAAGAGATACAGAATTTTCTAGAGCACTCCAAGAGAGCTTCAGCCAATATCTTCAGTTTCTGAAAACCTCCTCTAACCCAAAACACCAAAATAAATAATTATGCATGAAACAACCCTTCATGCATAGAAAATTTTGAGATAAATACTTTATAACTGTTAACCACCTTCAGTAATATGTTTCTTAGTCATGAAGGAAAATGCATTGAACCACTTAATGTAAAGAAGATGCTCATGAACTGTCATAGTTGAATATACTGAGTGAAAGACTAAGGCAATATTGTGGACTGAAAATTTATCATAGTTTCAGCAAGATCAATATAAGTAGAGTATAACAAATTAGGCACTTCTACGTCAGCCTGAAACTTCTATATGACATGGAGTTTGAAAGGGCATCTATCCTCTCTTCTCTCCAAAAGAAGAAGTTTGAAAGGGCATCTATCCTCTCTTCTCTCCAAAAGAAGACAGTAATGATTTGGCATGGAGTTGGAATCCTAACACAGCAACGCAACACAAGGAGAAGATAAAAGAGAAGATGGGGTAGCCGACTGCAATTGCAACGTGATTGAAGGGAATGAAAATGCAACCACGAATCAGAACATAAATCGAGCCAAAGAAGGTCGGCTCCGTGGCTGCATCATTACCAGCCGCTTCCCCTTTATGCACAGATAAATAGGATGGCTCTGCAATGTTTACCACCACATTTAGAATGTGACGAATAGCATATGCAAATACCATCAATGTCTGTTGTTGCTACACCCAAGTATAGAGTCGCCACCATTGCGATTCATGCCATGTTGATGGTATTAGAATCCTCATACACCTTTAAAAGAAAAGTAAATCTCTGATTGTCAACACAAGGACACTTGGCATAGATTCACGACGCAGAACATTAACTAAAGCCTCAGTTGCTTCAACAGAGACCTGTTGAACTTGGCAGCAAGCCTCACAATCAGCAAGAAGAGTAATTGATCACGCAGATCACTTGCAAAAAGTCCGACGAACTAAGTTTGTAAATTAGGTTAAAGGATGTATCTCTGGGTGTCTCAGTGAAGCCCAAGACTTGTGATGCCTCTTGAAGAGAGCAGACACCATTTGATAATTTTATTCATGTGCAGAAATTAATTTTGCTCGAGTTGGAACACTGAACTTTGAAGAGCCATCGTCCGATGACTTTGAATCTGATACTTCCATGAAATATGTAGAACTTTTCTGTGCTTCACAAGAGTAATCGTCTAATGTCGCTAAAGTTCGATGCCAGAGCAGAAAGGAACTTACCTGCAAGCAGAAATAAAACACAGAAAATTGGATCCAATTCCCTTTTATCAAAGAAGAAGAATAATGTGGAAACTTACTTCCCAACTGGCCATCAAAGATACGGTGATCAGCAGATAGCTTCAAGCTCATCTTTGTAATGACAGCAGGTTTCTCAACTCCTGAAAAAGAGTACAAAGCTCAATTAAAAAATGCAAGTTTATCAAAGCAAATACTTAATTGAAATGCAGGACATACCATCAATCCCGATGACAGGTTCAACAACTTTGTTACCTTGACCAACAGCAAGAATACAAGCCTGAAAGAATTTGATACAATTTTGTGAAACTTCGCCATCTTAAAAAAAGTCCTGGTAGCAATTTATAAAAATACTTGGGCATG
This sequence comes from Musa beccarii, assembly GCA_024322285.1. NCBI lineage: Eukaryota > Viridiplantae > Streptophyta > Magnoliopsida > Zingiberales > Musaceae > Musa > Musa beccarii. The sequence continues at coordinate 39,758,421 of CM044401.1, forward strand.
ATACAAGAAATTTGTTGAGAACATTTAACATAACATAGAACTTCTATTTTCTTGGCGACATAAATAACATCAAAACTGACAAAAGGGTTCAGTCAAAAAAAGAACCAGCTTAATAGCACATTACCAAGCTAGATCAACAAAGCAGATACAATGCCCAGCATCCAAGTAATACAAGGCAATTCAATATAAACAAGGAAGAGGTTTGACAGCCTACGACAACTGAAATGTGTAAGGCATAAATTGTGCATGATAACAATCAGAACCAACAGCATCAGATACAATTAAGTCTTATGAAATATTGTAGTATTGGAGCTTATGATGCTAATATCGAGTAAGGTCAATTGTTTCCCAAAGTCTACAAAGATGATTATATACTGAAAGTATCAATTCTACAACATGTTAGATCAATTGGTACAGAATTACAACCAATTCAAGAAAGAGCTTACTTACTCCAGATTCAGCTTAGTGATGGTTAGGTCCTGTTGACTCTTCAACCAAATACAAGAATCAAGAGTTCTATGTATAATATATACAGTAAGCCCATTTTAATTTTTCTGTAGAAATTTTGCTATTATTATATTGTTTGTCATTAGGTTATATCTAATGCCCCTGACTTGAGAGTCTTATCTTTGAGTAAAAAGTAGTGTTCAGGTGAAATAGGAATTATGTATGGAAGGCCAAATGTGCACTTACAGAGACTGCCAATATGGCAGCACTGTTTTATGATTTATAAAGTTATGAAGGGTACAGAATCTATAAGAAAAATGAGTAGTTGAAAGAAATCGGGAAAGAAATAAAGCACTGGTTTTCTATATTCCTCGAATGGATAACCTTAATCATGTTTCTATCCGTATAGAAAAGAACATAAGTAGACCTGAAATTGAGGATTGTTCACAGTGAAATAAGAGTGACATGACCAGGGGAAAAAGGAAATTAATCTGGTTTGGTGCCTTATTGCCAATTCACTTTGGATGGTCTGATTGAATTATAGTGAGTGTGCCACTTCAGCAACCACCACAATAAGCCTTACTCCCTGTGGTGCAGAATGCTTAATTTAACCAATGATTACCTCTACAACATCAACCCTTCTGAAAGGGCTCCCATGAGGAACATACTTTCTACTAACATCTCCCATCATTTTCATTATATAATTGAATGTGGTGGCTCTTTTCACCCTTCTTCAAGTTTTGCAGGCTCAGGTTACATGATCAAAGGAGCCACAGGGGTCATCTCTGCTGCTGGCCTTCTGCATGGACTTCAAAGAGCCAAAAGAGAAGGACTCTCCACCATCTCTGAATTAGATCAGATGCCCTGGAGATCAGATGTACCAAGCTTCCTTTTTGATGAATTAATAGATAGATTTCTTTCTTTCAATAAAAATAGGGTTTGCTAGCTCACAGCCAAAATTACACTCTCTTTTGCTGGCTTGTTGATATCACTTTGTTCTGACTCCTATTATATTATGAGTAATTTTTAACTCCCACCTTTAAAATCCTAGTATTTCAGCAGAAGCTACAGCAACCATCTTCTATTTCCTCTTCCAACAACATCTCACTAAAAGCTAAAACAGACTGTAAGAACAATCTTCAGTAGTATCTTAGATACTTCTAACAATTCTACAGTCATCTCGATAGTGCTTATTTGTTCAATCCTGAAATGGAAGAAGTATGTTAAAAAAACACATTCCATGTACACAAAGCTCCTGCAATATGGGTCTAGAATTGCAAAGTAACACCCTTATATACACCAAGGCTCCCCTTCTACATGGAATAAGTATATTACCAATCAAAAAGGCATATAGAAGAAGAATTTCAAGACTAAATTGTAAACCAGCCACATCTTTCCCAGGCCACATTAAATGTTGTTAGAGAAAATTGAGTCATGAAAGCAGAAGAGGACAGAAACATGTCTGGTACCCAAACCGGCGATCCTTGGCTTATAGTAATTAAAGGTCCACTGGGGGCTCTGATGACAATAACAAAAAAATGACTGGATGCAGTAGATTGGAAGAATTATGAGATGATAAAATTGTGTACATAGACTGAGTACTTTAACACTATTGACAGTTTAAACAAGGTCATTTGTCTAAGCCCATTATATATGAGTTACTTAATAAGGCACTTGGATTATGACACATCTATTATCATGTTTCTTTCAATTTGATTGTAGAGAGATTTTACCATAAATGATATACTTTTTGAATGGCGAATTAGGGAGGCTGCAAAATTATATTGGAGCATGTTACAACATTTAAGTTTAAACAGGTTAACTGTTAACATACTGCAAAACCCATGCTTATCTCTAAAATAGGTATCCTATTTTTAAGCCACTGGATTATTCTTGATTACAATAAGCTTAAATACATTAGGAATTCTCAATACCATTTTCTGGTTACTAGCCTGGAAAAAAGTAGATTGTTCTTTATCATCTTTAAGCCAACCTCTTCAAGTTTGTCAACTTAGAATTGTACGATATAATGGTAAATATCAGAAACACATACAGAAGCAAGCATGTCAATTTCTCAGTTAACCTGCATCTATTAAAAATAAATATCTTAAGATCTTTTATTTAATGAATGGAATTGGGTCAAATTATGTTTAACAAAAGACACTTGCAATTTTATTGCTTCTAAGGTGCTGATATTGGGAGTTTATCAAGTAATGAAGAGGAAATGCAGCAAAGGCATACATATAGACATCACAAAAACATTGCAAACAGTCGAAGAGGGAGGGGCATGCAGAGAGACCTGTGGAGGGTTTATAATTGCACAGAAATGGTCCACAGGAAACATTCCAAGATTTGAGATGCTGCAAAAGAAATAAACAATTAAAAATGAAAGTCTAAGAACCTAAAAATATCAGGAAAAAGTAGAAGTAAAATTAAAAAAAATTAGTATGACCATGATATTTTGTACACTCACCTAAAAGTCCCACCTTGGTACTGGTCAGGTTTAAGCTTTCCACCTCGTGCATTCTCAGCCAATTCTTTGACCTAAGATCATTAGAACAAGTAATTGAGAGCTCATGCTTTTTTTGCTTGTTGAAGATAAAATACCAAATGTCTGAGAGAACTTGGAATTTCACAGCAAATGACATGAAAGCACAAAAGATAAATGATGAAAATCTTTATTTAATAAAATCAAATCTGGACTAGACTGGTTCCATTACTTTCATCATCAGTGTATGATGCAAAAGCTAAGATTGGCAAAAGGATTAATAAGTTGTGACTAATATCTTGATATAAAATCAACAACCTCATTGTAGCTTCAGGTATACAATTTAGTAAATATGAATTAATTTTCCAATCTTATTGTCAAGAAAAGCACTAAACCATAAACCATTGAGGTCCTTCAATTAGTTATGATGGTAAGATACCACTGGACATACCAAATAATTTAAAAAGGTAAAACTGTAAAAGCACAAAAAATTCAAAAAAAAATAAAAGATCATAAACTTAAATAAAAGCTAACATGAGAAATTACTCCTCAAGAACCACAATCCATAAGTAATTTTCAAAGAGCATTTAACGAACATGGGTACATAACTGTACCACCATTGAGGTCCATATGATCTGAGATGGCATTATTTCACATGATTAGGTCATTGGAAAGCAAATCAAAATGAATGACCCATTCCTAGGATTTAATGGGGAAATTGGATTCCAAATTCCATTCCCAAAGACAATAAATGAAAATTAATATCTAAATAAAACAGAAATTGAATAGGATAACTAATATACAAATAATATAATATAACAAACTATATACCATAATATATAAAAGTAAAATATTAAATAATGTACTTGCTTGTTTCAAAACTTATTCTGATATATTTGAAATTACATTCCAATTCTAATTTCAATGAAGCAGATGCCACCTTAGTTGATACCGCATAGCAAAACTGTGGAAAAAGAGAATCCTAGTTGGAAGTAAGCTTCCAATCGCAGTTCATAAACAATATTTTGTTTTCTTTATTTCTTGAGAAGCGGGCATACCGAAAAAAAGGTTATTGTTATTATATAACATATTTAAATCCACTGAAACAATTCTTTTAGCCCCTCAGAGAATAACCAAACCAACAAGTTTACCACTAACAATCAGCTATTCACTCTACTCACCCATGAAATAAAATTCAAACAGAATATTGTTTTGTTGAACTCTTTCTAAAAGATGCAAGTTAAATATTGATTCAGGGATTGGGCTCCAAAGATCCAAGCCTCTTTTTTCTAGCCTTTGAATGTTACAAACCAAGGTATGCAATTTTGTACCATACCAGAGTTTCGATAATTCTCTGGTACAATACGATATACCGAATGGTACATTTCAGTATACCGTTCTGTCACGGACAAATTGTAAACGGCTTGTTCGGTGTAATGCTTATGCTCGTCCGTGTCCCTTTTGGTTGGTTATAACTTGTAAAGCTTGTAAAGGGCTTGCCAAAGGCTAAATGCCCCATTTGAGTGAGTTTGGCGGCCATTGTAGGCTTGTACATAAAGTTTGCGTCGAGGGAATACTTGTATTAGAATTCGGTCTGTAGTGGACCAATGTTATACCTTTGTTGTGCAACCGTTCTGAGCTTGTGATATCCATGGTTGGAATTTGCATTGGCTATAATGTGTTTGCTAAAAGAGTGGCTTGCGGATCCCGTGTGAAGCGCTTTCTCTGTCCCGTCTTCTCTTTCGTAGGTCCTAAGGGATTGGAGGAGATTTCGGGGAGGCTGACCTTTGCGGTGATACGCATTGGTGCCGCACGGCTTAGGCAAAACCAGCTAAGTTCGTGACAGATGGTATCAGAGCGGGACAAGCCCACTTAGAAACACTTAGCATGCAAACGTGGGGGACCTAACGAGGCACCACGAGGACAACAAGCTAAGAAGAATTGCGTAGTGCACAAAGGTCGGGATGGCTGAGTTCGAGCAGTGGCTCGACGTTGGCACCCAAACTTGACGGTGCTCGAGGCAAGCGGAGTGCTTTGCAAAGGATGAGACCGTGCAAGGGGGAGTGGGTTGTTCAACGATCGAAAGAGTTGTGCAAAGCTCACAGAGGTGAGGGGAGTTGCAAACTTAAGGAATTCGATACTCATGCAAGGCCTTGCATGCGGACGATAGAATGTCCAAGGCCATCCCAAGGCGACCGAAGGTCGGCGCCATGGAGCATTCAAACTTTCTCTTCGGCATGTGCAGGATACTTTCGTAAGAGGCTGAAGTGTGCAGCAGGTTTAGCATGTTGCTAGACCCAGAGGGGTGCAGTGTGAGCTGTATTGGCGAAGTATCGCAGTCTAGCAAGTGCATTTGCAGAGGAAAAATTCGGCACAATTCGTTCAGCAAAGGCGGAGTAGTCCAAGGGGATGGTGGTCTCCTAAACTTCCAGAGGGAAGGATGCGAAGAGAGAAGTTGCTCCAACGGGGCAGATATCCAGGAGGGATAAGTCCCGATTCTCCAGAAGGAGAATCATGTGCAATGAATCGCACCGGTTGAGGAGTACATCAAGATAAAGCTCGATAGATCAAATAAGCGGCGAGGAGTCGTCGCATGATCTCGCAAGTGGTGATGCGTTGGTGGACGCATAGCGAGATCAAGTGGGGGAGTGACCCAAGGCAACACAAAGCGAAAGCACACTTGGATCCGATATGGAGATTGGACTCAACAGAGGGCTGACCCGTGAAATGGTGGACGTGAGGGCTACCATTGACGCAATGCAAATCGAGAAGCGGAGCAACTTGGGGGATAACTTAGTGATGTACCCAAGCCACATGAAGAGAGTTGGCATAGAAGATAGAACATGGAGCGGAGGCTTGAAGCTTTCCTTAGACAGAGGTCAAGGGCATGGACTCTTGTAGAGACAAGAGTAGGATCATGTCGTTCTATGGGTTCTCTATTCTTATGGAGCAGACTCATCTTGCATGGTGCCAAAGACGAAGGGAACTTCGAGGCATATGCACCTCATCTCGATAAAGCATTTGACAGAGGAACTAAGGCGATACAACTTGCAGTGGTGAAGTTGGTGTTAGAAGGCCTTGGCACGGGGCAAGAGGATGTAGAGGCAGATATTCTTGAAGAATATGCCACAGTGTTGCTATTCGAGTTGCCATGAGAAAAGCAGTGCGTAGCGAAGATTGTGCTAGCAGGGGCAAAGTCCCAGGACCCAGACAATGGTGCACCAATTTCAGCAAAGTCAGGGGACTTTAGAGGAGCTGCTAAGCGATGGACTGTTCTAGAGCTAGGCTTCGTCCGAGTGTGACCCAAGAGTGGGTGGACGAAGGTCGATTGCCAAAGGAGCGAACAGAATCGAAGGTGGCTAAGGCCCTGCAATGTGTTGGCGGAGTCCACACATGGAGATATCGCAGTTCAAGTTCATACCACAGGGATCAGAATGCAAGGAGATGTCACCAGGAGGCGACATGATGCAGCGGATCGTGGTGGAATGGTTCGTGGCAAGTCGACACACACAGTGAGTCCCATGGGGGGACTAGATCATGCAGAGGTATGATCGGGAGCGCGACTGGGAGCTCCATTTCGATGAACAACACGACAAAGCAAGAAGGGCTATGGATTCAAGCAGTGAATGCCATGGTATGCGCAGACGGATCTTCCGTGCGTGCATCGAATGTTGTATTGAATGGAAGTCTTGGATATCAGCTTATGAGGGCTGTGCACTATCGAGGAAGAAGTTTATATGCAAGTACTAGTGAGTCCCATGGAGGGGGACTAGATCATGCAGAGGTATGATCGAAGCGGCTGAAGAGTTGGACTGCTTCAGAGCTCTTACTCGCTTAAGGGAGCCCGGCAAGTCAGAGGACAAGGCCGAGTAAGCGAACGTTGCGACCAATGAAGCTAAGGAGAACAGAAGCGGTGCAAGCCCTACAACATGAATGGCGGTGGCCATACATGGGAGTTGCAGTCTGTCTTTCCAGCGACCAAGTGGAACTGCTCAGAGAACACAGAGATGTCGAAGCAGGTGGTCGAAATAGGGCGAAGAAGCAATGACGAGTCCAGAGGGACTCAGCTACCCAAGATCAATCATCGGTTAGATTAAAGGTGGACTCAGAGGAGTGCCGCAGTGCCACAGAGGCAGATCTACTGATCACGAAGAAGGGATGCAGATGCGAGACAACGGATAGTAGTGCCATAGGCACTGCAGTGCCATGGTACCGCAGAGGCGGGACTTCCGGGGAGTCATCAATCCCTTGCTCTCATAGAGGGAGAGCGCTTGGTCGTGATATGAGCTGTGGAGGAGGAGAATGCTTTGGCAAACTCCATATACCAAGACAAGGCTGAAGGGCAGAAGCCAGAGAACTTCGTAAGACCAGTGTCAACAGACTTTCCATTAAGATAGCCGTGAGTGAAAGACTTCGGGTCGATGCAAGAGTGCATGACCAAGGATCGGAGTGCAAGACGTGTGTCCTGTACCTTTGCTACTTAGAGGAATCGGCGACAGAAATGATGGAGAAGGCGGTACAATCCCAAAGGCGACCAGATCTATCGGAGACTTACTCCAAGTTGGAGTGATAACTTCTTGTATTCCAGAAGTTCAATGGCATTGAGAAGGCGAATCATAGTAGCTGACTCAGCGCAAGAATTGCAAACACTTCAAGTGCTTCGGAAGTGTGAGCTAATTGCAGGCGAAGTCTAGTAACCAGCTCGACGCACGAAGTACAACCTGTCGGAGGCGGGCGAAGTCAAGTAACCTTTGCCTTCTCAATTCTCAAGAGGATGGGCGAAACCGAGTACCCCAGCTCTCTTAGTTATCTAGCAGAGGAGCTCTGCACAAATTTGAAGACCCTTCGAAGAGACTAATGGAAGACAATAGTTGTCAAGTCCTCACCAACGGTGATCAGTGCTACTGAGAGTAGATTGTCCGCTTCATTTCCCAATTGAATGTCAATCGAAAGCGGAAGTGATGCGAGCCTACTTGGGCAAGACAACTAAATGGAAGAAGATTCGATGGGCAAATTTTACGGAGGAAAGACCTGAAAACTTTAAAGGTTGCGAGGTGATGCTCGTTAAAGCTCCAACAAGCATCTATCCAGTTCAAGAGACAAGAAGAATTTGAATACTAGCGCAGATCAACGACGGTCTTTAATCCTTCATCAGATGAATCCGCAAGAACCAAGAAGATCAAGACAACTCGCAACCCCACACCAAAGTCAGAGTCATTGGCGAGTTGAAGCAGCATGGCGGATTAAAGTTCGACGACTCAACAACAACAAGCGGAGAACAAATGGGAGCCAAAGGGCACATCGCAGCAGGAGCAGAAGATCGAAGATCCAACAAAGAAAAGAAGTTACAGCGTCAGCAAAGGCTTTGACGAGGACGTCGAAGGAATAAGTGGAGGAGAATGTCACGGACAAATTGTAAACGGCTTGTTCGGTGTAATGCTTATGCTCGTCCGTGTCCCTTTTGGTTGGTTATAACTTGTAAAGCTTGTAAAGGGCTTGCCAAAGGCTAAATGCCCCATTTGAGTGAGTTTGGCGGCCATTGTAGGCTTGTACATAAAGTTTGCGTCGAGGGAATACTTGTATTAGAATTCGGTCTGTAGTGGACCAATGTTATACCTTTCTTGTGCAACCGTTCTGCGCTTCTGATATCCATGGTTGGAATTTGCATTGGCTATAATGTGTTTGTTAAAAGAGTGGCTTGCGAATCCCGTGTGAAGCGCTTTCTCTGTCTCGTCTTCTTTTTCGTAGGTCCTAAGGGATTGGAGGAGATTTCGAGGAGGCTGACCTTTGCGGTGATACGCATTGGTGCCGCACGGCTTAGGCAAAACCAGCTAAGTTCGTGACAGTTCGGGCGACGTCGACGTCGCATATAAAACAAAAAAGAAAAAACGACGTCGCCTTTGTGACGCGGCGTCGCCTCACTTCTCAGGCGACATCGATGTCGCATGTAAAAAAAAAAAAACGATGTCGCCCGTGCGACGCGACGTCGCCTATGCCATGCCTCGCTTTTCGGGCGACATCAATGTTGCATGTAAAAAAAAAACGTCGCCTCGGGAGTCATTGACTCCCTTCTCTGGCGACGTTGCTCGAGCCTTGACGACGTCGCCCATTTAAAAAAATGATTTTTTTCTATTAAAAGTAAAAAACACGATATTGAGCAATAGCGGGCAGTCTGCGTACCGGTATCCTATCGGACCGGTACGTACCGCCCGTACCGAGCGGTACGATTCGAAATTGCATACCATGTTACAAACATTACAGTGCAAACACTGTGAAAGGAATGTCAGTGGGTTCTTTGAGTAACTCATCACAAGTAAATGATCACAAATGGATTACTGACTACAGGTTCAATATAAGGCCTCTCTGGAAGAGATCCAATTCTCAGAGATTTTTTTATATTCGATGATTTTGGAAATTTTTGACAATTTTTAGTTGTTTCAAGGATGGTTTGTCTTATCGGTCTATACCAATATACCAACTAGCCATCAGTACGATGTGTACCGAGCCGTATCGACATACCAATATGGTATGATGGGACATACCAACATACCGATATATATTGCCCATACCCATCTTCTATTAGTCCGATACATACTACTTGTAGCAAGTGGTATGCTACGGTATAGTGAACCTTGGTTTCAAGACAATTTAGATGATTTTAATTGATTTGAACCAAAATTTGATAATGTTAAAACAAAAATCATCAAAAACATATACTCAAACTCTTTTTCTTAATTAAAGGAAAAAATAACAGGATAATATTAGCAGTATCAGATAATATTACTAATCCACATTTCAGTTCCAGTGGTTTGGGTATATTTCAACCAATTCTGAAAATGACTAAGTCAGGATATGTTGATCCACTTGGATAATCTGGATCGGAAACATAAATATAACATAAACCTCAATTAAATAAAAAGACAGATTGCAACATGGAAACAGAGAATATCAGTTGTGATTCAATTTAATGAACTAGGTCGGATTTTAAGAAAACCCCAAAAACAATAGTTAGGTAAAGCTATTTTGTTCCAATTAGCATGATCTGAATGGCATATCATGCAATTCTTACAATTAGCTGCTTGATTTTATATCAACAGAAAGTTGCTTTACCTCCAAGGATATTGCTGTGAGTGACTTCTGATCTGCATTCCTTATGATCGGAGTCATCAAGCCCTGTAATTCAACAATGTTGATGGTGTAAATTTAACAGTATATCTATAACCATTTTAAAGAAGATAAAGAAGCACCTTCTCAGTTGCAACTGCTACTGATATGTCAATTGAGTCACATAAAGCAGGTTCTCCTTTCTCATCATTCCAGCAAACTGCTCACGATGCATAATCAACAATCTTTCAATCAGATTGAAGATGATACAAATAGCATAACATGAGAATATTTAGCGTAAAAAACTGCTTGAGCAAAGCCACAGAAAGAACTCCCAAAAGAAAGTTGGAAGTTGAGAAATAAAACGATATTCATAGTTATAATGTTTCAATAGGGGCCTCACAAAGTACAAACAAATACAAGTTTTCATACATTTCACATAGTATTTCATACAACACAGTTTACAAATTATTATAAGCAGATAAAGAGAAAGTCAACAAAATGCAACAAATAGCTAAACCATAGGAATATACAATAAGATAAATGAACCATCAAACTGTTTATATGAGTAGAAAAAATTATCTTAAAACAACTAGAAAGGAGATGCAATTTTATTTGCAACTTCTTTGAAAAGAAAAGACCAACATATAGTTACAAGTTGGTGCTGCTTTGTGAAGGGTGTGCTCAGTTTCAAAACCAAAAGACCGACTGCTTTCTCAAAAGATCATATAAAGGTGACCACTTTCCTGCCCTTTTCGACCTTTCAAATTTGAGAAATATCATCTTTCAACAACAAGTAGATTTTGAAGAAAAGCTTATTTACATTCATTAGAACTTATAAAGATGATTTGTCAACCAGGGATATGCTTGATGGCATGCATAAGACATGCTACTGATGAAGAAAAGGATATGATACAGCTAGGTGATGGAAACTCATGTGGCATCTCAAAACAGAGCAAAAGGATCATTCAAAAGATATTCCAAAATACATCATATTAATGTGACAAACTTAATATGATGATACCTACTGTTACAGTTTAAATCAAACTCATTAGAGTAGTGTAAGAATGCTGTCAACATTTTTTGACAATACCGCTGTCACACTGATACCCTTTTCTTTTGCACATGCAAAGGGTGATAAATTTAGTAAAAACACTGAGGCACACATGTTAAACCACACACTGAGGAGAGAAATAACAAAAATAAGGTGGGCAGCGGGCGGACTGTCACGCACTTAGCAAGAATTGCCTAAGTGGTGAGGCACCCTTGCGGCAAGCCACCGACTTAGCTGAAGTTGCCTAAGTCAAGAATCGCCTTTGCGCCCATTTCGATCGGACTTAACTTGGATTGCCTAAGTCTTGAGGCACCCTTGCGACATACGCGTCCGCAAAGGGTCAGCTGAGCTGCAACCTCGTGCAGGTCCCGTAGGACCTGTAAAAAGAGAAGTTGATTAGTTGTTGGAACGAGCGGCGGACAAGTCCCGACGTCTCGCGAAGAGGGAAGCTTTACAAGCAATTGAGCAAGCACTTGGAGTGCAAGAAAGCAGTGAAAGAGAGGAGGAAAACAAGGACTTTAGAGGGGTGAATGAGCAGCTGCAAATCCGCAAACAACTACTCCCCAAGTGCCGGGCGCGAAGGCAAGTTTCCGTCAAGTTGACGTGCAAACTTGTGAAAGTGTTCAACGCCCGACACTATACTGAAGCCCCATCCGACCATGCCACCCGGGGTTCAGGAGTCCTGAGATGGCTGACAAAATTTTCGTGGCCGCGGGCTGCAGAAATCAGCCCGTGGCACACGAAAACGGAGCTGTTTTTGGGTTTCTGGGCAGATGCAGCGAGCGATCGTTCTGCTGCGCTGTAGCTGCTGTTTCCTACATTTTTACAAGGAAAAACACACCAAAACATGGCAAAACAGGCTGCCAAGGATATGTACAAGCATGGGCAAGCGACGAACGGAACATTGAACGAAGTTGCTGCGAGTGTGCGACGATCGTTCGTGACATTCTCCCCCACTTAAGCTGTCGACGCCCTCGTTGACACTCTTTGGTAGATTTTGATAGCTGCTTCTTCATGTCGGAGGGTGTCTTCTAGCTCCCAACCGGCCGGTTTTGGGAAGTTTCGCCACTTCACCAAGTATTCAATCTGTTCACTCCATTGGGTAGTCTTGTCTGCGATCCGCTAAAATGGTTTCAACTCGCTTCGTAGGAAGCTACGGTGGGAGGTTGACGAGTTGAAACGCCTCGAGAAGCATCTTGCGGATCGGAGTGGTAGGCTTTCAAGTTGCTGGCATGGAAAACATTATGAATCTTGAGCCACGCCGGCAGTTGCAACTTGTAAGAAACATTGCCCACCCTACTGATAATTGGGAAGGGGCCATCATACTTGCGCACCAATCTTTTATGCATCTTGTTTCTAAAGAATTGGAGTGACGCTGGTTGGAGCTTCACCAACACCAAATCGCCGACTTTGTATTCCTGGGGTCGCCTTCCCAAGTCTGCCCACTTCTTCATCTTTCTGGCCGCCTTCTCCAAGTAGGCCCGCGCAATATTTGCATTTCGATGCCATTCTTTTGCCAAGTGATATGCGGACGGACTACTCCCTGTATATCCAATGGCCAAAGTATGAGGAGTCGACGGCTGTTGTCCAGTGATGATCTCAAAGGGGCTCTTGTTGGATGCAGAACTCCGCTGCAGGTTGTAGGAGAATTGGGCTATGTCCAACAACTTCACCCAATCTCGTTGGTTGGCACTCACGTAGTGCCGAAGATATTGCTCTAGGAGCGAATTTATTCTCTCAGTTTGGCCATCCGTCTGGGGGTGGAGGCTTGTGGAGAAGTATAGCTTCGATCCCAACAATTTGAACAACTCGGTCCAGAATCGTCCCAGAAATCGAGCATCTCGATCACTTATAATATTGTGCGGGACTCCCCAATACTTCACCACATTCTTCATCATTAGCTTCGTCGCTTCCTTTGCTAAACAGTGTAGGGGTGCGACAATGAAGGTTGCATACTTCGAAAATCGGTCGACCACCACAAGTATCGATCCGAGTCCCCCTACTGTCGGCAAGCTAGATATGAAGTCTAGAGAAATGCTCTCCCACGGCCTTTCTGGTACAGGCAACGGCTCTAAAAGTCTCACCACTTAGTTGCTCCACTTTGTCTTGTTGACAAGTTAGGCACGTCCGAACATATTCCTCCACATCCGTCCCCATATTTGGCCAATAGAAGGCCCTCTCCATGAGAGCCAATGTTTAATGAATACCCGGATGTCCTGCCCAAAGGGAATCATGACACTCCTTCAAAAGCTCACGCCTCAGATTATCCACCCGAGGAACATAAACTCTATTCCCTTTGGTGTAGATGAGTCCCTCCTGGACCCAAAATCGTCGTGCCTTGCCTTCTTGGATCAATTGCATCAAGGTTTCTTGCTTGGGGATCATTTGCAGATCCATCCTTGATTCGGGAAAGGAAGTTGGATTACAACCGACTTGTTTGGCCTCGCCCTCTAGTTGCATAGCATTCACGGCCTCCACTTTTCGACTCAAGGCATCGCTACGACATTTGCTCTTAGGGTTTGTACTCCATTGCCATGTCAAATTCCGCCGGAAGTCCGCCATCGTGCTCTGCTTTGGGAGAGTTTCTTTTGAGTCCGAAAGTAACTCAAAGCGATGTTGTCTATCCTCGTACAAATCGCGATCCGAGAAGGTAGTGTCGCCACACTCGTAGCGATGGATCACCATTTGTCATCTCTTCTTCGTGCACTGAGGATACCGCCGCTCGGTCTCGTTGAGCTTACGGCTTTCATAGGCCACCGGATGGCCCTCCTGCATAAGTACTCCCAATAGCGAAGTCTCAAGCATCTGTATGGACTTGAAGGGCTTCCATAGTCCGGCAATTTGAGCACCTTTGGTTCTTCGAATGGCAGCCTTTAGGTCTTGGAATGCCGCTTCACATTTGTCGGACCATCTCAAGGCTGCTCTTTCTTCAAAGACAACTCTGTTAGTGGAGTTGCGCGCTTCAATACCCCAAAGATAAAGCGTCGATAGTAGTTCACAAACCCAAGGAAGGATCTCGGTTCAGGCACCTTCTTTGGAGTTTGCGACCCACAATTGCTTGCACCTTTGCTTTATCCATCTCGAATGGAACCATCGCCGATCCGATGTCCCAAGAATAAGATCTCTTTTCGAGCAAAGTAGCACTTCTCTCTTTTACGAACAAAGAATTCTCCGAGAACTTTGAAGATTGTTCGGAGGTGTTCAATATGCTCCTCAGTATTCGGGTCAGAGCGGCGATATCGCCCAAGTAGATAACCACAAACTTGTCGAGATACTCCTTGAATAGCTGGTTCATAAGAGTCTGAGAATGTTGGAGCATTGGTTAAGCCGATAGGCATCACCAAGAACTCAAACGCTCCATACCTGGTCACACTGGTAGTCTTCGCTTCATCACCTTCAAAGAATACGCTTTGCAATACCGGCCAGAAGGTCGAGTTTCGAGAAATACTTTGCTTTGCCCAATTGGTCGAACAAGTCCGCAATGAGAGGGATGGGATATTTATTCTTCACAGTCACCTTGTTAAGGGCTCGATAATCGACGCATAGTCGGAGACTCCCATCTTGTTTCTTCCGGAAGAGCTGGAGCTCGAATGGTGCTTTGGAACTACGAATGAGACCACCGCTTAGCAGTTCATCTAATCGCTTTACGAGCTCTGCCAACTCGGGGGGGCATGCGGTATGGTGGTCTCGGCCGAGGCTTCACTCTGGCTCCGGCCAATAAGATGATCCACGCCCACGTGGTGGCGAGTTTTCGGCAACTCGGGTGGCATAACATCTTCGAGAACTCCTTCAGGACATTTGCCACCGCGGCGAGGTTCTTTACGGGCCTCCCATCGAGTGTTTCTAGCTTCATCGCAGCCACAAAGGTTAACTCTCCTTTGCGTACACCCTTCTTCGGTTATACGCCGATAGTTCTTTGGGATCCTGGGTTCCTCTTCGAGTGACGAAACCACACAGGGGTTGTCACCTCCCATTAGACATATGGAGTCTAGGCGGCATCGGCACCAACTTTGCTTTGCATGCATGAACTCCATTCAAGAATCACTTGGAAGTCATCCAATGGCACCGCCATCATGTTTGGCGCCCGCTCCACGATCCGATCTTGATGGGGACTCCTTTGCTAGCCTGAGAGATTCGCTTAGCCTCGAGTTAACCGCCTTCATCCGACTTGGGTTCTTCTCTAAGATTAACCCAAGCCGCTTTGCTTCTCGGTCGGCGATGAAGTTGTGAGTAGCACCCGTGTCCACCATTGCTCGGGTGGTTTGGCCATTGAGTCGATGTTTACGTACATCACTCACCGCTTCTGCTTTTGTTGCCGGCCAGGTTCTCCCCACTTGACCCCCGCAATGCATTCAACAAACGATCGCACCCATTCGGGTCTTGCGACTTCTCATCGTCATTTGCCGGGCTCTGAGCTACTCGAGGCGAGGGCAAGCGCCTTGCCCTTGTCAGCTTAGGGGTTTTGATGGAAGCCGACAAGGCATTGAGTGCCTGTTTTTGCGGGCACTCCCATACACTGTGTGGTCCTCCGCACAAGAAACATCTCCTAGGTTTTGAGGCCCTGCCGTTTGAGTTCGGCCCCTTATGGAAACTCTTCTTTCTTTGTTCACCCCTAGGTTCCTTCCCAGGAGGGTGCCTTGGTTGGTGATTTCCTGTGGACTGCTTCTTCTTCCTCGGGTCCTCTGAAGAAGCAAAGTCGGTAAGCCTTTCTGCGGCTGCAATTGCTCGACCAAATCGGTGACATTAAAGTCGATGAAGTTCCTGTTGAGCCCATGGCTTCAGGCCATCAAGAAAGCTGAACAGCTTATCTTTTTCAGACATATCTTGAATGTCTAACATTAGTGCAGAAAATTGCTTCACATAGTCTCGAATGGAAGTTGTTTGGTGGAGTTGTCTCAACTTCCTCCTTGCGACAAACTCGGTGTTCTCGGGTAGGAATTGAGTTCTCAACTCACGCTTCAAGTCGTCCCATGTGTCCACTCGGCACCAACCTTGCTGAATCTCTTCCCAACGGGTTCTCCACCAAAGCTTTGCATCACCGTTCAAATACATAGTCATTATCGAAACTTTGGTGTCCTCGAGTCCGCCTCGTAGCTCGAAATCTTGTTCCATATCAAACAGGAAATTCTCGAGCTCCTTCAAGCATCTCTAGCACCCCATAACAATGTGGGTCGGGTGCCCTGAAGCTTTGTGTTGGCGCGCGCGCGAGTGTTGCTTCCCCGCATTCAGCGCCCTTGTGAGCATTGCCACTTTGGAAGTGAGTTCCGTCACCATTTCTTGCAAATGTTGCACGAGTCCTTTGTGTCATCCGTCGATCGGTCGACTAAAGCTTCAACCTTGTCGATCCGGGATTGACTTCTTCTTGCGAGCTCTCTACGCCAAGAAGCCTACTTTGGCCTTGGTAGAGTTCATCAAGCTCGCTTCAAGAACATCAAGCGGTTTCCACCGCGTGACCCTCTCTCTATGGCTCTTTCTTCCGGTTGGCGCCAGATTGCGCCTCCTCCGCTCGTGGCGAGCAGCCCACTTCTCGCTACTCATGCTCTTTGCCCGCTCCTCGCGAGCGGCTCTGCAGCGTGAGAGCGAGTTTACACATGCAGCCCTCAGTAGCGTTTGGGGCAACATTCGGCTTGCCCGTCTTGCTCGATTCACCACCCTGTTTTTCGCCATGGCGAGATTACGAAATTTCTTCGTTGCTTGCTCAAATTGCTTACTCCGCTCGATATCTGATGTCACGCACTTAGCAAGAATTGTCTAAGTGGTGAGGCACCCTTACGGCAAGCCACCGACTTAGCTGAAGTTGCCTAAGTCAAGAATCGCCTTTGCGCCCACTTCGATCGGACTTAGCTTGGATTGCCTAAGTCTTGAGGCGCCCTTGCGACATCTGGCGTCCATGAAAGGGTCACCGAGCTGCAACCTCGTCTGCAGTCCGTAGGACTGTAAAAAGAGAAGATTAGTTGTTGGAGCAGCGGCGGACAAGTCCCGACGTCTCGCGAAGAGGAAGCTTTACAAGCAATTGAGCGAGCACTTGGAGTGCAAGAAAGCGAGTGAAAGAGAGGAGGAAAACAAGGACTTTAGAGGGGTGAATGAGCAGCTGCAAGTCCGCAAACAACTACTCCCCAATTGCCGGGCGCGAAGGCAAGTTTCCGTCAAGTTGACGTGCAAACTTGTGAAAGTGTTCAACGCCCGACACTATCTGAAGCCCCATCCGACCATGTGCCACCCGGGGTTCGAGTCTTGAGATGGTGACAAAATTTTTCGTGGCGCGGGCTGCAGAAATCAGCCCGTGGCACGCAGGAGCTGTTTTTGGGTTTCGGGCAGATGCAGCGGCGATCGTTCACTCTTATTTGTATTTGTTGTTTCCTACATTTTTACAAGGAAAAACACACCAAAACATGACAAAACAGGCTGCCAAGGATATGTACGAGCATGGGCAAGCGACGAACGGAATGTTGAACGAAGTTGCTGCGAGTGTGCGATGACCGTTCGTGACAGGACGGGCGGCAATGGACAGTGATCAATGATCGTGATCACATGATGAGGAGACAGAGACGCTCACAATTTGCAAGCTCTAAAAAATCGCAACTTTTAAACTTAAGATTGATATTTTTTCATCGAACCAGGCCACACCTTACGAAATAGGGCAGTCCATGTAATGATTCACACCCGGATCCATATATATTGGTCTATATGAACCAGTCTGGGCAAAATTAAATTCCTTAAAACACACTCAAAATGGACACTAAAAGTCATTTTAGGTATTCATATTTTGTCAAATTTGATAAATACCAGATTTTGTACTAGAAAAGTAGCAGCACTAGATTAGTAAGTCCAAATGTATTTACACTTTGATGAATTCCACCATAGTATTATGTTCTATCATGGTTTGGCACTTTGGATACCAGACTTGTGTCGATCCCCGACTGGAACAATACAAGCCCCATATGTGCTGTATCGACACATGATATGCAAGCTCGTGTTGTGGAATCTTATATAAGGTTTGACACTTTAGACACCAGACTTGTGTCAATCCCTGACTGGAA
This sequence comes from Musa beccarii, assembly GCA_024322285.1. NCBI lineage: Eukaryota > Viridiplantae > Streptophyta > Magnoliopsida > Zingiberales > Musaceae > Musa > Musa beccarii. Next base: position 39,776,554 of record CM044401.1, read on the forward strand.
CAATACAAGTCCTGTATGTGGTATATTGGCACATGGTATGGAAGCTCGTGCTGTGGAATTTTTTATAAGATTCGAGTACACAAGGTGTTGGGATTCATGTGCCGCAGTCTGTGTATCACCCATTGTGTACTGATCCGGGAGAAATGTAGAAACTTATGTTCATGCTTAAAGGAGTTTGATTTATTGAAATACAGTTACTCGAGAACAGAATTGGTCCATAAGATTTATTATACAGAGATGTATTGAGGTAATTAGATCCCATGTTATTCCCATCTTTCATATCTGTTCTTTCAGCTATTATAATACCTATCTTATAGAAGTTTCATGATAATGGGACTACAATAAACTTAGTAAAAGACCAAATTGAGAAGAAAAATGAAGTTTTATTACATAAAAAGGTGTTTACAAAATATAATAATGTTGTTACGATTAGTCATGCTCTAATCACCTGCTCACCTAAAGCCATGATGCACTATTATGTATGTCATGTGGTGACACAGTGCAAATTCCTAAATCAACCATTTAGGAAATATCATTTCAAAGAGTATGTGACAAAAACCAATATAATTACCAAGTAGAAATTTCTATTTACCTTTAATGATTCAAAAGAAGGTCATCTAAACCAATAGAATACTTATGGATGACACTTGCATTAACAAAATTAGCTGTATAATACATGTAGCAGTGTAAAACTTATGTGTTTTAATGATACAAAAGTTGTTGGTCAACTAACAGTCACATCTCCAAACTGATGACATCTTCTTACCTTCAGCAAATTGAATAGTGCAACTGTTCCATCAATCTATTCATCAAGCATGCCAGGCTCACATGAAAAATAGATAAATAAAGAGGGAAGGGATTTCAAGTCCATTATTTAGAACACAAAATCAAAAGCAGCAATAGCTGACTTTTCAATTCACATTAAGTTGGATGGCTCAACTGAGGATAGCTTTTTAAAATTTTGATCCATTAAAGAATATTTTCACATTTATGTATAAGGAAAATAACAAGTTATATGCAATGGTATTCTCTTATCAGATGACCGAATTCAGATTTCAAACTTGAGGATCTTATACAAGTACAGATGGTTCAAACTCTTACCATTTACTTCAGGTACATTTCTCAATGCAAGTGCAACAGCTTTAATGACAATGTCATTTACTGAGACTTTGACATTATATTGCTCTGCATGTTGAGACAAAAAGTACTTATATTTATCAACCAAAAAAGCAGTATATCTCGAATACACTTAATGAGAATGGATATGGTTGCCAACCTTTAAGTTCCTTTCTGAAAGCAAGTAAAGGGTCCAATATGACATCTGAAAACATGTTAAACATATAATTACAATTAAAAGGTATGAGAAATGCTAATTGAAGAATGAATATCCACCTGAGGACAGATATAAATGTGGAATGTGTTGTTTTGATTCCAGCAATCGTTTTGCAATAACCTACATAAAACCATATCCGCCAAGATCATCAAAGGTGTAGATGAAAGAAAGTTAACATGGTAAAATAACAGTACAAATTCCAAAAATTGTAGGTTTGATGTTAATTACAATGAACCAAAGCTCATAATTTCCAAGTGTAGTATCATTCAAATTTGTACATGTAGTGTAATTCAAGTGTAGTTCCAAATATGGCACCATTCATATGAGTCATTATATACCATGGAAATGGTGAAATTGCAGGACAGTATACACTTGTGCCAGTTCAACTCATGCCTACCTTACATATATACATGCAACAGAATACAGTACATCATATTACTACAGAGGATATAGCACATAATACCAATGCGGGCATGCTCACAAAGCATGGCTCAATACAAACTGCTCTAGCCACTAGTAGACAGACACCAAACATGATGTAAGTGCCAAAGTAAGAGTCAACATATCTCAAGTGTAACACTTGAAACATATTCTGAGAACCAAAAGAAAGAAGGCTTGGTGGCAAAACACGATGGTCTACATCATTTACATGGCCAAAAGCCACATACTAAGGGCAAACTGAACCAAGCGAGTCCATTCAAATGGATTTGAAAGTTAGAACTATTGTCTTTCTTATGTGGCTTAAAAGCCTTGTGCCTTTTCACCGACTGCCAGTGACTTCATCTACACTTGTAGGAACACTTCAATCCTCATTTCCATTTATCTTTTTTTCTAATTCTATGATGAATGGTTGTGGCAGTCAAATCTCTGATGATGGCATTATCAATGCAATGGTTAGAGTATCCCAAGGCTTTTTCTTTACAAATTCAACATACAAGAAATCTAAATGATTGAACTGATGTTGTCAGCTAGCTTTTTAACAGGAATGCCACATTAATGTTGCATTGGGCCCTTGAGTTAATAAAATGCACAACAGTGGCATCAAAGATAGAGAAAACAAAAAACATAGAAAAGCTACAATTGTACAACACAATTATGTGAAAAATGCCCATTTTTTCGTTTGTTTCATCACAACAGTTCTTTGAGACCACAACTATCCCTAAGATACCCTAAAGTGCACTCGACACCATTTTTAACTTTACCAGCACCAGTAAAGAGAACTGGAAGGCTATGTTCATGCAGAAGTTAGAAGTGATCGGTTGGCTATTAGTGATTGCTCAGCTATTAAGTTCAGCAATCAAAATGCCTACAATGCTGAAACCATTTCCTCATTCCAAAATTACAATTTAGAAGCAATAGTATTACAGCTTTTGAATTTCTTGGTCTTCAGATCTAGAAGATTTCTGCAGATCAGTGATGTTGCAGGTAATTCCCAGAAAATTTTTATAAAAAACAAATACCCCAAGGAACTCCTAAAATAAAAAACTACATAAGGACTCATTGTAGACTCAATGACACTAATTTAGCACAAATTAATTTTACTAATCTTAAGATAAATGTAACTTGAGCCAAAATGATGCAAGCATAACGAGCACCAAACTGGTCACTAATCAGCATGAGATGTTCTGACACAAAGCAATTCTTGCATGGTGAAGATTTAACAATAACTGAAGGAAATTCCAAGGTGTCAATAAATAGTATGGACATAGTTATGATTTGCTGAAGAAATAACTTACTACGAAAAATTATCAAGTATTATCTGACATCCATCATAGGAAGGAGGCAAACCTAAAAGTCATGGTTATGGAAATCTGCAGGCAGTGATTAACAACACAGTCACGACCATTAAGTTAAATGCAGAGTTCTCAATTTCAATGTGTACCGCCCGGTACGAGTGGTACGCATTGGTCTGAGAGGATACTGATACGCGAACCACCCTCTACCGGGTGGTACCAATGTTTTGACCCTGTATCGAGCAATACATGGTCTGTATTGGATGGTAACAGTCGAAATCCGACCATTACCGAGGTGTATCGGTTGGTACACCCCGGATTTTGACCGTTACCGAGGTGTACCGATCGGTATGTCTCGGATTTTGACCGTTACTGAGGCAAACAGGTCGGTACGCTCCGGTATTTTTGGACCATTATGTACAAGGCTCGATACATCGGTATGGACCAAAATTGAGAACCTTGGTTAAATATACCTTACAGCACAGATTTTGGTAACAGTTCTTTAATTTACTGATTATGGTACCCAGTTTTGACCAAACATTCAGCTATACGACTGGAATATAGGGGCAATTTTCACCTCAGCCTTACACAGTAAGCCAGCTAACCTGGTTTATTTAGTAGGCCCAGGCTGGACCGATCTAAAAATTCCATCTTTAGGCCTCAAAACCCATCGTCATGCTCATGTGCAACTTTGCTCCTATATGGAGAAGATAAAGTGGAGTTCTTCACCAAGGAAAAGGAAGAAGAAAAGTTCAGAGTATTTTATATTCTTTTCCCATTTTTTATTTTTTTTCTCAATGATATCGACTGGAGTGGTGTGCTATACTGGTCTATATAACGAACCCATGATGGTCCAGGCGTTGGCTGGTATCCACTACTGTCTGGTATTTAAAATATAGTGTGCAGGTGAAAGAACCTTGAATGAAATACTAAATATAAGATTTACTTCCATAATGCCAAAATATATCATATCAGTATAAAAACAATTCTTCTGCAAGTTCTATAAGAAAATCAATTACCAGAATTTCACACTCCGAAGTAGCATTTACTAGAAAAAGGTATGTTCCTCTAAACAAACACAACACTTACCTTACGAATCTGACTGTTTGGAAAATCTTCATGAGTGTCTGTATCATGTAAAGGGACTGCAGACTGAGACAACTGATGAACAGTTGGCTTCAAGGTACTTGTTGATGCAGCTACCGGCTCTTGATCTGATTTGTGAGCTCCTGTAGACTGCACTCCAGACTTAATTGCTGCAAGTACATCCCCCTTCAAAAGAGTTCCATGAGGTCCTGATGCCCATAGTGAAGATGGTTCTAAACCATGCTGTGCAATTAGCAACTTTGCTGACGGGCTGATTCTGCTGAAATTTGCTTTTGGAATGCTCACTTTGTGTTCTGCAGAGTCAGTCCATTCCTTGGTTGATTCTTCGCCTTTGTCCTCGAATCCTTTGCATATATCAGCTGGTATGCTTTTAACATCATCTGGATTTTCAACCTTGAAAATAACAATGTTAGAAGACTCATCAACTAAACCTTCATTTAGACGATGTTGAGCAAGTACCAAGCATGGGATCAAGAAAAAGATAACTGTCATCTAATAAAAATATTCTTAAAAATTCATAGAATAAAATAGATAACCCCATGGCCAACACTAAATGTTGAATTGGTTTATTTGTGTGAAACATCATACCGTAATTGCAATTGGTTGTCCCACAAGCACATCCTTTGAACCTTCAGGTGCTAATATCTTGGCCAAAAACCTACAGAGCATAATGCAACATAAAATCTGCATGGATAGAAGTTCTGCAAATATGCTCATTGACTTTGCATCAATTTTTTTTGTCACTACTATCATCAGCGAAATTGTGTGTACACAATTTAAAAAGAATATCTATTTTAAGCAACAGGTACAAAGCACAGTAATATAAAGTTGAAATTTGAAGTATCAAAGAAACTCTATCAAAAACTATCTCAAAGAGATGCATGGCTAGCATGCCCTAACTGGGTCCTCGACTGGAATCACACGGAACCCTTCCTTCTCTTGTCCTATGTTGGTTAATGGTGTAAAGAAATATTGGGCTGTGGCTTATGGTCAGGCTTAAACAATTTTGAGAAAAAGGATTTATCAGGTTCAGAGCTCCACCAATGGCAGACAATTCTAGCTAGGTTCAAGTCAAAAGAAGAGAACCACATAGAGGAATGTCACATTCATACCAACAAACAGATGAACACATATAGCAATGCCATGTTATTTTGACAGATTCCTTAAGCTGGAAAGAAGGCATAGAGGAATGCCACATCATGTTGCCAAATAGGGAAGAAAACTTGGAGAATAGAACCATACTAGTATCAAGGTAGACAAGACAACAAACAACATAAGACTCGATATCATTGCAAATAGAAGAATTTCTATAAGGGAAAATGCGAATTTTTCAACCAGACAAGGCCTGAATTTTGCTTGCAGGAATGCAAATCACAATAGTCAAAGCATGGTCTGCAATACCGAATAATACCGCCTGGTACGGGCGGTACGTACCAATCTGATAGAATACCGGTACGCGGACCGCTCGCTATTGGTCAGTACAATATTTTTATAAAAAAATCATTTTTTTTTAATATGGACATCACCTCCTCCTCGAGCAACGCCGCCGAGGCGACTTCTCGGGGGACGTTGCCGAGGCGACGTCGCCGAGAAGGAAGGTGATGTCTCCCGAGGCGACTTCACACGAGCGACGTCGTTTTTGTATTTTTTTAATAAAAAAATCTTTTTTTTTTACTTCTCTCGACAACGTCACCTCGGCGACGTCGCCCGAGAAAGGAGGCGACGTCGCCCGTTGACTTCTCAAGCTTCTCCCGAGGCGACGTCGCTTGGGAAAAAATATATATATAATTTTATATATAATATTTATTTATATATATAATATTTATAATTATAAATATATATACCGAACGGTATGCTAAAATGTACCGTTTGATATACGGTACCATACCATACCGGAGAAGTGTTGAAATTCTGATACGGTACGGTATTGTAGACATTGAGTCAAAGGACATAGTGGTTAGACAATAATATTTTTTTATGACCAAGCATCAAGGTGCCACACGTTATTACATTATCTCTAATACTATGATTTTATTGTCATCTCACACATCCACCTGAATATTTTCATCTCGGTGCCATTAACTCATAGTAGGTGGATGTTATTTTTTAGCTGTCAACATTCTGATCCAAAAAAACAAAACTAACTTTAAAACTATATATTTCTTTAATCCAAATATGATCACAAAAGACTCTTAATGCCCCTCTCTATTTTAGCTATCATGATCTAACTCTATGAACAATATCTTCGCTGATTCCCCCTCTTGAATGATAGATCAAATATATTTAAATTTTCAATTTCAGGGAATTTCTAATCCATCTATTTTTAAAATACCATTGGTTCTTTCCTTAACATTCCTAAAGTTGCATTGGACATTCATTCCTAACCTTGTTTAACTAAAACTTTAGTATTCTTAGGTTTGTTCCCATAAACTTAAACCTAGATGCAACAAGGCCATCGTCAATAGGGTATATCATCAAAGAACAACATGAACCATGAAAACTTATCACAAATAAGCTTAATAACTTTGTTCATTACTAGTGCTAAACACTCTTTTTATCCATTAGAGACTGATCCAACGTATATATCATTTAATACTTTTATATAACCACTAAATAACCCTTTTCTTTCTATAACATTGTGCTATATTTCTGCAAATCTGACAGTCCTTTTCTTAGTCATTGTACATTAGCAAGTTTATAACCACTAAATATTTCTATATACTTTTTAATACTTTTATCTAAACCTTTTTTCTTTCTACAACATCATCCTATATTTCTTTCTACTCTTTATGCATTTCAATTAATTATCTCAACAAATAAATGTTGTTTGTTTAAACATCCAGATATAATTGAACAAAGTTATGGAGATACTCATCTCATATCTAGTCCTCACTCAGCTGTCCTCTCACATAGTATCAGAGAATTGCTTATTAACTTAGCTTGTCACAGATAGGTATTGCAAAAGAAGAAAGAGCACAAACTTGCTGGATGCTAGTAATTTGTGCCCAAGAAGAAAAAACTTAAACTAGTTCAAAACTCTCAATCCAACTATTGTAGTATTTCTGGAAGTCTTAACCTACATGCATATCAAGCTACTAAGTACTAACACTGCATACAAATAGAACTTTATCCTTTTTTTTGTAATAAAAGAACTTTAAGTGCAATTGTGAAAAACAGCATATAAAAATTATAACATCATTTGCTTGACAATAAATTGGGATATTACCCCTCCTCAAGGCTTTCAAATTCAAGAGTTGCTTTATCTGTCTCTATTTCACATAAAACATCACCTACTTCAATCTGCATAAAAGATATAAGTTATTAGAATGAATCCGTCAAAGCAGTGGCAGGACAAACTAACAATTATCATAATATGATAGGCTCCTTAATAATTTTGTAAATATGGCATCTCTAACCTTATCACCTTCGTTTTTCCTCCACCTTGCAATATTACCTTGATTCTGAGAAAATCAGATTGAATCCTATCAATCCTCCTATCATATTCTTAAGTATAAAAAATATACATGGGACTGTATACATTCAAACAAGTGAAAATCTTTTCATGCATTATTCACCATTGTAGGGGAGAGTGCTGGCATTCCAAGCAACATATGTGAAGGAAGTCCTGCATCAATAAAAATGATTAAATAAGAAGTATTTAAATTAGCCCCATGAGGTCCTATTGATTTACCTATCAATTCAAAAGGTAATGGTGAATGGATCAGCTGAACATCCCTCTCAAATTCCTTGTATAATTCATACTATTTGAGCATCTTCAAAATCTAAAGCAATAACCAAAAATACTTTACGAAGAGAGGTCATTCATTTGGGATGAGATGAGATATGAAAAGTTAAAGTGGGAGGATAAAATTTCCATTCAGTAAGCTCCCTGATTAATACCAGGGATCAACTAGATTCAGTTAGGCTGCCATTTAAGAAACAAAATGAGAGCTCTTTGAGCTTCAAAATTTATAGTTCAAGGACATAACTATTATGACTCAGTAGATAGAAGGTAACTCAAACAAAGGCATCCAACAGCCTATTGTACCTGTGGGAACATCATAAACCAAAATGAAAACCATCACAAGTAACCCAAGAGTACTCACCTTATCTTATTTTTCTGCCTTGTTTTGTTTAAGAAGCACTATTTACTTGGAGAAGGGAATAGGGAAGTGCTTACGAGCTCATAAGTTTGAACCATAAATATTGTTGTCCAATCCAATCATAACTTACTAGCAAGAAGGATTCAAATATCAATTTGTAACTTATACTGATCAAAATTGTACCAAAACTGATATTGGCTCATATTGTGTGTCAGTTTGGATCTGTACAAGCCGACATCAGTACCAAAATGGTCCTTTTTCTACATATTAGATCCCCATTTTTGTAATGAGAAAGCCAAATGTCCAAAGATATCTGTAGCCAACTTGTATTGAGGAGGATTTCCAGTGCTGCTGCTGTTCTTGCATACCAACTTAGCTGCCCGGTGACCCAATGCATAGTAATCAGTGCACCATAGGTTGACCCAAGCCAGTCCTCCTGTACTAAGGTTGCCTTGTTGTAGTTCTCTTAAAACTAATACTAGATAGGAACCAAACTATTTAACTACGTTCTAAACCCAAATCACATACATGTTAGTCAGATTTTCTTCCCGTGTACATATAACTTTTAGATGCTACTTTTGATTCTTATCTGACATATGTTTCAATTTGGTGTTTTATTGTTTTCTAGATTAAAATCAATTTATTCTATATATTGACCAACACTTACATGCACTGATAGCAGCATCATGGCATCATCTAAAATAATAAGTGGATCATGTTGAGTCATAATGCATGTCAACAATATATTTATGTGACATCCAACTAACTAACACAACAATATAAATGTAAAATCAACAAGGTAGTATCAGTATAGAGTAGTTCCATTTTGTAAAATAAGCATATACTCTATCCTGTAAGAGCATGTCTACATTGAATTTCCACAAGAAGTCTGTTGTGTAACACCTGAAGATGCTGACAAGTCTGCTAAGATTCAATTGAACTATAGAAATCAGTTAAGATGCAACTAATTTCTAGAGAATAAAAAATTTTATATCATGATAAAGTTCATAAAGATTCCAACCTCGAATCCTATGGCTGATTAACAATCCCATTATGATCCATCTTATAAACAAATTATATTTTGGTAAAAGTCGGATTCAACTCCCAACTAACAACTACTTTGTTACAGTTATATAGTGTTTAGTTGAACTTCTAATAAAAATTAAAGTATATCATTTCTTTCATAAATACATAGAACAACAAATATCATTTCTTTCATAAATATCATTCTTTCCGATCCGATGCCGCCCTCCCTCGATGATCCCGATCCAGAAGGCAACAAAGAGGCGGCGGCTCGGCTTCTTCTTCGCCATGTTCTTCGTCGAAAGCCGGAGACACCTGTGGCCTTCGCTGCGTTCTTTGCCGAAGGGCAAGACGCCTACGGCTTTCACTGCATTCCTCGCCGAAGGCCAGAGACGCCTGCGGCCTTCACCACGTTCTTCGCCGAAAGCCGAAGGCCAAAGGCATCTACGGCGTTCGACACATTCTTCGAATGTCGTAGATAAGGAAAACACCAATCTTCTCCTCGTCTAACGCGACGAGAAGAAAAGGAGGTGACTAGTCTTCTCATTTAATGCGATGAGGAGAAGAAAAGGAGGCGACATCGCCAACGCAACATACGCCTCCTTTTTTATATTATTTTTATATTTTTATATATTGAGATATATATATATATATATACATATCGAGCGGTACACCCTAACGTTCCACTTGATATGCCTGTACCATATCATACTGAGCAAAGCTTGAAACACCGGTACGATACAAAATTATGCACCTTGGATAAAACTGTAATATGCATAGATATTAGTATATGATAAGCTTCAGAAGTTCAAATATATCAACTTATCAAGAAGGATATTAGGGCAATAAACAAAGAAGCAGTACCTGCAGATGAGAACAAATGAACTTGAACAAGCAACTGTGTCAAAAAAGAAAAGAAAACATAATTAAGGGCCCAAATCAGATGATGAACTTGTACATATATCACAGCACGACTAACCTTTTTAGATAAAACATATAAAGAGCCACCACTGGGAGATGATAATGCACAATTCCTATAGATAAGTGTATTTAAAAAGCGTAAGAACAGGAAAAAAAAAAAAACTAAGGTACCAAAATTTTAATGTTCATTGCAATGCTTTCCTTTACAACCAAACATTTTAAAGTATACAATGAAGAATGAACTAACTACCAAGATCGTTGAAAATTGCAAATAATGTCTCTCTAGAAAGGAACACAACACTAATATGCCAATACCCATCAGTGTTTGAGACAGATATACTAAACAAAAAAAACTAACTTTAACAAATACTTTGCTTTATCAATATTACATGCAAGGATTGTCATTTCAAGTACCGGACCTGTTTCGATGAACTGGCCGGACTGGTATATACAGTTGTGTGTTGTGTGTTAGTACACCAGCGTTTCAGAGAGCAAGAAAAAGAAGAAGAGGAAGAGGGTGGAGGAAGAGGAGAAAGAGGAAGGAAGAAGGAGAGGCAATGAAGGAAGAGGAGGAAGAAGAGGAAGCAGTGGAGGAGGAAGAAGATGAAGGGAGAAGAAGAAGCATTGGAGTAGAAGAGAAGGAAGAAGAGGAGGAGGATAAGAGGTGGGAGTGCACCTAGGAGATAGATACTAGCGAATGGCAGCAGCAACAACATCGAGCAGTGACGACGTCAAACAGCAACAGCATCACAAGATGATGGCAGCGGTGAGAAGAAGGCTCAAAAAGTAGCGAAGGCATCAGCATTGCAAGACAAGGGGTCGCGCTTGTGAGCCCTAGTTGATATTTTAGGGTTTTTTTTAATTACTGAGTTGGACGGCTCATCATTGTTTTAGATTTCATTTTTATTATTTCATGAGTTGGATCGAAATGCCCGAAATGGGGGTGGTCCGCATACCAATCCATGCCCGGACCAAGTACATACCGCCCATTTCATACCATTTTGAGATGTCCTTGATTATATGAACTACCCACAATGGTAAACATCAAGTCGTATGTCTCAATTAATTGGGGTGAGCCACATGGCTTTTGTCTAACCATTGAGCTTTGTTTAAATGTGGTGAACATGCTCAAACTCAATAGCCACAAAAATCCTTTTCCCTATTGTTGCCAGTGAAGACATCTCCTCTACCTCTCCTTAAGCCACTCATTTGCACTAACTCACCTCCCTTTATTAGTGAATCTACATGTCCTTTGGCCATGTCTAAGATACCATTAAGTCTTCCTTCAAGATATTTTATATCAATACCGCCCCTAATTTTTAACAAATGCAAATTTTTCTTGTGCAACCACTTTTGGCTAAACAAGTTTTTTTTTTCTATAATACCACATATCTATACATATGCATATCACAATTTGCAACATTCACATCCCTATGACACTAACACTTTCGATATGTTTGTTTCATTCTCCCAAATATTCTTGCATGCAAACCATACCCACACAACTTTCTTAATCTAAAGAACACTAAACAAACACAACATCACAAATTACCCTATCTACCTCAATCATTCCACTTCAGATCTATAAACAATATTTGCTTATAATTCCATTCAGATCAATTACGGTCTCATTAACCATTTCATAAAGGTAACAGCTTCTTTGCTTGAGGAATAAAAATACCTACAAACTAGCAGCTATGAATATATTATGCTAAACTAACTATCATTATTGCAAGAAAGAAAGATCTCGCATATGCAAGAAATTTACATGCTCTCAAGTTTGAAATTAAGTGAACTTCTGTGGAAAAACAAAAGGTCCATTTAGAAAATTTCATCACAATAAAAGAGATCATACAAGAACTAGCCCATACGTATATATATCAAAAATAGAACTCTAAAGCATCAAGAAGATTTAAAATGACCATAAAACATCATATCATAATCAAGATCATGGTTTAACGTACTGCCTGATATGGTAGCACCGTAGCAGTATGTATTGGTTCTTCAGCTGACTCATTCATGAACCAACCCACTTTGGATGGTCCATTGTTAGGGGGACAGATAGGGTGGCACACGTCTTGTATCGCTCGACATGGTCGAAAATTGACCATTACCAATTAATAGGGATCAATAACAGTCGAATTTTGTCCATATCAGTCTCCTCTCGGGTCAAACAAGGTCCCAATGATCAAATCGATCATTAGGTCCTGTTTTGACCCTTTAAATCCTCCTCATTCTCATTCTCACTCATTCAAATTTTCATCCAAAATTTATATTCATTTATGGCGTAAATACACTGTATTCTTATCTAAATATGAATTATATACCGATAAATTAGAAGAGAAAATTACTCAAATATTTTTGTTTTAATTTCAAGCTATTTTTCGGCCCTTTTTTCAGAGTTCTGATATGTACCAGCAATCGATACAGACGACCGACATGAGATGGCATTCCTTGATCAAGATAATCAAGTCAGAAAATAGGTAGCCTCCATAGCACCCATGGAAGCAATAATGGCATCATTTCCGCATCTTACATCAGGCCATTTCTACATCTTTGGAAGAGAATTAACTAGGTATGAACGACCTTGTGGGTATTTTAGAAGCCACATCTCAAGGCAATCATCAGATATCATTGGTAATTGGTTAGCAAAAGATAGAATGCCTATTGCCTATAACTTTAAAAGGACCAAAATTACTCTCAACAAAAAGCTCATTAAAGTAGCCACATTAGTGACTAACTGTCACTAACTATTTGTGCCACAAAGCTGTGGTCAGCCAAGCAATCCTGCGCACCTTACCAAATACATAAACTACTCTGTCCATTTCAGTAGGCAATATATGATGCTCTCTCTCAATGTGCACAGAAGGGTTTTCACAAGAAAATTTTCCAAGTAACAATCAAGTAAAACTATAGTTTGTTCAATAGCAAACATTATGTTAAAAAAATGCAACATAGCTATCAAGAGATTATCTACATTATTCAAGTTTTAAAAAATATATAGTAGATAAGGCCATGTGATATTAATAAAGAAGGCAAGTATAGTTTAGTGGATGAATGTGCATACCTTGGATATTTACTACTACCAATACCAAAAAGGGAAGCACTTCGTGCCCATGACAAACTACAAATGAAACAGTGGAAACAAAAAGCAACAAATAGTTACGAATTTATGTCAATAAGCTAAGGACAAAATAGTCACATAAGAAGACCAATTTAAATGGCTCCATTGATCAAGAGAAGTACTGTTAAGAACAAAATGCTTAAATACATATGAAAAAAACCTTTATCACAAACATATATACATAATAACTTTGGCAGCCATATCTTTTGTACAAGTGCATTTACCAAGCAAAAATAAGAAACAAGGACATGAATTATAACAAAGATATTAATATTATGAAGAATAAGATTGATATGAAAAATAAATGATGAAAAAATCCAATAAAACATTGAAGGATTTATGCAATATCAACAGATAAACAAATGTTGCCTGAAGCGTGATAATGAAACATATCCTTTTTAAACTTGAATTTCAGCCAACTGCCAAATTATCTCCAAAAAAAGTGCTAAACCAACTAGCATTATCCTAATTATCAAATTTGATTTTTCATTCTAAAGCCTCGAGCTTTAGTCAACATACAAATATGGACAATCCATAATTTATTAAAAACAACCACTCGATCTAGAAATTTGGGCTACACGGAGACTACACCAGATTGCACACCAAGGATGAACTACACTCCTAAGTATCTGAATATCAAGCTATATACAGGTTTGAGGAACTATATTTAACCAAACTCGAAGCTGACTGACTAACTCTTTCAGTGGTACAAGTACATGGGAATTTATCAACTTGGTGTTGAATTCAGAATAATTCTCTACTCCTAAATGCAACAAAATCACTCTAACATAAAATATGCAAAATGTTAACCACGTTGTAGTTGACCTTCTAATCATAAGAAAGCAATGATGCATAAATTTTACTACATGTTACTTCGTCCTCGTAAACCTTAAATCCAGCTATATATGCTCCCCTTTTTTTTCAGTGGCCAAAACTTAATCAATTCCTATGGCAACCTGCTGAAGATGAAATCAAAAACCAAGCTTATCTTCCTGCCATCTTAATAAATCAAATTTAAATTACCAACTAGACCAGCCAAACAAACAACATCAACAAGAACTGCAACTAGTCCCAATCCACTTCTAATAAGGAGATGCCAAGCCATCTCCAAATTGCATTATTAGTGAATATTCGCTTTCAATTTAAATCACATGCAAAGAGGCACTCAAGAGGATTTCAAAATTCTCTTCCATTTAGGTCTTCCACTTTTTGCCCTTCAAGATGTAGTTGGAATATGACAAATATGGACCTTGACATCCCTTAATTTCTGTAATTTCTCTTACACCATATGTTACCACTTCAAGATCCATAAAACGAAGACTCATAACACAACAACTGAATCACTCTAGATAAACAAAACTTACGAGTTTCACATGCCTACAAGAGGTCATAAATCAAAGCATGAAATGCCATAGAAAGAGTTTACTATTGATTATTAATACAAATACAATTGTCAATGATGAAAAGAAAAAAGTGAGATTGAATGCCACCTACCCCAAGAGAAGTGAACGAAAATTTGCCATGAGCTTTTCTTGAAGGATGTTAAGTCCTCCTCTTCTACCTAAAAGAACAAAATCAGACGCAGATGATGATTAAAAACCGAGAAGACAGATGCCAAGTGCTCCATGTCCTCGATACATTAATGGTTACAGTTGCGGAAGGATAAAAATTCTCGAGCAATATGAAATAGCAACTAAGATTCTAGTATAGACATGATTATCAAATGTCAAACACTCAGTACTTCTGAGATCCATACGATATATATCAAACAACAGGATTGAAGGCGTTACAAAATTACAAGGGGAATCCTAAAGGGTATTCGAACAGGGAAACCAAATCTAACTTGTGAAATCGACAAAGCCAATAGGTAGTATGAGCAAAACCAAACGAACCCTAGATTCATGAAGGCCAATACGAACACAAAGTTTAGAAACGAGGATAGAAATCGATGAGAAACATGGGAACAAATTTGCAATAAGCTGGAGGGTGGAGAGGGAACAAAGACTCAGAACAACCTTTTTGGAATTGCAAGGAGAGAAAAGCCTAAGGCGGCGGGGCAGCGGATGGGGCGGCCGGCTCCGCGTGGGGAGGAACCGTGGCGATGGATGAGAGATCGGTGGCGGGGGAGATCAAGTGCGGCGGACAGGATCGCCGCGGCGGAGAAAATCGAGCGGAAAGAAGGAACGTTGACCGGTAATTGTCTCGTGGGCACCTCGTCGGCAGTGCAAATGCAACGGAGGGGGTGAGGAGGGCGTCGATGGGTTTTGCAAATGCTCACTAATTCGTTTCTTATTTACTTAAAACGAAAAAATTATAAGATTTCATGAACAACAATAAAAAGTTTACTATAAGTGATTCAACAAAATATAAAACTTTTTAGTACAAACGAAATAAATTTATTTTATGTAAATAAAACTACTGTCGATGTCGAGTGGTAGGCGAATAGTCGGTGGTGGGAGAACGACTGCACCAGCCCAACTCGAATCTGTCCCGACTTGTGTTGAGAGTCCTTCGAATTATCTAACGTGCTTTCGATGCCCAAAATGGATCCTACTTGTGTTGGAGATCGATATCGGACGATGAGATCTCTCAATGTGATACCTAAATTAAATTTAGGTTTGAGAATATGAAAGGTTAGACCTATGGTTGCCAGCAACCTGAGGAGATATTTCGTAATATTAAAAAATTATCTTCTTTTTTTTTCCACAGATGCTGATGTGACGATTGACGATTGATTGTTGAAGGGTTTTTTTTTTTAAGCTTCTTCTGTTAACTATGAAACCACGTATCGAGTGACAGGGGTACATATTCCCCTCAACAAGACATAATATTATCTCATCAATAATAATTTATGATAACAAAACACTATAATTGTTTATAGCATATTGATATTGGATAAATCTAAGTTATTGCTATAATAAGGAGGGAAGTTAAATAAATTAAAACTTGCAATGATAAAAATATAAAGATAAGATTTTAAAAAGGAAAAAAATTGAGAACTATTTATTTTGTTTGGTGAAGATATTAGACGAAAATCATATCATAACCATATATGTTCTCATCTTCCTAAATGACTCCCTTATCGTAAAGGTAAACTCTCTTATAACATTCTTATTAAAAATGAAAATTAAATATCAATTTTTAAATTTATCGTAAAATGATCTATCTAAAATGAATCAGTGGCCATAGCAGCTGGTAAGCTAGTGTTGTTATCACAGTAATATTTGAAAACGGTTTAGGGGTTAATTTGCTTAGGAGAAGGAATATTTCTTCTAGGCATATTGTAAGCATGAAAAAAATATTTTATCATGCTTCTATGATGCGAAAAACTTTAAATGTAGGATGAAAATCAAATAACAATAGATCTATTTTTATGATGTGTATCTTTTGATGTCATCCGCAAAGAAAAGGGAAAGATCTTTGATCTGAATACCTTCCTTTAGATCCAACGCCTTTGCCAATCTGCAAGGAGAACTAGACTTCTTCTCCTCTCTTCCTATCCTTTCATAGGACCACTTTAATTAATGGCTCAGGGAGATTGAGAGGGAGACTGTAATCTCTCAATCGATGTTTATGAAACGTTTTCTTTTATACAACTCTTAGATGCATCTGTGTTGCTAATCTTTATGTAACTCTTAGATACTTCTGTCACTTTAACTCTCCTGAGGTCCTATCTATTTATAGGCGAGAGCATAGGATCTATGATAAGTTATTAGGGGTGTTCCTTCCATCAAGGGCATCCCCTAATGTATCCTACCAAAATATGGACTTCTTTTCTATTGGCCAATACTGATATCAGAATCTAATTAGTTATATCATATATCTTATCCGATTATAACGGGCCACATAATCTAACATTCTCCCACTTGGCCCATCAATTAATAAGATATAAAAGATATCAAAATAAAAAAATAAACAAAACAAAATTTATTTGAAAATAATTTTTCCTAATTAGATCCTGAAAATTTTGAAAAGCATTTTATACATGACCATGAATTTTAAAATAAGTCAATAAGTCCAATAAATACAATAATACTATATTAAGTCCAACCATCAATGCGAGTTATAGCGGTTATATATCATCAATGTTATACTTCATTCTATCTACTACAACATTGTTAGTCTTTCCTAATATAGTCCATAATGACCCCTGTAATTTGTATTATTAAGACAATCCTGTTATCATATTCAATCATAATATGTACATACATAATTGTGAACAGGATAGCAGAAATAAATAACTTTAAGTATGTAAGTAAAAATGTCAATTATAGTGTCCACTCAAATATACGTTACCATATCCTTTATGGGTTGCTCACAAACCCAATCATAAGAACATGTTCTTTCAAAACACTTTAGGCTGTCAGTCCTAAGTAAATGGATCAGCAATTAATACAGTGAAACTCAAGTAATTAATTGACATTAGATTTTTTTGGACTCGTCTTCTCTAACCATCAAGTACTTTCTACCATAATGCATAGAAATGCAATAGTACTTATCATTCTTAGAGAAGAAAACTACTACGATATCATAAAAAATCTTCAATGACTTGACAATTGAGTCTAACTATATCAAGTCCTGAGATAAAATTTCGCAGTTATAAAGTTTGATTAGTGGCCTCAAAGCATACCACAAAATCAAATTTCATTATTAATAATAATATAATAATAAATTACCCCTATAATTGATATAGATATTAACCATAAGGTGGACTTCCTATTATTGAAACAATTTATAGAATCAGCATTTGAAAAATACCATCATTTCAAGCTGATATAATTTCATACATGTGAGCATATAATCCTTTGTCCCTTTCAGATATCTTATTACTTTTCTTTGTAATCCTTTAATATTTTTCACTTCTGGATAACTCAAATATCTACCCAGTATTCTAACTGCAAAAACTGATATCTGTTCTAACATAGGCTTGAGCATAGACTTTCAACTACGTATATATAAAGAATATTTTCTTTATCTGATTCTTTTCAAGTCATTTTAAAGTATTCACTTTTGACTAAAATTTTACTTTTATGATTTGTTGAACAAAGTTGTATATTAAATCATCTCAAGACTCGGTTAATATATTCTTTCTGAGACAATCTTAATAATCATTGAAATATATCTCTGAGTATCTAAATACTAATAATATAAGATGTCTTATTTATATCAACTGTCTTAAATTCTTAGTGATAATTTCTTGGTTTAATATAATAAACCAAGTCACTATTGATAATGCAAAATATTATCCACATATATGATCAATATAATAAACTTGCTCCCACTGATCTTCAGATATAAATACTGATTAACAGTATTTTTCTTAAATTTGAAGAAATCAATGATATTAACAAACTTTATATACATCATTATCTAGAAGCTTGTTTAAGATCATAAATAGATTCCTAAATTTGTATGCCAAATTTATATTTCTTTTATTTTCTCTGCGAGGCATTCAAAATAACTTATAGAAAACTAGATCTTTAATTAAAAATTTGTTTACATATCATTATGATGTAACTCAAACTCATAATGAGTTACTAATGTCATGGCGATTCTTAACGAGTTTCTTTAACAACTATATGTCTCGTTATAATTGATACATTCTTTATGAGTAAAATCTATAATCATATAAAAACTAAAAGTCTGACCAATATATCATTCGACATTGTCATTTGAGTCATATTTATATAACAAACTCTTTTACAATTATTGGACAATTCGACGAATTCATCAAACACCATTCTGATTATTGATTTTAACTCTTCTTATATTGTATCATATTACTTTTTAGAATCGTTACCTTTCATGACTTATGAAAACAATAAGGGATCTATTCTGATTCCTATATCAAAATATAATTCTTATAAATATACAACATAATAATCATAAATGACAGGATTCCTTTCCTATTGAAAAATTTTCAAGGCTGTCAATTGTGGTTATTCTACAAGACCATTATCAACGATATCAATATAATGTGAGAGTTTGGTAATGTTATTTTGTTGTTCAACTTTATCAAATTATTTAATAATTTGAGTAACAACAATCTCTCAAATAATAAAGGAGTATCAACATATATCTCCTCTATATTAAAATTAAATTTTAAGATTTTTACTCCCACTGATTCGCTATTTTATAGGAACCTTATATTACCAGATTTAACTATCCTCGTATTATGATTAGAGCAATAAGACATGTACCATTTTTAAACTTTTCTGAATAAATAATAAAATATTTATAAATAGTTATTAAATTTAATTTTCTTTTATGTGAGTTGAAGATCTTTATCTCAATAAGATAATCCTAAATATGTAAATATCTTAAGTTAGATTTTCTATCATTCCATAACTCAAAAGAAGTCATGTAATTTACTTACTAGAAACCTCATTTAAGATATATATAGTTGTCCTTAGAGCTTTTTCTCACATTGATTTGGGTATAAAAGAATAATACATCATGCTCCTAATCACATTTATAAGTGTACGATTATACCTTTCAGTAATTATGTTCTGCTACGACACATCTGGTAAATCATACTGAATACATATACCTTGATTTTCCAAGAATCTAGTAAAAGAACTAGAATAATAATTGGATCCATCATGAATACCATAAAATCCATCACCCCTATCGGATATGATGATTTTAATTTTTCTATCTAATTGTCTCTCGACCTTATTTATACACACTTTAAGAGTGTCAACGGCCTGAGACTTTACATGAATTAGATATATAAAAAATCATATCTCAATAGGTTATCTATATGGTGATAAAATGCCTCTCTTTAATGAGACGAAAATATAGAATGACTCGCATATGTAAGCATAATCTCAAAGAGTTTATGAACTTATATTTTATTTTAATATTTAATTATAGGATCGTTGTAAACTCAAGATTCATATTAATTCTGTATAGACCATTCTACAGAATCTAAAGGTTAACTTTTATTGAATCATATTGAGTTCACAATTATCAAAGGAGAAATAATATTTTATTAATTCTAGGTAAAGAATCCAAATTCTCAAAATTATAAGAATATAGCACGAATGATAGAACCCCAGAGGAATTCTATAGAGATTGATCTTTGAGGGGGATGAACCCTTGGAACGCTATAGGGGTTCCACCCTCCAAGTAGCCTGGTGGCTGCAATTATAGATTGATCTTTCTTATTCCAAAGAGGTGGAGGCTACAAGCTTATATAGAGCTCCAAAACCTAACCCTAGGGGTTGCTTCCTAAGTGAACTACCCAATTTGCCCTCAACCTTAGCGGGCCGGCCCAGTAACAAGGGGGGCGGCGGCTAATAAGCCCAAAGACCCAAATATAAACCCTAGCCTCTCTTCTTATAGGATAGAGGTGGCTAGGTGGGGTTTATTACATTCTCACAGGGTTTTTATTAGTCGTTACATGGTTGAGTAGGACCTAACCTGCTAGGGTCCTATCAAGCCCGCCCTCTTCAAATCGGCCTTGTCCTCAAGTGGGGTTCCATGAACTCAGAGAAGCGGGACTTGACTCCTCATATGATTCCCATGTGGCATCTTCAAGTGGTAAATTAGTCCAATGTACTAGTACTTGGTAGAGGGGCGTCGACGACGCATCACGACTCTGCGATCGAGGATGGCTTGTGGTTGGGCTTGAATATTTCCATCATCGGTGGTGTTGGGCGGTTGGATCAGGATACCTCGTGTTCTCCCAACTTGGGCTTCAAGTATAACACGTGGAAGACAGGGTGAATTTTGACATCTTTAGGTAATTTAAGTCATGTACGCCACGGCTCCAATACGCTCTATGATCTGATAGGGCCCATAAAAACGTGGAGATAGCTTCATGGAGGCTCGTGTGTTGATGGATAGTTGCTTGTATGGTTGTAGGCGAAGATAAACCCAATCTCCTACTAAAAATTCTCTTTCACTTCTTCGTGTGTCACTTGTCGCTTCGCTTCATTCTAGCTTGAGCGTAGAGAGATTATTCTTTAGCAATTTGTAGGAGTTTGTCCTGTCAATTAAATCTTGATCGGCTGATCTACCTTAGTGAGCCAATTACATACTTTGGAATCACATGAGCCTACCGACCATATAATGCTTCATATGGGGTACATTTTGTAGATGAATGATATGTAGTATTATACCACCATTCGGCCCAGGGGAGCCATTTCGTCCACTCCTTTGGTCGATCACTAGCGAAACACCAAAGGTATGTCTCTAAACATCTGTTCATCACTTCTGTTTGGCCATCAGTTTGTGGATGATATGCAGTGCTCATCTTGAGTTTGGTGCCCTGTAACTGAAATAACTCGGTCCAAAATTTACTAGTGAAGACCCTATCACGATCACTTACGATGGACCTTGACATCCTATGTAGTTTAACAATATTTTCTATAAAAATCTGAGCAATACTAATAGCAGTGTAGGGATTTCGCATAGCACAAAAATGAGCATATTTCGTAAGTCGATCAACCACCACAAGGATTGTGCTTTTACCTTTGGAAGGTGGCAACCCTTCGATGAAGTCCATGGAGATGTCAGTCCCCATACCGAGTCCGGTATAGGTAGTGATTGTAGTTTCCCCTGGACTCGCTTACTGTTTCACCTTTTTCTTTGTTGACATACATCACATTGTGCTACGTATTCGAAATAATTTTTTTCATCCCTTTCCAATAAAAGTTTTGCTTCACTCTTTTGTAGGTTCTTAGAAATCCGAATGCCCTGCAAAGGTGTGGAGTGCATTTCGTCTTGAGAATGACTTTGATGCAAGGGGAGTTTGGTATAAGCACAATCGACCTTTATAGCATAGATCCCTCGAATCTCAAGTATAGTGAGTTATTGCGCTTGGATCCTCCTCTAATTTTTGATGATGTTGCTGGTTTCTGGATCCTTCTTCCATTCCTCCCCTCGGTTGGTCTTTGGAGATGCATAAGAAAGCCACCATTTATCTTGTGTAAAACTTTCTCCATTCGTTGGGTTGAAAGCGGTGGTTACGTTGCTTCCACGCTTCCCGCGTAGGGTGACTCATTTACCTTTGCAATAGAATTTCATAATCAATTTGGAAAAGTTCCAAGAGACATCACCTAGTGTCGTCGGCCATTCTATGTCTGACCTCATAATCATTAATTGGTAGAAGGAAGAAGTCGGCAATAATTTCTTGGCCTGCAGTAATAGTTTCACCTGTGGGCATCTTTGGTCGCATTTTAGGATTCGGCCATCGACAACCTTTACGTCGAACTTGCTGCAACCTTCGATATAGAGCGCCATCCGAGCAGCAACCTTACTATTTTGAAAATTATTAGTACTGCCTGTATCGATGAGAACAGTGATTGGTTGTTGTTTGAGCAGGCCTCCAACTTTCATCGTTTGCGGATTTGAGTAGCCGGCTAGCACATGTACCATAAAGTTGGTTGATCGTGGCTCTTCTTCACATCTTCATCCTCATGTTCAAGACTCTCTTACGGCTGTTCTTGTTCTTTTCTTCCACTGGTTCAATCACAAGAAGTCTCCCCTTTTTACAACGATGCTCGCGGCTCCACGGCTCGTCACAATGCCAACATAACCCCTTCGCAGATCGGTCTCGAAGCTCTTCTCTTGTCAACCTTTTTGGTGCAGGAGCTCGGCTGATAGTAGGCGAGGTGAGGGCTTAATATTTCTGGTCGGGGAGCGACCCTAGTCCTCCGGGCTTCATGGTTCAATCACTCCTCCTGAAGTCGTGCGAAAGAGATGGCATTTGCCATAAGCGTGTATACGGTTGTCGCGCTTTAACTTCTCCCGGATCTCCGGCTTCAAGCCCTCAATAAATGTCCCCAATAACTATTTTTCAGACCAATCACGAGTTTGATTAGATAACCTTTCAAACCTGGTTTGATACTCCTGGATGGTGGAGGTTTGTCGGATCTTTGCTAGTTGTCCGTCGATGTTCTCGTAATCGGTTGGTCCGAAAAGGATCAGCATCCTTCTTTGAATTGTCGCCATGAGAGGACTCCATGAGTATGTTCAAACCAATCAAACCATTGTATGGCATCTCCTTCAAGATGTATAGCTGCAATTTCTACCATAGATGCATATGCGGTTTTGTGGTACCGAAAATATCGCTCCGCACGCGAGATCCAACCAATCGGGTCTCCTTCTTCCCATCTAGGGAAGTCCACCCTCATGCGTGGATAGTAGGGATCAATCATAGAGCCTCCCTTCTCTTGGGAGTCATCTCTTGGTCGAGCTCTCTCCTTGATGAGATTTCTTTGGGCTCGGTGTTCTATCAAAGCGAGTTCGGCAAAGAGAGCCGAATCTTATCCTCCATTCACGTCTCGAAGGCTTCGAATTTAGCATTTATCGCCTCCTCGGATGCCATAGTATATGACTCCAGATCTGTAATATTAAGATCTCTCTTTTGTTGCCGGGTTAAAGGCATGAATTGTTTGAGGGAAGTGGTGGTTGAAAGGGTTTGTGGATCGGTGGATGTAGGTTACGGTTTAGGCTTGCTTTATGGTCATTTTGGGTGCTGTTTGGGGCTGCGATTTGATGGAGTTTTGGGCTGAGATGGTAGTGGATAAAGGTTAGGGAAGAGGGTTTTAGATTTGTGGTAGATCGCAGCAAAGATTTGATAAAAATCAGTAGCAATTGCTGCCTATGTGCGCTTTTGCCTCAGAAGAGCAGAATTGTCGTCGAAGAAATAGCGATTTCTCGACGAAATTTTCTGCAAAAACTCAGGGATTTGAGGAGGGGTTTTGATGGTAGAATCTTAGTTTAGATAGCAACAAGGATAACAAATTGGATCAAGAAATTTCAGCAGCAAAGCAAAGAAGAAATCGGTGCAAGTTGCGATAGCAGAATTCTCGTCAAAAAATTTCAGCAGTTTGTGACGAGAGATTGCAGCAACACACGAATTTGTTTTTGTGATGAATTCCATAATAGATCAATCATGGATGGGAGCCAAGATGATCTATGAGGTGCACAAAAATTTCGTTCAAAAGGATAACAATTAGATCGGTTAAAAAAGACAACACGCGGTTGAAATTTTTCTGAACAATCCTTCGTTCGCAAAGATGGTAACTTTTACGACGCAAGGAATTCGCAGCAAGGGATCGATAGAAAAACTTCTTTTTGATATTTTAGATGAAAATTTGCAGCAGCAAAAGGTATTGGTGGTAGAAAAATATCAGATCTCTGATGCAATTGGAGGTGGCGACTGTAGATTGATTTGATCTACGTCAAGAGATGACGGTGGAGACGACGACGTCAAGAGAAATTGTGGGAATTGCTTGGCTAATGGTGGGCGGCAGGGATGGCAGCAAAAGCAGCAAGATCGCTGCTCTGATACCAGATGATAGAACCCTAGAGGAATTCTATAGAGATTGATCTTTGAGGGGGATCAACCCTTGGAACGCTATAGGGGTTCCACCCTCCAAGTAGCCTAGTGGCTGCAATTATAGATTGATCTTTCTTATTCCAAAGAGGTGGAGGCTACAAGCTTATATAGAACTCCAAAACCTAACCCTAGGGGTTGCTTCCTAAGTGAACTACCCAATTTGCCCTCAACCTTAGCGGGCCGGCCCAGTAACAAGGGGGGCGGCGGCTAAGAAGCCCAAAGACCCAAATATAAACCCTAGCCTCTGTTCTTTATAGGATAGAGGCGGCTAGGTGGGGTTTATTACATTCTCACAGGGTTTTTATTAGCTGTTACATGGTTGAGTAGGACCTAACCCTGCTAGGGTCCTATCAACGAATCCTCAAAATTCATCAAATGAATCATCTTTAGGCGTAGGCGATAAATACAAACTACTATCGCTTTCACTTTAAGATGATTCCTTGTAATGATGAATATTTCAATCTCCTTTGGTTTGTATTTCCTTTTTTTAAAATATTATAATAAATCTCTATTATTGGTAACATACATTGAAGCATCAAACTAATCCATCAAGTATTAGAAAAATAATTTATATAATATTTGATTTGAACCACATAAAAGTTGTATTTATAACTTTTCATTTCAAATCAAATCTTATAATTCTTCTTCATATAACTTTCATTGTTACACAGTAACACTTTATTACGAAGAAATTTCTTTATGAGTTTATATAATAATTATAAACTCAGGTGGCTTATGCTTCATCCTTATTTTATTGTTACCCACCCTTTGAGTAGAACTCAAAATATTCTAAGTCTTCCACTTACAACTTTGTCAATTATATTAAGGAGGTAATCTTAAATTTCTCAAATACTATCATTTTTAGTCAGTTCTTTCATTGAGGTGTCAACTAATGATTTATCATAAAATTTAAGTTGATTCTTAAATATTCTCATGCGCTAGTTGTTAACTGTACTAAGTCTAAGTATCATCAAATTAAGATTTTCAGACCTTTCTTGATTAGTCACCTTAATTATTTATTATACAAAACTTTCAGTAAATAAGTCTATGTTCCCTTCAAATAATCTGATCAAGGTCTCATTATTCAGTATAACTTATATATGCTCAAGCTATTTATTCTAGAAAATATATTTTAAAAAATATAGAGATATTTATAAAAATACAATGAAGGAAGTACCACTGTAATAATATAACATCAATGCTTTGAGTTTTATAATGAATGTTAAACTATTGATATCATCAATATTTTACTTTTAATATTGATATATCTACTATTCACACATATAATCATTTATGGAGGACTGATACCATCCTTGTGGAATAGTGTTAATATCTTTGGGTATAGAATACTAAACTACAAGGATATCCAAAACAGTATCATCCTACCCCATCACATAATTATTCAAAATAGATTCTCCTTTAGGATTATCTAAATCTTCTAATTATGTGTGCCATTGTGAATATTATTTTTTTTTAAAATCATTTAGGACCAATCCCATAATGTATTTTATAGATTATTGATCTAGGTCACTTTGGTGGCTGTAAGACCAATACAAAAATATAAAATATAATCTAAAATGTCCTATGAATGATAAGACTTTATTGTAATTCATATCCCATAAGCCTATCATCCCAGGCTACTTTGACAGCTACTGGTTAGAGAAAACTTAAAAAAATAAATTACAAATAATATTTATCAAATTTCTTTAATATCAATTCCATAATATATTTTATAAATTATTAGTCTAGGTCACTTTGGTGGCTGCAAGACTAATACAAAAATATAAAATATAATCTAAAATATCTTATAAATGATGAGACTTTTATTGTAATTCAGATCCCATAAGTTTATCATCTCAAGCCACTTTGACAATTACTGGTTAGATAAAACTTAGAAAGATGAATTACAGATAATATTCACTAATTTTTTTAATTCAATTTATGCTAAGTAATTCGATAATAGAACAACAATCATAATGATTATTGAATATTAATGAGTATAAAGAAAATTCATTTGACAACGATAATCATGATAACACATAAATCATGAAAAGCCTTTATGTGAAAATTAACTATCATTTCATAATTTCAAATATATATATGAATAATTAAACAAATATTCAAGAACAATAATTGAATTTTATTTATAATTTGTAATCAATAATTCATATATATTGATCAGCATAAGGAAAAACTCATATGATAATTATAATCATGATAACACATAAATCATGAAAAATCTTTATGTGAAAGATAACTATGATTTCACAATTTCAAATATATACATGTGAGTAACCAAAGAAATATCCAAAAACAATAATTGGATTTTAATTTACCACATGTAATCAATAAATCATATGAGAAAAATATAAAAGGAATAATAATTTATAATTTTTTAATATATAAAATATCAAATTAAATTAATCAATTTTATTTAATTTGGGCAAGCCCAGAATCAGGCTTGATATTAGCCCAATTAAATAAGTCGATCAAAATAAAAAATTGATCAAAATTTAATCCTTTCTAAATTTGATCAAAATTAAATTTAATCCTTTTAAGGGTAAAACCATAAATATGATGACAGGACATAAATCAGAATTATCATATTGTAAAGGATAGAACTATTAAAATATTAAAAGTATAAAATACTTAATGGTAAAACTGTAATTTTTGGTTAATGATAAAATTATAATTTTTGCTTAATGGCAAAACTATAATTTTTGCTTAATGGTAAAACTATAATTTTTGCTTAATGGCAAAACTATAATTTTACCAAAAGTGGTTGTGCAACTATCGCCGTCGTCGATCGCGCCGCTCTACGCATCTTGCTGGCGCGATTCTGCATTAAAGCGCCACCGCATGAGCATGCGTGGTTGCCTCGAAAGCGACCGCTTGCGCGCGTCGCGTGGCTATCTTGCGCCTCTCGCCACCATAGCGCAGCGCTGAGTGCGGTTGTGCCGCATGCGCAGGTTGCCACCCTCATGCGGCCGTCTGACCGACCCTATGGGCGCTGCGCGTACGTATGGCCCTTATGGCCGTACGTAGCGAGGTCGGCAGCGATGCTACACAACGATTGTCACTATTTCCTTAAAATCGTCGACAAGCAGAGGATAAACCAAAATGGATAGGAATACAGATTTGACAGAATTCGGATCATCCAAACATCGTAAATTAAAAAAACAACAAATCTAAAATTTTGATTTCAAGAACCTAGGCTCTGATACCAATTGTAAGCATAAAAAAATCTTTTATCTTGCTTCTATGATGTAAAAAACTTTAATTCTAAGATCGAAATCAAATAACAATAGATTTATTTTTACGATGTGTACCTTTTGATACCATCCGCAAAGAAATGAGAAAGATCTTTGATCTGAATATCTTCCTTTAGATCCAACGCCTCTGCCAATCTACAAGGAGAATTAGACTCCTCCTCTCTTCCTATCCTTTCACAGGACCACTTTAATTGATGGCTCAAGGAGATTGAGAGGGAAACTGTAATCTCTCAATCGATGTCTGTGAAACGTTTTCTTTTATGCAACTCTTAGATGCATCTGTGTTGCTAATATATATGCAACTCTTAAATGATTCTGTATTGTTTCTGTTACTTTAAGTCCTATGAGGTCCTATCTATTTATAAGCGAGAGCATAGAGTCTAGGATAAGTTATTAGGGGAGTTCGTTCCATCAAAGGCATCCCCTAAGGTATCCTACCAAAATATGAACTTCTTTTCTATTGACCGATACTGATATCAGAATCTAATTAGTTATATCATATATCTTATCCGTTTATAACGGACCACATAATCTAACACATATTCCTCCAATCAATACGTACATCTTATGAGATCGATGAGAAATTAAGGAGAGAATCCTTATTTAAAATCTTACGATCCAAGCGATATCAGTCTCGAGACTATTATGACATGCATCATAATACATACTAATTTTTATATTTGTTGCTCTAGTGTTATATTTAGTATATCCGGTTATAACTATGACAGTTAAAAATCATAAAGAAGTAGTGACAAGTTCTCTGGATGAGTGAGTCATAACTCATATACTAATCAAAATAATTGGTCACTCTTTGTCACTAATAAAAAATAAAATATGATACTACTATTAGAGCTTGTGTTTGAGAACACATTTAAAATATGCATTGAGAATCCAATATATATTTTAAATATGAATTAATATTTAATATATATATATATATTTCAAATAGTATCTAGCCTAATGTTGCACTGGAAATGAGATTACGGTGTATGTGTAAACATATTTAAAAATATGCATTGAGGGTCCAATATATATTTCAAATGTGAATTGATGTTTAATAATTTTTTTTCAAATCATATATGGCCTAGATGCTATATTGAAAATGCTCCAATATGGATGCTATCTTAGGATAGCATTAACATCTCAATATTTATAGGATGTTATTATAGTCTTTTAAATTCTAAAAATACCCTAATACATTATCTAAAATTATAAGATTATCAAAATGATTTAGTGGAAAACCAACATAATTTATGTTTTCTATAAGGTGATATTTTATTTATGTATTTTTAAAAGTTATTACATATCCATTTATATCATTATATTTTTATTTATCATATATTGGGCCATATGAAATCTTTTATGAGATTACATATTTATTTATTTATTTTATTATCTTATTTACTTAAATAAAAATATGTATTTATATTTTTTTAATAAATATTAAAATATTAGAAGGGCAAATTTATCACAAAATATTCAATAACTTTTGAAATATACTTTTACCAAAGAACACTTATATCAATGCATATTTAAGATGTAGTTTTTATATATTGTTTATTAAACACTTAAAAATTCCATAATTACATATTTATTTAATTTTTTTTTCTTCAACTGCATATTATAAATGTGAATGTGTTCTCAAACGTGGGAGAGGAAGACAGATAGAGAATGTGTCACTCTTAGAATAATTTTCTTGAAAGCTTTTGTTTGTCAAGGTTATGAAAGGAAAGAGAGATGTGATAGGCTTTAATTGGCAAGAAAGAAGAAAAGAAGAAGAAGAAAGATAAAAACGACTGCTGTTCTCAGGCACTTGTTCTAGCATCACTTCCAAGCTAGCTGAACAAAATCTCGTGTTTCTGTGTGTGGTACACAAAAAAAGCATGTTCTCCTAAATCCTGATTCAGAAAACTAGCAAAGTAGAGCAATGAGATCCATAGCTGTAAAGTTCCTGTGTTCCTATCACTAGAAAGAATGAATTCGCAGTTCAAGAAATCTCAGCTCCGGAAATACAAACAGTAGAACATATGTTTATTTACTGTTTCAATATTGAACGGAAGCCAAGGTATTCGATTCACATTACAAACTACAGATGCAAATTAACTATTACTTCTGCTCCTTGTTCCACATGCCTCTGATTCTTCTGAGGACATAGTTTTTCTTCTTCCTGGAGGATTCCTCACCAATGTCATCGGAGAAGCGTAAGCTCATCAACTTCCCTTCAGCAGATTTGTACTCGGAATCCACAGCTCCGGCAAATTTCCCATTGTTGTCAGCCGTAAGCATCACAATGGCAGTTTCAGCTGCCTTCCTCCACTGTTCCGCTTGCACCTTGAGCTTCCTCAGCTCAGCTTCCATTTCAGACTTCACCGCTTGAACTGCCTCCAGCTCTTCAGTCACCCTTGTAGCCCTTCGGTTGTTCTTCTCAGCTTTGTCTGAAATGGATCCTAGCTTCATCAGTGCCTCCTCCTCCGCAGCCTTAGCTGACTTCATCTCGGCTATTGCTGCTTCACAGGCTTTATGGCTCTCCGTTTCAGTCCTCCTCAGCTCGGATTTTAGTTGCTCATTCTCTTCAGATAGTCTCTGTAGATCTATCTCCGAATTTGTTAGTTTAGACTTTAAATCCTTAGCATCAGCAATTGATTTTGTTAGCTTTAAACCAAGTTCGGATTCAATTTTATTTTCTTGTGCTTCCTCGATGTCTGCAAGCAGCTTCTTGTTCATAACTGAGATTCTCTGTAGCTCCTCTTCCTTGTCAAACAGATTGGACTTGAGCACAGTAACCTCTGATTCAGTATCAATTAGCCGCAATTTTAGTTCAGATTGTCTTAGTCTGGAGTCAGTACTCATTTTCTCCATCATTTCACGAGTGCACTGGATCTTCACTGTGCTCTCGATCTGCTCTTGCTGATTCTTGATCCAAGCATCTTCTCGTGCTGACATCAACTGTTCCACTTCAGAGTCTAAAGAACCGAAGCAGATCCTTTTTGGATTGCCAAAACCAGCTAAGGCTTGGAGATGAGCAATGAACTGCTCTTCCTGCAGTCTCTTCATAGTTTCTTCAAGTGACTTGACTCGTGATCTGGATTCTTTTAGTTCGGTAGCTACGATACTGAAAGATTCCATGAGTTTTGACCCATCAGTAAGGAGAGCTTCAATTGTACTCTGTGCAACTTCCAATTGTTTCCTTGTCTCAGCAAGCATGGATTTTGCTTCAGCTTCAGATTTTTCACTACTTATGAGCTGAAGTCTTAGGTTTTCAATAGTGAATGACACCTCCGCGAGATCTCTTTTTGAAGACTGCATCTCTATACGTTCAACTTCAGGCTTCTTTTTAAGTGCAGCCTCGGATCGAAGGACCATCTCGAGCTGAAGTTTCAGCCTTCGTATCTTGGTCATGGCGGATGCCAGTGCTGCAGTATCAATGGAGTGCTGGTTCTGGATGGCTTCCAGCTCAGACTGCCATGCTCGATCACGTTCCTGAGAAATCTTTCTTAGTTCTTGAATCCGTGACTCTTCCGCTGCTGATAGCTCCATCATCTGGCTTTTGGAATCTTCTAGCTTTAGAGCCATGACTAAAAGCTGTTTCTTGGCCTCCTCTGATTCCTGCTGGGCTCGTCTCTTCCATGACTCAGTACAATTCAGCTGATCCCTTGTCTTCTTCAGATCATCCTGGAGCCGAGCGATCTGACATTCCAACTCGGTGACCTTGCTTGAGCGTCTCTTCTGGATCAGAAGTGAAGTAGGCTATCAATTGGTAATATCCACTATTCTAGTATGGTATTGAAGTCGAAAGATCACTTAAAAGAGGAAAGCATAGTTGTATTGAACTCGTTACTGAACTTCCTTACGCACTTAATAGTACCATCTAAGAATCACATAAACTGCTGAATTTACGTGAGATGCAGAAGGCTCAGCTTATGAACAAAGGCATGGCATAAACACAGAGTCTGTCAAAGATCGGCATGAGCACACTTGGGCTGAAATTGTTAGATTTCTACTCTCAGATCATATAAAATAAAACTTGAGAAGAGAGTGGAGATGGAAGGAGAAACTAAAAGGAAGAAACTTTATTAGTTGGACAAAACAGCGACTATGTATATATGACAGCAAAACCTCAAAGGAAATTATTCTGATCCTACTTCCAAACTCCTAGATAAATTCAACTCTATCTCCTAATTAAATTTAAATTACATGTCCTAACAGGAATGAGAGGAAGCATGCAAGCATATTGCTAATATTGTAAACTCAGAGGATTGTTCCGTCAACCAGATGCCCAACCCACTTCCAATTTCTTCATCTGTAATGCAATATTGATGCACATGGATTTCTTCGTATGATATTTCAACCAAGATAACTAAATTCGAGATCTTATTTTCTCTTCCTATATTCTCAGTCTTTTCTGAGAGAAACTATCTGTGCCTTTTCACTTGTCAGACTTGAGCATAATACAACCACAGCATTACTTATCTTTCCTTTTCTTTTTCAAATTTCTTGAATTATTTCAAGCTAAGCTTGGCAAAATAGCATGGTTTTAACTTTTAAGGCAGCCTACGATGTAATGGCTCTTCTTCTCAGAGAGCAGCTCTCAGTGACCAAGATTATAGACATAGCATGGTGTCTTGCGTATCTCTACAATGTAATGGGTAGATTGAGTACCTCAGTCTCCATGGTTTTATCTGTGCGGCATTCGATCTTGGGACTTCTATCAGTGAGAAGTTTGGATGAATTTGTAGAAGAAGAAGTATTCGATTCCGATCCAGTCACCTTTGTGGGACATTTCGATTTAAGCGTCAGCAGAGAACTCTTGCCTGGAACTTCTGATGATCCATTCCTGCTTGAAGTGAGAAGTTCACAGACAAAAAGAGGATAGCAACGAACATAGATTGCTATGATTTAAGTTCCAAATCAAATAGAAAAATGACTGAACCACTCTATTCCTCGACTCATCTGACAAGATCTCTAGCTGACCTTGAAGAGTTGCTATCATAAAAAGGAACTACGTAAAATTTTCAGAGTACATTTCTCACTCTGCATCCGAGAGATGTACTACTAGCTAAACCAGTTGTTGGTTCAATTACCTTAGCTTGGTAATGATATCATACAATGCTTGTCTTATTTTAGGACAAACCAATCCCTCAGCATGACAATTTTGTTTTCAGGCCTTCCAGCTCAAATAAATGAACAGGAAAAAGAAGTTAAAACCAAAATCCAATAGCACCAGATGAAATGAAACGAAGCACAGGAAAGAAGCCTTCACTGACAGAGAGGGCCTACAGCTCGGAAGAAAGAAGACAAACATGAAGAAAGTCACAGAAAAATCAAAGAAGATCAGAGGAAGCCATGAAATGGTAAATGAACAATTGTCTAAAGTGGATTTTCCTAACACATGGGCCGTCACGGGTGCTGAAATGTTACCACGACGAGAATCTGAGAAGAATCAGAATCACATGGTGAGGATGTCAACTGCAGCATCCTCAGTGTGCCTTTTGGTTCCTCTTCGTTCTGATGCAAGTTTCTTGGATCCCCAGAAGACATAATTAATTGGAACCCAGATCTACTAATACCCCGATAAATTGTACACCAAGTCAGTGTTATACCTTGTTTTGGGTATCTGCATGTTGGTAACTCTCGGTTGTATCTTCTGAGAGGCCTACCCTGCAAAGTCAGAAGAACACAGAGACGTCATTGTGAGAGAATCATGTGCATGTGATTGCGTTAGTCTTCTTCCTTCTCACTACATTTTTTTACTAACCCCAAAAAGGAGGGTTTAGAACAACAACGGAGAGGAACAACAGCTCTGGAAGTCCATTTACACTTAATCAGGTACTCATTCTCGACAACCACCAAACGTAGAAATTGAGGCAAGGGTTCGAGCAGGATTGCTGCTTTTCCCTTTACGTCTGCTCCATTTTCTCAGTGCAGAGAGCTGCTTGAATCACTGAGTCAAAAGGTGATTACTTCCGGAAGTAATCCAGTCCACACACTACTTGTTGAACGCCTTTAAAGGTCTCTGACCCGAAACAACAATATTAAGAACGATAGGGAAGAAGAATAAAGCACTCATTTGTACATTTTGTGTATACAATGTCGAAAGCTCCCAAGTGGAACTCAAAGCGGAGGAGAAATGGCAAGAGAAATGGTAGTGGGAAGGGGAAGTGACTGAAAGAGTAAGAGACTCACCGGGTTTTGATTGTTTGCAAGCCTCCTCCTTGTAGTTCCCAGGGCCTCTGCTACTGTGTCCTTTGTTCTTGCAGCAGCGCTTGCGTTCCTGGCAAGCCAAGAAACGAACAATGAGAACCGGCTTAAAATATAAAACGTGGAACATGCACATCCTCTCCGACGGTCAGTAGCGATGTCTAAAACAATCCTGTATAGTATTTGGTTTAGGCTTTCAAGCCTGTTGCATATTTTCTTTCAAAAGGACAACTGAGTTAATCGTGTGATAAGGATGCCGTCGATATGTTAACGAGGTGTCAACGGTTTATCGAGTGGCATCTTTTCATGTCGTTTGTCTCTTCATATTTCAGTATACGAAGTAACATAGGAACACGATACACTAGTTTCGGATTGTCGACCCCATTCATTCGTACAAAAGAGGGTCTCATGATCGATTGAGTTATACTTTGATTGTCGGAGTGATGATTCACCGTGGAAGCGTTGAAGATAGCTATTTAATGGCCTCTGATTAATAGTTTAAATTCCAAATTAATGGTAATAGATTCATCACAATCATCATTATAGCAGTGATCGTCGTGTGCTATGTATGTTAATGGGTTGTCTTATCCTCCGATCGATCGTGTAGTTTTGGAACTAGTTTGTTCGTATTAGATCACTTGGCGATAAGGTTGAGCCGCTATGAGATCTGTGACCATGGAGCATGCAACTGGCAGGGCCTTGTGACGCTGTTTTGTTTTATTTGTCTCGGGGACACAACATAACAGTCTTGCCATTGACGATTGAGGTTCCTAGAACCGGTAGGGCCTTATGATCCATTGCCTCACGTGAACCCAAGCGCACAGGAATCAAGAAATAAGGATCGGAAATCGTTATTTGTCTTCGGATTTCTAACGTGTGAAAGTTCCCCAAAATATTACCGAATGATTCTTGATTCATTCGGATTGTGCAAAGAAAAATTATCTGTCAGTTGTCCCTTGTCATATCTTTCAGAGAATGATTCCTGTGATTTCGGATTCAAATGGTACCACCACGTATGATAATAGAGCAACAATTGCTTATGGTACGTGGATCATTTACGATAAATATTTTTGACGTATCAATAACGGTAATAATACGATAGTAGTAATAGTAACAGTAATAGTAGTAGTAATAATAATAATAATAGTTTATCTAATAAAGATGATAGTATATTGTATGTTGTAGGTTTAAATCTTATCTTTATCATTTATTTTTTATATAATAATAATAATATTATTAATATTCCTATTGTTGTTATTAGTGTTCACATGACCCAACATAAAAGGAACATGAAGTATCTCCCAATAGCCCCTACTTAAGGTGTGGGGGATTGATAGAACCCCAGAGGAATTCTATAGAGATTGATCTTTGAGGGGATCAACCCTTGGAACGCTATAGGGGTTCCACCCTCCAAGTAGCCTGGTGGCTGCAATTGTAGATTGATCTTTCTTATTCCAAAGAGGTGGAGGCTACAAGCTTATATAGAGCTCCAAACCCTAACCCTAGGGGTTGCTTCCTAAGTGAACTACCCAATTTGCCCTCAACCTTAGCGAGCCGGCCCAAGAATAAAGGGGCGGCGGCTAAGAAGCCCAAAGACCCAAATATAAACCCTAGCCTCTCTTCTTCATAGGATAGAGGTGGCTAGGTGGGGTTTATTACATTCTCACAGGGTTTTTATTAGCTGTTACATGGTTGAGTAGGACCTAACCCTGCTAGGGTCCTATCAAGCCCGCCCTCTTCAAATCAACCTTGTCCTCAAGGTGGGGTTCCATGAACTCAGGGAACCGGGACTTGACTCCTCATATGATTCTCATGTGACATCTTCAAGTGGTAAATTAGTCCAATGTACTAGTACTTGATAGAGGGCGTCGACGACGCATCACGACTCTGGTCGAGGATGGCTTGTGGTTGGGCTTGAATATTTCCATCATCATCGGTGGTGTTGGGCGTTGGATCAGGATACCTCGTGTTCTCCCAACTTGGGCTTCAAGCATGACACGTGGAAGACAGGGTGAATTTTGGCATCTTTAGGTAATTTAAGTCTCATGACGCCACGGCTCCAATACGCTCTATGATCCGATAGGGCCCATAAAAACGTGGAGATAGCTTCATGGAGGCTCGTGTGTTGATGGATAGTTGCTTGTATGGTTGTAGGCGAAGATAAACCCAATCTCCTACTAAAAATTCTCTTTCACTTCTTTCGTGTGTCACTTGTCGCTTCATTCTAGCTTGAGCGTAGAGAGATTATTCTTTAGCAATTGTTGTAGGAGTTTGTCCTGTCAATTAAATCTTGATCGAGTGATCTACCTTAGTGAGCCAATTACATACTTTGGAATCACAGAGCCACCACCATATAATGCTTCATATGGGGTACATTTTGTAGATGAATGATATGTAGTATTATACCACCATTCGCCCAGGGAGCCATTTCGTCCACTCCTTTGGTCGATCACTAGCGAAACACCAAAGGTATGTCTCTAAACATCTGCTCACCACTGTTTGGCCGTTAGTTTGTGGATGATATGCAAAGTGCTCATCTTGAGTTTGGTGCCTCAGAATCGAAATAACTCGGTCCAAAATTTACTAGTGAAGACCCCGTCACGATCACTTACGATGGACCTTGGCATCCCATGTAGTTTAACAATATTTTCTATGAAAATCTGAGCAATACTAATAGCGGTGTAGGGATTTCGCGACAAAGACAAAAATGAGCATATTTCGTAAGTCGATCAACCACCACAAGGATTGTGCTTTTACCTTTGGAAGGTGGCAACCCTTCGATGAAGTCCATGGAGATGTCAGTCCATACCGAGTGCGGTATAGGTAGTGGTTGTAGTTTCCACTGGACTCGCCATTGTTTCACCTTTTTCTTTGTTGACATACATCACATTGTGCTACGTATTCGAAATAATTTTTTTCATCCCTTTCCAATAAAAGTTTTGCTTCACTCTTTTGTAGGTTCTTAGAAATCCGGAGTGCCCTGCAAAAGGTGTGGAGTGCATTTCATGCATAATGACTTTGATGCAAGGGGAGTTTGGTATAAGCACAATATGACCTTTATAGCATAGATCCCTCGAATCCCAAGTATAGTGAGCTATTGCGCTTGGATCCTCCTCTAATTTTTGATGATGTTGCTGGTTTGGATCCTTCTTCCATTCCTCCCCCTCGGTTGGTCTTTGGAGATGCATAAGAAAGCCACCATTTATCTTGTGTAAAACTTTCTCCATTCGTTGGGTTGAAACGGTGGTTACGTTGCTTCCACGCTTCCCGCGTAGGGTGACCTGTTTACCTTTGTAATAGAATTTCATAACCAATTTGGAAAAGTTCCAAGAGACATCACCTAGTGTCGTTAGCCATTCTATGCCCAAAGACATGACCTCATAATCATTAATTGGTAGGAGGAAGAAGTCGCAACAATTTCTTGGCCCTGCAGTAATAGTTTCACCTTTGGGCATCTTTGGTCGCATTTTAGGATTCGGCCGTCGGCAACCTTTACGTCGAACTTGCTACAACCTTCGATATAGAGCGCCATCCGAGCAGCAACCTTACTATTTAGAAAATTATTAGTACTACCTGTATCGATGAGAACAGTGATTGGTTGTTGTTTGAGCAGGCCTCCAACTTTCATCGTTTGCGGATTTGAGTAGCCGGCTAGCGCATGTACCATAAAGTTGGTTGATCGTGGCTCTTCTTCCACATCTTCATCCTCATGTTCAAGACTCTCTTCGGCTGTTCACTGATCTTTTCTTCCACTGGTTCAATCACAAGAAGTCTCCCCTTTTTACAACGATGCTCGCGGCTCCACGGCTCGTCACAATGCCAACATAACCCCTTAGCAGATCGGTCTCAAGCTCTTCTCTTGTCAACCTTTTTTGGTGCAGGAGCTCGGTGATAGTAGGCGAGGTGAGGGCTTCAATATTTCTGGTCGGGAGCGACCCTAGTCCTCCGGGCTTCATGGTTCAATCGCTCCTCCGAAGTCGTGCGAAAGAGATGCATTTGCCATAAGCGTGTCACGGTTGTCGCGCTTTAACTTCTCCCGGATCTCCGGCTTCAAGCCCTCAATAAATGTCCCCAATAACTATTTTTAGACCAATCACGAGTTTGATTAGATAACCTTTCAAACCTGGTTTGATACTCCTGGATGGTGGAGGTTTGTCGGATCTTTGCTAGTTGTCCGTCGATGTTCTCGTAATCGGTTGGTCCGAAACGGATCAGCAGTCCTTCTTTGAATTGTCGCCATGAGAGGACTCCATGAGTATGTTCAAACCAATCAAACCATTGTATGGCATCTCCTTCAAGATGTATAGCTGCAATTTCTACCATAGATGCATCTGCGGTTTTGTGGTACCGAAAATATCGCTCCGCGTGAGATCCAACCAATCGGGTCTCCTTCTTCCCATCTAGGGAAGTCCACCCTCATGTGTGGATAGTAGGGATCGATCATAGAGCCTCCCTTCTCTTGGGAGTCATCTCTTCGGTCAGAGCTCTCTCCTTGATGAGATTTCTTTGGGCTCGGTGTTTTACCGAAACTGAGTTCGGCAAAGAGAGCCCGAATCTTATCCTCCATTCACGTCTCGAAGTCTTCGAATTTAACATTTATTGCCTCCTCGGATGCCATAGTATATGACTCCAGATCTGTAATATTAAGATCTCTCTTTTGTTGCCGGGTTAAAGGCATGAATTGTTTGAGGGAAGTGGTGGTTGAAAGGGTTTGTGGATCGGTGGATGTAGGTTACGGTTTAGGCTTGTTTTGTGGCTGTTTTGGGTGCTGTTTGGGGCTGCGATTTGATGGAGTTTTGGGCTGAGATGGTAGTGGATAAAGGTTAGGGAAGAGGGTTTTAGATCTGTGGTAGATCGCAGCAAAGATTTGACAAAAATCAGTAGCAATTGCTGCCTATGTGCGCTGCCTCGTAAGAGAAGAATTGTCGTCGAAGAAATAGCGATTTCTCGATGAAATTTCCAGCGAAAACTCAGGGATTTGAGGAGGGGTTTTGATGGTAGAATCTTAATTTAGATAGCAACAAGGATAACAAATTGGATCAAGAAATTTGGCAGCAAAGCAAGAAGAAATCGGTGCAAGTTGCGATAGCGAATTCTCGTCAAAAATTTCAGCAGTTTTGTGACGAGAGATTGCAGCAACACACGAATTTGTTTTTGTGATGAATTCCACAATAGATCAATCATGGATGGGAGCCAAGATGATCTATGAGGTGCACAAAAAATTTCGTTCAAAAAGGATAACAATTAGATCGGTTAAAGGCAAAGCAACACGCGGCTGAAATTTTCTGCAATGACAATCCTTCGTTTCGCAAAGATGGTAACTTTTGCGACGCAAGGAATTCGCAGCAAGGATCGATAGAAAACTTTTTTTGATATTTTAGATGAAAATTTGCAGCAGCAAAAGGTATTGGTGGTAGAAAAATACCAGATCTCTGATGCAATTGGAGGTGGCGACTGTAGATTGATTTGATCTACGTCAAGAGATGACGGTGGAGACGACGACGTCAAGAGCAATTGTGGGAATTGCTTGGCTAATGGTGGGCGGCAGGGATGGCAGCAAAAGCAGCAAGATCGCTGCTCGATACCGATGATAGAACCCTAGAGGAATTCTATAGAGATTGATCTTTGAGGGGATCAACCCTTGGAGCGCTATAGGGTTCCACCCTCCAAGTAGCCTGGTGGCTGCAATTGTAGATTGATCTTTCTTATTCCAAAGAGGTGGAGGCTACAAGCTTATATAAAGCTCCAAACCCTAACCCTAGCGGTTGCTTCCTAAGTGAACTACCCAATTTGCCCTCAACCTTAGCGGGCCGGCCAAGAACAGGGGGCGGCTAAGAAGCCCAAAGACCCAAATATAAACCCTAGCCTCTCTTCTTCATAGGATAGAGGTGGCTAGGTGGGGTTTATTACATTCTCACAGGGTTTTTATTAGCTGTTACATGGTTGAGTAGGACCTAACCCTGCTAGGGTCCTATCAGGGATTGATCGATTATGATCTAGTTCAGGATTCTCTTCGAGACAATGGTTTTATATGAAACGAGTTTGGCGATAGTTTTCTATAAATAAATATGATTTATGTTAAAATATCGAAAGACAAAAAGATGTCTATCAAATGGTTTTTCATTTAATTTCTGTAAATTTAAGCATAATATCCATATTACGTATATGTCATCGTAGATAATGTTATATGGTCAATTGTTGGTTGAAATAATAGGTATTAGATTTGGACCAATCTGGTAATCAGACCAAATCAAACTAGAAACTAGACTGTCCGATTCAATTATTGCATCATATATATTAAAAATCAAAATAAACTGATTGACTGATTAATTTTTTTTATAACACGCATGAATGACCAGATTACATAAGACTGTTCCAGTTTTGTGACTTAAATAACCCTCATTTAAATCTGTTTTACTATTTATTTAAGAGGACATTTACTTTAGGGTTGACACGAGAAATAAATTAGAATTGATCAGATGTAATGTAACTATTACTAGCGTTTATGTTTATAATGTTGGTTGATATTATCTTTATATAATTTTAATTAATTTTAATATTTTAATATTTTGTTATATAAAATTTATATTATTTAATATATTTAAAAAATATTTTAATATTAAACATACGATCCGAGCAATTGATCCACTGATTCGACCAATAATCGAATAGCCCAAGGCTTTACCATATCACTTTTCAAATTAATCTTAATAACTATGGTTGAAATCAAGATTTGTCATTTATAGTGTCGAACCCATCTCGATCATCTATCAAATCGTGCTAACACACAGTATATTAGTGTGTCTCGATATTTTGATACAAAAAAAAGAAATAAAAAAAGAATGAGGGAGAAGAAAGAATAGGAGGAAAAATAAACAATGGCAGCATATTTGAGAAGCAACG
The DNA here is from genome assembly GCA_024322285.1 of Musa beccarii. Lineage (NCBI taxonomy): Eukaryota > Viridiplantae > Streptophyta > Magnoliopsida > Zingiberales > Musaceae > Musa > Musa beccarii. Next base: position 39,817,624 of record CM044401.1, read on the forward strand.
ATAGCATTGTAGCGATAGTGCAGCGATATCGTACATGAGAAACGGGGCTCGTGATTTTCTTTTTCATTTTTTAACATTGAGTTGGCAGGGACCCATCACTTTTGTTATTATTATTATTATTATTTAAGACTTTGTAAGGATGGACGTGGAACAATTTAAAAGCGTCGAAAGCACGGCTTGTTTGGACTTCATTAAACTCTTTATGTGAGGCAAAAGCACCAATGCTAAATGACGTGGGGTAGTGTGGATGATGTGTATTAATGAAGAAAGCAACACTCTTTGACTTTAAGCCTCGGCAAGTCCATTTTTGAGACACGGCTTTGTGGATCAGACTCCAATAAGAATCAGGAAAGGGAGCCATTAAAGCAAAAGCCAACTCCACCTAGTCCCAAGTTTTTGGATTACTTTGTCCACGTTGGTAAAGTTGATTAGGACTGGTGGCAATTCTTGGTGTTGCTTTTAGTTATTCAGTTGAAATCCTTCACTCTACAATACTAAAAAATTAGGGTTTAATTTTTTTTGAATATTAAATCCAAGTTTCTCTTGGGTGAAAGACGACGAGCAAAATTATCGTTTGGTTTATCTGATAGCGTGTACAAGTAAAATAATAATTGAGCTAGATTCAACAAAATAATAATTTTTTCTACTGACACATATAAGAAACATCAAACCACATAATATTCAACATAGAGTTCGTAATAAAATGATGTCAAAACAAAGACGTTGTCAAAGTTCTCAAAAACCAATAGTCAAAGGGATGTCAAAACCCAATAGTTCTCAAACTAATTAGAGGTTCAATAAAGATGTTATCAGCTGTTAATTTAGAATTAAACTTGATAAAAAATAACATTACCCTATGAGAAAAAAAGGGATGGAGAATCTTCTTGCTCAATAAGTATATCAAAAATATTAAAGGGGCACGCGTTGCAAAACCTATAAAAATAAAGGCAGTGAATTTTTTAATCTGAAAGATTATTCAAAAAGGTAAGCTTATTAAGGCTAGTAAGTATATTCTTGAATTTCTATAGTTAGTGTATAACAACGAATCTAAATATTAAAAAACTTCTTTATGAAGGGGAAAAAGAAAGGAATTCTAACATGAAATAATTTAGAGGGCTTACGTTCAATAAAGTGGAAGCTCCAAATTTTGAATTAAGGTTTAATTTTTTTTCACTAATTTATTTTTGAAGTGGAAGCTGCACTCCTAAATTTGAAGGAAGCTTACTTCGAAATTCTGAAGTGGAAGCTCCAAATTTTGAATTCTCACTTCAAAATATGTTTCTACATGAATATAGTTAGATCTTCTACGTTAGTAGAGATTAATGTTCTACTGATACTGACTCAAGAAATTCAAAATTATACTTAAATAATCTAACTTCAAGTGTATGTCCTGTGATCATGATGGGACGATTGTAACATGAATTCTAAGAAATAAATGGGTAGAAAGGAAAAAAAAAATCTTATTCTAAAGGATAAAAGTCTATCTTGGCATAATTAGTATTAATATGCACTAAATTGGGTTCTAATGCCACAAACTATTTCATTTTAAAGGTGGCATAGAACAATAGATAGTAATTGTATAAGATTTTGAAACATCGAATAAGATAAATAAATCACTTATTTTTTCTTAATGGAGCTTTATTTATCCATGAAACTTTAATATGATATTGAAGGGATAAATTGGAAAAAATAAAAACCTATCTTATAGAGTTTCTTTATATTTTAGCATAGTCAATGCAATGTGTTCAGATGAGTTCCTACGTTTTAAAAGTTGTTTTTATATAGTGTTGAAAAAATATATTATAACCATAGTGTATTTCAAATGATCAAGCATGTTTAGCTTTCAATTTTTTGGGTAGTAACATCATCAACTAACAATAAGATTAATACCTATGACAATGTTATGATGAAAACATCGATTTTTTATATGTACTCTAACCTACAAAAAAGAAAAACTTGCATGCCATTGTATTTAATTTTTTTAGCACATAAATTGCTCCAAAATATTTAAGTACATAAATACAAGTAGTTCACAGCACCAAAGAGATTAAACAGTTACATTGCTTTTACCATTTACAAGCCAATCTCTTGCGTATTAGTAAAATGTCTAAACCATTATTGCATGGCTTACAAAAATGAGAACAATTGGCATTTTATTCCTTTGTATACATTATTTGGATGGTAATGCAAGAAATTTTAAGAATAGAATCCAATAACATAAACTTACTATTATTATTTTTTATCTCAAAACAATAATGTTAATAATAATTTGATCGTGATAATTGCTATTAATGGCGATCATATTAATAAAGATAATGTAAATTTTGATAGTGATGGTCATAATGGTAGTGTTAGCAAGGACGATGGTGCCAATTACAACAAAAATAAATGTAAAGTTCAAAAAGAATTTCTATTAAATTTTTAACAAAAAAAAGTTTCAACTATTTTTCCTATGAAAATATAAATTTATTTTTTGTCTTTGTAAAGTGCAAAGTTCAAATAAATTTTTTCATTACATACATGCTAGCAAATTAATATGTAAACTTTTAAATTGATATGAATATAATTTACATTGAAGAGTTCTATCAAATCCTTCACTTAGACACTTCAGGTATGAAAATGTGACAATCAACATAATTATCATCAACAATAGACAAAATACTACACTAAGATTTCAAGTGCCCAAAGATAAGTAACATATGCATAGCTGTAGAGGATTTCAAGTCATAAAAAGTTGGTTAAAATATCTTTTTGTTCAGATATAGAAAACACTATGACTATGTTGAACTACACTATAAACGAGTAATAAGATAGTGACTATGTTGAAGAACACTTGTGATTTTTTTGATTGCATCGCCAAGTTTAAAAATATCATGAAGTAATATGACACTTGATGTGGGTAATAAATAGGAAGTGACATCAGCCCATGCCGCCTGCACCCTGATGACGCCTCCTGTCTCCCTTGCAACCGGCTGTAGCCCGTGTTGATCGACAGAAGTGACGCCACCCATTCCTCGCAGGCCGCACGGCCATCGAGGTACGTCGCCATCCCACAGGGGGCAGGTCCTCGGCACACCGTCAGACGCAATCAGAGGCACAGCATCTCAACTACAGCAAGAGGGGGCAGCCTAGCCCATAAAAACCATGGTAGATGAACATAAAAAGGGGGGAGCACTCAGGAAAAAGGGGAGATCCCTTCAAGGTAGCCTGATCTAACTTGACCGTCGGAGGGGTCGGGCGGAGCTCCCCCTGACCCGACCTTTTTGCAGGAACAAAGGCGGAGCCCCTGGCATCGAACGCAGACCGAAGCCTTCCTCCTCGAACGGTGGATGCTACCCCTTCGTCGCCCCGACCAGCTTGAAGCCCGGACCGGAGGATCCCCACACATCCGAACCCGAACTAGGCCGCTTTGGTCCCGAGGCCACAGTGTAAAGTTGAATTCCCCATCAGTTTGGCGCTAGAAGGAGGGCCCAGATGGCAGGGGATCACCAGACCAATCAAGACGAGCGCGACAGCGAGGGGTTTTACTTGGCGAGGGTCCCCCTCGAACGTCCCCACCCCGGTGAACCGAGGGCGGACGACCCCGTCGCAACCTCGAAATGTTATTGGTGGTTGTTCAACGACCCGGGATTGCTTCCACCAGACGGTGCCTCGGCCGTCCCGCCGCCCGTGACTGCCAAAGCCTTCCAGGACCTGACTCACCAGGTCCGAGCCATTGCAGAGATGGTGTAGACCTTCGTCCCGCTCCTTTCTCGGCCAGCGAACCCGCTAGAGGTCCAGCAGTGCCAGCAGCCCGAGCCCCCCACTCCGGCTTACATGACGCCCTCGGTCTTCCTCGCCTTGCCGTCGGCCTGACCGGCTCTAGGTAGAGAACGAGCCGTGGGAATCCCCGACGACCGACTCAAACCCGAGGTGGTATCCTCGGATTCAGCCGACTCTTTCTGAGCCCAGCTCCGCTTTGTCAGTTAGCGACTAGACAAAGTACAAAGGGAGATTCATAAATCGAAAGAGGAGCAGAGGGAGGACCCCTGCCAAGGATCCCTGTTCGTAATGGAAATACAAGAGCAACCGGTGCCACCGAACTTTCGACTTCCCTCTATCGATGCGTACGATGGCGCCACTGATCCAGCGGACCACGTTGCAGCCTTTCGAGCCCAGATGGCGTTGTATGGGACCGCTGACGCCCTAATGTGCCAGGCGTTCCCCACGACTTTAAGGGGGCCAGCCCACGCCTGGTATAGTGCTCTGAAAGGTGGGACAATCGCCTCTTTCGATCAGCTAGCCAGAGAGATTGAGCTCCACTTCCTGGCGCACGCATGGCCGAAGCCCTCTGTCGCCCTCCTCCTCGGACTGAATCAAAAGGAGGGTGAATCTCTCGCCCACTTTGTGAATCGTTTCACTACTGAAATCCGGGGCCTGCCGGACGCTCACCCTTCCTTGCTAATGCAGGCATTCATGGTGGGACTGCGCCCCTCTAGATTTTTCTGGTCTCTCGTTGAGCGCCCCCCCAACGCGGTGTTGGAAATACTTAAGCGGGCCTATCAGTACATCTCGGCGGAAGCCTGGATGTTTAGGAGGCAGGAGGAGCTCAAGAGGGGCCGGCCGGAACCTCCCCGAGGGCACCAACCCGCGCAACCGAGACGCAGGATGGACCGTCCTGAACCGCCCGTCTCAGCCCCTCCGCTCCCCACCTTGGGTACGTCCCGAACACGGGTATTTCTCCAAATAAAGGAGAAGGGGATGCTTAGACCTCTGGCCCCAATGACAAGTCTGCGGTAGCTAGCGGACTGGACTCGGTACTGCCATTTCCATCGGCAGCATGGACATGATACCGAGGAATGTCGTGAGCTGAAGCGATAGATCGAAGAGCTGATTCGTAGGGGACACTTGGAACGGTATCTCCGACCGAATGAAGAGTCATCCCCTCGCCCTGAGGGGCCCGTCGAGCGACACATAGATGTGATCACCGGTAGCCCGGCGTCTGGAAGAGTCAGCACGTCCGGGCGAAAGGCATATGCCCGCGTCACTACGACCGAGGAGCTCAGACGCGCTCCCGAGCCGGAAATCACGTTTTCGGCCGAGCGGCCCGAGCAACCCGAGCACGACGACGTGTTGGTGATTTCTGCTAGGGTGGCCAACGCCCAGGTGAAGAGGGTTATGATCGATACGGGAAGCTCCGCCGACATACTCTACCTGGATGCCTTCCAGAAGCTCGGGTTGTCCAGGGACGCCATGAAGCCGATGCATTCGGCGCTCACTGGGTTTATCGGAGATTCGATTTCGCCGTTAGGGGCGGTCACACTGCCCTTGACCCTCGGGGATGCACCGAGGATGAAGACGGTGATGGCGACTTTCCTGGTAGTCGACCTACCTACTGCCTACAACGTAATTTTGGGGCGACCTACCCTCAATAAAATCAGGGTGATCGTCTCGACTTACCACCGAACCATAAAGTTCCCGACCCGCGTCGGAGTTGGTGAAATCCGGGGAATCCCCAGCGACTCCAGACAATGTTACCTGATGGCGGTCTCCCTGCACAAGAGGGGAAGGTCCGACCATCCGCTGGTAGACCCCCGGGAGACGAAGAGGCCAACCCAGCATCCCGAGCCGACAAAGCCCACCATCGACGTACCCCTGCCGGGGAGTCATCCTGATCGGACGATCAAAGTCGGCTCGGAGCTCCCAGAGCAGGAGCAGACTTAGCTCATCAACCTCCTCCAGGAGAATGCCGACGTCTTCGCCTGGTCGCCAGCCGATATGCCAGGCATCGACCCTAAGGTATCCCAGCACCACTTGTGCATCTCCCCTAATACTCGACCAAGAGCGAAGCCTCGCGATCGGCTCCCGAGCGGCGGTGGCTGTGAGAGAGAGGAGGTGGAATGACTCCTGGAGGCAGACTTCATCGAGGAGGTCAAATACCCACGATGGTTGTCAAATGTAGTCCTCGTTAAGAAATCCAATGGGAGCTGGAGGATGTGCGTTGACTACACCGATCTCAACCGTGCATGTCCAAAGGATTGCTACCCCCTTCCGAGGATCGACCAATTGGTCGACGCCACCGCCGGAGATGCTCGTTTTTCTCCAGCTACAACCAGATTCGGATGGCGCCCGAGGATCAGGAACACACGGCTTTCCTCACTAGCCGGGGGATCTATTTCTATAAGGTTATGCCGTTCGGATTGAAGAACGCTGGGGCCACTTATCAGAGGACCATGAATAGGATGTTCGCCTCTCAAATAGGGAGAAATGTGGAAATTTATGTCGACGACATGATCGTGAAGAGTCGCACGGGCCCGACTCATCTGACGGATCTGGCTGAGACATTTGCCACCTTGAGGAAGTATGGCGTGCGTCTCAACCCTGCCAAATGTGCCTTTGGTGTCAGCTCGGGCAAGTTTCTCGGATTCATCGTGTATGAAAGGGGAATTGACGTGAATCCCGAGAAGGTCCAAGCCATCATTGATATGTAAGCACCCCGGACGGTCAAGGACCTCCAGTGCCTCAATGGGAGACTCGCCCTGTCTCGATTCCTATCACGGTCAGGTGACCGGTGCCTCCCCTTCTTCCGAGCTTTGAAGAATCCGAAGAATTTTGAGTGGACGGCGGAATGCGAGGAAGCCTTCGCGCGTTTGAAACAACATCTGGCCGCCCTTCCTCGCCTCGCCTCGATCTCCCCTCGAGAGTGCCTCAGCATCTACCTAGCCGCCTCCCAGCACGCGGTGAGCTCCATACTAGTCAAGGAGGACTCCGGAGAACAACTACCAGTCTATTATCTAAGTCACATCCTGAAAGGGCCCGAAGAGCGGTATCCGCCCATCGAGAGGCTGGCGCTAGCACTCGTGTTGGCATCTCAGAAGTTGCGTCCTTATTTTAAGACCCACCCAATCGAAGTAATCACTGACCAACCTCTTCGACAAGTTTTATCGAAGTTTGACATGGCAGGTCGCCTCCTCAAATGGTCGGTGGAGCTAGCGGAGTTCGACTTACGGTACAAGCCGAGAACCGCCATCAAAGCACAGGCTGTGGCTGACTTCATATCGGAGCTGACCCGCCCTAACGACGAGGATTCCGAACAAACCGAAGCGGAATGGGTCTTGCGAGTAGACAGGTCATCCAGCTCGATGGGTGCAGGAGCAGGGCTAGTGTTGCAAGCCCCTGATGGGCACACGTTTGAGCGCTCCCTCCGCTTCGGCTTTACGGCCACCAACAATGAGGCGGAATACGAAGCACTCCTAGCGGGTCTCAGATTGGCCGCCGAGATGCAAGTGGGTGCAGTACGTGTTCTCACCGACTCACAGCTAGTTGCCAAGCAGCTAGGCAGTGGGTACGAAGCCCGGGACCCGACCATGGCAAAATACCTGGCGGAGGTAAGAGCCCTTGCCGCCAGCTTCATTCGTTTTACGTTATCTAGAGTGCCTAGAGGTCAGAACGAGCGAGTGGATGCACTCGCAAAGTTGGCCTCAAGATCAACCCCCGAAGAGAGCGCCGAAGTTGAGGAGCTTCCTTTCCACGCCATCGCCACCGTCACGGTGGTCGAGCCCGGTGTCCCGACGACATGGGTTCAAGAAATGCTGTAATATAAGCGGGACGACACTCTCCCTCCTGGCGAGGCCGCAGCCCGACGTCTGCGCAGTACCCAGGCCTGGTATTGCGAGATCGGTAGTCGACTATACAGGAGGTCATTCTCACGCCCTCTCCTACGCTGCTTGGACCCCGATGAGGCTAGATCAGTTCTAGCCGAGGTCCATGAGGGGATTTGCGGGGAGCACATAGGCGGTCGTACCTTGGCGTTCAAGGTACTCCGTCAGGGCTATTACTGGCCCACCCTGTATCAGGACGCGAGGGCCTACGCGAGATGGTGCGATGCGTGTCAGCAACACGTGCGAGCTCCTCAGCACCCGGCGGTCCCGCTCACCCCCATGGATTACGCGTGGCCCTTCGCTCAGTGGGGGATGGACCACCTCGGGCCTTTCCCCCCGGCCTCTGGGCAGTGGAGATACATCATTGTCGGCGTAGACTACTTCACCAAATGGGTTGAGGCTGAACCACTGGCGGCGATCACGGAGCCCCAAGTGGAGCGGTTCACGTGGAGAAACATTGTGACCCGGTTCAGATTGCCTAGGGTCATTGTTATCGATAAAAGAACTCAGTTCGCCAGCGCCCAATTCAGGGAGTTCTGTGCGAGCCACCAGATACAACTAAGGTTCAGCTCAGTGGCTCATCCCCAAACTAATGGCCTGGCAAAGGTAACTAATCGATCAATCTTGGACGGACTCAGGAGGAGGACCCTCGCGGCCCGATCTAGCTAGGTCGATGAGCTACCGAGTATCCTATGGTCCTTACGGACAACACCCAAAACGGCGATCGGAGAGTCTCCATACAGTCTGTCGTTTGGCACCGAGGCTGTCTTACCAGCCGAGGTGATCGTCCTCACTCCCCGGGTAGAAGCCTTTGAGGAAGCAGCATCGGCCGAAGGGATACGAGCCGGGTTGGACCTGCTCGAAGAGCGCAGAGCTGACGCACACCTGAAAGCTCTCTCTTATAGAAGGGCCATCGCTAGAAGTTCAATAAGAAAGTCCGCCCTCGACCGATCAGATTAGGAGACTTGGTCCTGCACAAGTCTGAGGTGAGCGACCCGACCCGGGCACATGGTAAACTTGCTCCCCGGTGGGAAGGACCCTATCGCATCGTCGAGGTCGTCTGAGCGGGAACGTTCCGACTCGAGACGATGTCAGGTCACCTATTATCGAGGCCGTGGAACGTTCAGAACCTTAAAAAATATTTTGTGTAAGCATCACAATGATGAAGGCAAGACGAATGAGAATAGGGAAAGAAATCTTCATTTATTTCAGTAGGAACGGGGTTACAAGACCCGTCCGACTTACAGATTGACTGACCCCTTAGAGAAGGTTACAAAATCTACAAGACTATTTCAAGTTTTCGGGGCCTCCAAGCTGTCGTCGAAAGGGACCTCCTCGGGCATGCTCACCTCTAGGTCCTCGGGACAGGAGGTAAAGGGATCCTCCACCTCGAGACCAGGATGGCGCACTCGGAAACGGGCCAGAGCTATCCGGTATCCATATTCGTAGGATACCTGCCCCGTCCGAGTCAGCCCAAGTTTGAACCCCTCAGACCTCTTGTAAGCCTCGAGGAGTTCCTTGTCCTTCTCTGGACGAAGACGCCTCTCCTCGGCAAGGGCCTCGTAGGCTGCCTTCGCCGCGGCCTCTTGCTCCTCCAGCTTTTTACTTAGGGTGGACGCCTCAGTTTTCAACAGACGGATCTCGATCTGGTCCACTCGCAGCGACTTCTGCAGCACTTTATTGGCCTCTCCTGCCACCTGGAGCTCGGACGTGAGGCGAGCCACTTCCGCCTCCAGATCGAACGCCCGCTTCTCGGCAGCAGCGACCGCCTCGGGGCCCGTCCCCGCCTGGAGTTCTTCGAACTGTTGGCGTAGCTCGGCGTTACGATCAGTCAACCCGCCGATGATCCGACCAGCGTCTCGTACCCGGTCCATCAGGGTTGTTGTGTAGTGGAAGCCCTACAGAAGCGGGGTCAGGATCAATGATATTTAGGAATAACCGTAAACAAGGAGAGTGATGCTTACCCACATTAGGGACTTGGCTGATTTGCTAAGCAGAACTGCCGAGGGCAGGGTGTACAAATCCCGAGCTATGTCGGGATGAAGTGCGCCTCGGAGGAACGCCGCGGAGGACTCTCCTCCGGCCCATACTCTATCCCCTCGGGAGAGACCGCCCCATCGAGCGACCAACGGATCCCCCCGCTTCCCCCACCGGAAGCTCTCCTATCGCCCGAGCCAGTAGGGGCTCGTCTTTGCCTGGGGAAATGCGGCACAAGTCTCGCACCGCCGGAAGTCGGAGGTCCTTCCCCCTCACCTCCCGACTGGGGCCGACCTCCTCTCGCTGTGGGTCTGCCCCCGCTCGGTCCACCTGCTCGACGACCGCTCCCCTCGAGTGGCTCGTGGCCACCTCGGACCCCTTAGAGGCGAGGGACTACAGCCTCTTGCATGGACGGGCGGCTTCAACCTCCAGTGGGGTGTCCTTTGAGCTGGGTCTTGGATCAGCCGCTAGGCGTGGGGAGGAAACCGTCGAGGACCACCCGCCGCGGAGATATTGGAGGTTCACTATTCCTGCAGAAAACCAAACGACGGTTAGCATTAGGGACAATCCGTAATACCCATGAACCTAACACCTAGGACGTACCCTGAGATGACGGACTCAAACCCGCTTCGACCAGCTATCGCTCGGTCATAATACAAATAGCCCGTGAGGAGGGAAGAATCCCCTTGAGCCTCCCCAGGCCCTCGTGCTCCTGGTCACTGAGGTTCGGGACTATATTATCGATGGCCCTCGCGGACCATCGGACCCCAAAACCCCAGTCCTTCTGGCAGGTTACGAAAAAGAAATGCTCCTTCCATCCTTTATTGTTGGAAGGAGCCCCGTCGACTCGGAAGCCCGCTCGGGCGGAAAGGAAGTAACCCTCCGACCTTTAGAGAGGCAAAAATAGGACAAAAAGAGGTTTCGGGTCGGAGTGATATTGGCGTAATGGCATTCCCCTAAGAAAGCCACCAGGTAGCGCCAGGAGTTCAGCGCCACCTGCGATGGGGAGATTCGCCACCAAGAGATGCAGGCTACGATGACGGGGTGGAGAGGAAGACGCAGCCTCACCTCAAGGGCATCTAGGGTCAATGTGAAACCCTTAGGAATCGGGTCGTAAGCCCACTGCCCCGGTTTAGGGGCTAAGAGGATATAATCCTCCGGGATGCTATAGCGATCCCGGAGGTTTCTCAAGGATGACCCGTTCACGGTGGAGTCGAGGTCGTGCGGCCACATCAAAGCCTCGAGAGCCCTAGCCGCCTCCCCGTCAGAGGACTGGTCGGGGGACGCCAGAGGCACCCCCTTGTTAGCATCGCCGGGGGATAGAGAGGCAGAAGAGGAAGAAGAGGAGGTCATTCTCACTGACCTTGGAAAAGAATGGAGGAAGGGCCGACTTGGAGGAAGGAGTGGACGCTGGAGTCAAGGAAGGGAAGGCGAGACCCAGGACGGAAGACTCACGTGGCGAGAAATGAGAAGAACGCCAGACATGCGCTATTTAAGGGAAAACTCCCGCCAGAAGCAGTGCCCTTTCGTCTCCCGAAGATGGGCAACTGTCCCGCTTCCGCACTCGCCTGCAACCCACATCACGTCAGGAAGATCAAAGGACGTCCCCTCATAAATGAAGGCCACGCGTGGCAACGCAGGGGCAAGCGAATTGGATGGCAGAATACAGGCGCTTCGACTTCGACGTCTACAGGACCCGATGAATCAGCCCACGGGCCCCTGCATCAAGCAAAGGAATTCCCAATTGATTGAACTAGGTGAGTTGGAACAGAGGGCCCATGTCTTGTTAAGTAACCGCTCGGCCGTCGACCGCCCGAGTACTTCTCTTCGTAGCCGACCTGCTAGAGCACTGTTAGAACCCTCCGCGGATTCTAAGCTTGGGGTTGATCTCTATAGGGGATCGGCCTCCTTGGAACTCTATAGGGGTTCCTTCCTCTAAGTTGCTGCACAAAGACTACTAAAGGATTGATCTATTCATTGTTTTTAAGAGGATGAATACATGGCTATTTATAGGGCTTCTAAGCCCCAACTCCTAATAAGACTCTTACTCAAGACTCCTACTTCTAACCAACTTCTAATTAGGACTCCTTTAGTAGGATTCCTAATTCTAATAGGACTTTTTACCTAACAGGACTTCTACTTCTAATAGGACTCTTTTCCTAATAGGACTCCTACTTCTAATAGGACTTTTTACCTAATAGGACTTCTACTTCTAATAGGACTCTTTTCCTAGTAGGACTCCTACTTCTAATAGGACTCTTTTCCTAATAGGATTCCTACTTCTAATAGGACTCTTTTCCTAAGAAGTAACATAACCCTAAACTAGCCGGCCTCTTCACCTCTTTAATAAGGGTCGGCTAGATAGGATTTACATGAATGCCCTTATCAATGAAACTAAATTAGGACTCTCATAGCTAGAGTCCTAACAAGCACGTACCTCGGCCGTCGACCGCCCAAGTACTTCTCTGTGCGGCCCACCTGCCTGAGCATGTACCTCGACCGCCGACCGCCCGAGTACTTCTCTACGTAGCCCACCTGCCTGAGCACGTACCTCGGCCGTCGACCGCCCGAGTACTTCTCTGCACGGCCCACCTGCCTGAGCATGTACCTCGACCGCCGACCGCCCGAGTACTTCTCTGCGCAGTCCGCCTGCCTGAGCACGCGCCTCGGTCGCCGACCGCCCGAGTACTTCTCTACGTAGTCCTTCCGCCTGAGCATGTACCTTGGTCGCCGACCGCTCGAGTACTTCACTACGTAGCCCACCTGCCTGAGCATGTACCTCGGTCGCCGACCGCCCGAGTACTTCTCAGCGCAGTCCGCCTACCCAAGCACGCACCTCGACTGCGCAAGTATGCCTGCGTGCGCTGTCCCGCAAAGCCCAAGCGACGCCTCGGCCGCAAAGCCCGAGCGACGCCTCGACCGCAAAGCCCGAGCTGAGCCTCGGCCACAAAGCCCGAGTAGTGCCTCGGTCGCAAAGCCCGAGCTTGAACCTCGGCCGCAGCCTCCCCGTGCCCATTTCATGAATTGTCCCCTAGAGCTAAGCACTCTAGTCTCGCCGCATCCCTGAACAATGAGCTGACAGACCTCCATCGCCAACTCCCGAAAAGCATCCTCCACGCTCATCAGGAGTTCATCTAGCAATCCCCGCAGACTGAAGCCAGCCTCGGACCTTGGAGTGAGCCCCAAGGCAGGGCTTCCTTCGGGGGGGGAGAGTGATGTGGGTAATAAATAGGACGTGACATTAGCCCATGCCGCCTGCACCCTGATGACGCCTCCTGTCTCCCTCGCAACCAGCTGTAGCCCGTGTTGACCGACAGAAGTGACGCCACCCATTCCTCATAGGCCGCACGGCCATCGAGGCACGTCGTCATCCCGCAGGGGGCAGGTCCTCGGCACACCGTCAGACGCAATCAGAGGCACAGCATCTCAACTACAGCAAGGGGGGCAGCCTAGCCCATAAAAACTGAGATAGATGAACATAAAAAGGGGGGAGCACTTAGGAAAAAGGGGAAATCCCTTCAAGGTAGCCTGATCTAACTTGATCGTCAGAGGGGTCGGGCGGAGCTCCCCTCGACCCGACCTTTTTTACAGGAACAAAGGCGGAGCCCCTGGCATCGAATGCAGCCCGAAGCCTTCCTCCTCGAACGGTGGACGCTACCCCTTCGTCACCCCGACCGGCTTGAAGCTCGGACCGGAGGATCCCCGCACATCCGGACCCGAACCAGGCCGCTTTGGTCCCGAGGCTTGGTCGGGGAATTCAACTTTACACCGTGGCCTCGGGACCAAAGCGGCCTGGTTCGGGTCCAGATGTTCGTCCACACGAACCGCTCCACTTGGGGCTCCGTGATCACCGCCAGTGGCTCATCCTCGACCCATTTGGTGAAGTAGTCTACACCGACAATGATGTATCTCCGCTGCCCCGAGGTCGGGGGGAAAGGCCCGAGGAGGTCCATCCCCCACTGAGCGAAGGGCCACATGTAATCCATGGGGGTGAGCGGGACCGCCAGGTGCTGAGGAGCTCGCGTGTGTCGCTGACACGCATTGCACCGTCTCGCGTAGGCCCTCGCGTCCTGATATAGGGTGGGCCAGTAATAGCCCTGATGGAGTACCTTGAACTCCAAGGTACGATCTTGCAGTACCAGGCCTGGGTACGGCGCAGACGTCGAGCTGCGGCCTCGCCAGGAGGGAGAGTGCCGTCCCGCTTATATTGTAGTATTTCCTGAACCCACGTCGTCAGGACATTGGGATCAACCACCACGACGGTGGCAATGGCGCGGAAAGGAAGCTCTTCAACTTCGGTGCTCTCTTCGAGGGTTGATCTTGAGGCCAACTTTGCGAGTGCATCCGCTCACTCGTTCTGACCTCTAGGCACTCTGGATAACGTAAAATGAATGAAGCTGGCGGCAAGGGCTCTTACCTCCACCAGGTATTTTGCCATGGTCGGGTCCCGGGCTTCGTACCCGTCGCCTAGTTGCTCGGCGACTAGCTGTGAGTAGGTGAGAACACGTACTGTACCCACTTGCATCTAGACGGCCAATCTGAGACCCGCTAGGTGCGCTTTGTATTCCGCCTCATTGTTGGTGCCGCAAAGCCGAAGCAGAGGGAGCGCTCAAACGTGCGCCCGTCGGGGGCTTGTAACACTAGCCCTGCTCCCGCACCCGTTGAGCTGGATGACATATCTACTCGCAAGACCCATTCCGCTTTGGTCTGTTCGGAATCCCCATCGTCAGGCAGGTCAGCTCCGATATGAAGTCAGCCACAGCCTGTTCTTTGATGGCAGTTCTCGGCTTGTACCGTAAGTCGAACTCCGCTAGCTCCACCGACCATTTGAGAAGGTGACCTGCCATGTTGAACTTCGATAAAACTTATCGAAGGGGTTGGTTAGTGATTACCTCGATCGGGTGGGTCTGAAAATACGGACGCAACTTTCGAGCTGCCAACACGAGTGCTAGCACCAGCCTCTCGATGGGCGGATACCACTCTTCGGGCCCTTTCAGGATGTGACTTAGATAATAGACTGGTAGTTGTTCTCCGGAGTCCTCCTTGACTAGTACGGAGCTCACCACGTGCTGGGAGTCAGCTAGGTAGATGCTGAGGCACTCTTGGGGGGAGACAGAGGTGAGGCGAGGAAGGGCGGCCAGATGTTGTTTCAAACGCACGAAGGCTTCCTCGCATTCCGCCGTCCACTCAAAATTCTTCGGATTCTTCAAAGCTCGGAAGAAGGGGAGGCACCAGTCACCCGACCGTGACAGGAATCGAGACAAGGCAACGAGTCTCCCATTGAGACACTGGAGGTCCTTGACCGTCTGGGGTGCTTGCATATCAATGATGGCTCAGACCTTCTCGGGATTCGCATCGATTCCCCTTTTATGCATGATGAATCCGAGAAACTTGCCTGAGCTGACACCAAAGGCACATTTGGCAGGGTTGAGACGCACGCCATACTTCCTCAAGGTGGCAAATGTCTCGATCAGATCCGTCAAAGCAGTTGGGTCCGTACGGCTCTTCACGATCATGTCGTCAACATAAATTTCCACATTTCTCCCTATCTGAGAGGTGAACATCCTATTCACGGTCCTCTGATAAGTGACCCCAGCGTTCTTCAATCCGAACGACATAACCTTATAGAAATAGATCCCCCAGCTGGTGAGGAAAGCTGTGTGTTCCTGATCCTCGGGCGCCATCCGAATTTGGTTGTAGCCGGAGAAGGCGTCCATAAACGAAAAATGAGCGTGTCCGGCGGTGGCGTTGACCAACTGGTCGATCCTCGAAAGGGGGTAGCAATCCTTTGGACATGCACAGTTGAGATCAGTGTAGTCAACGCACATCCTCCAGCTCCCCTTGGATTTCTTAACGAGGACTACATTTGACAACCATCGTGGGTATTTGACCTCCTCGATGAAGTCTGCCACCAAGAGTCGTTCCACCTCCTCTCGGACAGCCAGCTGCCACTTGGGAGCTAGTCGCCGAGGCTTCTGCTTTATTGGTCGGGCATTAGGGGAGATGCACAAGTGGTGCTGGGATACCTTAGGGTCGATGCCCGGCATATCGGTTGGCAACCAAGCGAAGACGTCGGCATTCTCCTGGAGGAGGTTGATGAGCTGAGTCTGCTCCTGCTCTGGGAGCTCCGAGCCGACTTTGATCGTCCGATCAGGACGACTCCCTGGCAGGGGTACGTCGATGGTGGGCTTTATCGGCTCGGGATGCTGGGTTGGCCTCTTCATCTCCCGGG
The DNA here is from genome assembly GCA_024322285.1 of Musa beccarii. Classification (NCBI taxonomy): domain Eukaryota; kingdom Viridiplantae; phylum Streptophyta; class Magnoliopsida; order Zingiberales; family Musaceae; genus Musa; species Musa beccarii. The sequence goes on from CM044401.1 coordinate 39,833,473, forward strand.
GGTCTACCAGCGGATGGTCGGACCTTCCCCTCTTATGCAGGGAGACCGCCGTCAGGTAACATTGTCTGGAGTCGCAGGGGATTCCCCGGATTTCACCAACTCCGGTGCGGGTCGGGAACTTTATGGTTCAGTGGTAAGTCGAGACGACCGCCCTGATTTTATTGAGGGTAGGATGCCCCAAAATTGCGTTGTAGGCAGTAGGTAGGTCGATTACCAGGAAAGTCGCCATCACCGTCTTCGTCCTTGGTGCATCCCCGAGGGTCAAGGGTAGTGTGACTGCCCCTAACGGTGAAACCGAATCTCCGGTAAACCCAATAAGCGCCGAATGCATCGGCTTCATGGCGTCCCTGGACAACCCGAGCTTCTGGAAAGCATCTAGGTAGAGTATGTCGGCGGAGCTTCCCATGTCGATCATAACCCTCTTCACCTGGGCGTTGGCCACCCTAGCAGAAATCACCAACGCGTCGTCATGCTCGGGTTGCTCGGGCCGCTCGGTCGGAAATGTGATTTCCGGCTCAGGAGCGCGTCTGAGCTCTTCGGTCGCAGCGGCGCAGGCATATGCCTTTCGCCCGGACGTGCTGACTCCTCCAGACGCCGGGCCTCCGGTGATCACATCTATGTGTCGCTCGATGGGCCCCTCAGGGCGAGGGGATGACTCTTCGTTCAGCCAGAGATATCGTTCCAAGTGTCCCCTGCGAATCAGCTCTTCGATCTGTCACTTCAGCTCGTGACATTCCTCGGTATCATGTCCATGCTGCCGATGGAAACGGTAGTACCGAGTCCGGTCCGCCAGCTGCCGCGGACTTGTCATCGGGGCCGGAGGTCTAAGCATCCCCTTCTCCTTTATTTGGAGAAATACCTATGTTCGAGACGTACCCAAGGCGGGGAGCGGAGGGGCTGAGACAGGTGGTTGAGGATGGTCTATCCTGCATCTCGATTGCGCGGGTTGGTGCCCTCAGGGAGGTTCTGGCCGGCCCCTCTTGAGCTCCTCCTGCTTCCCGGACATCCAGGCTTCTGCCGAGATGTATTGGTCGGCCCGCTGAAGCATTTCCGACACCGCGTTGGGGGGGCGCTCGATGAGAGACTAGAAAAATCTAAAGGGGCACAGTCCCACCATAAATGCCTGCATTAGCAAGGAAGGGTGAGCGTCCGGCAGGCCCCAGATTTCAGTAGTAAAATGATTCATAAAGTGGGCGAGAGATTCACCCTCCTTTTGATTCAGTCCGAGGAGGAGGGCGACAGAGGGCTTCGGCCGAGCGTGCGCCAGGAAGTGGAGCTCAAACTCTCTGGCCAGCTGATCAAAAGAGGCGATTGTCCCGCCTTCAGAGCGCTATACCAGGCACGGGCTGGCCCCCTTAAAGTCATGGGGAACGCCCGACACATCAGGGCGTCAGCGGTCCCATACAACACCATCTGGGCTCGAAAGGCCGCAACGTGGTCCGCTGAATCAGTGGCGCCATCGTACGCATCGATAGAGGGAAGTCGAAAGTTTGGTGGCACCGGTTGCTCTTGTATTTCCATCACGAACGGGGACCCCCGGCAGGGGTTCCTCCCTCTGCTCCTCTTTTGATTTACGAATCTCCCTTTGTACTTCGTCCAGTCGCTGACTGACGAAGCAGAGCTGGGCTCGGAAAGAGTCGGCCGAATCCGAGGATACCACCTCGGGTTCGAGTCGGCCATCGGGGATTCCTGTGGCTCGTTCTCTACCTAGAGCCGGTCGGGCCAACAGTGAGGCGGGAAAGACCGAGGGCATCATGTAAGCCTGAGCGGGGGGCTTGGGCTGCTGGCGCTGCTGGACCTCTGGCGGGTTCGCCGGCCGAGAAGGGAGCAGGACGAAGGCCTGCACCATCTCTGCAATGGCTCGAACCTAGTGAGTCAGGTCCTGGAAGGCTTCGGCAGTCACGGGCGGCGGGACGGCCGAGGTGCCGTCAGGCGGAAGCAATCCCGGGTCGTTGAACAACCGCCAATAACATTCCGAGGTTGCGGCGGGGTCGTCCGCCCTCGGTTCACCGGGGTGGGGACGTTCGAGGGGGACCCCTGTCGGGTAAAACCCCTCGCCGCCGCGCTCGTCTTGATTGGTCTGGTGATCCCCTGCCATCTAGGCCCTCCTTCTAGCACCAAACTGATGGGGAATTCAACTTTACGCCGTGGCCTCGGGACCAAAGCAGCCTGGTTCGGGTCCAGATGTGCGGGGATCCTTCGGTCCGAGCTTCAAGCCAGTTGGGGCGACGAAGGGGTAGCGTCCACCGTTCGAGGAGGAAGGCTTCGGGTTACGTTCGATGCCAGGGGCTCCGCCTTTGTTCCTGCAAAAAAGGTCGGGTCGGGGGGAGCTCTGCCCGACCCCTCCGACGATCAAGTTAGATTAGGCTACCTTGAAGCGATCTCCCCTTTTCCCTGAGTGCTCCCCCCTTTTTATGTTCATCTACCTCGGTTTTTATAGGCTAGGCTGCCCTCCCTGCTGTAGTTGAGATGCTGTGCCTCTGATTGCGTCTGATGGTGTGCCGAGGACCTGCCCCCTGCGGGATGGCGACATGCCTCGATGGCCGTGCGGCCTGCGAGGAATGGGTGGCGTCACTTCTATCGGTCAACACGGGCTACAACCGATTGCGAGGGAGACAAGAGGCGTCATCAGGGTGCAGGCGGCATGGGCTGATGTCACGTCCTATTTATTACCTACATCAACACTTATTAGATTTTAAAATTAATATGAATATAATTTAGATCGCAAAGTTCGATAAAACTTCTCATTTAGATATTTCATATAAGGAAATATGACAATCAGCATGATAATGTTCAACAACAGACAAAACATCATACTGAGGTTCTAAAGGGGATTTTAAGTAACAAGAACTCAGTTATAGCCTTTTTTATTCAAATATAAAAAATACTATGATTATGTTAAAAAAATCATAACATGTAAGTTATAGTCTTTTTTTCAAATATAAAAAATACTCTGATTATGTTAAAAAAACTATAAATAGGTAATAAGACACTTCTTTTTTTTTTCATTACAACATTTGTCAACAAATAAATATCTAGATTTGCAAATTGATATAGACATAATTTGCATTGAGAAGTTTGATAAAATTTCTTATTTAGGCATTCTATATAAGGAAACATGAAAAACAACATGATAATCATCAAAAATAGATAAGATGTAACAATCAAACAATCAATCATAAGCATCACATGCATTGTGATGAGATTTCAAATCATAAGAGGGAATTTTAAGTCATAAGAAATCAGTTATAGTGTTTTCATTTAGATATAAAAAATCCTGTGATTCTGTTAAAAATATTACAAATAGGTAATAAGACACTTTTTTTTTCATTGCATCATTTATCAACAAATAAATATCTAGATTTGTAAATTGATATAGACATAATTTGCATTATGAAGTTTGATAAAACTTCTTATTCAGAGATTTGATATAAGAAAATATAATAAATAACATGATAATAATCAACAATAGATAATATATAAACAATTAAATAATCAATCATAAGCAACACATGCATAGTCAAAGAAGATTTTAAATCATAAGAAATAATTTATAGTATCTATGAATGTTGTTAGTGTTTTTGTTCAGATACATAAAACTCCGTAACTATGTTCAAAACACTATAAATGAGTAATAATGCACTTCTTATGATTTTCTTCATTGTATAAAATGTTAATGAATATATATTCATTATTTTCATTGAGGAGTTTTGAAGGAGAATTAGTTTAATCACTCCACAATTGTACTTTCGTGAGAGATATATTGAGATGAGATTTTATCTTAAAATAATGTTTACTTAATATTGATAATGTCAATAATATTCTGATATGATTCTTTTTACACTTTAAATTTTAAATTATTATTTTAATGTTTTATTAGTTACTTAATTTTTTTTCTCTCAATAATAATATTTTTGTAACAGTTCTTTGAGAAGAAACAATAATTCTTTGTATATTTTTATGCTCATCATAGGATCGATAATATTACTTCAGCATCTCTAGTATAAAATAAGAGGACTTCCTAGTATAAGCATATTTTAAGTCTTTTCATGACTAACATAGCAACAATTATATCAAAAGAAGAAAAGCAACAATTTTATGGTCTCATAGAATTTTGATGTTCAATAAAAATTACTATTGTAAGGAAAAATATTACTAATTGTTGTAAGAGGAAAAAAATTACATTTAGAAAACAATCTCTACATTTATTCACTAATTGTAAGGGAAAGCACAAAATCTTATGAAATTTCTAACATCAATGACCTAGGATATATTATTTGTACGACAAATGTGTTTCTCATAGATAATTTGTTATTTATAATTAACAAAGAATCCATCACTTAGCTCATATTACATGATAATTGCATTTACATCCATAAGGAATGCTTAGAATTTTCACTTCTTGTGTATATTTTTTTTTCTCTTCTTGGTCTTTAAAATTATTTAAAAAAATACTAAGGCATTTTACTGAAAAAAAACTTATACTATTGATTTTTTACTTAATAACTCTTCTATATTTGCTTTTACCTATAAGAGTCTGTTTTTTTGTAAATGATAAAAAAACTCATGAACCAACCCTAATTGAATCAATAAATTATGAACTGTTTGAAACTTGAACTAGTTTAATTAAACCTCCTTCCCCTCTTCTCATCCTTTGTCTTTTTCTTCTTTCCTACACTTCTTCTCCCCCTTTCCCACTCCTTTCTCTTCCTCTACGATCATATTTCTCCTCCTCCACCCCATTCCCTCCTCTTAATCTTATGTACCTCCTCCTCCATCTCCTTCGCCTCCTCTACCTTATCTTCTTCCTCTTTCTTCTCTTTATCTCTTCCTACTATCCCTCATATCCCTCCTCTTCCTCATCATTCGCCTCCACCTCCTTTTCCTCCTCTTCCTCCACCTTCTTCTTATCTTTTACCTTTTCCCGTTAAATTATATAGTTCTTTATAATTGGATAAGATATATAATATATCAAATTAGATTATGATAACAGTATTGATCAATAGAAAAGAAGTTCATATTATAGTATAATTCCTTAGGGGATACTCTTGATAGAAGAAACTCCCCTGATAACTTATCATAGACCCTCTGGTCTCATCTATAAATAGATAGGATCTCTAGGGATCTATATATAGATGCATCTAAGAGTTGTGTTAAAGAAAAGTATCTTATATACATAAGTTGAGATATTACAGTTTCTCTCTCAACTTCCATAAGCTATCAATCTAAGTGGTCCTGTGAAATGATAGGAAGAGAAGAGAATGAGTCTAGTTCCTCTTATAGATTGACAACGACATTGGATTTAAAGAAGGTACCCAAATCATACAGAGATCTTTTCCCTTCTTTTTTAGATGATATCAAAAGGTACACATCATAAAATCGATCTATTGTTATTTAATTTCAATTCTAGCATAAAAAAATTTTCACATTACAGAAAGCATGATTATATTTTTTATGTTTATATCTCATTCTCCTTTGTCTCCTCTTTAGCCTCCTCTTCCTTTCCCTCACTTCTCTCTTCTTCTCATCTGTCTTATCTTATTCCTCTTCTATCTCCTTCCCTTCCTCCTCCTCATCATTCTCTTTTATCTTCTCTTATCCTTTACATTTGTCTCCCCTCTCTTTAATGTCTTCTCCTTATTCACTTTCCTCTATCTTCTCCTCTGTATCTTCACCTTCGCTTTCATCACGGCCTCCTCCTCTGCCTTTTCTTATCTCCTCCTTTTTAAAGAATTCAACTTCACATAAAGCTACATATTATTGATAGAAGTAGCAAATACTATATTGATTGATCTTCATTATGTCATGACTATGATGATATGATAAGTTTTACTTATTAGATATGAGATGTGTTGTAATATATTATTTGACATTCAAACATTATACTCAATATCATGTGAATACTTTGTTTCACTTATGTTTGATGTGCATATGTTTACCTTAATATGAATGCATGTTCATGTCATTATTGTGAATACTACAATTTGTATATGTTTATTACTATGAAATATCATGTATGGTGGTTGTGAATACTATTGTCAATATTATATATGTTTAATATGATGTGATCGAGTGTTGAAAATATTATTTCTATCGTGTATCATTACTATGAAAGTTGAATAATATATTTTTAGTGTGCTGTGTACTAATATAAACACATGTTCGTATTGTTAGTTGTATGTTATTGTAATCTTAATATTGATGTGGCTATGGTCGTGATGTTTACTATGGTGTGTACATGTTTATATTTTATCCATTTGTATATTATTATAAAAGTTGAATAATATGTTTTTGTTCTATCGCTCTTATAATGTGTAACATGGATGCTTATTATAAATTTATAATATAGATGTGTTTATTGTGTCTTTAAGATGATTAATTATATTTTTTTAATTTTTAAAGTTTTTAGAGTGCATAATTATCAAAACTAAAGAATTTTTAATAGGTGCTGTGATTGAGTGCAACTTAGTTAAAACCGAGTGTGATTTGATCAACTTCTATAAAACTTATCCAAACTTTCACATAAGTATTAAGACATGATTGTAAAATAATTAATATTTTTATTTTCAAAAATTCTATAATGATAAAAATATCAAAATTGAAGAATTTTTTAGTAAGATATTATGATCGAGTATAATTTAGTTCAAAAAGGAGTGTAACTCTGTCAACTTCTACATAATGTATTCAAATTATTATAGAAAAATTAGGACATGATTTTAAGATGATTGTTATTATTATTATTATTTTGATTATTTTATGTTAATAAAGTATCGAAATTGAAAAATATTTGAAAATATGTTGTGATCAAGTGTAACTTTGTTCCAAAAAACAAGTGTAACTTGACCTACTTTCATGAACTTATTAAAACTTCTATAGAGGTATCAAGAATTAATTATAAGATGATTAGTATTATTTTTCTATTTTTAAAAATTTTAGGATGATAAAATATCAAAATTATGAAAATCTCGAAAACATATTATGATCGGGTATAATTTAGTTCAAAAACGAGTTTAACTTAGTAAACTTTTATGAAATCTATTTAAAGATCTATAAAAAATTTAGGACATTTTGATTAGATGATTGGTAGATTTTTTTTATTTTTTGAAAATCTTAGGATTATTAATTATTAAAATTAAGGATTTTTTTTTGGATATGTGTAACTCGGTGAACTTCTAACGAAACCTATTTAAACTTTTATAAAAATACTAGAACATACTAGAAAAATGATTAATACTATTTTTTATTTTTATTTTTTAAATAATTAATAGAATTTGGTGGGTTGTGGCAGGATTGTGAAATCCTACCCTAATTGAACATCAACTAAAATACTAACTCAAGTAAAAGATAATTATAACAAAGATTATAAGATCAATTGAGCAATAATAACTTTACATTCAAAATTAACAATAGTTTACAATGCTTTATAATGTTGTGACACATTTTTTGAAAATTTACATAAGTATACTATATAAAAAAGTCACCTTTTATAGTCAATCTAGACAACAAAAAACTATAGCCAAAATTAGGTTCTACAAACACGCTGAAGATATTATATTACTTTATAATTAACAATATTGACTTGTACAATCGGTGGAGTTGCTTTATAATTGACAATATAAACTTATATATGCATATTGATTATGATCTAATTATTAACACTTCATATACCTTCTAAGGCTCTTACCACTTTATCTTGATGACATTTAAGAGTTTTTAGATGTTCTCTTATGCAAAACTATTCAATTCTCACTTGAAAAATAAGCATCGTAAGACTAATCCTTCAACTTCTAATGAATATAGGAACAATACATTAATTTAATTAAAAAATATTCAAAAATACTTTAAACTTCACCGGATGATTTAGTGATACAATGAAGAATTTGTTGATGTAGTCGAGGCTTTAGCGATATTGCCAAAGCTTTAGTAACACAATGGTAATATTTTCTTCCAATAGTTTAATGACACAATGACAATACTTACAAACGCTTCAACAATACAACAAAGGAGAAAAAGAAGGAGATGGGGGATGGGAGAAAGGCTAAAGAGGAAAAAATAACGAAGGAGGAGACAGAGGATGAGGACGATAAGAAATGGATTGAGGTGGAAGAGAAAGCATTAGAGAGGAGAGAGCACAGGTTAAGGATGAGAAGGAGGAATAAGATGAGGCGGAGGAAGAGAAAGAGAAGACAAAAGGGGAGGAGGAGGAAGAGGAGATGGAAGAGGAAAATAAGGAGGAAAGTTGAGTTTGGTTTTAAAAATTTTGATCTGAATTGGATCAAATCAGTTGAAAAAAAAGGATTGTGAATTATTTCTTATTTTTAATATCATTTGACATAAAAGATGAGGATATTTTTATTTAAATAAGAAAAAGAGATACACCAAGGTAAAAATGAATTAGAAGGGCATCGTTGGATAAAAAATAAATAATAATTAATTTTTGATAAATTGCCTAAATTACTATTAAGTATTATTTTCTCATGTGTTTCCCTTCTAATAATCCAAATTTGGCCCAACTTCAAGCCTAATAGCTTTGATAATAAGTAAGCATTGTTTCACTCTAATACCAACTTAAATTGGCCCAAAGTTACCTTGACAAAGATCTTGACTCATCAATCACTCATTTGGCACAACTTCAAAGCTTTCAGCACATTATCCACTTTTCTAACATATCCAATATTTTGGTACTTCATTCAAACCTCTAGCATATTATCCTATCCTTTAATATATCACTCAATCCTTTAGCATATTGACTTTACCAAGATAATCAATCTTCTAATATGATATTCGATCCTTTGGCATAATGTTCGAACCTCTAGCATGAAGTCCATTCGATCCTTTGGTACTTCATTCATAATGTTTCAATATTTTTATTTCTATGTTAGGGACATGAGGACATAGGGAAAGGGGAGCATTGATGTAAAAAAACTTTGAAAAAAAGACACATCGTAAAAATTTATGAATATATATATATATATATATTCCATTTTCTTGTGCAAAGCTACCAATGCTAAGCTTAGCGAAAACAATTACTTGTTCGGTCTTGTCATATGTAGGAGGTGTTAGTGTTTAGCTTATCAAAAAGTTAATAGTGCATCCAAAAAATACTATAACTAGCATAAAAGCTAATTTTTTATATGTTATTATTGTTAAATCAATAAGAATTTCTACTTAAAAATTAAACATGATTGATAAGTTAGTTTATATTAAATTTTGAGTCGGTTACTGTGTTTTGATATAGGATCACATTGTTTTTGTGAAAATATCAAAAATACTATAATCCTATAAAAAAAGAGACTGTAAATAATATACCGATGTAAAGTGAAGGAATTTTTTTGATTGTCATAATAGGGTCATTTTCAGATATAGGAAAAAGTGGGGTTCTGATGGAAAAAAGTACCAACCAAAAAGAAGAAGAAGCAAAATTAGAGGTTTTTTTGACAAAATTTCACCCCATATATTTGATGCAATTATATAAAATATTTTTAAAATAATACTTGGACTAAAATACCCCGTTATTTTGGTCTAAACGGCATTCACGCCCACCCGGTGGTGAATGACTGGCGTAGGCCAGGCCGTCTAATTCCAGTAAAACATCATTATGCATCAAATAGTCAAAATGAAAGCATAAAATAAGACTCAAAACTACTTGGATACCCACAGGTTCCCATCACATATTTACCGCCATCAATTAAGATTTCCCAATCTCAAGTGCTGATCAACCTTCAAAAGCTACTTGGATTGGATACCCACAGCTTTCACATCATATATTTAACGCCATCAATTAGGTTTCCCAATCTCAAGTTCTAATCAACATTCAAAATCTACTTGGATTGGATACCCACAACTTTCACATCATATATTTACCGCCATCAATTAGGATTTCCCAATCTCAAGTTCTAATCAACAGCACACTACTTCCGTAGATGCTTCCACCATACTTCATCCCACTTTTTAAGAAGGAAATTAGCATAAAAGATAACCATTTATTTAAGAAAGCACAAACAAAAATATCACTGAATTTCTCTTATTTTTAAAAAATATAAATAAGAAGAAAATTCGACTAACCGCTTGGGGTGGGTCCCGCTTCGTGAAAAGGGGGGACGAACGGTGCAGATAGCCAAACTTGGTCTCCCGTCTCCCATCCCAGTCGTCGTCTCCGCCTCCTTGTCTCCAGCGTCCGATCTCCTCTTCCCCTGTCTCTCTCCCTTCCTCCCTCGCTCCTTTGTTGCCCCCCTTCGCTGCGCGCGCGCCAAATACAAAAGCCTTCTCTTCCTCCCATCCAAGCAAAGCAAAGGTACGTCCACGCCCTTTTCCTTCTTCATTTCCTACCCCGATTTAGGGTTTGGGTCTCCATGGATCTATTTGGTGGTTTGTTCGTGGATCTGTCAGGGTCCCAAGCATGGCGGATGCGCCGGCTAGCCCCGGTGGTGGAGGTTGCGGCCACGAAAGCGGAGGTGACCAGAGCCCCCGATCCAGCGTCCGGGAGCAGGACCGCTTCCTCCCCATCGCCAACATCAGCCGGATCATGAAGAAGGCACTCCCCGCCAACGCCAAGATCGCCAAGGATGCCAAGGAGACCGTCCAGGAGTGTGTCTCCGAGTTCATTAGCTTCATTACCAGCGAGTCTGATCTCGTCCCCTCCCCCTTCTCGGTTCTTGTACTTGGGATGATCCTTTTGGTTGGCTTAGTTAATTAATAGTTTGATAATTTGGTGTTCTAGGGCCAGTGATAAATGCCAGCGGGAGAAAAGAAAGACCATTAATGGCGATGATCTGCTGTGGGCGATGGCCACTCTGGGATTCGAGGACTATATCGAGCCGCTGAAATTGTATCTGCATAAGTACAGAGAGGTTCTTTTCTGTTTTCTTTTTCCATTTGAATCTTTCCTGATTAATATGCACTTGAAAATGGGTAGCTTGAAAAGAAATTACTAAGTTTGTATTTTTAAATGGCATTCTGGATCTGATGTTCCTTTCCTGTGTTTATTTTGCATGTGCTTTTGCTGTGGTGGTGTTCTGTTCCAGTTGGAGGTAAGGAGCTTCCTTCTTATTGATGCTGTATGTGGTTTTTTGATGTTGTTAGGACAGAATTTAGTGCTACAAGTATTTTCTTCTTTGTTTAATGAAACAATTATAAATTTACATTTGATAAGGTATACTTTTTCAATATATTTAACTCTATTAACTTAATTAGAGGCAAAAACTAGATGACTTTCAATTGCCAAGCAATGTTGGGAGAGCAACATGCTATCATAGCCGCTAGGGCAATGCATAGTGCATACGTGGCACATATGTGGTTTGTATCAAAACACTAAAAATTGCCATCATGTACAAATGAAAAGAAAGGAGCAGCCTAGCACATGAAGCTTCTGCTTCTGTTTGGTTTGGGGAGGGTCTATCTAGATTAAAAAAATAAGCCGAACAATTAACTTATGCATTATTTCACTCTTTAAGAAGTTATCAGTGTAATAAGTTTAAAGAAATATAGAAGTCCATTTGACTAAGGTTATATATTATTATTGCAATATTAAATACAATATAAGAGAATAATGTGTGATCACATTTTTATACCTATAGGGACTGCATAAGGGCCCACGTAAGTTAGAGCTACATATGCAGCTTACGTAGTCTTATCTGTAGTTACACAACCTATTCAAGTCACATGAGTCTCGTAGGATGCATTCATATGATGACGTGTGCATTTGTGCCTGCATAAACAACCACAAAACTGCTTTTTTTCAAACAGTGCTGGCAAGTTTACAATAACAACAATAAAGCTGTGAGTCCTAACACAGTGCTGGCAAGTTTAGTTTTAAAAGATTTGATATTGAAGTTATCTGTACATATAATAAGTATATGCTGTGTACACAATTACACAACATATTCAAGCCACAATTGTATACGATGTGCTCATATGGCAGTATGCATATGAGGCCATGCAAAAGCTTTTTTTTTTTTTCTCTAAATATTGCTGACAAGGGATAATTCATGTTATCTAGATCCAACTGTAAATATAATAAGTAATTATTTATATTCACTATTAAATTAGATATATATGTTTGATATGTATTTGTTTTAGTAATATAACCATGCCAAATGAATTCAGCATAATTTTGGCCAAATTCTTTGTCAGCTTTATGATACATCAATATGATATTAGCATACATTCATTACTATTGATATAATTATTAAAATATGGCATCAATGGCTTATTGAGATTATGTTTTTACTCACATCAAAACCCATTGATGAAAAGCATGTGTTGCTTTGCATATACCAGTAGATGAGTGTCATATCCATTGCCTCTTCACCTATGAAAGATAAAAGTATATTCTCCATATGGTTTGAAAATGGACTTATTATGATCATACCATGAACATTTTGGTCTTGTGAAGTTCTTGAAACAGCTCTTTCTTTTTTTCTATAAGTTTTTTTAATTCTGTTAACAGGGTGACAATAAGGTGTCTGCCAAAGGTGGAGACAGCTCTGTTAAACTGGATACAGCTAGTTCTCATGGTGGAACTCAACCCGGCCCAATATCCCAAGGGGTAGTACTTCCCTGAATTTTCTTTTAATTTGCATTTGACATTAGATCTGGAAATTTCCCAATACTGATTCCACAATTTAACATATTTCTCAATGACATAAATAGATGGGTCACCAAGGATCTTTTACTCAAGGCATGAGCTATTTGCAACCTCAGGTACTTTACTTCTTTTTTCTGTCCTTAGTGAGAACTTCAGATGATTTCAATGTTCTTTTCAGATTTAATCTGTTGCATTAAACTGAAAGATTTTTAGTTCTTTTTTTGTTGCATGATTTTCATCATTTTAGTTGTTACTAAACTAGATTAAGATCTTTCTTGTTTTTCTGTAGCACTTAATGCCTTTCCTGTGTTTTTATTTGTCATATGACTGATATATATTCTTACATACAGCATTACATTTATAACTATATGGGTATATGTTTGCTATTTGTTTGTATTTGGAGGCTAATGGATCTAAAAGCATCAATGTGCCAACTGCCCCTGATCAATGTCAATTTATGTGGTGTCAAATGAGTAAATTTGAATAAGTTTGTTATCTTATAAACGCCCACTGGTTTTTGGCTTGAATTTTAGGTACCAAACCTTCTGGTATAACACACTCAAGGAAAACAGTAATAACCATTTAAAGGGCTGATATTCAACTTCTTCCTGTCTTCTTTTAAATAATTCTTGATAAGTTCATTTTTTTGATCTTATAGCAACTGTTGTGATTTTCTTTTACTGTTTTAGGTTCACTTGCTTAAAATAGGTGTTGTTATGCAGTTTTGAGCATACTGTTGTTTATATTAGTAATCACTTATAAACTTTCTCCAACATTGTAAAGAAGATTTTTAGTGTTTTAGTATGAATTGCTTTGTGGCCCCATTCAAACATGGTGCCATTCCATGGTTCTGCATTTTTTTCATTTTTAACTAGTATTTACACTGGAGTATCTGAAAAGATGCAATTAGTTAATTATGCAACTAATGGAAGTGTATGCAAGCTTTATCTCACCTTTTTCTTAAAATTTACCATCTTATGGGGAAACATTGAGATGATTTTCATGAGAAACATCATCTTATGTCAAAAACATATAGTGCATTGTTTGTTGGTTCTTTGAATCAAGAGGAATTCATTTTGTATCAGAGATAAATGACAAAAAATGCTTGAAGCCATAAATGTTAAAACTCTAAGGATTAATGTGGTTTCAATTAACATTAGTGTGACTTGTTTGTTTGTTAATGAATTCTAAACACATCTTTGTTGGATCTTGATCTTACGCTCCTGCTGCGATCGCCCCTTGGCTCCCATTTGTTCTCGCTTGTTGTTGAGTCGTCGAACTTTAATCCGCCGTCTTGCTTCAACTCGCCAATGACTCGACTTTGGTGTGGGGTTGGCAAAGTTGTCTTGATCCTTCTTTGGTTCTTGCGGATTCATCGATGAAGGAAAAGACCATCTTTGATATCTTGATCTTCAAATTCTTCTTGTCTCTTGAACTGGATAGATGCTTGTTGGAGCTTTAATGAGCATCACCTCGCAACCTTTGAAGTTTTGAGGTCCTTCCTCATAAAATTTGCCCATCGAATCTTCTTCCACTTAGTTGTCTTGAAGGGTCTTCACATCTGTCTTGAGCTCCTCTATTTGGATAACTAAGAAGTGAGATCTGGAGTTCCGCCCATTCTCTTGGGAGTTGAGAAGGCAAAGGTTACTTGTCTTCGCCCGCCTCCTCGAGTTTGTACCGTGCGTCAGTAGTTCTTGGACTCCTTTGCTCTTAGCTCACACTTCGAAGCACTTGAAGTGTTTGCAATCCTTCTTGTTGAGTTAGCTCTTGTGATTCACCTTCTCATTGCCATTGAACTACGGAATGCAAGAAGTTATCACTCCAACTTGGAGTAAGTCTCAGATAGATTTGGTCGCCTTTGGGATTGTACCGCCTTCTCCATCATTTACGTCGCCGACTCCTCACGAGTAGTAAAGGTACAGCACCGCGTCGTCTTGCTGCTCGATCCTTGGTCATGCACTCTTGCATCGACCGAAGTCCTTCACTCACGGCTATCTTGATGGAAAGTGCTGTTGACATTGGTCTTTACGAAGTTCTCGGCCTTCGCCCTTGACCTTGTCTTGGTACATGGAGTTTGCCAAAGCATTCTCCTCCTCCACGGCCCATATCACGACCAAGTGCTCTCCCTCTAAGAGAGCAAGGGATTGATGACTCCCGGAAGTCCCGCCTCGGCGGTACCATGGCATTCTGCGGCGCCCATGGCACTACTATCCGTTGTCTCGCATCTGCATCCCTTCTTCGTGATCGGTAGATCTGCCTCTGCGACATTGTGACACTCCTCTGAGTTCACCTTCAATCTAACCGATGATTGATATTGGGTGGTGAGTCCCTCTTGGACTCGTCATTGCTTCCTCGCCCTTTTTCCGACCCACAGCCCGACACCTCTGTGTTCTCGGCGATTCCACTTGGTCGATTTGGAAAGGCAGACTACAACTCCCATGTATGGCCACCGCCACATGTTGCAGGACTTGCACCATTCTGTTCTCCTTAGCTTCATTGGCTGCAATGTTAAACTTACTCGGCCTTGTCCTCGACTTGCCGGGCTCCCTTAGCGAATGTGAGCTCTGAAGTAGTTCCACTCTTCGGCGCTCGATCATACCTCTGTATGATCAATCCCCAAATGGGACTCCTGGTATTTGCATCGAACTTCTTCCTTGAGAGTGCCACGGCCCCATAGGTGATGTCAAGGCTTCCATTCAATGCAACATTCGGTGCATACGGAAGACCCGCCTCTGCGGTACCATGGCATTCACTTTGCTTGAATCCATAGCTCTTCTTACCGTCGTGTTGTTCACCAACGTGGAGCTCCTAATTGCGCTCCGGTCATATCTCAGATGACCATGTCCCTCACGGGATACACTTGTGTGTGTCGTCTTGCCACGAACCATTCCACCCCGATCCCTGCATCATGTCGCCTCTGGTGACTTGCATTGATCCTGTGGTATGAACTCGAGCTGCGATATCTCCATGTGTGGACTCGCCAACACATCGCGGGGCCTTCGCCGGACCGATTCTGTTCGCTTCTTTGGCAATCGACCTTCGTCCACCCACTCTCGGGTCACACTCGGACGAAGTCTAGCTCTAGGATAATCCATTGCCTAGCGGCTCCTCTGAAGTCCGACTTACCGCTGAAATAGGTGCACCATTATGCGGATCATGGGACTCTGCCCCTACCAGCACAATCTCCGCTGCGCACCGCTTTCCTCATGGCAACTTCGAATGGCAACACCGTGGCATATTCTTCAAAATGCTTGCCTCTGCATCCTCTTGCCCGTGTCAAGGCCTTTTGACACCAACTTTGCCTCGACAAAGCTGCGTCGCCTTAGAATCTCCACCAAATGCTTCATCGAGATAAAGTGCATGTGCCTCAAAGCTCCCTTGTCTTTGGCACTATGCAAGGCAGTCGGCTCCATCTGAATATGAAACCCATGGAGCGGCATGATCCGATTCTGCCTCTGCGAAGTCCATGTCCTTGACTTACTGTCTAAGGAAAGCTCCAAGCCTCGCTCCATATTCCATCTTCTAAACCAACTCCCTTCATGCGGCTGGGTACTTCACCAAGTTACCCCAAGTTGCTTGCTTCTCGATTTGCATTGCGTTGATGGTGGCCCTCGCGCCCACCATTCCGCAGGTTAGCCCTCTGTTGAGTCGATCTCACTATCGGCTCAAGTGTGCCTTCACTTTGTGTTGCACAGGTTGCTCCCCACTTGATCTCGCTATCGTCCACCAGCGCATCACCACTTGCGAGATCATGCGATGACTCCTTACCGCTCACTCGATCCGTCGAGCCGTCTTGAGTACTCCTCAACTAGTGCGGTTCATTGCGCATAATTCTCGCCTCTGCGGAGAGCGGGACTTATCCCTCTGGATATACGCCCCGTTGGAGCAACTTCTCTCTTCGCATCCTTCCCTTAGGAAGTTTTGGAGACCACTATCCCCTTGGACTACTTCGCCTCTACTGAACAAACTGTGCACAATTCTGCCATTGCAAATGCACTTGCTAGATTGTGACACTTCACCAATCTGACTCGCCTTTGCACCCCTCGGGTCTAGCAACATCTTTGAACTTGCTGCACACTTGAGCATCTTACGAAAGTATCCTGCACATGTCGAAGAAAGTTTCAATGCTCCATGGCGCCGACCTTGATCGCCTTGGGATGGCCCACGGACGATCCATCGTCGCATGCAAGCCCTTGCATGAGTGTCAATTCCTTGAGTTTGCAACTTTCCTCACCTCTGTGAGCTTTGCACAACTCTTTCGATCATTGAACAACCCACTCCGCCTTGCGGTCTCATCCTTTGCCAAGCACTCCGCTTGCCTCGAGCACCATCAAGTTTGGGTGCCAATGTCGAGCCCACTTTGCTCGAACTCAGCCATCCCGACCTTTGTGCGCTCCATAATTCTTCTTAGCTTGTTGTCCTCGTGGTGCGACAAGGTCCCCACGTTTGCATGCTAAGTGTTTCTAAAGTGAGCTTGTCGCTCGATACCAAGCTATCACGGACTTAGCTGGTTTGCCTAAGCCGTGCGGCACCAATGCGTATCACCGCAAAGGTCGACCTCCCGAAATCTCCTACAATCCCTTAGGACCTGCAAAGAGAAGGCGGAGACGGAGAGAAAGCGCTTCACACGGGATCCACAAGCCACTCTTTTAGTAAACACTTTATAGCCAATGCACATTCCAACAATGGATATCACAAGCTCGAGCAGTTGCACAACAAAGGTATAAATTTGGTCCCTCTGAGACCGAATTCTAGTACAAGTATTCCCTGACACAAACTTTACTTTATGTACAAGCCTACAATGGCTGCCAAACTCACTCAAATATGGGCATTTTGCCTTTGGCAAGCCCTTTACAAGCTTTACATAATAACAACCAAAGGGACACGGACAAGCATAAGCATTACACCGAACAAGCCGTTTACAATTTTGTCAGTGTGACGCGGCAGCGTTAGGAAGTTCGGAGGGCTTGGCGTCGGGGCCGGGAAGAGTTATCTACTTTAGGCAAAAGCCCGCCCACCATGTGAAATGGCTCGGCCCGTCCAGCGCGGAAGGAAGCGCCCCGTCGCGCGGCGTCGGTCGCGAGCCCTTGAAAATCGGAGGACCGAGTGCCGCGCGCGCGTCGTACTCATAACGCATCAGGTCTCAAGGTGAACGACCTCGGCCCATGGAAACAATGTAGGCAAGGAAGTCGGCAAAAGCGGATCCGTAACCGGAAAAGGATTGGCTCACGATTTGCAGGCGCGGGGTCCGGCCCGAACCCGTCGGTTGTGTCGGGACTGCTTTTGCTCGGCTCGCGGCGAGCGGTCGGCCGCGCGCGCCAACGTCGTGCCCAGAGAGACGGACGGAGAGGCCCCTCGGGGGCCTTCGGCGTCGAGCAGCGACGAGCTTGGATCAGCGCGAAATGCGGACAAGGGAATCCATTTGTTTAATTAAAACAAAGCATTGCGATGGTCCGCGGATGCTCATGATGTGATTTGCCCGCGATTGCTCACGAATGTCAAAGTGAAGAAATTCAACCAGCGGGCGGCGGCACCGGAGGCGGCGGCGGGAGTAAACTATGACTCTCTTAAGGTAGCCAAATGCCTCGTCATCTAATTAGTGGCGCATGAATGGATTAACGAGATTCCCCTTGTCCTGTCTACTATCAGCGAAACCACGGCCAAAGAGGCGGGCTTGGCGAGAATCGTGCGGAAAGAAGACCTGTTGAGCTTGACTCTAGTCGACTTTGTGAAATGACTTGAGAGGTGTAGGATAAGTGGGGGCGGTTCGCGGCGGAAGTAGCACTACCACTACTTTGCGTTATTTTACTTATTCCGTGAGTCGGGCGGGGCCGGCCCCTCCTTTTGGACCCAAGGCCGGCTTGGCGGCGGGCCGATCGGCGGAAGACATTGTCGGTGGGGAGTTTGGTGGCGGCACATCTGTTAAAGATAGATGTGTCCTAAGATGAGCTCGAGCGAGAACAGAAATCTCGTGTGGAACAAAAGGGTAAAAGCTCGTTTGATTCCCGATTTCCGATGCGAATCTGAACCGTGAAAGCGTGGCCTCGATCCTTTAGACCTTGAATTTGAAGCTAGAGGTGTCGAGAAAAGTTACCCACAGGGATAAGCGGCTTGTGGCGCAATAGCGTTCATAAGCGGCGTTGCTTTTTGATCCTTCGATGTCGGCTCTTCCTATCATTGTGAAGCGAGAATTCACCAAGTGTTGGATTGTTCACCCACCAATAGGGAGCGTGTTTGGGTTTAGGCCGTCATGAGATAGGTTAGTTTTACCCCTCTTGATGATCGTGCGCGATAGTAATTCAACCTAGTGCGAGAGGAGCCGTTGATTCACACAATTGGTCATCGGCGCTTGGTTGAAAAGCGATGTGTGAATCGTGTGTCGGATTATGGTGAGCGCCTCTAAGTCGAGAATCTAGCTAAGCGCGCGCTGCAGCGTCGTTAAGCCTCGAGCCCGAAGTAGGGGCCTTTTGGCCCCACGGGCACAGTAGGGGCCTTTGGCCCCACTCGGGCTTGTGCGCGTGTAGCCCCGTGGTGAAATGCGACCCCGGGGCCATCGGAAGTAAAATTCCGCGACGGACGGCGGGTGAATCCTCGCTGCAGCGACTTAAATCTGCGATGGGGTATTGTAAGTGGTAAGTGGCCTTCTGCCCGATCGCGGATCGAGCCTGCGTCGCCGCGGTTCGCCCCAAAATCAAGCGCCTTCATCGGATGAGGTTGAAAAGCCCTCGATCGCGCCCGTCGTATCGCGCCCGTCTTTGAGCAGGTTGCGCTTTATAGAGCCCAAGCCACTCTCTCTCTGCGGCGCTCCACCATGTAGCGGAAGCATGCATGCTCGCGGCACCCTGCAGCCGGGTGCAGGTTGTGCGATGCAAAGCCCGCTTGCAGTTTGCAATGCGCTGCTGCAAGCGCTCTTGCTCTGGCCGCTCAGCGCTGCTCGCGCGCAGCTGCTGCTGCCAGCTGCTGCAAATGGCTTTTTGCTGTGCATGCATGCTCCTCGTTTCTTGCTACACGCTGCGCATCGCTGCTGCAAGCGCTGCGCGCCCTTCTGCGCAAGTGCTTCGGCGCTCCGCTCTGCGCAGCGCTGGCGGGCTTTTGATAGCTCTCTTTGCAAGCAAGCTGCTTGCTTGCAAGCGCTGCTGCAGCGCTTTGCCTTCTCACTGCTCTCTGCGCGCTGCTTTTGCTGCAGCGCTGCTTGCTGCGGGCTGCAAGCGAGCAGCGCTGCTGCAAGCTTTGCAGCGCTGCTGCGTCTTCGCGCGCAGCGGCAAGCTCGAGCAAGCGCTGCGTGCTGAGCCCTGTGCCACGTGCTCTGGATTGGCTTGCGGGAAGCGGCGGCGTGCTGCGTACAATTCAAGCGCGAGCGTCCGCGCGCTTGAAGCGCGTGCTCGACCAAAAGCAAGCGCATGTGCATGTTTTGAGCGAGAAAGCGAGCGTTTTGTGCTGTTTGCGAACAAACCTTTGCAACCTGCGCGTGCTGCGGCGAAGCGTCGACCATCGGCTGGCACAGAACCCCGGGTGTACAGGGTGGATGCTGCGCTTTCGGATAACAGGGGCTCGTGCGCTAAAGCGCTTCGCGCTGCGGCCAAAAGGCGCCAAAAATGTCTTTTTATGCTTTTTGCGCTGTTTTTTCAAAAATGGCGCTCGTTTAGCGTCTTTGCGGCGTTTTGCGGCGCTTTGCGGCATGGCGCTTCGCGAAAGCATTCGCGGCGGCACAGAACCCCGGGTGTGCAGAGGCTGGATGGGGCTTCGGATAACTGAGGGCGCGTGCTGCTGCTGCCGCTCGCTTCGCTGCATTGCGCGCTAAAGCGCTTCGCTTCGCGCTGACCAAAAATGCAGCTTTGTTTGGCCCGTTTTGGCCCGTTTGGGCTGTTTTTGGGCTTTTCGCGTCTTTGCGCGGCTGCGGCGGCGCGGGCGGCAGTAACGTCGACCATCTCGGCACCCTGGAACCCCGGGTGTACCAGGGCTGGATGGGGCTTTGGATAGAACTTCGGGCGAGGGCGGTGCTGCCGCGCGCTTCGCTCGCTGTCGCCGCTAAATCGCTCGCTCGCGCGACCAAAAAAACTGTTTGGCCCGTTTTGGGCTGTTTTTGGGCTGTTTTCGCGTGCGGCGGCGCGGCGAGCGGCGCGAAACGTCAGCCATCTCGGCACCACAGAACCCCGGGTGGCAGGGCTGGATGGGGCTTCGGATAACGAGGGGCGTGTGCTGCCCGCCGCTCGCTATTCATTGTCCGCTAAATCGTCGCTTCGCTCGCGACCAAAAATGGCTATTTTGGCCCGTTTTGGGCTATTTTTAAGGCTCTTTTTCGCGTCTTTGCGGCGGCGGCGCAAGCGGCGGCGAAGCAGCGTCGACCATCTCGGCACCACAGAACCCCGGGTATACAGGGCTGGATGGGGCTTCGGATAACGAGGGCGGTGCTGCCCCCGCTTCGCTCGCTATTGTCGCGCGCTCGTCGCTTCTTCATTGACCAAAAATAGCTGTTTTGGCCCGTTTTGGGCTGTTTTGGGCTATTTTTAGCGTCTTTGCGGTGGACCCGCGGCGAAAAGCGTCGAGCCATCTCGGCACCCTGGAACCCCGGGCGCAGGGCTGGCGGCTTTTCGGATAAGCGAGGGGGACCAGCCGAAAGCTCGGCTCATTTCGCGTCGAATCGCTGCTTCGCTGAACCAAAAACTATTCTTCCGGATCGTGGGTGGCTCGGGGCTGTTTTGGCCCGTTTTCATTTTGCTATTTTCGCGTCTTTGCTTTGCGCGCGGCCAGCTATGAGCGGCGGCTTCCTCGACCATCTCAGCTAAAGGGCTGGATAGAACTTCGGATAGCGAGGGCGGTTTTGCCCCGCTTACATTTCGCTTTCGCGCGCTGCTTTTGACCAAAAAAAATGCTTTTTTTGGCCCGTTTTGGGCTATTTTGCGCGCTGCCGCGTGCGGCGAATGCGCGGCGGCGTAAAGCGTCGACCATCTCGGCACCACAGAACCCCGGGGGTACGCAGGGCTGGATGGGGCTTCGGATAACGAGGGCCAGTGCTGCCGCGCCGCCGCTTCGTCGCGTCGCTCAAATCGCTTCGCTCGCGTGACCAAAAATAAGCTGTTTTGGCCCGTTTTGGGCTTTTTGGGCTGTTTTTCGCGTCTTGCGGCGGCGACGCGGCGCGGCGGCGAAAGCGTCGACCATCTCGGCACCACAGAACCCCGGGTGTACAGGGCTGGATGGGGCTTCCGGATAGCGAGGGGCGGTGCTGCCCGCCCGCCGCTCGCTGTCGCCGCTAAATCGCGCTTGCGACCAAAAATAACTGTTTTGGCCCGTTTGGGCTGTTTTTGGGCTGTTTTCGCGTGCTGCGGCGACCGCGGCGAGCGAGCGAAACGTCAGCCATCTCAGCACCCTAGAACCCCCCGGGTGGCACAGGGCTGGATGGGGCTTCGGATAGCGAGGGGCAGTCTTGCGCCGCCGCGCTCGCTCGTGTCCGCGCTCGTCGCTTCGCTTCGCGCGACCAAAAATAAGCTGTTTTGGCCCGTTTTGGGCTGTTTTGGCTGTTTTTTTCGCGTCTTTGCGGCGGCTGGCGCGAAGCGCAACGTCGACCATCTCGGCACCACAGAACCCCGGGTGTATGCGGGGCTGGATGGGGCTTCGGATAAGCGAGGGGCAGTGCTGCCGCCCCGCGCCGCTCATTATGCGCGCAGCTATCGCGCTAAAATCTATCCGCGCTTGACCAAAAATAGCTGCTTTGGCCCGTTTGGCTGTTTTTGGTTCAAATTTTTGGGCTGTTTCGCGTGGCATGCGGCACCGCTTGGCGGCGAAACGTCGACCATCTCGACACCACCTGGAACCCCGGGTTGCCAGGGCTGGATGGGGCTTCGGATAGCGAGGGGCTTGTGTGTGCTTGCCGCGCCAAGCGCTTTCGCGTCCGCCGCGCTGCTTCTTCGCTCGCTCGATGACCAAAAATAGCCTGTTTTGCCGTTTTTGCATTTGTTTTGGCTGTTTTAAGGCGCTAAGTCACGCGGCCAGTGGCGGCGGGAAGCGATCGTCCATAGCCCAGCACCTGGAACCCCCGGGTGCGAGGGCTGGATGATGGACTTCGGATAAGGCGGATAAGCCAGGGCAGCTTGAGCATGGGTCGGGCTAGATTTGTCATTTCGCTTCGTGGCTAAAGCTCGGCGGCTAAACTTGTGACCAAAAAGCGCTATTTGCAAAGCCCGTTTGGCCCAATGGCGTTTTTTTGTCTTGCGATTTGCGACCGGCAATGGCTCGTTTGCGTCGCGCTCGTCACCCTGGAACCAAAGCTGCAGTCGCTAGCTCATGGGGGCTTTTGCGGATAGCCGGGAGCCAGCTTAACCGGCCAGTCGAGCGATCTCAGTGATGCGCGCGATGCGTTGTGGCGTCGCTTCGAAACCAAAAATCGAAACATTAGCTTTTGGCATAAATACTTTTGGCCGTTTTGCATGTTGCGAGCGTTAGATTTCGGCTCTTTGCGGCGCGGCGAAATGCAACGTCGACCATCGGCACCACAGAACCCGGGTGCATTTGCAGGGCTGGATGGGGCTTCGGATAGCGAGGAGGGTGCTGCCTTTGCCAAACTTCCGGCTTCGCTCGTCGTCGCGCAAATCGCTGACCAAAAAAAGCACTTTATTTTCCGTTTGGGCTGTGATTTGGGAGTTTTTTCATGGCGGCTTTGCGGCAGCGTCGGCTTTGGCGTCGTTTGGCAAGCGGCGTCAGCCATCTCGGCATCCCAGGTGAACCCCGGTAGATCATCGAGGGCTGGATGCTTCGGATAAGCGAGGGCGATGCTTTGCCGCCGCTTCGCTCATCGCCGCTAAATCGTCGCGCTTCGCTTGTGACCAAAAATAGCTTTTGGCCCGCAGGCGGTTTTTTTGGGCTTTTTTGGCTGTTGTTTTCGGCGTCTGCGCGGCATGCCGCGGGCGACCAACGTCAGCCATCGGCACCTGGAACCCCGGGTGGTACGAGGGCTGGATAGGCTTCCGGATGAGCGGGGGCAGTGCTTGCAGCCGCGCATTTCGAAAATCGCCGCTGTCGCTCGCTTGGCACCAAAAATAACTATTTTGGCCCGTTTTGGGCTGTTTTGAAGCGTTTAGCGCGCGTCTGCGGCGACAGCGTTGCGGCGGCGATGGCAAGCGTCGACCATCTCGGCACCCAGAACCCCGGGTGCGACCAGGGCTGGATAGGGCTTCGGATAAGCAGGGGCAGTGCTTGCCCGCGCCGCTCGCTCATCGTCGCCGCTTTCGCTCGCTAAAAGCTCGCTTGACAAAAATGGCTGTTTTGGCCCGTTTTGGGCTGTTTTGGGCTGTTTTAGCGTCTGCGGCGGCGGCGGCGTGGCGGCGGCCAACGTCGGCCATCTCGGCACCACAGAACCCCGGTAGCGTACAGGGCTGGATGGGGCTTCGGATGGAGCGAGGGCGGTGCTGCCCGCGCCGCTTCGCTCGCTCGTCGCCGCGTCGCTTCGCTTCGCTTGTATGACCAAAAATGCTTTGTTTTGGCCCGTTTTGGGTTTTTGAGGCTGTTTTCGCGTCTTTGCGGCAATGATGGCGGCGGAGCAAAGCGTCGCCATCTCGGCACCACAGAACCCCCGGGTGTACGAGGGCTGGATGGGGCTTCGGATAAGCGAGGGCGTGCTTTGCCGTGCCGCTTTCGCTCATTTCGCGCGCTCGCTTCGTCGCTTCGCTTCAGCGACCAAAAATAACTGTTTTGGCCCGTTTTGGGCTGTTTTAGGGCTGTTTTCGCGTCTTTGCGGCGGCGTGCGGCGGCGGGCGGCAAGCGTCGACCATCTCGGCACCACAGAACCCCGGGTACAGGGCTGGATGGGGCTTCGGATAGCGGGGCGGTGCTGCTGCCCGCCGCTCGCTCGCTCGCGCTCGTCGCTTCGCTTCATGACCAAAAAAATTTTTGGCCCGTTTTGGCCCGTTTTGGCTGTTTTGGGCTGTTTTTCGCGTCTTTGCGCTTTGCGGCGTGCGGCGGCGGCGAAAGCGTCGGCCATCTCGGCACCACAGAACCCCCCGGGTGTACGGAGGGCTGGATAGGGCTTCGGATAATCGCTTGCTGCGAGGGGCAGTGCTGCCGTTTTTCGCTTCGCATCCGTCGCCGTAAATCGCTTCGCTTCGCGCTTGACCAAGCTGTTGGAAGCTGTTTTGGCCCGTTTGTTTTGCTTTTTGAAAGGCGTAAAAGCGCAGCGCGTGGCGGCGCGGCGGCGCAGCGGCGGCGTCGACCATCTCGGCACCCTGGAACCCCGGGTGGCACCAGGGCTGGATGGGGCTTCGGATAGCGAGGGGCAGTGCTGCCCGCCGCCGCTCGCTCATCGCCGCTCGCTCGCTCGCTCGCTCGCTCATGTGACCAAAAATTTTTTTGGCCCGTTTTGGGCTGTTTTGGGCTGTTTTCGCGTCTTTGCGGTGGCGCGCGGCGGTGAAGCAAAGCGTCGACCATCTCGGCACCACTGGAACCCCGGGTGTACCAGGGCTGGATGGGGCTTTCGGATAACAGGGACAGTGCTGCCCGCCGCTTCGCTCGCTGTCCGTCGCTCGCTCGTCTTCGCGTCGCTTCGCTTCAGCGACCAAAAATATGGCCTGTTTTGGCCCGTTTTGGGCTGTTTTGGGCTGTTGGCGCGTCTGCGCGGCGGCATGCGGCGGCGGAAGCCAGCGTCGACCATCTCGGCACCCAGAACCCCGGGTGTACACCAGGGCTGGATGGGGCTTCCGGATAAGCGAGGGGCGGCTTTGCCGCCGCCGCCGCGCTCATCCGGCTCGTCGCTCGCTTCGCGACCAAAAATATGGCTTTGTTTTGGCCCGTTTTGGGCTGTTTTTGGCTGTTTTTGGCGTCTTTGCGGCGCCGCGGCGCGGCGGGCAACGTCGACCATCTCGGCACCACAGAACCCCGGGTGAACCACAGGGTCGCTTCGCTGCACCAAAAAAGCCTGTTTTGGCCCAGGGGCTGTTTTTGGGGCTTCGGCGGATGCGCGCGGCGTGTGCGCATCTTTGTGCGGCCGCTCGTGGCTAACGTAAGCACCAGCTGGATGGGGCTTTCGGCTGCCTGGCCCGGGTTGCTACGGCTACATCACGGACTTAGCTGGTTTGCCTAAGCCGTGCGGCACCAATGCGTATCACCGCAAAAGTCGACCTCCCGAAATCTCCTACAATCCCTTAGGACTGCAAAAGAAGCGGAGGAGAAAGCGCTTCACCACGGGATCCATAAGCCACTCTTTTAGTAAACACTTTATAGCCAATGCACATTCCAACAATGGATATCACAAGCTCGAGCAGTTGCACAACAAAGGTATAAATTTGGTCCCTCTGGACCGAATTCTATTACAAGTATTCCCTGAGCGTACTTTATGTACAAGCCTACAATGGCTGTCAAACTCACTCAAATAGGGCATTTGCCTTTGGCAAGCCCTTTACAAGCTTTACAAGTGACAACCAACCAAAGGGACACGGACAAGCACAAGCATTACACCGAACAAGCCGTTTACAATTTTGTCGTGACATTCTCCCCCACTTAATCCTTGGCGTCCTCGTGAAGCCTTTCTTGATTTGCAACTTCTTTTCTTTGTTGGATCTTGATCTTACTGCTCTGCTGCGATCGCCCCTTGGCTCCCATTTGTTCTCCGCTTGTTGTTGAGTCGTCGAACTTTAATCCGCCGTCTTTGCTTCAACTTCGCCAATGACTCGACTTTGGTGTGGGGTTGGCAAAGTTGTCTTGATCCTTCTTTGGTTCTTGCGGATTCATCGATGAAGGAAAAGACCATCTTTGATATCGCTTGATCTTCAAATTCTTCTTGTCTCTTGAACTGGATAGATGCTTTGTTGGAGCTTTAACGAGCATCACCTCGCAACCTTTGAAGTTTTCAGGTCCTTCCTCATAAAATTTGCCCATGAATCTTCTTCCACTTAGTTGTCTTGAAGGGTCTTCACATCTGTCTTGAGCTCCTCTGTTTGGATAACTAAGAGCTGAATCTTGGAGTTCCGCCCATTCTCTTGGGAGTTGAGAAGGCAAAGGTTACTTGTCTTCGCCCGCCTCCTCGAGTTTGTACTTCGTGCGTCAAGGTAGTTCTTGGACTTCGCTTTGCTCTTAGCTCACACTTCGAAAAGCACTTGAAGTGTTTGCAATCCTTCTTGTTGAGTCGACTCTTGTGATTCACCTTCTCATTGCCATTGAACTACGGAATGCAAGAAGTTATCACTCCAACTTGGAGTAAGTCTCAGATAGATTTGGTCGCCTTTGGGATTGTACCGCCTTCTCCATCATTTCATCGCCGACTCCTCACGAGTAGTAAAGGTACAGCGCAGCGTCTTTATGCTGCTCGATCCTTGGTCATGCACTCTTGCATCGACCGAAGTCCTTCACTCACGGCTATCTTGATAGAAAGTGCTGTTGACATTGGTCTTACGAAGTTCTCGGCCTTCGCCCTTGGCCTTGTCTTGGTACATGGAGTTTGCCAAAGCATTCTCCTCCTCCACGGCCCATATCACGACCAAGTGCTCTCCCTCTAAGAGAGCAAGGGATTGATGACTCCCGGAAGTCCCGCCTCGGCGGTACCATGGCACTGCGGCGCCAATGGCACTACTATCCGTTGTCTCGCATCTGCATCCCTTCTTCGTGATCGGTAGATCTGCCTCTGTGACATTGTGACACTCCTCTGAGTTCACCTTCAATCTAACTCGATGATTGATCTTGGGTATTTGAGTCCCTCTTGGACTCGTCATTGCTTCCTCGCCCTTTTCCGACCCACAGCCCGACACCTCTGTGTTCTCGGCGATTCCACTTGGTCGATGGAAAATCTGAGGCAGACTACAACTCCCATGTATGGCCACCGCCACCATGTTGCAGGGTTTGCACCATTTCTGTTCTCCTTAGCTTCATTGGCAATGTGTTGCTTACTCGGCCTTGTCCTCGACTTGCAGGGCTCCCTTAGCGAATGTGAGCTGAAGTAGTTCCACTCTTCGGCGGCTCGATCATACCTCTGTATGATCCGGTCCCCAAATGGGACTCCTGGTATTTGCATCTGAACTTCTTCCTTGAGAGTGCACGGCCCCATAAGGTGATGTCAAGGCTTCCATTCAATGCAACATTCGGTGCATACGGAAGACCGCCTCTGCGGTACCATGGCATTCAACTTTGCTTGAATCCATAGCTCTTCTTACCGTCGTGTTGTTCACCAACTTGGAGCTCCTTGTCGCGCTCGGTCATATCTCGGATGACCATGTCCCTCACGGGACCTTGTGTGTGTGTCGTCTTGCCACGAACCATTCCACCCGATCCCTGCATCATGTCGCCTCCTGGTGACTTGCATTACGATCCTGTGGTATGAACTCGAACTGCGATATCTCCATGTGTGGACTCCGCCAACACATCGCGGGGCCTTCGCCACCGATTCTGTTCGCTTCTTTGGCAATCGACCAGCCGTCCACCCACTCTCGGGTCACACTCGGACGAAGCCTAGCTCTAGGACAGATCCATCGCCTAGCGGCTCCTTGAAGTCCCACGACTTTGGCTGAAATGGTGCACCATTATGCGGATCACGGGACTCTGCCTCTACCGGCACAATCTCGCTGCGCACCGCTTTCATCATAGCAACTTGAATAGCAACTTTGTGGCATATTCTTCAAAAGTATTTGTCTCTGCATCCTCTTGCCCGTGTCAAGGCCTTTTGACACCAACTTTGCCTCGACAAAGCTGCGTCGCCTTAGAATCTCCACCAAATGCATCATCGAGATAAGGTGCATGTGCCTCAAAGCTCCCTTTGTCTTTGGCACCATGCAAGATGAGTCGGCTCCATCGAATATGAAACCCATGGAGCGACATGATCCGATTCTGCCTGCAGAAGTCCATGTCCTTGACTTCTGTCTAGGGAAAGCTCCAAGCCTCCGCTCCATGTTCCATCTTCAAAGCCAACTCCCTTCACGCGATTTGGGTACTTCACCAAGTTTTCCACAAGTTGCTCTGCTTCTCGATTAGCATTGGATTAATGGTGGCCCTCACGCCCACCATTCCACGGGTCGACCCTCTGTTGAGTCGATCTCACTATCGGCTCTTAGTGTGCCTTCACTTTGTGTTGCCACAGGTTGCTCCCCCCACTTGATCTCGCTGTCGTCCACCAGCGCATTGCCACTTGCGAGATCATGCGATGACTCCTCACCGCTCACTCGATCCATCGAGCTCTGTCTTGAGTACTCCTCAGCGTTCATTACACCAATTCACATTACGGAGGCGGGACTTATCCCTCTGGATATACGCCCGTTGGAGCAACATCTCTCTTCGCATCCTTCCCTTAGGAAGTTTTGGAGACCACCATCCCCTTGGACTACTCGCCTTTGCTGAACAAGCTGTGCCCAATTCTGCCTTTGCAAATGCACTTTGCTGGGTGTGAACCTCACTCACCTCACCAATCTGCTCGCCTTTGCACCCCTCTGGGTCTAGCAACATCTTGAACTTTGTTGCACACTTCAGCTTCACGAAAGTATCCTGCACATGCCGAAGAAAGTTTCAATGCTCCAATGCGGACCCGGCCGCCTTGGGATGGCCCCACGGACGATCCATCGTCGCATGCAAGACCTTGCATGAGTGTCGAATTCCTTGAGTTTGCAACTTTCCTCACCTCTGTGAGCTTTGCACAACTCTTTCGATCATTGAGCAACCCACTCCAACTTGCGGTCTCATCCTTTGCCAAGCACCCGCTTGCCTCGAGCACCGTCAAGTTTGGGTGTCAATGTCGAGCCCTTTGCTCGAACTCAGCCATCCCCACCTTTGTGCGCTCGTAATTCTTCTTAGCTTGTTGTCCTCGTGGTGCGACAAGGTCCCCACGTTTGCATGCTAAGTGTTTCTAAGTGAGCTTGTCGCTCGATACCAACATCACGGACTTAGCTGGTTTGCCTATCACGGACTTAGTGGTTGCGGGATAGAAAGCGCTTCATCACGGACTTAGCTGGTTTTGCCTAAGCCGTGCGGCACCAATGCGTATCACCGCAAAAGTCGACCTACCCGAAATCTCCTACAATCCCTTAGGACTGCAAAGAGAAGGCGGAGGAGAGAAAGCGCTTCACCACGGGATCCACAAGCCACTCTTTTAGCAAACACTTTATAGCCAATGCACATTCCAACAATGGATATCACAAGCTCGAGCAGTTGCACAACAAAGGTATAAATTTGGTCCCTCTGAGACCGAATTCTATTACAAGTATTCCCTCGCCAGCGTACTTTATGTACAAGCCTACAATGGTTTGTCAAACTCACTCAAATAGGGCATTTTGCCTTTGGCAAGCCCTTTACAAGCTTTACAAGTGACAACCAACCAAAGGGACACGGACAAGCACAAGCATTACCGAACAAGCCGTACAATGGATAGGGCGGATGACTTCCGGATAAGGACGACCAGTGCTGCCCGCCCGCCGCTGATGCGCTTCGCTGTGCTCGCCGCTCGCGCGCTTCGCGCAGCCAAAAATGGCTTTGTTTGGCCCGTTTTGGGCTGTTTTGGGCTGTTTTAGCGTCTTGCGCGGCGGCGGCGGCGCGAAAGCGTCGACCATCTCGGCACCTGGAACCCCGGGTGTACAGGGCTGGATGGGGCTTCCGGATAACGAGGGGCAGTGCTGCGCGCGCGCTCGCTCGCTGTCGCCGCTAAATCGCTCGCTCGCTTCGCATGACCAAAAATAGCTTTATTTTGTTTTGGGCGTTTTGGGCTGTTTTGGGCTGTTTTTCGCAGCGTCTTTGGCGGCGCGGTGGCGGCGCGGCGAAACGTCAGCCATCTCGGCACCCTGGAACCCCCCGGGTGGCACAGGGCTGGATGGGGCTTCGGATAGCGAGGGGCAGTGCTGCCGCCGCCGCTCGCTGTCGCGCCGCTCGTCGCTTCGCTCGCGCTGACCAAAAATAGCTTTTGGCCCGTTTGGGCTGGGCTTTTTTGGGCTTTTCGCGTCTTTGCGGCGCGGCGGCAGCGCGGCGCCAGCGGCAAAGCGTCGGCCATCTCGGCACCACAGAACCC
Source organism: Musa beccarii (assembly GCA_024322285.1). Lineage (NCBI taxonomy): Eukaryota > Viridiplantae > Streptophyta > Magnoliopsida > Zingiberales > Musaceae > Musa > Musa beccarii. The sequence continues at coordinate 39,864,021 of CM044401.1, forward strand.
CGGGTGTACCAGGGCTGGATGGGGCTTCCGGATAGCGGGGCGGTGTGCGCTTCGTAATCGCGCCCGCTCGCGCCGTCATCGCGCGCGCTTCGCTCGCTCGCGCGACCAAAAATGGCTATTTTGGCCCGTTTTGGGCTGTTTTTGGCTTTTTCGCGTCTTTGCGGCGGCGCGGCTGCGGCGGCTAAAGCGTCGACCATCTCGGCACCACTGGAACCCCGGGTGTACGAGGGCTGGATGGGGCTTCGGATAAGCGAGGGGCAGTGCTTTGCCGCCGCCGCTCGCTGTCGCCGCTAAATCGCTTCGCTCGCTTGACCAAAAATAACTGTTTTGGCCCGTTTTGGGCTGTTTTTAGGCTGTTTTTGCGGCGTGCGCGAAAAGCTTTCAGCCATCTCGTGGAACCCTGGAAACCCCGCAGGCGCGGGCGATGCGGCATCGGGCTTTTTAGCCTGTTTTGGCAGTGCTTTGCGCGCTTTGGCAGCGCGGCTTCACCCCGGGTTATCACGGACTTAGCTGGTTTTGCCTAAGCCGTGCGGCACCAATGCGTATCACCGCAAAGTCGACCTCCCGAAATCTCCTACAATCCCTTAGGACTGCAAAAGAAGGCGGAGACGAGAAAAGCGCTTCACCACGGGATCCACAAGCCACTCTTTTAGTAAACACTTTATAGCCAATGCACATTCCAACAATGGATATCACAAGCTCGAAGCAGTTGCACAACAAAGGTATAAATTTGGTCCCTCTGGACCGAATTCTAGTACAAGTGTCCACATGACACAAACTTTATGTACAAGCCGATAATGGCTGCCAAACTCACTCAAATGGGGCGTTTAGCCTTTGGCAAGCCCTTTACAACAAGTAATAACAAACCAAAGGGACACGGACAAGCATAAGCATTACACCGAACAAGCCGTTTACAATTTTGTCGTGACATTCTCCCCACTTAATCCTTCGGCGTCCTCGTGAAGCCTTTCTTGCATTTGCAACTTCTTTTCTTTGTTGGATCTTGATCTTACTGCTCTGCTGCGTCGCCCCTTGGCTCCCATTTGTTCTCCGCTTGTTGTTGAGTCGTCGAACTTTAATCCGCCGTCTTTGCTTCAACTTCGCCAATGACTCGACTTTGGTGTGGGGTTGGCAAAGTTGTCTTGATCCTTCTTTGGTTCTTGCGGATTCATCGATGAAGGAAAAGACCATCTTTGATATCGCTTGATCTTCAAATTCTTCTTGTCTCTTGAAGCTGGATAGATGCTTTGTTGGAGCTTTAACGAGCATCACCTCGCAACCTTTGAAGTTTTGAGGTCCTTCCTCATAAAATTTGCCCATCGAATCTTCTTCCACTTAGTTGTCTTGAAGGGTCTTCACATGTCATTGAGCTCCTCTGTTTGGATAACTAAGAGAGGCTGAGAAGTCTTGGAGTTCCGCCCATTCTCTTGGGAGTTGAGAAGGCAAAGGTTACTTGTCTTCGCCCAGCCTCCTCGAGTTTGTACTTGCCGTCGTCGTCGGTAGTTCTTGGGACCGCTTTGCTCTTAGCTCACACTTCAGAAGCACTTGAAGTGTTTGCAATCCTTCTTGTTGAGTCGACTCTTGTGATTCACCTTCTCATTGCCATTGAACTTACGGAATGCAAGAAGTTATCACTCCAACTTGGAGTAAGTCTCCGATAGGTTTGGTCGCCTTTGGGATTGTACCGCCTTCTCCATCATTTCTGTCGCCGACTCCTCTGAGTAGTAAAGGTACAGCACCGCGTACTGTCTGCTCCGATCCTTGGTCATGCACTCTTGCATCGACCCGAAGTCCTTCACTCACGGCTATCTTGATGGAAAGTCTGTTGACATTGGTCTTACGAAGTTCTCGGCCTTACGCCCTTGACCTTGTCTTGGTACATGGAGTTTGCCAAAGCATTCTCCTCCTCCACGGCCCATATCACGACCAAGTGCTCTCCCTCTAAGAGAGCAAGGGATTGATGACTCCCCGGAAGTCCCGCCTCAGCGGTACCATGGCATTGCGACGCCCATGGCACTACTATCCGTTGTCTCGCATCTGCATCCCTTCTTCGTGATCGGTAGATCTGCCTCTGTGACATTGTGACACTCCTCTGAGTTCACCTTCAATCTACAGATGATTGATCTTGGGTATTTGAGTCCCTCTTGGACTCGTCATTGCTTCCTCGCCCTTTTAGACCCACTGCTTCAACACCTCTGTGTTCTCGGGCGATTCCACTTGGTCGATGGAAAGGCTGACTGCAACTCCCATGTATGGCCACCGCCACACATGTTGCAGGGTTTGCACCATTCTGTTCTCCTTAGCTTCATTGGCTGCAATGTTCGCTTACTCGGCCTTGTCCTCGACTTGCCGGGCTCCCTTAGCGAATGTGAGCTCGAAGTAGTTCCACTCTTGGCGGCTCGATCATACCTCGGCATGATCCGGTCCCCAAATGGGACTCCTGGTACTTGCATCGAACTTCTTCCTCGAGAGTGCACGGCCCCATAAGGTGATGTCAAGGCTTCCATTCAATGCAACATTCGGTGCATACGGAAGACCCGCCTCTGCGGTACCATGGCATTCACTTTGCTTGAATCCATAGCTCTTCTTACCGTCGTGTTGTTCACCAACTTGGAGCTCCTTGTCGCGCTCCGGTCATATCTCGGATGACCATGTCCCTCACGGGACACACTTGTGTGTGTCGTCTTGCCACGAACCATTCCACCCCGATCTGCATGCATCATGTCGCCTCCTGGTGACATCTCCTTGCATTCGATCCTGTGGTATGAACTCGAACTGCGATATCTCCATGTGTGGACTCGCCAACACATCGCGGGGCCTTCGCCGACCGATTCTGTTCGCTTCTTTGGCAATCGACCCGTCCACCCACTCTCGGGTCACACTCGGACGAAGCCTAGCTCTAGGACAATCCATCGCCTAGCGGCTCCTCTGAAGTCCACGACCGGCTGAAATAGGTGCACCATTATGCGGATCACGGGACTCTGCCCCTACCGGCACAATCTCCGCTGCGCGCACCGCTTTCATCATGGCAACACGAATGGCAACACGTGGCATATTCTTCAAAGTGCTTGCCTCTGCATCCTCTTGCCCGTGTCAAGGCCTTTTGACACCAACTTTGCCTCGACAAAGCTGCGTCGCCTTAGAATCTCCACCAAATGCTTCATCGAGATAAAGTGCATGTGCCTCAAAGCTCCCTTGTCTTTGGCACCATGCAAGATGAGTCGCTCCATCTGAATATGAAACCCATGGAGCGACATGATCCGATTCTGCCTCTGCAGAGTCCATGTCCTTGACCTGTCTGAGGAAAGCTCCAAGCCTCGCTCCACATTCCATCTTCTAAACCAACTCCCTTCATGCGATTTGGGTACTTCACCAAGTTACCCCAAGTTGCTTTGCTTCTCGATTTGCATTGGTTGATGGTGGCCCTCACGCCCACCATTCCACGGGTTAGCCCTCTGTTGAGACCGATCTCACTATCGGCTCAAGTGTGCCTTCACTTTTGTTGTTGCACAGGTTGCTCCCCACTTGATCTCGCTATCGTCCACCAGCGCATCACCACTAAGCGAGATCATGCGATGACTCCTCACCGCTCACTCGATCCGTCGAGCTCGTCTTGAGGTACTCCTCAACTAGTGCGGTTCATTGCGCATATTCTCCCTACGGAGAAGCGGGACTTATCCCTCACGGATATACGCCCGTTGGAGCAACTTCTCTCTTCGCATCCTTCCCTTAGGAAGTTTTGGAACCACTATCCCCTTGGACTACTCCGCCTCTGCTGAACAAAGCTGTGCCCAATTCTGCCATTGCAAATGCACTTGCTAGATTGTGACACTTCACCAATCTGACACTCGCCTTTGCACCCCTCTGGGTCTAGCAACATCTTGAACTGCTTTGCACACTTCGAGCATCTTACGAAAGTATCTGCTGCACATGTCGAAGAAGAAAGTTTCAATGCTCCATGGCGCCGACCTTGATGCGCCTTGGGATGGCCGCGGACGATCCATCGTCGCATGCAAGGCCTTGCATGATGTCGAATTCCTTGAGTTTGCAACTTTCCTCACCTCTGTGAGCTTTGCACAACTCTTTCGATCATTGAACAACCCACTCCACCTTGCGGTCTCATCCTTTGCCAAGCACTCCGCTTGCCTCGAACACCATCAAGTTTGGGTGTCAATGTCGAGCCACTTTGCTCGAACTCAGCCATCCCGACCTTTGTGCGCTCCATAATTCTTCTTAGCTTGTTGTCCTCGTGGTGCCTCGCTAGGTCCCCACGTTTGCATGCTAAGTGTTTCTAAGTGAGCTTGTCGCTCGATACCAAGCTATCACGGACTTAGCTGGTTTGCCTAAGCCGTGCGGCACCAATCGTATCACCGCAAAGGTCGACCTCCCGAAATCTCCTACAATCCCTTAGGACTGCAAAGAGAAGGCGGAGACGGAGAAAGCGCTTCACCACGGGATCCACAAGCCACTCTTTTAGTAAACACTTTATAGCCAATGCACATTCCAACAATGGATATTACAAGCTCGAGCAGTTGCACAACAAAGGTATAAAATTGGTCCCTCTGGGCCGAATTCTAGTACAAGTGTCCACATGACACAAACTTTACTGCCTACAAGCCGATAATGGCTGCCAAACTCACTCAAATGGGGCGTTTAGCCTTTGGCAAGCCCTTTACAAGTAATAACAAACGGTATCACAATCTCAGCTGCATACAAACAAACAAGCCGGCTGCAACAACAATGATTGTCAGGCCAAAACAAGAAAGTAGCAATAGTAGATTAGAAAGGATGTATTAAATCATTTTTATATTACCCTAAATAGTTAGACTCTGGGCCTCTTAGTAGGAACCTTATTGTTCTATCAGCCAAGTGGGCATTTGGTTTCAATTTAGTATTTGGGAGTCTTCTACTGTTCCTTGAATTTATGTAGCATTGGTTAGACATTGTTATTAAAAAAAATTGGTATCAGAGTGGGGCATGCGTTATTTTGATAGTCACCAGCAACCATCATCTATGATATTATTGTCATCCATTGTCGCATGCGTCGATGAAGTTATGTTGAACAAAGATACATTGAAGATGCCAATCAATGTGGTGAGGACTCTTCAAACTGGGCTGGTCTAGCTTGAAGATTATCATAATTAGGTTCGATCATTATGAACTATCAAGTGTGTTAACAAATATAATGTCATATCTGCTTACTGTAGAGCATTGTGCACTCATTTGAGAGCAAATAGGTGCAATTAATACGACCATCGACATGCAAGGATGTGGAAAGAGTATTGTAAATCGTGCAATCGTTGCAAGGTGCAATGATGCTAAGGCCTAGTAATATGATGGTGGGGCTATCAATACTTCTTATGGCAGCCTTGCTCATATAATTGAAGATCGGAGCCTTGCCTCAGTTCTACAACAGGCTTTGTTGTTTGTAGCATCTCCAGGGATGCTTGTGATAATGATGGTTGCAACAAATTTAGGATGTCTGCTCAATATAGATGGTTTTTTTTTTATGGTTTTTATGGAGGAATTCACCAACTTCTATATTTATTGAGGTAAGCCACTCTTATTGTGATGCCCTTGGGCATGGTTGTGACATCCTCATGCCATGACAATGTTATAGTCGTTGATCATGTAGCTCCCATTCTCCCTCTGTCTCTAAGGCGATATTGTAGTTCCCCTTCTCTCGTTTCTATATTGATCACCTTACTAGGACAAGGGTAATAGATTCCTACTAGATTACTAATTATAATGGTGTTCCTCTGAAATTAATTTAAGGTACCCCTAAACGCTTAGGAAAAAACGAAATCACTGAGAAGTAAGGTTTGCTTCCCATGTGGCTCTAATATTTTTGGTACAGATTTTTGGAGCATCTCAAAAGAATATCTGTAGAATAGTCCTGCTATTGAATCCCAATTTCACCATTTATCAATCACAAAACATCTTACAGAAGTCATAAGAAAATAAAGGTTATGCTCTCTTATTTAGGTAAAATTGAAGGAGTTTTCTGATATCCAGAGTATATATTTCTTGCTTCCCCTAAGCTTGAGAAGGCTGAAAGATATGTATTCCTCTTTTCCTAAACTTATGGATATAGGAAAACTTATCACTTTATGCTAACCAGTTTTAAGACTTTCATTGTTTAAAATGTCTCTTCTTTGCATATCTTTTTCTGTCTTTTTTCTCTTTACTTGTCTTTGTTATTTCTTTTCCTGTTTTATTGACATTAAGACCATTATAGAATGTATGATAGTGCAAAGCAATCAATTTATGTTAAAATATAAGAATTTTATAAGAACCAGGATTTATCAATCTAATTAAAAATTAAAATAAATTTATCCATATTAACAATCCAAATAGAAAAGTGCATTTATGGGTGATTGTCACTTTGATGATTCAAAAAGTTTCAACAAGTCAAGGGAGTTATTGTGCATTGGCAAGGGAGAAGCTTATTGCAAAGAAAAAGAAGTGCAGAATCAAGAACTAATCTGCACTGGGCTCTTAAGTTCCTGTGACAATTTGTTAGGTTAAAATTATGACATTTGTGGTTTTTGACGAGATATAAGTTTATATATAAATAAAAATAAATAAATAAATAAATAAATAAATATATAAAGGATTTTAATTTTTAATGATATCGCTCATATTGGGCGGTACGTACTAGTCCACCAATAGACCAGTACGCGAACCGCCTACTACCAAAGCAGTATCGTCAATTAAATTTTTTATTACCTCGTTCACGCTTCGAAATCGATCGCTAATGGTCGATTTTGACCTTTGCCGCCCACTACTGAGCGGTATTAGCCGAGGGAGAAGGAAGAAGAGGGAGAAGGATTTTAATTTTTAATGATATCGCTCATATTGGGCGGTACGTACTAGTCCGCCGGTAGACCAGTACGCGAACCGCCTACTACCAGGCGGTATCGTCAATTAGGGTTGTTTCAGCCTCGTTACCGCTCGAAATCGATCGCTAATGGTCGATTTTGACCTTTGCCGCCCACTACTGAGCGGTATTAGCCGAGGGAGAAGGAAGAAGAGGGAGAAGAAAAGGGAGAACTTGGAGATCCGGCATCGTTCTCCCTCGACGATCTCGATTCGTCGTTGCCCTTCCTCGCTGGATGCCGTAGATGAGATGTCGCCTCCTCATCTAAGGCGACAAGGCCTCGGCGTCATCGGCAACTTCTCCTCATCCGTGCGGGGAGAAGTCGTCGAGGTTTCGCGGGGAGAAGAAAAGAGGTGATGTTGCTCTTTTTTTTTTTTTTTAATTATTATTATTATTATTATATATATATATATATATATATATATATATATATATATATATATATATACCGAGCGGTATGTCAGAGCGTACTGCTCGGTATGCTCATACCGAGCTAAACTCGGTATGCCTGTACGGTACGAAATTACGAACCTTGATATATATATATATATTGTTTTTATTAGATTTACTAGTCGGGTATGATGTTGATATGTACATATGAGTTAATACGTGACACATTAATATTTAGATTTTTTCTTCTCCTCCCTTTATTTGTTCAATTATCTTTGGAATTTGTAGGGACTTTTTAATTTTTAATTTTATTTAATTTCTAACATATTGTTTTTGATTTTTAATATCATTTATATGTTTTATTATTTTACCACTAGTTTTTGGTTCTCTTTATATATAATAATTTTATTATTTTAATTTTTCTTAATATTTATTTTATTATTTTGTTTGACTTTTGCTATTTTCTTTTTGCTTTTAGTTCAATTATACATTAATTTTAAATTATATTTTATTTAAGTTTTTAATATTAACTATTTACGAAGGTTTTGGTTGTTGTTACATTTAAATTATACTCACAATGTGTAAGCAAAAGCAAGGTTCGAATTCTTATGCTGATCGACATGTGGCACGACATGTATCACCTTGTACCGACGTACTGTGTCGGTATGGAACGTTATGCCAATGGCACAAAAAAAATAAAAAACCCTAAAAGCCTAAAATTAGGAAAAATAATAGATTAAGGTTTTTTATTTGAAAATAAATGTAAATTTAGCTTAATTTCATACAAAATCATCTAAATTATGAAGGGATAATGGTAGATCTTTTTTGGGCTTCGAGGAGCAGCTTTGCGGCATGTTACGAGTTGTTCTTCCATTATTGAATTATTTACAAAGATTCAACTTTAGTTGTTAGATTATAAGTTGACACTTTAAGATTCAAATGAATCAAGTAAAAATTTGATTGATCGATGGGTATACTTGTTCTACCACCAAAATGAATGGTAGGACTCCACTGGTGGTGGATTGGGATCCTTGATCCTATGCATTTATATATCAATAGGGTATGTTTGTCAGATCCAATCCTGAAATTGCTCCCACAACATGGTATGTTGATAGACCGAATGCCACTGATGCATCAATAGAGTGACGGTTGTAGCCTGATACCACACGTGTTCAAGATGGCTCCTAAGGCAAGTATGATTATGACATGTATTGGCGTGGAGGTTGGAGAACATCAGAACTTCTATTTTTGCCACTAACCTACGACTCCATATTATAAGACCGATTAGCCTAAAAAAAGAATGACTAACTATCATCGTACTTTTGTTGATCGTAAGATTCCCCATAATACGATGGTTAGGAATACAACGAACTTCGTTCTGTGTCTATATCGTATAGGCTCTATCGCATCTGCTCAAAATCATTGACTATTTTCCTTTCCTCTTTCCGTGTAGACATGATGACTACCTCCTCAAGTTATATGATCCTAATCTTGTGTGGCATGTGTAAAATATTGCTCGTCAATCCATGCACCACCCTGAAATTGAGTAGGTGGAACCATCGACTCCTTGTCGTCGTTGCTATCATCGTTGGTCGAGGCATTGCTGTCCATGTTGCTGGTATGTTTATTGATCGAGTGGGTTACTGAAGTGATTGAGAAGGTGTCTAGTTGCCCGACTCAATTCTTTCCAATGGTTTGGTTGATGCTACTACCTTCCCTTTCCCTTTGCCTTTTCACGTTGAGCGAACGACTGTGGTTATTGGGTGTCATGACCTCGAGCAGTCCGATTCCTTCTGCCACGTTTTGACTGAGAGGGATCTTCCTCCTATTGGGGGATGTTGTTCCTCTTTTTTTTTTTTGCCTCTGTGATAAAACGAGAAGGACGTGGTGGATCTCCTGCTTCATCAAGTAAAAGATTCTCTTAGCTCTCCGTTTCAACTCATTCCAACATCGGTTGTGAATCTTCGTTGTAGTATTGGAGATCGAAGGGGATCAATCTTTGGTTCCTTTGGCTCCTTGTCCAACTTGACATACTGCAACCTTGGTCTTATGTTGTTGCGAACATATACAAGTTTCTCTAGTCGTCTATATAATAGTCTGTTGCGGACCTTCATGTGAATCAATGCGAACTTTGCTTAAACCTCCTAAATTAGACTAATCCATAAATTGTACCTTTGCTTGTGTTGAAGAATGTGAAATGTGAGAAAGAGAGATGTGAGTGAGAATAAGTTATAGTGTAAGAGTGAAAGAGATTGAAAGAGGGGCAGGAAAGTTAAAACCCCTTTCAAATACTACCAACGGTCAACTTGACCGTTGGACATTGAGATCTAGGTCATTGATTGAAATCGATTGAAATCCGATCGTTATTGATCGGTACAGGTTAGTAATGACTGAGTTTTGACTTTGTTGTCTGGTACTGACCCTCGTACCGCCCGATATGTGACCCCTTAATAAAAATCACCTAGTATAGGGTGGTTTGCGTTTTGGTTTCTTGTCGAACCGGACACATACCACCCTTTATCATACTGTATCGAGTGGTACCAACAAACATTGAGTAAAAGAATGAAGAACCAAATAGCAAGTGGTGGGAAGGTGCTATTAAAATTATTCTAAAAGCATTGATTTTCTATGGCAATGTTTGTCGATTATGTTGCTTTCTTTATAGTAAAATAAGAGGCTTTTGACCTAAGATTTTCATATTTTATTTATAGTTTTTTCCATTCTACTTTTATATATATATATGTTTTCTATTATTTTATAATATTTTTAAATTTAATGTCTTTATATTATACATTTAAGGCTACATTCCTTTCAATATTATTGATTGAATATATTATGTTCAACATGCCACATCTTTTTTGTTGTTTGTTTTTGCTTTTGCAATCGGAGAGCCTTTTGTATATGTTATTATTTTTTTTGGGTACTGGACCTGACTTGGAAATTTGTTGGGTTGGTACGTATCGATCTATACTGGTGTATCAACATATGGTACATCAGTAAGTATCGATGTTTTGGGGAGGAAGTAAAAAGGAACAAAAGGAAGGGACGGTGGAGAAAGAAAGAGGGAAGAAGAGGAAGCGACGGAGGAGGAAGAAGTGGAAGAGGAGAAAGGTTTACTTGAGACGTGGCGGTGTGTAGTGATATCGCAATCGTACCCCGGACTGGTTGTCGCTTGCATGCGAAGCATCGATTGCAACGTCGGAAGCGACGCTCGTGAATTTATATATATATATATATATTTATATGTTTTCTATTCTTTTATAATATTTTTAAATTTAATATCTTTATATTATACATTTAAGGCTACATTCCTTTCAATATTATTGATTGAATATATTATGTTCAACATGCCACATCTTTTTTGTTGTTTGTTTTTGCTTTTGCAATCGGAGAGCCTTTTGTATGTTATTATTATTTTTGGGTATTGGACCTGACTTGGAAATTCGTTGGGCCGGTACGTATCGATCTGTACTGGTGTATCAACATATGGTACATCTGTAAGTATCGATGTTTTGGGGAGCAAGTAAAAAGGAACAAAAGGAAGGGATGGTGGAGAAAGAAAGAGGGAAGAAGAGGAAGCGATGGAGGAGGAAGAAGTGGAAGAGGAGAAAGGCTTACTTGAGACGTGGCGATGTGTAGTGATATCGCAATCGTACCCCGGCCTGGTTGTCGCTTGCATGAGAAGCATCGATTGCAACGTCAGAAGTGATGCTCGTGAACCCTGCGAAGGCGGAGGCGACACTCTTGTGAGAAGTGGGAATCAGGGTTTCCCACTTCTCTTATGTGGTGGATCGGATCAGGGTGGGTCTGCATACTGGTTAGCACTCGGACCGGTACATGTTTCCTGTTTTGTACTGGTTTGGGTAAAACGATAATCTTTGTGTTTTTGTAAAAAACAACTCATGCTGCAATCTGCATTTTATAGTTTATTGTCAATTATAAATTGAATTTTCACTAATATTTACACCCTTTTGTTTCTTTTCTTTCTTTTGCTAAAAGTCTTGTTTTTCACTTTAAATAACAAAAAAAAAAGATTGTACATAAACCTCCCCATTTGTTAAATGATTTGTATGATAAAAATATTAATAAAGGAAGCAAATCAAAGAAGCACCAATTGACAACTTTTCTTGAGTTTATAAATTATGAAATTTGAGGGCATCAAATGGATAAAAAATTGATCTTTTTAATTGGAAAAATGTTTCGATCATGTTTTAGTATAATTACAACAATTGATAGGCATTTTTACTGATGATCATTAAAGGATATTTCTTATTAATTTTTATGAGTAATTAATATGTTATTCAATTCACTAGTTATTTGTGTAATTCAATAGTAGACTTCATCTACACAATGCACAAAATATAAACTTGTATCTTCCTATTACCTCAGGTAATGGTGGTGCAACACAATGGCAATCATTGAGACTCATACAAAATGATATCTGTAGTTAAATTAATATCATTTAAATCTTTTTTTATTGTTTCTAGTAAAGTCTTCTTAGGTTAAATTCGTGTGGAGCTACTAGGAAAGATAGAAAAAAGTCTCGTAAATATATATAAAACATTAGTGTAGCGGTAAAGTACGACAAATTCGATGATTTAGACGATTTCGAAAATCCTCGTTCGAAAAGAATCATGTTTCGATTAAAACCGTTTCGATTGGGTGTTAAACTTAAAAGACGTTTGCAAGGATGAGAAAGTAGAACAGGAGTAAGTAGGATGGTTTGCAGAAGGATAAATACAATAAGTAAATGCAAACCAGCTTTTTATAGTGGTTCGGTCATCCGACCTACGTCCACTCCCGATTCCTCTTCACTTGAGGCCATCGGCTTTTCACTAGTTGTCTTTCTTCTAATGGGCGAAGACAAAGTCCCTTACAACACCTTCTCCTTGTGATGGACTTAGGAGATGATCGTTACAAGCACTCACTCCTCTCTTTAGGCTGAAAACTTTCTAAGGCTAGAGGAGGGATGTTTTGGAATGATTTTTTCAACATTTTGCTTCTTTCAAAGATTGTGTGCTTGTATATTCAACCCAGGGATGAGAGGGGTATTTATAGGCTCCAATTTGATTCAAACTTGGAGCCAAAAACCTTCTCATCCCGGGTTTTCCGGGTATTGGCGATACCATCGCCTGTCATCGACAGTACCATCACCAGTGCACACTGGTTCTGTTAGTGGTATCGCCCAGCCAGCGGTACCACCGGCTATGTACACTGTCCCTGGGCGGTACCATCGCCTAGACAACCTGGGAGACCGAGCCCTAGGCAGTACCATCGCCCCAGTCTAGCGGTGCCACCGCTAGACAGGGTTCAACAACTCTGTTTGGGCCTTGAGTCTGGCCCAAACTCGTCCGGGTACGGGCCCGATTGGCCCTTAATTGGGTTAGCCCAATTACAACCCAATTAAGCTACTCCTACTTCGATCTAGACAAATTTTACAACGCGAATCAACATATTGTTGCTCGGCACGTCATTGGTCGGTGCTTCATTTGGTTCTTCGGCGCATTGTCTTCTCTTGCGGCTTGTTGCCCAATCAGCAGTTGACGCCCGCAACCCTGATCTCCTTGGCGCAACTCCGCTCTTCTTGGCTCGATGCTCGATTTCTTTGTCCGAAGCCTTCTGTCGATCGTTGACTAGACCTCTGGCTCGACGTCCAATGTCCTGACGTGATTTCCTCCGGCGCAACGTCGATTCATCCTACGTTAATTATCTAATCCTGATCGAGAGTAGACCTGCGTATCTCAAAACGTAGTTAGATAACTAAACACGATCAATTAGTTTCATCATCAAAATTCAAGATTCAACAATCTTCTCCTTTTTGATGATGATAACTAATTTGATGACAGAGTTAACCTTAACTCCCGGAGTTTAACTAAACTCCCCCTATCAATATGCCATATTGATAGAACCCTTGGATTTCAACAAATCTAAGTAACATGTTATCAAAAACATCATGCAAATATAAAAATATTCAATACATCATTACATTGCATGAATTCATCAATCTACTTCTCTCCCTTTATCATCAACAAAAAGGAGAAGTTGCATCTAGCTAGTTTATAATCATACAATCATACTAGCTATCAATCCAGATGTTAAAGATAGCAAGTTTTCTTCTCTTTTGAGAAGTGCAAGCTTTGCCTTTCTTTGCAAGTTCTAGCTAGCTACTTTTACCACTTTCTCTTGTGATACATAAGCTAGCAATTTAACTCCCCATTTGTCATTGTCAAAAAGAGGGGAGGGAATATAATGATATAAACTTTTCACACCAATTACAAATTTGCATAAAAAAAATCAATCTTTCAATCATTACATGATGCATACAAGGCAAAGAAAGCATGTCATTTCTATATCATGAAGGATATGATATCAAAATCAAGAAGAACATGATTCATTTGACAAATTCTTTTAATAATGATTCATTTAACAAATCCTTTTAATAATGTTGGGGATCGACAATGACACTAAGAGGGGGGATTAGTGCAGCGATAAAGTCACGGCAAATTCAGCGATTTAGACGATTTCGGAAATCTCCGTACGAAAAGAATCACGTTTCGATTAAAACCGTTTCGATTGGGTGTTAAACTTGAAAGACGTTTGCAAGGATGAGAAAGTAGAACAGGAGTAAGTAGGATGGTTAGTAGAAGGATAAATGCAATAAACCATATTTTTATAGTGGTTTGGTCATCCGACCTACGTCCACTCTCGATTCCTCTTTACTTGAGGCCATCGGCTTTCCACTAGTTGTCTTTCTTCCAACGGGCGAAGACAAAGTCTTTTACAACACCTTCACCTTTTAACGGGCTTAGGAGATAACTCTTACAAGCACTCACTCCTCTCTTTAGGCTGAAAACTTTCTAAGGCTAGACGAAGGATGTTTTGGAATGATTTTTTCAGCGTTTTGCTTCTTTCAAAGATTGTGTGCTTGTATATTCAATCCAGGGATGAGAGGGGTATTTATAGGCTCCAATTTGATTCAAACTTAGAGCAAAAAACCTTCCCATCCTGGGTTTTCCGGGTACTGGCAGTACCATCGCCTATCACTGGTGGTACCACTGCTAGTGCACACTAGTTCTGTTCGTGGTATCGCCCAACTAGCGGTACCACCGGCTAGGTACACTGTCCCTAGGCGGTACCACCGCCCAGACAACCTGGGAGACCGAGCCCTGGGCGGTACCATCGCCCTAGTCTGGCGGTGCCACCGCTAGACTGGGTTCAGCAACCCTGTTTGGGCCTTGAGTTCGGCCCAAACTCGTCTAGGTACGGGCCTAATTGGCCCCTAACTGGGTTGGGCCCAATTACAACTCAATTAAGCTACTCCTACTTCGATCTAGATAAATTTTACAACGCAAATCAACATCCTGTTGCCCGGCACGTCATTGGTCGGTGCTTCGTTCGGTTCTTCGACCTATCGTCCTCTCTTGCGGCCTGTTGCCCAATCAGTAGTTGACGCTTGCAACCTTGATCTCCTTGGTGTAACTCCGCTCTTCTTGGCCCGATGTGCGATTTCTTTGTTCGAAGCCTTCTGCCAATCGTCGACCAGACCTCCGGCTCGACGTCCAATGTCCTGACGTAATTTCCTCTGGCGCAACGTCGATTCTTCTTGCGTCAATTGTCTAATCCTGATCGAGAGTAGACCTGCGTGACTCAAAACACAGTTAGATTACCAAAACACAATCAATTAGTTTCATCATCAAAATATGAGATTCAACACCATAATGTTCCAAAATATTTGATTTCAAACTCCTTGGCTAGGAAGGTTGTTAGATTCTCTTGTTCAACAAGATTGTCACTTATTAAAATAATGTTATCCACGGACACAATGAGTATTGAGAGCTTTCCACTGCTAGCATTCCTATAAAACATGGTGTAATTTGCCTGACTTTGCAAATATCCATAGCTCTTTATAGCCTTGGTAAATCTATCAAATCATACGCTAGGAGATTGTTTTAATCCATAGAGTGACCTATTCAGCTTGCAGACTTTGTCTGACCCTAATGTTCCTTCAGAACTTGGAGGTAGATTCACGTAGATTTCCTCTTCTAGTTCACCATTGAAGTAGGCAGTCTTCACATCTAACTGTTGTAGAGGTTAGAAAAAAATTGCTACAATAGACAACAGGATTCGGACGCTGTTCTTCTCTGCCATAGGTGCAAAAGTCTCTTGATAATCTATCCCAAATGTTTGGGTGTATCCGTTAGCCACTAGCTTTGTATCTCTCAATTGACCTGCCAACTTTATATTTTCCTGTGAACACCCATTTACAACCAACAAGTCTCTTTCCTTTGGGTAAATTTACCAGTTCCCAAGTGTCATTCTTCTCCAATGCCCTTATCTCCTCGAACACAACCTTTTTCCACTCAGGTACAGCTAAAGCTTCTTGTATAGACTTAGGAATATCTGTGTATGATAAGTTAGAAATGAAGGATCTGAATGAGGAGGACAATATGTGATATGATACAAAATTGGAAATAGGATGAATAGTACATGACCTCATTCCTTTTCTAAGAGCAATGGGAACATTAAGATCTTGAAATTCGCAGGGTTCTAGGCATAAAGAATGGTTTGGAGTACTTGAAGTTCCATGATCAGTTGCACTCAGAGCTGACTCTTGGTAGGTGTTATGTGGTTGTTACCCTAAACCTTGTCCTTGTATAGACACGTAGCTCTGATTGCTCTTTGTCAGTCGCTAAGTCTCTCCCTGTATCAGACTCATGTTCTAGGCTTCTGGTACAATAGATTGAGGTTGCAACATTGGATTGGTGGTACAAGGGATAGGTTGTGGCTGAGAAGGTAGAACTGGGAGAGGAATGGATTTGAATTTAGAAGGTGAATTATGAGATGTACCTACAATAGGATTGAATTCAGACGGAGAATTCACAGGTAGGATTATGCTAGTTATCCAAAACTTCTCTTCCGTATGATTCTCCCCCTGAAGAGAAGTTTGGGAGAAATAAAGTTGATTTTCAAAAAAGGTGACATCTATACTTACATAGAATTGTTTTATAAGAGGATCAAAGCATTCCCTTTGGAGTTGGTGAGAAGCCTCGAAAAATATATGTTTTTGCTCATGGATCAAGTTTTGTTCGGTTATGACTATGCATATGAACAAATGCTACACAACTAAACACCGACAAATTACTAAAGATTTGGGTTTGTGGATAGGTTTGTAGAAGGATGTTTAGAAGGTTTTCAGAATTATGTACTCGGGTTGGCATCCTATTGATTAAATAAGATATAGTTAGATAGCCTCTACCCAAAAATATTAGGAACTTCTATAGTAAACATAATAGCCTAAGCTACCTATAGTAGATGGCAGTTTTTCCTTTCAGCAGTTCCATTTTGTTAGAGTGTATTAACACAATGTTTGAGGGATAACTCCCTTTTCCATTAGGAAGGTTTTAAGAATGGATTTGAAGTATTCTCCATTATCGGTTCTAAGGATTTATTTGGGCATGGAATTAGGTGTTGACCAAGTTATAGAAGTTTTGAAACACTATAGCAATCTCAGAATTTTCTTTTAACAAATATACCCAACACACCCCAGTATGATCATCAATAAAGGTTATAAACCACCTAGTCTCAGTAATGTTTTTGACTTTTGAAGGCTTCCAAATGTCATTATGGATTAAGTAAAAAGGTTGGGACTGTTTGTATGGCTGGTGAAGGGAATATGACATCATGATGTTTGGCAAGTGGATTTCACACTGAAATTGAGAAATGTTCTTATTCTTAATAAACAACGTCAAGTACTTGAAAGTTGAAACTAGGATGAATAGTGCCATTACATTATTTCATCCATATCAAAAAGGGAAGAGAAGTTGCCTACAGCTCGAGCTTGTCCATCCAAGGAAGCATCACCTTCAAAGTAATAGAGTTGATCAACCTCTCTAGCATTCCCAATCATCCTCCCTGAGCTCGTATGAGATGGAAAGAATTTGGCCACACAATTTGAATATTTACTATTTAGTAAGTTTGCTTTTGGATAAGAGATTCAAGGATAGGTTAGGAAAATACAGAACATACTTTAGAATTAGATTATTTGAGAGAACAACATAACTTTTTCCTGCAACTAGGGACAAAGATCCATCAGCAATACAAACTCTAAGGTTACCAGGACATGGAGTATATAGGAGGAGAACACGCGAGAAAGGTTGGTCATATAATCACTAGCACCCGAATCAACTATCCAAAGTGCTTGGTTAGAGGAAATGTGGCGAGCAGTAGGAATCAAGGTATGTAATTTCAAATGGTACCGCCCATACCAGTCTGATAGGATATCGGTACGCGGATTGCCTGCTACAGGGCGGTATCGTTTTTTTTATTTTTTTAATAAAAAAATTAATTTTTTTATTTTTTTAATATGCGGGCAACGTCGTCGATTTTTTTTTTGTTTCTTTAATATACGGGCGACGTCGCCGAGGCTCGGGCGATGTCTCTTGAGGCGAAGTCGTCGAGGCTCGGGCGACGTCTCTCAAGGCGAAGTCGCTGAGGCTCGGGCGACGTCTCTCGAGGTGACGTCGCACGGGTGACGTCACCCGAGAAGGTAGGCGATGTCGCTTTTTTCTTTTTTTTAGTATACGACGCCTCGGTGACGTTACTTGAGAAGCGAGGCGACGTCGCTTTTTTTTTAATCTGGACGTCGCCGAACGGTATACTTAAACGTATCGTTCGGTATACCGTACCGTACAATACTAAAGAAGTATCGAAACTCTGGTACGGTACGAAATGACAGACCCATGTAGGAGATGGATTGATAGTTTGAGATTGGCTAAGAAGTCCATACAGATGTTCTAGCTGTTTCTTACTGAACAAAGGTGTCTTCAAGCTTCCCTGATTTCCTCGAACTTGAATCTCTGTGGCTGCCTGCATTCCTTTAAACCCTTTATCATTGCTCTTATTGTTTTTCCAGTTTTGAGGTTTACTGTACAGTTTCTAGCATGTCTCCTTGGTGTGTTTTGGTTTCTTGCAATAATCACACCATCTCCCATCTTTCTTGTTGTCTTCAGCATTGGGAAGTATATTTGAGCCTGCCAAGACAGAATTTTCCACTATGTACTTGCTATAATCTGCCTCTTTACTGGTTAGCAATTCCTATTGGCTTTCAGCACTTCAAACTAGGGTAAATGCTTTATAAGATCAAGAAAAGGTTCTCTCCTAAGAACACGATCTGATCACATACCTAATCAAATTCAGAATTCAACCCCAATAAGAATTGAAATATCCTCTCCATCTCCAGCAAGTTTCTCAGCCTTTTAGTGTCGGCAGCAGATTCCATCTCCGGATTTTGATATATGTCTAATTCAGCCAATAGACCTCGCGGATTATTGTAGTAATCTGTGACGCTTGATGTACCTTGCTTCGTCTTTTGAATTTGTCTTTTGATTTGAAAAATATGAGAAGTAATACCTACTTTGGAGTAGGTTTTATTCATAGTATCCCAAATTTCTTTAGCCGTAGAATGAAGAAGGTATGTCTTGTTGATTTCTGGTTGCATGGAGTGAAGCAGCCACAACATTACCGTCATGCTCTCGATCTCCCATGTTTCGTATGAAGCATCTTTCAAGGTTCGAAGGGAAGATTGAGCATGGATATGTTTAAGAAGATTAGAAACAAACTTAGGAGTTTCAGACATGGCTAGAAACAAGAAGAGTCACTAGAGAGGGCTTTCGGCAATGAAGGCTGAGAGAAAAACAATTCTGCCGTATACCATAGACGACAGAGAAAAAAAACAGAACCTAGCCTTCCTTTGATACCATGAACAGGACAATAGAAGAAGAGAGTTTCACTTTTACATATAGTCGAACCAGAATAAAGAGAAAATGGAAAGAACTACCTAAATAGATCTAGGTGCTAATCTAGGAAATATATAACAAATAAATCAGGAATGAATCAACAATCATATCCTAGCCTATCATATCAAATAAGTAGTATGTCAATAATAAAATCACCACAGATCTTGACAGATCTCAACAAGTCAAATCATAGCAGATTTGACAGATCTCAATATAACATGTATTGAGGCCTTATGTGAATGATTCAGTAGCCCATCATTGGTGTAAGACGGTAATATAAAATGAATGGATATAGTTTGTGTAGTGTTTGCACTACATGACACATGTCAATAAGTGTAATAAAATGTCAATGTTCAACATGGACATGGCTCAAAGCATTCATGTGTGTTGATACCAATTCTCGGCTTATCGACACCAGTTTCACTCATTGCTCTTGCAATGGATGCAGCGAAGCGTCTCAAGTTGAAGGCTACCCATGGCCTCTTTTGATGTGATGCTATACAACACTGATGCACCTGCCTCATCAAATGGGTCCTTCTGTATATGCAATGTATGAATCAATTACTCTTGAAAGCACTGATGTAATTGTTGGTCTCACATGGTCGCAAGTAATAACTGTTATTTGGAACTTCGAAGAGAGAATGATGACCTATGAACATGGTGGAAAGAATTAGCAATTGAAGGTCAAGTGGTAAACAGCTCGTAGTTTGAAATTGTCCCTACTCCCTACAACAATTTTTGAGGATAGAGGTTTCTCTAGTAGATACAGTGCTAGATGCAGTATCTGATGGCAGCTTTGGAGGGCAACATCAGCAAGCTGCTAAAAATTTTCAGCAGCATGGAAAGATAGCTATTGATCAGCAGTATTTTCAGCTGCTGTTGGGTGCTGCAGAGTTCCAAAAATGAACCGAATTGCAGCAGCACTTTACTATTGCTGCATTCATACCACTTTGCTCAGCTGGCAGGCTGATTTGATAGCTGAAGTGCTGAACATTGCCTGTGTGCTTCAAAACAGCAGCTGAACGACACCTAGAGGTCGTTGCTATATTTTCTGGATAAGTCCAGCCTGTTGCAATCACTAAGTAGAACCAACAGGTGGATATATCTAGAAGATGCTGATAGTTGTTCAGAAACACCGAATCATCTTACAGCTCATATTTGGACCTGTTTAGAGACTGGGCAAATACAACAGTACCTTTTTGAGTCTGGAAAGCAATTGGACATTGAGTGCAACAATTTCAACATTTATTTTACTTTTAGGGACTTTCTCATACAATGGTGCCTCAAATTACTGAAAAACAGATGAAACAGCTTAAGGCATTGCATTACATAAGGATTTGGAAGATCTATTTGAGGGGTCTAAGGACTGGAGTGTGACCATTGAATTGTGGAGCCTCACAAATTATATAGATATGCAAACGATCAAAAGATTAGAGTGAGAGACAAGGGAGAATTTGGAGATTGTGATTATATGTCAGTTTGTATATAGGTGTATGAATTGCAATGTTTTCTATGGTTGACTATTTATTACAAGAGGTTCTTCCGAGGACATGGATAGTCGACAGCACACATGAGTGCTCTCTTGAAGCCAAATTCTTCTTATAGATGGATGCGACAACGAAGGCATTTGAGATGTTGGGAAAGGCGATTTTGAGTGTTGCTTGGGCAAGGCAAGTGTCGAATGCCTCGAATTAACCAAAGAAAAGCACCTTTGCCTGGGCTTGGCTTAGGAAGCTTCCTTAGGCTTCGGGCTGCGCAGCTTAGGTATTCGCCTAGCTCAGCTCAGGCATAGTTAACTTAGATTGAACTCGGATTGAACTTAGGCATAGTCGAATTAGTTAGGTGGTGACCATGCCAAGCTTATATTGAGCTTGATCCAAACCTGAATGAAGTGGTTCGATCCAACCACTTAACTTATTACCATTACCTTCCCTCATTGTGATCACGCACTCGAGGCAACTCGCATGTGCTAATAAACCCTAGTCGTTGTTTCTCTGATTTCTTCACCAGTGGTCACAAACTGACCTTCGACTCCAGTGGTTTGCCTCTTCTCTGATGGTTGTAAATTGGTAGCACCTCTGGTAGCTACAAGTAAACACTAGTCCTCTCTTTGCTTTGTCTCTTGTTCTGACCACAACTATGCTCTCCACCATTGGGTCCTAAAATCTTCTCTGATGGCCATAAGCACTACTGTGTCCGATCCAAGTGCCTCCTTCGTGTGCCGTAGAGACAGTGCCCGACTTCCCTGTGGTGGAGACAGTGCCAGGTTGAAATTCATGTGTTATCTAATTTTTATTCTAATGATTGTTTGTACTTAATTATACTTTTGATAATTTTTATATTGGTGAACATCTTGCTTTGCTCAAACAAGCACCTAGATGAGTGCTTGGCACCTCGGCCATCTTGGAATCTTGCCTTTGACAATGCTGTGTTGAGCATGACAGTTCTAGTTGTCCCATGAAAATAAGCTCTTTGAGGTGGAGATGACACATGAATCTAGGAAAACATGATAGTGACCAGAGAGACATTTGGTTGTTTGTTTGTCTTAGGCACTGTAAGAGTAATTTACATTTTTGTTGATGTATGAGCTTTAGTTGATAGCAATGGTGACATTGATGTAGAAGTGCATCCATAGGTGTCAATTGTGAGAAGGACCTACCATCATCCACTCAAAGCAAGTGGCTCCGAAAATTGCTCAAATATGATTATGAAACCAATGATTGCCCACACCTAGTCAAAAGTACCCAAGGAAGGCGAGTTCAAATCCAGTTCATATTGGTCCGTATTTAGGTGTGAAGTAGGACATAGACTGCCCATTTACAGGTGGTCAGTTTGGTTACCTTTTTGGCAAAACCCCTTGCTTGGGATTTGTCATGCAAACCCATACGGTCGGGCATGGGCCAACATGGGTTCGAGCATCTGAAACTGCAATCCTAGTTTTATGCTTCTTCCCTTTTGTAAAGAATTTTTTACTTCAATGGGATCAAGGTTCAAGATGAGCATGCAGGAATTCTGCCTGCAAAATAATAGTTAGAAGTGTTTAATGGCGAGACTTGTTCACGATGTTATGCTAGCATGGAACCAAAACATGGTTGCAGTTCCTATCCTAGGTAGAGTGATTTTAAAAATGATTGGCATGATTACAGTATAGATATTTCATAGATATAGAATTTAGATGCCGGAATGTCCAAATTCAGAGGCAATAGGATCCAGAATAAGATAATTCCTGGTATTTGTCGTGTAAGAATAATGTTAGCAAGCATAACAGAAACTTTTTTGATTATCATACTCTTTGAAGAGTGAAGGTAGCAATGATGACTAGGATTTTAAATACCACAATACACAGGGTGGTGCATAACAGCAATGTCATGTAAGAATTCGCTCCAGTGCCCTAGTATATTGTGTCACAGGCTTTAATTCATATTTTAGAATTTTCTGATTGATCTGACATGTTCCAGTGCTAAGTACTGACCTATATGTTCTGGTCTGAGCCGATTAATCTTGATTATGATACCTAGATTTGCTGGTGTGCATTGATCAGCAGTTGCTGCAGCAAGCAGGAGGCAAAATTGTGCTTCTCATAACATGTAATAGGAATAGATTAATCTCTCAGAATAAAACAAGTAGCTATTTGATATATTATTCAAGAAATATTAAAGACGAAGCTTCAAAGACCTATATTGAAATATTTTTTTAATATAGCTGGTTTCATTATGGCAATAACAAGTTGGGACATTATGGCTTTTTTTTAAGTTCATGTTTCAACAGCAATAACAGTGGTCCAGGCTCCAGAAGAGAAATGATAGGAAGGAGAAAGAAAAAAGAGGAGTCAAGAGACATCAATTAGTCGACTTTAGTCAAGAAATATCTTTTGTTATCTTTACTCAAGACTCTTACATATGAAAATGAACTGAATGGCAATGTTGCACTTTAATAAGAAATTATGATCATATAATTTTTGTAATTATAGCTAATTAAACTTTTTTCCTTTAGAATTATCCGTAAGGATTTTAAAGTTATACCTAATGAATGTATGAAAAACCATAGATTGTTGGTACAAGTATCTGTTGGACAAAATGGAAGAGAAAAAAGAGTTAAAAAGTTACCCTGACCAGATGGTGGAATTTTAAAGGCAATAATATAAGGATTTTTAAATATAAAATAGAGAAAGAGGACATTTGGAACTTTGACAAAAAAAATAGCAATATCATATGGACTATGATGATCAATAAAATTTGGAACACGACAAAGGAGATTCTTGGGTAACCAAAACGTAGATGTGTAGCCTAGTAGTGGCATGAGGAAGTTCAAAAAGCAATTACTACTAAGATCATGATAAAAATGAGAACTTTAAAGTAAATATAAAATTTGAATAAGTGGCAAAAAAGTGCTGACAGTATGGCAAGATATAAAGTTAGGTACTAAGGACAAAAAAAAGATATCTCAAATTTCGTATCGTACCAGAGTTTCGAGATTTGCTCGGTACGGTACTGTATACTGAGCGATATTTTTCGGTATACCACTCGGTATATATATATATATAAGTAAAAAAAATTATTTTCTACGATGTCACAGAAAAACGAGACGACATCGCCTTTATATATATATATATATATATATATATATAAAATCGTTTTCTGCGAGGCGATATCGCCTCTCATCTCCCCACACTGGGTGATGTCAAGGCGACGTCACGAGAAAACGAGAGATATATATATATATATATCTATATATATATATATATATATATATATATATATAATAAAAGAAACTGTTATTGCCGAGGTGACGTCGCCTCTCTTCTCCCCGTGATGTTGAGGATGAGAAGTCGTCGACAAACGAGGAGGGAGAGTGGCACCCCAGGTTCTTCTCTTCTCTTTTTTCTTTCTTCCTCTTCTCCCTCTTCTTTCTTCTCCCTCGGTCATCGCCCGATGTAGGATGATAACGGGGTGGAAACAGCCCCAATCGACGGTGCCGCCTGATAGCGGGCGGTCCATGAATCGGTTTGTTGGCAGATCGGTACGTACCGTCCGGTACGGCCTGTCGGTATCATTTGAAATTAAAAACCTTGCTGATAAGAAAGAGCAGGGGTTTAGGTAAGATTGAATGCATGAGTACGAAAAAAAAATGATAGTGATATGTAGGAAAGATGGAAAGATTATTTCTGTAGATTATTTGATGAACATTTTACACAACTTGAGACTGTATGGTACAGTATGTGTTAGGATCTAGAGCGGCACTAAAAATGGGGGGGGGGGGTGAAGGGGTGTGAATTAGTGCAGCGGATAAAAATCGTAAATTCAAAACGATTACTGAAAAGAGTTGTACGTTGAGAAGTTTCGGTTCGACGAAAATGATTTCAGCAAAGTGATTCGAGTGAATACCACCGAAAGTAGAGAGGAGATCGAGAGATTGCAGCTAAGTAAAGATTGAAATGCAATAATTTAAAACTCACACATCAAGAGAAGTACGCAGCGACGTATAGTGGTTCGGTCAAATGACCTACGTCTACTTACGAAACCTCCTTCGATGAGGTTTCGAACTTCCACAATAAATTCTTCTTGAAGGGGAAGGACCAAGCACCCCTTTTACAAACTTTTACAAGTGGTTCACACTCTCTTATAGAACTTTTACAAATGAGACTTGGGAGGTGAACACTCAAGCTATCAAATGCAATTTTACTAGAGCTTTGACTTAGTTTTTATCACTTCTCAATGTACTTAGCCAGCTGAGAAGTAAGGGGTATTTATAGACTCAATTGGCTTCAGAATTAGAGCAAAAAAGAGTCACATCCCGGATTTTTGGGTACTGGCGGTGCCACTGCCTGGCACTGGCGGTACCACCGCTAGTTGACCCTACTCTGTCAGTGTACTGGGCGGTACCATCGCCCAATCTGGCAGTACTATCGCTTGACAGGGTCCTCGGACTCTATGGAGGGGCGGTACCATCACCTGTCAAGCGGTACCACCGCTGACAGGTAATAACTGTTAGCGGTACCACCGCCCAGACCACCTGGGAACTAGTTCCTGGGATAGTGCCACTGCCCCAGTCTGGCGGTGCCACCGCCTTAGTCTGGCGGTGCCACTGCCAAACATGGTCCAGCACTATTGAATGGACCCTGAATCCGGCCTAATTCAGTCCTAGGGTTAATTAGGATTATCACATAATCCTAATCCTAATTATGTGCTAACTACGAAATTGAAATATATTTCTAAGCAAATTCTAATCCGGCAACGTCGAGTCTTCTTCCGACGAGCTTCCGGTGAACTTCCGACACACCCTCGGATTTCTTCTGGTGGACTCCTAACAGCCTTCCAAACTTTATGACGAGTTCGACGAATCTTTTGGCAAGCTTCTAACCCTTCTCGGTGAGCTTCGCGAACTACTGACGATTTTTTCGGTGAACTTCCGAAACCTTCGGCAAGTCCCCAATTCATTCTCGGCCAGTTCCGGTTGCACTTGTGACGATACTTTGGCTTTCCGGCGGACTCTCGAACTCCCAACATACTTGACTCCGGTAATTTGCCTTCTGTCTTTATTGCTATCGTAGTTAATCTTGCACACTTATCTCAATAATATGGATTAGATCAAATAACCTATCAATTGACTTCATCATCAAAATCCGAGATTCAACAGTATGGTCCGACTGAGGATCAATATTGATATCAAACCGAGTTTTGAGACTTGTGGATAGAATGATTGGTTTTTGACCAATCTTAGCCAGAACACTAGTTTGGCAAAGAGCTGTGATTAAGATTATCTTATCCTAACATCAACGTGAAAATCAGCATTTCTCATTACTTATCCATGTTACCAAAGGCACCTGTAGATTAAATGGGTTAGAATAATTGGTTTTGAGCAACTTACCCTAAACACATATTTTGGCCTGATAATTTCTAGTTTCCAATCTGTCTGGCCAGACAAAATGGGGATGTCTGGATTCTGGTCTGGGCTTAGATATGTGTACCACCCTGTAAAGGTACACCAGTAGAGTGTATTAAACTATTAATAACATATGATTTCCGTATGATTTTGACATCTTCTTATGCTTGTTAAGACAATCATAAGCTTCAC
Organism: Musa beccarii; assembly: GCA_024322285.1. Taxonomy (NCBI): domain Eukaryota; kingdom Viridiplantae; phylum Streptophyta; class Magnoliopsida; order Zingiberales; family Musaceae; genus Musa; species Musa beccarii. The sequence continues at coordinate 39,890,160 of CM044401.1, forward strand.
GAATTTGTTAAGCATATCATTGTGGTTGGGTTTGGCAATTCACTCTTATTAATTTACTGTTTCCTTTTTCCTCTTTGTCAGTTCAATTATGGGCATGTTTTAAGCTCAAGATTTTTTGTTAATCTCTGTATTAATTTCGTTGTAAAGGTGATAAAGGTGACATGTTGCTAGTAAGTTTTGTTGCCTTGAATCAAAGCTGTGTTGTGGAATGTCAATTTTAGGTAATTTGACTTATTATCACTTTTTATTTAGCCAAGAAAGAACATCATGAGAACATCAGCAATGCAAGAAAGTGAAAATAACTACTTAATACATGACTTAATTATATAATTGTTCAGAAAAAATCTGAGGTGAAATCTCCAAAGGATCTTTTAAAGTTGTTTTATTTGCTCCTAATTTACTTTAAAGCAACTCTTGCAAATAAAAAGAATCTTTTTTCCCTCTCCTATTTCTGTAAAGTCACCATTACGTGATTCTATTTATTATCAAATTCTAACCATTAGAAATCACAAATTGATGCTTTAGGTGACTTTAAAAAATCCATTATGTTGATAACACTGACAATATCCAGACGCTGGTACTGGCAATTGCCTCGTTTATGGCATGGTACACAAAAATTACTTGCTATTTTTGCAATTGTATGAACCCTATAAAACCTGTGAAAGGATTTATCTGTGATACGCTGTCCATCTTTACTAAAAGATAAATTGTGCAAAACTTGGTATGCTGTTTTATTTGTGAAACATTTAAAATTTGTACAAAACTATATTTTACAACAAGAAAGATGAAATATCACTTATGATGAGTTTGGCTTATAGTAGTTGACGAAAGCATGTTAGAAAAATACCATATCTCAGGTGGAGAGATTGGCGGATGAGAGTAAACTTGTCATGTCTTTATATACTGTAAGGTGTTAATTGGGAGTTGGTGTTTCTCTTGCTTGGTTACTCTTGTGATTGCTTTGATACTCGCCGTAGTCCATGTTATGAATGACCATATGAAATTACCTTATGATTCTTATTTTTTATATTTTACCTAATCGTCGTTATATTTGGTTTCCTTTTGAGTGCATTATAAACAATTGAGATTTGGTTCCATGGCAATGAAAAAGTGACATGTTTTTGATGGCGATTTCTTTACGTGGTGCAGTGAATGGCTCAGGATCCTATAATATCTTGAAGTCTTGACTTGCAGGTCTACAAGCTATTCGGGAAAGAGTTAGTGACATTCCTTAAGCATCCTCTTATGGTGTTTCGGTGTAAATTAGTCTGAAATTAAAACTATTTGTCATCATAGGCTGTGTATGTACCATATTCATCTTTGTTTTATTCCCTGGTTTTAAGTTTGACTACTCTACCTATAGCACTTCAATGGGCACATTCTTAGTAAACGACCTTTTGGTGTTTGTGAGATCTGTTCTGTAGTTTTTGCTGATCGACTTTTCTGGAACGACCATATAAATGACTTTGCATCTCTCGCGTTACTTGAATTCAAACCTAAGATCTATTATTTGTGTAATAATGTATTAACCAATTTAGATGTTTTAATAGAGATTTTTATATTTAAGACCATATTTAATCATTGTTTTTGGATTTTTTTACCCTTGTTGGTGACGCACAGTACAAGAATGGGGTTATTAATGATGAATACCCAAACAGTTGGCGTCACCTGCCATTCATTAGATCAAACCCTATAAGCCCGTTGGTTATGCTTCCCTTGTCTCATCCCTCGTTCTCACCCCATTCCCTATTTCGATGGGGGTGGGGGTGGGAATGGGGAGTCCTCATGGGGGTAGAGAACCCATAATTCTTAATTAATTTATTTAATTAAAAAATAAAATTACTATGAAACTTAATTAATAATAATAATATTTATATAAGATAAATATATTTAAATATAAATAAAATTAGTGCAAGGGGAGGGGATGGGAGCTGCAATGATCGATAAGGTAGGGCTGTGTGCAGAGGGTGTAGGGGTGTGCAAAGGGAAAGCCAAGAAGAGGATAGAGGGAGAAGGGAGGGGAAAGCCAATAAGAGGATAGAGGGAGAAGCGAGTGTCCGATAGAAAGAGAAGGAGAGAGAAAAATATTGAGGAATTATTATCATTGTTCATTGTTTGTCATTTGCAATCGTCGATCCTTGGAGGAATCATTGTTTGTCGATGAAGAGAAGAGGATTGGTGAAGACCAAGTTAAGCAACCATCTAGTGTTTGGGCTTAATATCTTAGTCCATGTTTTAATGGGTTGGGCACAAATATAGATACGAAGTAGGGAGTGCACCACTCATCTTTGTCCTCATCCTGTATTTACATGGGTAGTATAAAATGCCCTTATCCTCACCCCATTAGAGGTGAGTTCCTATGGATATAACTGACATCCCTACTCAATTATCTTAAAAAAATATTTGATTAGCCTTAGAGCCATATCGGTCTTGAAAAAATGTCCGTTCGTAAAACAGTCTGTATCATCAACTCCTTAGATAAGAGTTGATCTTTGAGTTCCACCAAAATTAGCAAGATTATACGCCAAAATGGTTGCATTTTTGTTGACAAAACAAAATTGTATCACATTGAGTTGTCTAGCTAACTCCAAAATATCTGCTGATAGTGACCTAAAGCTCCACGGGGCACAGCTCGTCCCATTTAACCAGGTTATCACTTCCAAAGCATCAGATTGCACCAATAAGTTCTGAAGGCGTTCCTCGTTGGCATGTTTCATGAATGGCCATGCATTCAGCTTCATTTACGTTGGTTTCTTCACTCGCGACACATCTAGCAGCAAAAGAAGCTTCATTTTTGTCTCTAATAATGTATTTTATATCTACAAGAAAAGATACAAGGTGAAATAAACCATCACATTTAATCTTGTGATCTGTCATATCCAAATTCATAGGTTTGATCTACGTTGTTGGTAGCATTCTTTTCAATTAATTTTCATGCTCCAACATTGGGTGCAATATTTTATCTACAGTTAAGTAACAAGTTATAATTTCAAAATCGTTTGGTAATCTCAAATCTATCATCGAGATTTTTCCATAATTAAAACTTTGGGGGCCCTAAAAAAGATTTTAGGCTACTAACACGAGATCAGTAAAGTGATAAAGTACAAACTCGACAAAAACGCTCACAAGATTGATGTGATTTCTTTACCTATATTCATCAATACATAGTCTCAAATTTTTGACTAAAGTAAAAAATTTTAAAAACATAATCTTTGTACACAATGGAAATTTGCCAAGTTTTTAGCTTAAAAGTGAATATTTTTTTTTCATTTTATATATTTTATAATATATCTGAAAAATCAATTGGCTTTTATGTACAACATATACTTTGTAAGAATCGGTTGATTTACACAATAGATATATTTGTTTCAGGAGAGAGATCACAAGCTCTCCACTTTATTATCTATATAATGAAAATAACATGAATTACCTATCATTATGTGTGTCACAAACAAAACTTATTATCCTAGTTGTGATGTTGCATAAAAATCTTTATCATTTTCAGAATACAAGTTACATGATTTAATGGGTGCATAATTTCATCCAATATTTTGATTTTTACTGCAATGGTATCTATGAGATTTATTAATCTTTTTCTTCACATAGTTGATAAAGGAATTTGAGCTTCACTTCATCAGGAATGGCAATGTAAAACAAATGAATTCACGTTTTACCTACCTAGGAAAATCTTATATTTTCATGCAAGCAGATTGCTTTTGTCAATTCAAATCCCACTTAAACCTTAGGAGGTAACACATGTTTTGGTGTTTTCTTTGATTCATCTTTGGTAGTAGAAATTAAATCATTGATCCATTCTTATATAACAAGATTAGGGATCATTGTTTGCTTTATCTACCACAAATAAAGATCTTTAGACTTTCTTTAGCTGTATCTTTTTCTTCCATTGACCTCTCAATCGCTCCTTTCTACTTCATAGGCTACCCGTATAGCCTCTACAAAGCTGATAGAATTATCATCTATAGAGTAGTTCCTACGAAGCCCTCTTTTGAAGGGGTCAGTGAGTTCCTCCCCAGTCCTTTTACTTGAGAGGGTTGGATTCTAAGCCTCTACCTCGTTCACATACTAATGAAGGCATATAGGCTGTTGACCTTTTAGTCCACTAGAGAAGATAGATAATTAGGGGATTTCCAAATCAAAAGTTTCAACGCTGAAGCTTATTGGGAGAGTGAATTAGTCCTTCCCATGTATTGTTGAAGGATCAAGTAGTCATATCAATATATGCAACCCTAGATATATGTCTATAGAGATGACTTTGTTGTTGGGCTATAACTTTCATTGCATCTCTCTTTAAGTAGTGAAATGCTTTTGATATTGGGAATAGCTCCTACCAAGGTTGTATTTATTTCTTAAATTTATTTAATTATTTTTATGAGTGAATATCATTTAAATAACATAAATTCTACCCTCATCCTTTTTTTATTCTCACTTCTCTTTGTGATAGTCAATCAAAATATATTTCATTAATTTCAGATTTAGTTTTAGAGTTAGGAGAGCTTTGAGCTTTGTCCAAGTGTTGAGAAGATATCTCCTTGTTTGAAGTGCGGAGGAATGACCCATTGACTTATTATGGTGGCCACTATCATAGCTCAAGTGACTCCGGGGATAATCAATCAGGAAGAAAAGCAAGTTAAGAAGCTTTTCAAGATATGAAGATCAACATTAGTAATGTGAGAACTAAATTAGATTTGATTGATTTAAACTAATCTAAACCCCCTTATAAATGAGTCTCATTATGATTTCTCTCTTTGATGGAGTAGTTGTGACTTACTTTTGTACTTCTATAGAGATGCTCAAATAGATTGAAGCAAATTTCTAAAAGAAAGATCCATGATTACGGGTCTAGGATCTCCCATAAGCTTTGAGCCTCGGGACAGCTTATGTAATTGATGGGTATTAAGCAAACAATCTTAAGCTACTATCGTTATCGCAATAATTGTTGCTTTTACATGAAAGTAATATTTTAGTTGTCTTGAAATGACAATCTCATCCATCGAGCTTATGTTGTGGTTGATCTTCATCGTCTCAGGCCAGTCAATACTTCAAGTAGCAAGTATTTCAATCTACACGTATCCTTACATCAAAGTATTAGTGGATGCGAGCTTTGGAAAGACACCTTCTCAAGCATTCTCTCCCCCTGCATAATCTTGAATTACTTTAGTTTGAGATTAGCTCTTTCATCATTTATAGGTTGTCTCTTCTCAGGCCTTCTGTTTATGGAGAACTTGATTAATGATGAGTTAAGCCACCAAGTCCATGACGGATATCCAACTTTTTAGTGACTAGGTAGTGTAGTTTGACATTGTTTTGTACATGATTGAAATAACATTGGTTGACCCTCATGTCTTCCAATCGATATAGTGGATGAGAATCATTTGGTTACTGAGAATTTAACAATGCTCAAACAAAATTTTTACATAAATAAGACATACTTACAATTTCTTTAATTTGATAGATTATTTTTGTATTGGTAATTGAACTTTTGTTGAGGCTCACTTAGTCATCTGAGTAGGTCCATAAATTGGCCTAAATTTTTTTCCTAGAGTTAAAATCTAATCCACAATTATTTTTATTTTTATTGTTTATATCATGATTTATTTTGATGGTATAATTGACTCGTTAGCTTGATAGATATAAATCACTATTATAAAAATACTTAAGCCTTAAGTTAATAATAGTAAACTCATATAATTCCATATCATAACTATCTTTATATTTGGAATATTAAACTAAATTGGGATATCATAAATTTTCCTGCCTAAAAATTGATGTGTCGGTCAAAGTCCAATTCATAACTCAAAAATACTTTGTATGGCACATGTGATATTTAGGATGTTATCCACATGTTACCTTTTTTTATTTGAATGTCCCATAATACTCAAATATTAAATTAATTTTAATATTATTTGTTTTGGCCCAACTCAAAAAGATTCCTAGTCAATTAACTCAACAGGCTTAAACTATTAATCTAAAAATATTTAAAAGTAAGTTAATATCAATGGACAATAACATATTATCACGTAATTAACACTCGAGTTATAAAAGAAACTTCGCCATATATCTTTATGCTTGTATATTGATATAGACAAACTTCATGAAAGATCATATGAAGGGGTAATATTATATTTCAAAAGAGCGATTGTATCTTTGAGATTCTTTCTTTTAAAACTCTTTTATTGTATTCTACAGATGTATCATCATCCAGCATCTGTCTGCTATGACAATAGTCAAGAAGAACATAGAATCTCAAATTCACCCGTTCAATTCTTAACTAATAGAGGATCATAATAGAGGTAAACATAGAATGACGTCCTTGTATTCCTTACATCTTCAATCTATCTATGATTTGATGATCAATCACATATTTGAGTGCATAATTTTATTGAATAATTTGAGTGTATAATTAAAGAAAATTTCTCTCTTGTATAAATATATATTAACCTAATGAATGAAATAGATTATATATATATTATAATCATCATATGATTTTTAATGTCAATACTTTATAAATATGATAAATGATATGCTCATGTTTTTTACTCTTAGGATTGAAGTACATGCATTCCAAAAATATTATTCTCAATGTTATACAAAATATTAGTTGAGCATGCATAAGTGGGGGGGGGTTTGGGGGTGGTGGGGGGTTGGGTTGGTTGGTGAATCGAAAAACTTTTGGCTTGATAAAAATCATATCGAAAAAATGTTTAACTTTGAAAACATTTGTAAAAGTATAATAAACAAGTAAGGCAGTATACAATATGACTAAATGACAAAGAGGAGAAGGAAGAAAGTGCAAAACAAATTTATAGTGGTTTGATCGTTGTGACCTACGTCCACTTTCGATTCCTCTTCCGTCGAGGTCACTAAGTTCTACTATTGATCTTCCTTCAATGGGCAAAGATCAACTACCCCTTTTATAGATATTTTCTCCTTTTAACAGGTTTAGGAGGTAACCTTTTATAATTTACTCACTCCTCCTTAAATAGAATTCTAGACTAGAACAAGAGGAGGTGAACTCTCAAAGGATTACAACAACGTTTTCACTTAGACATCAGGTTTTTTTATTTATATTTTCATTCTTGATAAGCAAAAAATATGGGGTATTTATAAGCCTCAATTGATTTAAAAATGGAGTTAAAAAAAGTCTTATCTTGGGTTTTTGGGAGACTGGCAATACCATCGCCTAAGCTGGGTGGTACCACCGCTAGTGACACTAGGAGGTACCATCGCCTAGTCTTGTGGTGCTATTGCCTGATAGAGTCTCAAATACTAGACTCTAGTGGTACCATCACTTGGAAACATTAATTGCTAGTGGTACCACCGCCCAAACCTCCTGGGAGACTAAGCCCTCGGTGGTTCCACTGCCCAGTCCTAGTGGTGCCACCACCTGACATGACTCGAGGTCACTGTTTGGGCTAATAGTCCTACCCAAACTAGCCCTGATTTAGGCCCAATTGGTCTCTAACCGAATTAGTGGGATTACCTCCTAATCCTAACTCAATCTAAGTCATAACTATGACAATTAAGGCATTGACTAAGTAATCTTTGTCTGGTATGTCAATTGTTCTTCCGTAAAATCCCGGCAAGCTTCCGACGATCTTCTGGTGGACTTCCAGCGAACTCTCGGCGATCTTCCAATGGACTCTCAATAAGCTTCCGATGAACTTCTCGATCCTAACAAACTCTCGACGAGCTTCTAACGAACTCTCGGCGAACTCCCGATGATCTTCTAGTGGACTCCTGGTGAGTTCCCGATAAATTTCTCGGTGAACTCCTAACAAACTCTTGGCGAACTCCCAACGAATCGCCCGATCTTTGACTCCGGCCCAACATCTGCTTTATGCCTTATCCATGATTATAGTTTATCCTGTATCACTTTTCTTAACATATGGATTAGATTAATAATTTATCAATTGATTTCATCATCAAAATTCGAGATTCAATAATCTCTCCCTTTTTAATGATGACAACCAATTGATGACGAAGTTAATCTTAACTCCCCATATCAATATACCATATTTGAGATAAGGCAAACATAAATTCAAAATGAATCACCACCTTTGAATTCAAGCTTAACCAATTTTAATCTTAGTGATCATATAAAAAATTCCATGCATTGTACATCATTATAGCTTCAAGTTATCAAGGTGTAACATGTGCAATTTCATGTATACTTTATGTATGATACTCAAAACTAATCAACTTGGCATGATTTATGTGATACTAAAGCAATCATCACTTCATGCATAATACCAAACTTATTATTATTTAAGCATTCATCATGAAACCAAATATTCATCATTTTCCTCCTTTGTCATCAATAACATTACACCAAACAATTGACATGCAAGATAGTTTTACACCATTTTATGCAAGCTTGTAAAATGGAGTTAAGCAAAAGATAGTAACATCTGTTTCTTTAAATGAGCAAGCTAGCAAAATCTCTACAAGATTGCAACTTTAGATTTAGATGTGCAAGCTAGCACTACTCTTGCTAGCACTTCTCTTTTGCTTTTAAAATGGGCAAACTAGGAAAAATGAAATTAAACAAAAATTTTTACGAGATAGCCCTCACTCGACTCATCGACTACGAACGTACTAGACCACTACGCCGCAGCCCCCAAACGATACAGGAGAATCCAATCCTTTGGACCTATCTGTTCTCAGTTAACATATACCTATAGTCCCTCATTTATCTAATATCCTAGAGACCATATATCAAGCATGGTACCGTCAGGCCCATATAGTTTCTACTCGAGTCTCACTTTAAACAAATTCTCCCAGAGAACTTTTTCTCTCTCAATCCAAATGACCTTGGCTAGGGATTTTCCTAAGCAAGAATAAATGAGATATTCCTCTTATGATATTGAGAGTAGATGATCCTCTATTGATACTCAATTGCCTTCGTACAATAGGCTATCATTTCTGAGAACCGATTGTACCAGATCTAGAACTTTCAAACCTGTAAGTCCGACGTCAAAGAATGGAGTACTCATACAAGACATCTTTAGTGTCTCAAGTCTAAAGACCAGACACACAACTGGGACTATGGAATCATTATCTGACGTCAAGTATCAATAACCATCAAACATTCCATAAGTAGATCAATCAGTAAACTCATTCTCTAATGAGCACCTATATTGTATCTTTAGTATCCCCTCATGAGTAGCTATGAGACCAACCACATCCATTATATGGATAGGTATATAGCACACTAGTCTATCTAGTTATCTCGATGTTTCTCTATAGTAACCAATGGCCGGGATTATTTAGGGTCTATGTTTAAAGGTTAATCGATCTCATTATCATGATCTCATCACGATCCGATTCCCATTGTACAGATCTAAGGACATCACAATAAATATCCAGATAATATGAGAAAATACCAATAAACATAAGTAAAGAGATTGGCATCATAATATACATCCAGATAATATGAGAAAATACTAATAAACATGAGCAAAGAGATTAACGCAGTGTGTTATAAGTGCCATCACTTACGTGATTGGCTTGTAGGGCACATATAACTAATAATTTTTCACTTGACCTAAAGCCAATCATCTACGTATTTGATCCCCATCAGACCTCTATGAAGCTCAAAAATAATCTGAGTCAATGGCTTTATTAGTGGATCTATAATGTTATCTTCGGATGAAATTTTTTCCACTACTATATCTCTTCGGGCCACAATCTCTCTAATAAGCTGGAACCTTCTCAAAACACTTCTAATGAGACCGGAGTTCCCTCATTTTAGCAATCACCATATAGTTATTGTAATATAAGGGAATTGGCTCCCCATTGCTTGGCACGACTCCTAGATCTGTGATGAATTACTTTATCTAGACTCCCTCATTTGTCACCTTTATCGCAATAATGTATTTCGCCTCTGTGGTCGAGTCAGTAGTAGTATCTTGTTTAGAACTCTTCTAGCATACTGCTCCTCCATTCAGGGTATATGCCTTTAATTAGACTTGCCATCATCGACATTGGACTTGAAGCTTGAGTCCGTGTAGCCCTCAATTTTGAGATTACTTTCTCCATATACCAGTAAAAGATCCTTAACCTTTTCAAGTACTTAAGGATATACTTTACTACTTTCTAGTGCTCCAAGTTTGAATCCACTTAATACCTACTCGTGACACTCAAAGCATATGCTATATCAGGCCTGGTATATAACATAGCATACATGTTAAACCCTATCGCTGAGGCATAGGGTATCCTATCCATGTGTGTCCTTTCTTCAAGAGTCTTTGGGGACTCCTGTAAAGTGATAGCCTATATCTCATTGGTATAAGACATCTCTTGAAATTTTTCATGCCAAACATTTTGATAATGGTGTCTATATACCTGGACTAAGACAAGACAAGCATACTCTTGGATCTATCTCTATAGATCTGAATCCCTAATATATAAAATGCTTCCTCTAAGTCCTTCATGGAGAAGTGTTTAAATAGCCAAGCCTTTACTATGGGGAGCATTCATACATCATTCCCAATGATTAGGATCTCAACCATATATAATACCAAAAAGGTGATAGCGCTCCCACTTACATTTTTGTACACACAAGGCTCATCTTTATTCTTAATGAAGTCATAAGATTTGATCGCCTAATCAAATCTTATGTTCCAACTTTGGGAAACTTGCTTCCGTCCTACACACCTTATCTCGACTGTCCTTGGATACGAATCCCTCAAGTTGTATCATATACATCTCTTCGAGGTTGTTATTAAGGAATGTAGTTTTCACATCTATTTGTCAAATCTCATAATCATAGTGTACTACAATAGCTAATAGAATTCGGATGGATGTTAGCATGGCTACGGGTAAGAAGGTTTCATCATAGTCAATACTTTGGCTTTGATGATACCACTTAGCCACTAGCTTTGCTTTATAGGTCTCTACCTTTCCATATACTCTGATCTTCTTCTTGAAGATTCACTTACAACCAATGAGTATGATACCCTCGGGCGCATCAACTAGATTCTAAATCTTGTTGGAGTTCATGAAATCCATCCTCGAATTTATGATTTATTATTACTTTCTGGAGTCTATACCCATAATGGTCTCCTCGTAAGTCTAAGGATCAATATCCTCAACATTCTCTTCTCTAATATGTCCCAAATATCTCTTACAAGGATGTGATATTCTTTCAAACCTACGTAAAATCAGAACTTGTGTGTTAGGCACCTGAACAGATTCTGGCTATGGAATGGTACTTGAGTTAGGTTCTTTAGCCTTACTCAACTCTATCATGCTTCCACCATCTCTACCAAGAATGCGTTCCTTCTCAAGGAACACTACTCTCTTGGCTATAAAGATCTTTTGGTCCTTATAGTGATAGAAATAATACCCATAAATTTTCTTGGGATATCCCATGAACTTGCATCATTCCATCCTGGATTCTAACTTGTCGGACATGTGCCTTTTAACTTGGGTAGGGCAACCATAAATCTCTAACAATCTTAAGATCGGACTTCTTCCCTTTCTATATCTCATATGGTGTAGACACCACCGACTTAGTTGGAACTCTATTCAAAAGATAAATTGCAGACTTTAGAGCATATCCCCAGAATAAGACGGGTAGGTCAGCGAAACTTATCATGGACTGCACCATGTCTAATAGTGTGTGATTCCTCCTTTCAGATATACCATTGAGCTAGGGTGTATAAGGAAATGTCCATTGGGATAGAATCCCATGGTCCTTGAGAAACTAGGTGAACTCTATACTCAAGTACTCACCTCCTTGATCCGATCGAAGATTCTTAATACTCTTTCTAGTTTAATCCTCTACTTCATTCTTATACTCCTTGAATTTCTCGAAGGCTTCGGACTTATACTTTATCAAGTACACATGTTCGTATATAGAGAAATCATTAGTGAAAATAATGAAGTAGGAGTTACCACCTATGGCCTGAGTTGACATGTGACCACATACATCACTATGTATAAGTTCCAACAACTCAGTGGCTCTCTCTCTAGTTCCACTAAATGGAGAGTTGGTAATTTTTCTATGAAGGCAAGATTCGTAAGTCGCATATAGTCATAGTCAAATGGATCTAGATATCCATCTATTAGCAAATTTTGAATCTTTTCCTCATATATATAACCTAGCATATATGCCATAGGTATGCATTGTTCACCTTATCTTGTTTCCTCCTAGACTCATTTATATTCATGATATGTGAAGTAGTGTCTAGCATAATCAAACTATTATGCAATATTCCTCTTGTGATGATCTCATTATCCTTAATAATTGAATAACTATTGTTCTAAAAAACTCTTTATAACCATTCAATATCAAACATGAAATAAAAATAACATTTTTGATAATAGAGAGAATAAAATAACATGCATTTAATGCAATAGTAGCTCCATTAGGCAGATGCAAATTGACCTCGTCGATAGTAACAACAGTAACTCTTGCTTCGTTGCCCATCTTGAGGTTCATCTCGCCTCTCGCCAATCTCCTAGGCCTTTGCTAGAAATTACAATAAATTACAGATATGATAAGCACCACCGGTATTCAATACCCATGTGTTATCATATGAGTCTGACAAATGGAGACTGATCATGAATGTACTTAAAGGTTCTCCAAGCTTTTGTTTTACCTTTTCTACAAGATACTTCTTGTAGGCCTCTTTCAATGCCCGTCTATGCCATAGTGGAAGCACTGACCTTTGTCCTTTGCTGGGTTCTTCGTAGCAACCTTTACTTTACTCGGTCTACCCTTGCCCTTGCCCTTCTTAAGGGATTTTTTTGTCTTTCTTTTCTTTCTAGTCTTACCAGCATAGAGAACTATGAAAATGAATCTGGTAGGGACTGAAGCACAAGATCCACATACATGTTATCCTCTAGGATCATTCCTAGACCTATGAGTTTCTCTATCCACTCAATCATCTTAAGGTATGACATGTTGAGGGTATCGCGTGACTCATTAGAAAAATAGTGGGAGCACACTAAGATAAAAGTCCTTATCTTGATTATTTATATTTCTATAAAATATATATGTTATTTATTTATGATAAATCTTTATTTTGTTGTCATTAGACCCTCTATGTAGCATACTTGATGCCAACCGCCTCACTAGTCAAAACTATATAGATTGGCTCCATAACCTGAGAATAGTTCTCACAGCGAATATCTACGCCCAAGGAAGGGGCAAGCGAGGATGAGATCACTCGCTACGTGAAATCCACAAATGACTCCTCTCTTGCTCAGTGTTACATGTTGAGCTCCATGACTCCCGAGTTACAGAAATAATATTAAAAAATGGATGTTAGATCCATACTCCTGCATCTCCATAAGTTGTTTGAGGAATAGGGAAGAACTTAGCAATATGAGATATCAAAGAGTCTCTTCCGTAATAGGATGATTGAGGGAACACTGGTTTAGAACCATATTCTGAGGAGGTTCTAGCTTATTAGAGAGATTGTGGCTCAAAGAGATGTAGTAGTGGAAAGAGTTTCATCTGAAAATAACATTACAGATCCACTGACAAAGCCATTGACTCAGATTGTCTTTGAGTGTCACAGAAATCTGATGGGGATCAAACATGTTGGTGATTGGCGTTAGGTTAAGTGGGAGATTGCTAGTCATATGTGCCCTGCAAGCCAATCATATGAGTGATGGCACTTGTGACTTAATATGCACTTTTTCTCTTTGCTTATTATTAGATATTTTATCACTTTATTTTACGTGTTGCATATATTATGATGTCCTTGGATATGTGCAATGAGAATCGAATCATGATAAGATCACGATAATGAGATCGATTCACCTTTAAACATAGACCATAAATAATGCTAGTCATAAGTTACTCGAGAGGGACATCGAGATAACTGGATAGACTGGTGTGCTGTATACCCGTCCATATGATGGAGGTGGCTGGTTTCATAGCTATTCATGTGGGGACACAAGGGTATAGTGCAGATGCTTATTGGGGAATGAGTTCGCTGATTGATCCGCCTACAGAATGCTGGATGGTTATTGATACCTCATGTCAAACAGCGATTTCGTAGCCCTAGTAGTATATCTGGTCCTTAGACTTGAGACACCAAGGATGTCCTGTATGAGTACTCTACTCTTTGATACCAGACTTATAGGTTTGGAAAGTTTCAGATCTAGTACAGCCAGTTATTGAGAGTGGTAGCCAACCTTACGAGGGCTATTGAGTGTCAATAGAGGATCATCCACTCTCGATATCATGAGAGGAATGACCCATGTATTCTTGCTCAAACAAATCCTTAGACAAGATTATTCAGATTGAGAGAGAAAGAGTTCTCCGGGAGAATTTGACAAGAGCAAGACTCGAGGAGAGACCATATGGGCCTGATAGCACCATGCCCGGTATAGGGTCTCTGGGATATTAATTGGATGAGGGACTATAGATACATGGTAACTGAGGACAGATAGGTCCAAAGGATTGGATTCTCCTAAATCGTCTAGGGGCTGCGACGTAGTGGTCTAGTACATCCGCAATCGATGAGTTGGGTGAATTATTATAGAGATAATAATTTACTAAATCAGAAGGAGTTCTGACAAGTATGACTCATGGCCAGCTCGATATTGGGCCTAGAGGGTCATATATATATGGTAAGTGTTGCGATAAGTAGAGGTTTGGATATGAGATATCCGCTGGAGTCCTTATCTTATTGGATATCCATTAAGCCCCTGAATTATTAGATCCTAAGATGAGATCCAATAATTGCATGAGAAGTCGCCCCATAGGATTTTCCAACAGAGTCCTGTTCCCAGGGTAGTGCCACCACCCCAGTCTGGCGGTACCACTACCAAGCCTTGTCCAGCACTACTGAATGGGCCTTGAATCTGGCCCAATTCAGTCCATATAAAGCCCATTTGGCTCCTACTAGGGTTAAATAGGATTATCACATAATCCTTACCCTAATTACATACTAATTATAAAATTGAAACAACATAATTCTAAGCAAATTTAAGACCGAGAATGTCGAGTCTTCTTCCGGTGAGCTTTCCGGTGAACTTCTGGCGGACTTTCGATGCTCCCTCGAATTTCTTCCGATGGACTCCTAGCAGGCTCCCAGACTTTATGACGAATTCGGTGAATCTTTAGCAAGCTTCCGAACCTTCTCGGTGAGCTCCGTGAATCTCCGACGATCTTCTGGCGAACTTTCGAAACCTTCGGTAAGTCCCCGATTCATTCTGGACTGGTTCCGACAGCACTTCTGACGATCCTTCAGACTTTCGACGGACTCTCGAACTTCCAACGTACTTGACTTTGGTAATTTACTTTATGTCTTCATGCTATCATCGTTAATCCTACACACTTATCTCAATACTATGAATTAGATCAAATAACCTATCAATTGACTTCATCATCAAAATCTGAGATTCAATAATTTCCCCCTTTTTGATGATGACAATCAATTGATGACAGAGTTAATCTTAACTCCCCCTATCTATATACCATATTTTGAGAGGGAAAACACTTGAATTCAATCTCCTTGAATTCAAGCTGAACTAGGTATATTTCATCAGTTGAACTTATCATCATGTTAAACAAGTATGATTTTTCATCCATAAATATAAAACTTCATATTTTTCACAATGTCAAGGCATGACACTTGTTTTCAAGTCGAATGATAGACATTTATCACTTTGACAAGAGATACCAATTATAATTTGAAATACAACAAGGATCAACTGATATCGATATAAAATATATAAATGCAAGGCATGATATCAATTTTTGATACATCATCAAATGAGATGATATCTTATCATATCAATGAAAGATACCAAATTTTAAACATGATATGATAACAATCTTTCAAAAATTTACATGTTCAACATTTGTGATACATGTGATACATTGCGATATGATACAAATTTTATTGTGATGCTTTTAAAGATATCAATCAATTTTCGATTACAAAGCATGACAAAAGCAATTATATTGCAATATAAAACATATAAGACTTTTATCATTCCATCAAGTCATTATAATACGATACGATACATTGCGATATGATACACATGCAAGGCATTTAACAAGTCATCAATTTATTTTACCATTTTCTTCTCCCCCTTTGTCATCAACAAAAAGGAGGTGAATTGTGATTAAAACAATGGTAAAGATAGTCCTCATAAGGTTTTATGATGCTAGTCATTTATCAACCATATCAAAATTGTAAAGATAGTCATCAAACACATAAGAATGATAAACCCGAAAAGTGATTTGTTCTTTCTTATTCATATTTATGAAATTCAAAAAATGATCATTTATCAAGTTATGAAAGATTTATACATGATAGAGGATGAATGGTTCAAGATGCAATTTTGAAAATTTAAGCATAATATTGTAAAGTGGAAGGATAGATCATTAAAGCCATTTATCAAACATTTCGTCATTCATCAACCATATTAACAAGATCTCATGTCATTTATTCAAGGTAAAATTCGTGAGAGAGAGATATCAAAATTCATAAAACTTCAACTTGGCATTTATGAATTCATGAAGTGGAACACATCAACATCAAAAGTTTCATAGAGAAAGATTCAACTTGGCATTCTTATAAGAATTCATGAGATAAATAATCAAATTGTAAAAGCTCATGACTTAGAGATTAGCATAAGGATAAAGTCCGAAGAGAGTATAATAAATACTTAAGAGCTTAATCTTCATGACATTAATCTATGTATATGTTAAGTTTCAAATGATATGAAAATCATGAAAACCATTTAATCATCCCAATAAAGGTAGAGGGAGTATAAAACCAAGTTTACCATGTCATTAAAAGGAATGATATTTATCAATCAAAGAAGGAGGAGAATAAAAAAAAATTATGATCGAGGAATAAAAATGAGAGCTCCGTTCAAAAATATGATATCATAAATATGTCATCCAAAGTCCGAAAATAATAAGTTAAGATTATAAAAACTGAAGTTGAAAAATTTCAAAAAGGAACATACAACATCTTCATGCATTAGGATAATCTCATATGGAATTTCATAAGTATACCAAAATAGCATAGAGGTTTACAAAACAAAAGTCAAAAGTTTCATTACAACAACTATTCCTCAGGTGGAATACCAAAGTGCCTATACAAGTGATCTAACTTCCGATTCATCTGTCGTACTTTACTCAATATTTCAGCTTACTATGATTTGATTTAATTTATCTCTATCATGATCGGATCTTCAAAAGATGGAGCAGGAGCTGGTTTTGATGGTGCTGCAGCAAAGAGACTAGGAGGAGGAGAATCATTACCCCTAAAAACTAGTGTTTCAGGTTTTTCTATTGGAGGGGGAGCTGGATCAGTCCTTCTAGGCTGTATAGTCCAAATCTCGTTCTTAAATATGCTCTCTTAAGCAGATTTTTATTTATGGTGTTGTATATATCCATTTTTATTACCTCTTCATTGGGTAGTATTCTAATATTATATGCAAGTAGTATTCTAGTGATTAATCTCCCATATGATAACATTAAGTCTTTATACACTATTTCTATCATATTTTGTCAGAACAGGTATCCAAAATAATTATTTTGCTCGGTTATTATCCGGTACATGGTACCTAACTCCATTTGACTAATCTCATCATGGTGATACTGTTTAGGAATTAGGATGATGTAATGAAGAATTTTAGAACTAAAAGGTAACAAATGCTCACAGCTTTTAGGGACTATGACTAGGTTTGAATTTCCAAAAATGGTTCCTAAAGCCTCGGAGTAGGTTAATCCAATTACATCTATATCTTTTTTGGAGATTCTAATTAGGTCACATATTGTGCTGTCTGTAATTAAAATTTGATTTCCTAAAAGGATGATTGATATGTTATCATCATCATCTAAGCTTAAATTAGCATAAAATAACCTAACTAATCTAGGATAAATTGGTTCGTTGATTTGTAAAATGGGCAAGACATCTAAATTGGCAAACCACCTAATGGGCTCTAAGTATCCTAGTTCACTTAAATCAACATGTTTTCTTTTATGCACGGTTCTTGCTTCAAAGCTAGGGTACCTAAGGGTTATTTCATTAGAGCTAAAAAGGGATGGGTCATATGACTCTCCTTCCCTCCTCTTCCCTTTGTCCTTATATGATCTCCTAGGAGCTATTTATCAAAACATGATGATAGAACAAGGAAATTTTGAACAATCAGCCATGTATTGAGAAATCAAAGAGGGTGTCAAATGTTATCTTAGATAAGGTTTCTTGAGAAATTGAGGCCTTGATCCAAGATGAAACCCTCTCTTGGTCCTTTTGAGAAAGAAGATGAAGTTTAGAGAGGAGGAGAGGTTTTTTTGGGAGTAGCCTCAAGTGTTGGGGGTGGTTCCACCGCCAGCCCTAACTCCCCTTTATATAAGCGGGCTCTCGGGCGGTGCCACCGCCAACTGAGTGGTGCCACCGCTTGGGAACAAAATGCCCAAGCGGTGCTACTGCCAGTCCTAGCAGTGCCACCACTGGCACCCTACCCTAACTTAGACATTTTTAGGAGGGCTACAACACCTTGTTTTTGATGAATTTGCTTTATTTTTTTATTTATCTTATAGATGTCTAATTTGATCATCATGTGCTTGATTAAAATAGAATGATATTTTGTTTCACTTCCAATCTTATGTTAATCATATGATGACTCATCAAATCATTTATACAATTATTATAGAGTGTTGTAATCAAGAGGCATGAATGAAAGGTGATTTGTGAAGGCTACAAGGACTTGCATATCAAAACCGACAATGATCAATTTGTAAAATCATGAAGAAAATAATGCTCAACCAAAGGATGTCTTCATCATATTAAACATCCGAGATATAAAGGTCAAGGGAAGCAATTTTTATGTCGTGAATTATCGACTCACTGCATCACTCATCATATATAACTTTAAAATAGGTAAAAGATTGTCAAATACAATTCAAAGCATACATCATTAGAATTATATCCAAAAGATATTTCAAGGAGAATATATTGCACTAGAAACTATCAATGTGCATCATCAAACGAGAGCGTGATACATGCATTAGGAGAATTGAGTCATCAAGTGCTTTTAAGCCATTTATGCATAATAAGTCATGAATTTAATACAGTTGTGATTCCAAGAAATTGAAATCATTTTGAGGAATCAACTCTAAATCCATCATTAAAATTACATGCAAGATTCTTCGAATGAGTCAATTTATAGATTTTGAGTAGAGAATGCAACTATAGTGATTTTGACTTTCCATAATAATGTTCAAGGAAAATATATAAAAACTTAGTATTCATTAAAACCACATCATTTCAAAATAAGGATTTCAAGTTGTAAGATGACACAAATGTTTTTACCGAAATCAATTTTCAAGAGACTTAATGAAAGTTATGGTGCATAACCAAGCAATGTATAACACTCAATGATATTTTATTACCCGAGCTAGTGAGCTTGATAACGATCAAGAATTGTATTACTACCCGCTCTTAGCTTGTGTGGGTGAATATGTCTACAAAAGAGAATAGTTTTTAGGTACTAATTTGAACTTGGATATCTCATAAATTGATATACTAAACTTGTCATTGTTCATTGAGTTCCTTATCGTTCCGTTAGGAACCCATATTAACCTATGTGGGCTAAGTTTCTTATATGGATATTTGTAAGCAACATGTTCAGATTTGTAACAAAAATTACATATCAAATGAGATGATATATGTAGTGTGGGTCCTTTAATGAAGGTGGTTGGAGTTCGATGAAATCTACTCACAGATCCAATACCACTTATTTTTTTGACGTGATTCTTGTTTGCAAGGATCATGTCTAAGTTTTTGCTATCGACCTTAAATTTGTTTAGGATCTCTTTAAGTAGTAAGTTCTCATTTTTGATTACCTCTAAGTGTTCACACTTAGAGCATGGGGGTAAAGAGGGAGTATCGAGTTCAAGACTTTTAAGTTTATCTAGTAAGATAACATGCTCCTTTTTCAATAAATTAAACTTCTTACTAATAGCTCTACACTTATTAAATAATTCATGAAAAGCGATTGAAAGTTTGTCGAAAGATAAATCTTTATTAAATAACTCACATACCTCATCTCCTAAAGCCATTAGCACGAAGTTGGCCTCTTCTTTGTTGATTGCTTCATCATCTTCGGACTCACTTGAGTCATCCCATGTCACCTTTAGAGCTTTCTTCCTCTTTGGTTACTTCTTCTTGGCTTGGGGGCATTCACTTTTGAAGTGCCCCAGTTTCCTGCATTTGTAACATATAACTGGTCCTTTTTAGGTTCAAGTTTATTTTTAATGTCATTTTTAAATTTATTCTTTCTTATAAATTTTTTGAATTTTTGAGTTAAGAGTGCAAGTTCATCATTAAGGTCCTCATCACTTGAAGATTCCTTCAAGTGGTCTTCTTGTGTTCTCAATGTCATATTCTTCCTGTTCTTTGGAAGGGGGTTCTCTAGCTCATCATGAGCATGACATGTTATTTCGTAGGTCATTAAAGACCTAATGAGTTCTTCGAGAGGAAAATTTGTAAGGTCCTTGATCACTTGAATGGCCATAGCTTTTTATCCCAACTCTTTGGAAGGGATCTTAACATTTTTGTTATAAGTTCAAAATTAGAAAAACCCTTTACCAAGTGCTTTGAGTCCACTGACGACATCCGTGAAATGGGTGTACATGTCACTGATGGACTCACTTGGTTTTATCCAAAACAATTCATAAGAATACACCAAGAGGTTGATTTTGGACTCTTTCACTCGGCTAGTGCCTTTATGAGTGATTTCAATAGTATGCCAAATATCAAAAGCTGATTCACAAATCAAAACATGATTAAACTCATTTTTATCAAGTGCGCAAAACAAGGCATTCATAGCCTTTGCATTAAGTGTAAAAATCTTCTTCTCTGATTCATTCTTCTCATTCATCGATAGAGAAGATTTTTGAAATCCATTTTCAACAATATTCCAAAGTTTGAAATCCATGAAAATAAAAAAAATCTTCATACGAGTCTTTCAATAGGTATAATTCGACCCATTAAATATAGGCGAATGTATAATGGAATGACCCTCTTGCATGCTGGAATAAGCCATCTCTCTTGGGTTTTAAACCAAATGAGAGTGACCAAGCTCTGATACCAATTGTTAGAATCTGAGCAACACTAAGAGGGGGGGGGTGGTAAATTAGTACAACGGATAAAACCCGTAAATTTAAAACGATTTCGAAAAGAGTTGTTCATTCAGAAATTTCGATCTAACGAAAGAGACTTGAGTAAAGTGATTCAAGTGAATGTGATTAAAAGTAGTGAGAAGGAGATCTAAAGATTTGCCGCTAAGTAAAAGCAAGATGCAGAAATTAAAATTCACACATCCAAAGTAGTACGTAGCGATGTATAGTGGTTCGGTCAAATGACCTATGTCCACTTCCAAAACCTCCTCCGATGAGGCTCCCAGCTTCCACTATCAAATTTTCTTGAAGGAGAAAGACCAAGCACCCCTCTTACAACTTTTATAAGTGGTTCACACTCTTATAGAATTTTGACAAAGAAAAAGTGGGAGGTGAACACTCAAGCTATTGAACATAATTTTGCTATAGCTTTGACTCAGTTTTTTCACTTCTCAAAAGGTACTCTATCAGTTGAGAAGAAAGGGGTATTTATAGACTCAATTGACTTCAAAAATGAAGCAAAAAAGAGTCATATCCTGGATTTTTGGGTAATGGCGATACCACCACCAGTTGACCCTATTCTATTAGTGTATAAGGCGGTACCACCGCTTAGTCTGGCGGTACCACTGCTTGTCAGGCGGTACCATCATCGGCAGGTAATAACTACCAACGGTACCACTGCCCAAACCACATGGGGACATATTCCCGGGGTGGTGCCACTGCCAGACCTGGTCCAACACTACTAAATAGGCCTTGAATCTGGCTCAATTCAGTCTATATAAGGCCCAGTTAACCCCTACTAGGGTTAAACAAGATTATCACCTAATCCTTACCTTAATTATGTGCTAACTATGAAATTAAAATATAATTCTAAACAAATTTAAGACTGGCAATATCGAGTCTTCTTCCAGCGAGCTTTCTAGCGAACTTCCGGTGGACTTTCGACACACCCTCGAATTTCTTCCAGCGGACTCCAATAGGCTCCTAGACTTTATGGCAAGTTCGACGAATCTTTGACAAGCTTCCGAACCTTCTCGGTGAGCTACGTGAACCTCCACGATATTCTAGCAAACTTCTAAAACCTTCGGTAAGTCCCCAATTCATTCTCGGCTAGTTCTGGCAGCACTTCCGATGATCTTTTGGACTTTCGGTGGACTCTCAAACTTCCAACGTACTTGACTATGGTAGTTTACTTTGTCTTCATGCTATTGTAGTTAATCCTGCACACGTATCTCAAAAATATGGATTAGATCAAATAACCTATCAATTAACTTCATCATCAAAATCCAAGATTCAACAAAGATCCCTTCTAAAGAGTTGGGACCCTAAAGTAATGGCCATTCAAGAGGTCAAGGACTTGAATAATTTCCCTCTCAAAGAACTTATTGGGTCATTAATGATATATAAGATAACTTGCAATGCTCATGAAGAGCTTGAGAACTCCCTTCCACAGAACAAGATGGATATGTCACTAAGAACTCATGAAGACCACTTGAAAGAAAGTTGAAGTAATGAGGATATTGATGATGACTTGGCACTCTTAACAAGAAAGTTCAAAAAATTTATAAGAAGAAACAAAACTAAAAATGACTCTAAAAATAAACTTAAACTCAAGAAAGATCAAGTTATATGCTATGAATGCAAGAAGCCGAGATATTTTAAAAGCGAATGTCCCCAAGCAAAGAAGAAACAACTAAAGAAGAAGAAGGTGCTCAAAGCAAT
This sequence comes from Musa beccarii, assembly GCA_024322285.1. NCBI lineage: Eukaryota > Viridiplantae > Streptophyta > Magnoliopsida > Zingiberales > Musaceae > Musa > Musa beccarii. The sequence continues at coordinate 39,913,009 of CM044401.1, forward strand.
ATGTGATGATTCGAGTAGCTCCAAAGACGAAGAGCAAAGCAATAAGGAGATCACCATTTATGCTCATATGGCCATTGGAGAAGAGGTAAGTAGTTTATTAGATGGAAATTTAACTTTCGACGAACTTTTGAATGTTTTTCATGATTTGTTAGATGAATACAGAATAATTAGTAAGAAGTTTAATTCATTAAAAAAGGAGCATGCCCTTTTAAATAATGAATTTGAAAAACTTAAATATGACACTCCTTCATTACCTCCGTGTACTAAGTGTGAACGCTTAGAGGCACTAGAGAAGGAAAACTTGCTACTCAAAGAAACGCTAGAAAAGTTTAAGGTTGGTAGCAAGTCCTTGAACATGATCCTTGCCAATAAGGGTCATATTCATAGAAGAGGCGGAATCAGATTTGTGAATGACTCTCACCAAAGTCCAACCACCTTTGTTAAAGGCTATACCTTGCATGTATCACTTCACACCAAATGCATCTTTTGTTGCAAACTTGAATATTTTGCTTATAAATGTCCACTGAGAAAATATAGTTCACACAAATTGATTTGGGTTCCTAAAGGAACCGTAAAGAGCTCAATGTAAAATGATAAGATGAGTAGATCAATTTTTTAGGTACCCAAAATCAAATGGGTACCTAAAAATCATCTTTTTTATAGACATTCACATTCACAAGCCAGGAGCAAGAGATGGTACCGTGATAGTGGATGCTCAAGGCACATGACCAGATATCCAACTCAATTCTCTAAGCTCACTAACCAAGACGAAGGGTAGGTCACCTTCGGAGATAATAACAAGGGTAAAATTATTGGCAAAGGAACCATAGGTAATAAATTAAACTTTTTAATTGATGATGTGTTATTAGTAGATGGCTTAAAGCATAATCTTTTGAGCATTAGTCAATTATGTGATAAAAGGTATAACATAAGATTTGAATCTAATGTTTGTATCATTGAAAAATCGTACAACAACATAATTTATGATTGCTCTAAAACATAATAATGTATACACTATTAACATTGATGATCTTAGTAATGAAATATACTTTTCAGTTTTAAACGATGATGCTTGGCTTTGGCATAAGAGATTAGGTCATGCTAGCATGAAACTAATCTCTCAAATCTCATCTAGAAAACTTATTAAAGGCATTCCTAACATCAAGTTTATCAAAGATAAAATGTGTGATGCTTGTTAACTAGGAAAACAAATAAAAGGTAGTTTTAAAATAAATAATCAAATAAGCACCTCTATACTATTGCAATTGATCCATATGGACTTATTTGGACCAATTGAGACAACAAGCCTAGGAGGTAGCAAATTCGTCTTTGTAATTATAGACGATTATAGTAGATACACTTAGAGATACTTCTTAGCACACAAAAGTGATTGCTTTAAGTATTTTTTGAAGTTTTATTAACTTGTTCAAAATAAAAAAGGTTTTATGATTTCATCGATTGTGAGTGATCACGGTGGTGAATTCCAAAATCATGATTTCCAAAACTTTTGTGAATCTAATGGATACAACCATAATATCTCTACTCCGAGAAATCCTCAACAAAATGGAGTAGTAGAAAGAAAGAATAGGAGTTTACAAGAAATGACAAGAACCATATTGAATGAACATAGCCTACCCAAATATTTTTGTGCCGAAGTTGTTAATACGGCATGTTATGTCATGAATAGGGTTCTAGTAAAACCATTACTTTCCAAAACTCCTTATGAATTATGAAATAATCAAAAACCTAATGTTTCATATCTTAAAGTTTTCGGTTGTAAGTGTTTTATCTTGAATAAAAAAGATGCTTTAGGAAAGTTTAATGTAAAATCCGATGAAGGCATTTTTCTTGGTTATTCTTCTATTTCGAAAGCCTTTCGTGTCTTTAATAAAAGAACCTTGGTTATAGAAGAATCTATTCATGTTGTCTTTAATGAAGTTTCTGAATTTAAAAAAATTGATTTTGATGAAGATCTTGATTTTGATGTAATTTGAATGAAACTTCTATTCCCACTAGCAACTTGGATGTATCTTCTTTTGAAACATTCTTATCTAAGGAATGGAAGTACATAGATGCTCATCCTAAGGAGCTAATAATATGAGATACATGAATTGGTATCAAAGCGAGGTCACTCTCATTTTGGTTTTAAACCCAAGAGAGATGGCATTTGCCTGCAACCAAAAGGGTCACTCAATTGCACGTTGACCCATATTTAATAGGACGGATTACACCTATTGGAAAACTTAGATAAGAATTTTTTTTATTTCTATGGATTTTGAATTGTGGAACATTGTTGAAAACGATTTTCAAAAGTCTTCTCTTCTAATGAACGATTGGAATGAGTTGGAGAAAAAGACTTTCTCTTTAAATGCCAAGGCTATGAATGCCTCATTTTATGCTTTAGATAAGAATGAGTTTAATCGAGTTTCTATTTATGAAATGACTTTTGATATTTGGTACACACTCGAAGTCACACATGAAGGCACTAATAGAGTAAATGAGTCCAAAATAAATCTTTTAGTTCATGCTTATAAATTGTTTCGGATGAAACTAAGTGAGTCCATTGGAGATATATACATCCGGTTTATGGATGTCGTCAATGGACTAAAAGTGCTTGGTAAAATTTTTTCTAACTTTGAACTTGTTAATAAAATATTGAGATCCCTTCCAAAAAGTTGGGATCCTAAAGTAACGGCCATTCAAGAGGCCAAGGACTTGAATAATTTCTTACTCGAAGAAATTATCAGATCGTTAATGACCTATGAGATGACTTATAACGCTCATGAAGAGCTTGAGAATAACCTTCCAAAGAACAGAATTCATAAAAAGAAATAAATCTAAAAATGACACTAAAAATAAAGTTGAACTCAAGAAAGAATAAGTCATATGCTACGAATGTAAGAAGTTAAGACATTTCAAAAGCGAATATCTCTAAGTGAAGAAGAAAACGCCAAAGAAGAAGAAGGTGCTCAAGGCAGCCTAGGATGATTCTAGCAGCTCTGAAGACGAGGAACAAAGTAATAAGGAGATTACCAACTATGCCCTAACGGCAATTGGAGAAGAGGTAAGTAGTTTATTAGATGAAAATTTAACTTTTGATGAACTTTTGAATGCTTTTCATGATATATTCGATGAATGTTGATTGATTAGTAAGAAGTATAATTCGTTGAAAAAGGAGCATGCCCTTTTAAATAATAAATTTGAAAAACTTAAGCATGAAAAACTTCATTGCCTCCGTGTACTAAGTTGAACACTTAGAGGCACTTGAGAAGGAAAACTTGCTACTCAAAGAAACATTAGAAAAGTTTAAGATTGGTAGCAAGTCCTTGAACATGATCCTTGAAAATAAGGGTCACATTCATAAAAGAGGTATAATTGGATTTGTGAGTGGCTCTCACCAAAATCCAACCACTTTTGTCAAAGGCCCTACCTTGCATGTATCACCCCACACCAAATGCAACTTTTGTTGCAAACCTGGACATGTTACTTATAAATGCCCATTTAGGAAATATAGTCTACATAAACTAATTTAGATTCCTAAAGGAATGGTAAAGAACTCAATGCAAAATGACAAATTGAGTAGATCAATTTTTTAGGAACCCAAGGTCAAATGGGTACCTAAAAATCTTCTTTTTTATAGAAATGTTCACCTTCACAAGCTAGGAGCAAAAGATGGTACCTTATCGTGGATGCTCAAGGCACATGACTGGAGATCCATCTCAATTCTCTAAGCTCTCTAGCCAAGACGAAGGGTATGTCACCTTTGGAAACAACAACAAGGGTAAAATCATTGGTAAGGAAACTATAAGTAACAAATCAAACTTTTTGATTGAAGATGTATTGTTGATAGATAATTTAAAGCATAATCTTTTGAGTATTAATCAATTATATGAGAAAGGATATATCATTAGATTTGAATTTAATGCTTGCATTATTGAAAAACCACACAAAAACATATCTATGATTGCCCTAAAACAAAATAATGTATACACTATTGACATTGATGATCTTTGTAATGAAATGTGTTTTTCGATTTTGAATGACGAAGCTTGGCTTTGGCATAGGAGATTAGGTCATACTAACATGAGACTAATATCTTAAATCTTATCTAGAGAACTTGTAAGAGGTATTCCTAACATTAAGTTTATCAAAGACAAAGTATGTGATGCATGTCAACTAAAAAAATAAATAAAAGGTAGTTTCAAATCAAAGAATCAAATAAGAACCTCTAGACCATTGCAATTGATCCACATAGATTTGTTTGGACCAATTGATATAACAAGCCTAGGAGGTAGCAAATACGCCTTTATAATTATAGATGATTATAGTAGATACACTTAGACTTACTTCTTGGTACACAAAAGTGATTGCTTTAAGTGTTTTTTGAAGTTTTCTAAACTTGTTCAAACTGAAAAAGACTTTATGATTTCATCGATTCGGAGTGATCACGGTAGTGAATTTCAAAATCGTAATTTCCAAAACTTTTGTGAATTTAATGGATACAACCATAATTTCTCTACTCTAAGAAATCTTCAACAAAATGTAGTAGAAAGAAAAAAATAAAAGTTTACAAGAAATGATAAGAACCATGTTAAATGAACATAGCCTACACAAATATTTTTAGGCTGAAGATGTTAATACGGCATACTATGTCATGAATAGGGTTCTAGTAAGAACATTACTTTCCAAAACTCCTTATGAATTATGAAAAAATAAAAAACCCAATGTTTCATACTTTAAAGTTTTTGGTTGTAAGTGTTTTATCTTGAATGAAAAGGATGCCTAAGAAAAGTTTGATGTAAAATCTGATGAAGGCATTTTTTTTGGTTATTCTTCTATTTCGAAAGCCTTTCGTGTCTTTAATAAAAGAACTTTGGTTATGGAAAAATCTATTCATATTGTCTTTAATGAAGTTTCTGAATTTAAGAAAATTGATTTTGATGATGATATTGATTTTGATGTAATTTGAATGAAACCTCTCCTCCCACTAGCAACTTGGATGTATCTTCTTCTGAAACATCCTTACCTAAGGAATGAAAGTACGTAGATGCTCATCCTAAGGAGCTAATAATATGAGATGCATCAAAGGATGTTCAAACTCATTCTTCTTTTAAAATTTTTTGTGCGAACGTCGCTTTTCTTTCTCAAATTGAACCTAAATGTATTGACGAGGTATTGAAAGTTGATTGATGGGTTATCACAATGTAAGAGGATTTGAACCAATTTGTGAGAAATAAGATATGGAAGCTTGTTCCAAGACCTAGTGCCCATTTAGTTATTGGTACTAAATGGATCTTTAGAAACAAGCAAGATGAATTTGGTATCATGGTTAGAAACAAGGCTAGATTAGTGGTCAAGAGTTTCAACCAAGAAGAATGTATCGATTATGAAGAAACCTTTGCTCCTGTGGCAAGATTAGAAGCCATAAGGATGCTCCTTACCTATGCTAGTAGTAATAATTTTAAATTATTTCAAATAGATGTCAAAAGTACTTTTTTAAATGGCTTCATTTCCGAAGAAGTGTATGTTGAACAACCACCTAGATTTGAGAATTTTTTTCCTAATCATGTGTTTAAATTGACTAAAGCTCTCTATAGATTAAAACAGGCCCCAAGGGCTTGGTATGAGAGACTTAGCTCCTTTCTTATTAAAAATAATTTCTCTAAAGGCAAGGTCGATACTATATTATTCATTTAAAATTTTAAAAATAATTTTCTTGTTGTTCAAATTTATATTGACGATATTATTTTTAACTCCACAAATAAGTCCTTATATAAATCATTTGCCAAAAGTATGAGCCAAGAGTTTGAAATGAGTTTAATGGGTGAACTAACTTTCTTTTTAGGCTTACAAATTAAATAATTAGTGATGGTATATTTCTTAGTCAAACCAAATATGCATTAGAATTGCTAAAACAGTTTAATATGGATGGTTCAAAGGCTATCAATACTCCTATGAGTACCTCCACTAAGTTAGACATGGATGAAAATGGAGAAAGCTTTGATAAAAAAATTTATAGGGGTATGATAGGTAGTTTTACTATACCTAACAGCAACTAGATCGGATATCATGTTTAGCATAGGAGTTTGTGCAAGATTTTAATCTAATCCTAAGCTATCTCATCTTAAAGCCATTAAAAGAATTCTTAGATTTCTTAAAGGAGAACCTCTAACCTAAGATTATGGTGTCCAAAATTTGAAAACTTTGAATTAATTGCTTATGCGGATATCGATTTCGCCGAATGTAGAATAGATAGAAAAAGTACAATCAGGACATGTCAATTCCTAGGTCATGCACTTGTCTCTTGATTTTCTAAGAAACAAAGCTGGTTGCACTATCTATGGTCGAGGCTGAATACATAGCAGTGAGTGCATGTTATGTACAAGTTGTATGGATGAAAAATACATTAGAAGATTACGGAATTCATTTAAAAAATATTCCTATAAAATGTGATAACACAAGTGCTATATGTTAAACTAAAAATCCTATTCAACATTCTAAAACTAAACATATTGGCATTAGACATCATTTTATACAAGATCACGTAAATAATCATGATGTAATAGTGTTAATGAATTTTAGAAATGGCATTCACGAATCTTACTTCATGAAAACATCATTTACATATTTCGATGATGATTATGCGAACTCTGGCAATATGATTGGACTTATTTGATATATGTGACATTCATGGATTTATTAGAAATATCATTCATGTCATGAAATGATACACTTGGCTCTTAATAAACTCAATTTTAGTTAGCTTGAATGGATTGCCTTCATGATTCACGGACTTCTTCTCTTTATTCACATGTTAATGTCATGAGTTCTTTATAAAAAGTAGAAGTTTTTATGAATTTGAATGCCCTCTTGAACTCAATATGGATTTCATTCACTTATTTAGCTCTTAATGTGAATTTAATATGGATTTCTTCAATGTCATAATTTCTTTGCTAAAAGTGATGTATAAATTTTTACATCATTCATGAATGAACATTCATGCCTCTTGTATGAATTTTTCTTTATGTCATGAGCTCTTATGTGTTGAATCTCAAATTTTGATGATGAAATCAATTGATAGATTATTTGATCTAATCCATATGTTGAGAAAAGTATGCAGGATTAACTATGATAGCGATGAAGGCATAAAGCAAAATGAAGTGCTGGAGTCAAGTACGTTCAAATCGTTGGGAGTTTGAGAGTTCATCGAAAATTCAAAGATTCATCAGGAAAGCTATCGGAATTGGCCGAGAATACGTCGGAAGCTTGCCGAAGGGTTCGTTGGAAGTTCGCTTGAAAGTTCGTCAGAAGTTTGCGGAGCTCGCCGAGAAAGATCAGAGCTCGCCAAAGAAGCTCGTCAGAACTCGCCAAGATTGTCGTGAAGTCCAGGAGCGTGCCGAGAGTCTCCCAGAAGATGTTCGAGAGTTCATCAGAAGTTCATAAGAAGCTCACCAGAAGAAGCCTTGACATGTCGGATTTTGCTTTACTTAGAAAATATCTTAAATTTTGTAGTTAGCATGTAATTAGATTTAGGATTGGGTATTAATCCCATTGACCCTAGTAGGGACCAATTGGGCCCATAATTGGACTAGATAGGGCCGGATTCAGGGTCCATCCATGTTACTGAACCCTGTCTGGCGGTGCCACCACCAGATTGGGGTGGTGGAACCATCCAGGGTTCGGTCTCTTAGGAGCTTGGGCGGTGGTATCGCCCAAGTCAAGCGGTGGTACAATCGATAGTTAATAACTACGAAGCGATGGTACTATCCTAGGTTAGTACCCAGTACTCTATTTGACAGTAGTACCACTAGAGTAGGTAGTGGTACCGCCCAATGTTAGGGTCAACTAGCGGTAGTACCGTCAGGGTCAGGCGATGGTACCGCTAGTATCCAAAAATCTAGGATGAAACCTTTTTTGGCTCCAATTTTGAAGCCAATTGAGGCTATAAATACCCCTTACTTCTTAGCTAATTAAGCACATTGAGAAGTGATAAGAAGTGATAAAATTGGACCGAAACTATAGTGAAATAGCTTTCAAAATTTGAGTGTTCACCTCCACCTTTCTCTAAGTGTAAAAGTTTGTAAAAGGAGTATGAGCCACTTGTAAAGTTCATTAAAGGGGTGATTGATCTTTCCCCCTTAAGAAAGATCAATAGTGGAAGCCGGTGACCTCATCGGAGGAGGTATTAGGAGTGGATGAAGGTTGGACGATCGAACCACTATAAAATTGCTACGTTCTTCTCTTGGTACATAAATTTCATTTACTGCATTCTTTTTTACTTCATTGCAATTGTTCAATCTCCCCTCCTCTGCTCTCTTACGAACTCATTCAAGTCAACATCTTTCCGAAATGGTTTTCGTCAAATGAAAAATTTTCGTCGCACGAAGTTTTCCGAAATCATTTAAATTGACAAGTTTTATCCACTACACTAATTCACCCCCCCTCTTAGTGTTGTTCTTGATCCTAACAGTTGGTATCAGAGTGAGGTCACTCTCATTTTGGTTTAAAACCTAAGAGAGATAATATTTGTTGACATCCAAGAGGGTCACTCAATCACACGTCCACCCATGTTCAATGGGATGGATTACACTTATTAAAAAACTTGCATGAGAATTTTTCTTATTTCTACGGATTTTGAATTATGGAACATTGTCAAAAATGATTTTCAAAAGTCTTCTCTTCCAATGAATGATTGGAATGAGTTGGAGAAGAAGACTTTCACTCTAAATGCCAAGGCTATGAATGCCTTATTTTGTGTTTTAGATAAAAATGGATTTAATCATATTTCAATTTACAAAATGACTTTCAATATTTGGCATACTCTTGAAATCACTCACGAAGGTACTAGTAGAGTGAAAGAGTCCAAAATTAATCTTTTAGTTCATTCTTATGAGTTGTTTCGGATGAAACCAAGTGAGTCCATTGGAGACATGTACACTTGATTTACAGATATCGTCAATGGACTAAAAGCACTTGGTAAAAGTTTTTCTAACTTTGAACTTATAAATAAAATTTTAAGATCCCTTCCAAAGAGTTATGATCATAAAGTAACGGCCATTCAGGAGGCCAAGGACTTAAATAATTTTTCTCTCGAAGAACTAATTGAGTCTTTAATGACCTATGAGATGACTTATAATGCTCATGAAAGGCTTGAGAACTCCCTTCCAAAGAATAGGAAGGACATGTACTAAGAAGTCATGAAGACCACTTGAAAGAAAGTTCAAGTGATGAGGACTATGTTAACGATTTTACACTCTTGACACAAAAATTTAAAAAATTCATAAGAAGAAATAAAGCTAAAAATGACTCTAAAATAAATTTGAATCCAAGAAAGAATAAGTCATATGGTATGAATGCAAGAAGCTAGGGCATTTCAAAAGCGAATGTCCCCAAGCAAAGAAGAAACAACCAAGCAAGAACAAGACACTCAAAGCAATGTGGGATGATTCGAGCGGCTTCGAAGATGAAGAACAAAGCAACAAGGAGATCGCCAACTACGCTCTAATGGCTATCAAAGAAGAAGTAGTTTATTAGATGAAAATTTAACTTTCAATGAGCTTTTGAATGTGTTTCATGATTTGTTTGATGAGTGTAGAATAATTAGTTAGAAGTTTAATTCATTGAAAAAGATGCATGCCATTTTAATTAATGGTTTTAAAAAACTTAAACATGACACTCCTTCCTTGCCTCTATGCACTAAGTGTGAACACTTAAAGGCGCTTGAGAAGGAAAACTTGCTACTCAAAGAAACGTTAGAAAAGTTTAAGATTGGTAGCAAGTCTTTGAACATGATCCTTGCCAATAAAGGCCACGTTCATAGAAGAGGTGGAATCAGATTTGTGAATGGCTCTTGTCGAAATCCAACCACTTTCGTTAAAGGTCCTACCTTGCATGTATGACCTCACACCAAATGCAACTATTGTTGTAAACCCAGACATTTTACTTATAAATATCCATTTAGAAAGTATAGGCCACACAAATTAATTTGGGTTCCTAAAGGGACCATAAGGAATTCAATAGAAAATGATAAGATAAGTAGATCAATTTTTGAGGCACCCAAGTTCAAGTGGATACCTAAAAACCATCCTTTTTTTGTAGACACATTAAAATTCACAAGCTAGGAGCAAGAGATGGTATCTTGATAGTAGATTCTCAAGGTAAAATCATTAGCTAAGATGAAGGATATGTCACCTTCGGAGATAATAACAAGGGTAAAATCATTGGCAAAGGAACTATAGGTAATAAATTTAACTTTTTGATTGAAGATGTGTTGTTGGTTAATGGCTTAAAGTATAACCTTTTGAGCATTAGTTAATTGTGTGATAAAAGATACATCATTAGATTTGAATCCAATGCTTGCATTATTGAAAACCCTTACAAAAACATATCTACGATTACCCTAAAACAAAATAATGTATACACTATTGACATTAATGATCTTTATAATGAAATGTGTTTTTGGTTTTGAATGATGATGCTTGGCTTTGGCATAAAAGATTAGGTCATGCTAGCATGAAACTAATCTCTCAAATATCATCTAGAGAACTTGTAAGAGGTATTCATAACAATAAGTTTGTTAAAGACAAAGTGTATGATGCTTGTCAACTAGGAAAACAAATGAAAGGTAGTTTCAAACCAAAAAATCAAATAAGCACTTCTAGACCATTACAATTGATCCATATGGATTTATTTAGATCAATTGATACAACGAGCCTAGGAGGTAGCAAATACGCATTTGTAATCATAGACAACTATAGTTAATACACTTGGATATATTTCTTGGCACACAAAAGTGATTGCTTTAAATGTTTTTTAAAATTTTGTAAACTTGTTCAAAATGAAAAAAGGTTTTATGATTTCATCGATTCGGAGTGATCATAGTGGTGAATTTCAAAATCATGATTTTCAAAATTTTTGTGAATCTAATGGATATAACCATAATTTCTTGACTCCAAGGAATCCTCAACAAAATGGATTAGTAGAAAGAAAGAATATGAGTTTACAAGAAATGACAAGAATCATGTTGAACGAACATAGTCTACCCAAATATTTTTGGGCCGAAGCTATTAATACGGCATGCTATATCATGAATAGGGTTCTAGTAAGACCATTAATCTCTAAAACTCCTTATGAATTATGGAACAAGAAAAACCTAATGTTTTATATTGTAAAGTTTTCATTTGTAAATGTTTTATCTTGAATAAAAAAGATACCTTTGGAAAGTTTGATGCAAAATCTGATGAAGGCATTTTTCTAGGTTATTCTTCTATTTCTAAGGCCTTTCGTGTCTTTAATAAAAGAAGTTTGGTTATAGAAGAATCTGTTCATGTTGTTTTCAATAAAGTTTCCAAATTTAAGAAAAACAATTTTGATGATGATCTTGATTTTAATGGTTTGAATTTGAATGAAACATCTCCTCTAAATAGCAACTTGGATGCATCTTTTTCCGAAACATCCTTACCTAAGGAATAGAAGTATGTAGATGCCTAGAGCTAATTATAGAAGACACATCAAAAGGAGTTTAAACTCGTTCTTCTTTTAAAGATTTTTATACCAACACCACTTTCCTTTCTCAAATTAAACCTAAATGCATTGATGAGACCTTGAAAGATGATTCATGGGTTATCGTAATGCAAGAGAAATTGAACCAATTTGAGAGAAATGAGGTGTGGAAGCTTGTTCCTAGACCTAATGACCATTTAGTTATTGGTACTAAGTGAGTCTTTAGAAACAAGCAAGATGAATTTTGTATCGTGATTAGAAACAAAGCTATATTAGTAGCTAAGGGTTTCAACTAAGAAGAAGGTATTGATTATGAAGAAACCTTCACTCCTTGGGCAAGATTAAAAGCCGTAAGGATGCTCCTTGCCTATGCTAGTAGTAATAATTTTAAGCTATTTCAAATGGATGTCAAAAGTACTTTCTTAAATGACTTCATTTTCAAAGAAGTGTATGTTGAACAACCTTTCGGATTTGAGAACTCTCTTTTTTCTAATCATGTGTTTAATTGACTAAGGCTCTCTATGGATTAAAACAAGCCCCAAGGGCTTAGTATGAGAGACTTAGCTCTTTTCTTATTCAAAATAATTTCTTTGAAGGCAAGGTCGATATTACATTATTTATTAAAAATTTTAAAAATAATTTTCTTATTATTCAAATTTATGTTAATGATATTATTTTTTGGTTCTACAAATAAATCCTTATGCAAATCATTTGCCAAGAGTATGAGCTAAGAGTTTAAAATAAGTTTAATGGGTGAACTAACTTTCTTTTTAGGATTACAAATCAAACAACTTAGTGATGGTATATTTCTCAGCCAAACCAAATATGCATTAGAATTGCTAAACTGATTTAGTATGGATGGTTCAAAGGCCATCAATACTCCTATAAGTACCTCCACTAAGTTAGACATAGACAAAAGTGGAGAACGCTTTGATAAAAAAACTTATAGGGGTATGATAGGTAGTTTACTTTACCTCACCGCAACTAGATCGAATATCATGTTTAGCATAGGACTTTGTGCTAGATTTCAATCTAATCCTAAGCTATCTCATCTTAAAGCCATTAAAAAAATCTTTATATATCTTAAAGGAACCCCTAATCTAGGATTATGGTATCCAAAATCTAAAAACTTTGAATTACTTGCTTATGCAAATGCGAATTTTGTCGAATGTAGAATAGATAAAAAAGCACATCCGAAACATGGCAATTCTTAAGACATACACTTGTCTCTTGGTCTTTCAAGAAATAAAACTTGGTTGCACTATCTACGATGGCCGAAGCTGAATACATAGCCACAAGTGCATATTGTGCACAAGTTATATGGATGAAAAATTTATTAAAAGATTATAGAATTCATCTAAAGAATATTCTTATAAAATGTGATAACACAAGTGCTATATGTTTAACTAAAAATCCTATTCAACACTCTAGAACTAAACATATTGACATTAGGCATCACTTTATACGAGATCATGTCAATAACAATGATGTAACTTTAGAATTTATTGATACGAAATACCAATTAGTGGATAACCTCACAAAACCTTTAAATGAAGAACAATTTGATTTCATTAGAAGGGAATTAGGTATGCTAAATTGTCCAAATGTATGAATTTGTTGAATGCTTATTTCAGAATTTTTTGATTTTGTAGTATCATGGTATCATCTTTTTGATTTTGTAAATGGAGCTTTCATGAACTTATTTTTCTATCTTCCTCCTATTTCTGTATCAAATTTACTTCATGAATGTTTGATACTCTTGTTTCGTCATTTGATGATTTTTTGAATTGGTATCATACACATTTGATAATTTTTTGAATTGGTGTCGAACTTAATTTTATCTTTTGGATGACTTTTGACACTTCATGAATCCTCCCCTCATTCACTAAGTTTCATTCATGGATTTTATGGAAATATCATTTATGTCATAAAGTGATACACTTCTCTTGTATGAATTCTTATGTCTCAGATTTTCATCTCTTTATTCATTTTTTTTATGTCATAAGTTCTTTATGAAAAGAAGAAGCTTTTATGAATCTTTAATAGGTTCAATGCTCTCTTTTTCTTGAACTCAATATGGATTTCATTCACTCATGAATGGACATTCATGCCTCTTGTATGAATTTTTTTTCTTTATGTCATGAGCGCTTGATGGAAAGTAGAAATTTTTTTAAAGAATTTTTCACAACTTGAATGATCTCTTTTTCTACTTCATGAATTTTATTTGATGGAAATGCCAAATTAGCTCTTATTGCAATTTTTTTTGTATGAATTTTCAAGAGCACAAATAGATTATTTTCCGTTGTATGATTCATGAAAATTTAATTCTTCTCATTGGTATCATGGATTTTTCCTTCTCTTTGTGCCCCTTCAAGAAGAATTCTATCATAACAATTGATATCTTGCTTAAAACAATGGTCCATTTCCTTTTTGTTGATGACAAAGGGGGAGAAATACGGTAAATTGATGACAACTTGTCATGCTTTATATGGTAAAATGCTTGGTATCATTAAAAGGATCACAAATACTTGAAGTGTATTGCAATATATCACAAATGTATGAAATATATCGTATGCATCGCAAATGATTGAAATGAATCATGTATGCTTAAAATGATAATTTTTCTATGATCGTTATCGTATCATGCTTAATTATCCTATTTGAAATTGGTATCATGCCTCGATACAATAAGTTATCATTTGGTTGCATATTTGAAGTTTATATCATGCTATTGAATAATAAATTATTAATTGATATCATGTCTTGGAATGGTGAATTATTATTTGATATCATTTGAATCTTGCTAAATTTCAAAATTGAAGTTGGTATCATTTGTTAAAATGATGATTGTCTATCATCATTCGAAATTGGACTTGAAAATATTGGGAAATCCAAGGGGTGACATCACATGTGCAGCAAAAGAACATAAAACAAAAATCCTGGATTTTCGTGAAATGATTTCGTCGTCGTGAGAAGATTGGTACGAAAAATACAAATTTGCGAATCCGAAAACTGTGTGTGTAAAAAGATTAGTACATAGGGAGATCGTATATCCCTGAATTCCTATAGATCCATGGGGAGGATGAAGGAGGTCAAGCATCCTCCTCTCTAGTGGTGATCCACACGACAGGGATTGCGAATATGCTCCTCTCTAGGGCGAGAGGAACAGGAGGTGGCTACCAAAAAGACCCCAGCCTATGGACCTTTGGTTCTCTCCTATTTATAGAGGCCCCTTGTAAACCCTAATGGATTTTGCCCTATTGGGTATTGGATCTCTATCCAATTACTGAAGTCTCTTAGATTAATGGGTCTCTATCTAATAATATCTTATTAACTCTCATTGGATCTCGTTCATATGATCCAATAATTCAAGGGCTTATTGGATATCCAATAAGATAGGGGCTCTAGTGAATATCTCATATCCGAACCTCTACTCCTACCATATATGTGTGACGCTTTAGGCCTAATATTAAGCTGACCATGAGTCATACCTGTTAGAACTCCTTCTGACTCAGTGAATTATTATCTCCATAATAATTCACTCGACTCATCAACTGTAGACGTACTAAGCCACTACACTGTAGTCCCAAACGATACAGGAGAAACTAATCCTTTAGACCTATCTGTCCTCAGTTTCCATGTACCTATATTCCCTCATCTATCTAATACCTAGAAACTATATATTGGGCATGGTGTTGTCAGGTTCATACGATTTTTAATCGAGTTTCACTCTAATTGGATTATCTTGGAGAACTCTTTCTCTCTCAATCTGAATGACCCTAGCTAGGGATTTGCCTGAGCAAGAACACATGGGATATTTCTCTCATGATACCGAAAGTGGATGATCCTCTATTGACACTCAATAGCCCTCGTAAGGTTGGCTACCACTCCCAATAACCGGTTGTACTAGATCTAGAACTTCTAAACCTATAAGTCTGGTATCAAAGAGTGGAGTACTCATACAGGACATCCTTGGTGTCTCAAGTCTAAGGACCAGATACACTACTGGGACTACGGAATCGCTACTTGATGTGAGGTATCAATAACCATCCAGCATTCCGTAAGCGGATCAATCACTGAACTCATTGTCCAATGAGCACTTGCATTGTATCCTTAGTGTCCCCACACAAGTAGCTATGAGACCAGCTACCTCCATCATATGGATAGGTATGTAGCATACTAGTCTGTCCGGTTATCTCGATGTCTCTCTCGAGTAACCTATGATCGGGATTATTTAGGGTCTATGTTTAAAGATGAATCGGTCTCATTATCATGATCTCATCACGATCCGATTCCCATTGCACAGATCCAAGGACATCATAATATACATCCAGATAATGTGACAAAATATAAATAATCATAAGTAAAGAGATTGACGCAGTGTGTTATAGGTGTCATCACTAACGTGATTGGCTTGTAGGGCACATATAACTAGTAATCTCCTATTTGACCGAAAGCCAATCACTTATGTGTCTGATCCCCATCAGACTTCTGTGATGCTCAAAGATAATCTAAGTTAATGGCTTTGTTAGTGGATTTGCAATGTTATCTTCGGATGGAACTCTTTCCACTACTACATCTTTTTGGGCCACGATCTCTCTAATAAGCTAGAACCTCCTTAGAACACTTCTGATGAGATTCGGGTTCCCTTATTTGAGCAATCGTCCTGTAATTGTTACAATGACCTCTTTTAAAATTTTTCATGTCAAACCTTTTGACAATGATGTCTATGTAACTGGATTGGGACAAGCCAAGCATCCTCTTGGATCTATTTCTATAGATATGAATCCCCAATAAGTAGGATGCTTCCCCTAAGTCCTTCATAGAGAAGTGTCTAGATAGCCAAGCCTTTACTATAGAGAGCATTCCTATATCATTCTCAATGATCAGGATATCATCCATATGTAATACCAAAAATGTGATAGCGTGCACACTTATCTTTCCTGTATACATAAGGCTCATCTTCATTCTTAATGAAGTCATAAGATCTGATTGCCTCATCAAATCTTATGTTCCAACTTCGGGAAGCTTGTTTCAGTCCATAGATGGACTAAGTAACCTACATACCTTATTTAGGTTATCCTTAGACACGAATCCCTCAGGTTGTATCATATACATCTCCTCCTCGAGGCTGCCATTGAGGAATGTGGTTATCATGTCCATCTATCAGATCTTATAATCACAGTATGCTACAATAGCCTAATAGAATTCAGATGGATTTTAGCATGGCTATGGGCGAGAAGGTTTCATCATAGTTATCACCTTGGCTTTGACGAGAACCCCTAGCCACTAGCCTTGCTTTATAGGTATCTACCTTTCCATTTACTCCGATTTTCTTCTTGAAGATCCACTTGCAGCCAATGGGTACGATACCCTCGGGTGCATTAACCAGGTTCTAAACCTTGTTGGAGTACATGGAATCTATCTTTGAATTCATGGTTTCTTACTATTTTTCGGAGTTTATACTCGTAATAGCCTCCTCGTAGGTCTGAGGATCAATATCCTCAACATCCTCTCATCTAATATGTCCCACATATCTCTCAAGAGGATGGGATACACTTCCGAACCTACATAAAGTTGGAACTTGTGTGCTAGGTACCTGAATAGACTTTGGCTGTGGAATGATGCTTGAGCTAGGTTCTCCAACCTTGCTCAACTCTATCATACTCCTACTATCTCCACCAAGAATGTGTTCCTTCTCAAAGAACACTACTCTCTTGGCTACAAAGACCTTTTAGTCCTTGGGGTGATAGAAATAATACCCATAAGTTTCCTTAAGGTATCCCACGAATTTGTATCATTCTGTTCTGGATTCTAATATATCGGGTATGTGTCTTTTAATGTGGGTAAGGTGGCCCCAAATCTTAACAACCTTAAATCGGGCTTTCCTTTCCATATCTCATATGGTGTAGATACTACCGAGATAGTTGGAACTCTATTCAGAAGGTAAATTGTGGACTCTAGGGCATATCCCCAGAATAAGATGGGTAGGTCGATGAAACTCATCATGGACTACACTATGTCTAACAGTGTGCGATTCCTCCTTTCGAATTTACCATTGAGCTAGGGTGTATAAGGAGGTGTCCATTGGGACAGAATCCCCTGGTCCTTGAGGAAATGAGTGAACTATATACTCAAGTACTCATCTCCTCGATTTGATCGAAGAGTCTTGATACTCTTTCTAGTTTAAACCTTTACTTCATTCTTATACTCCTTGAATTTCTCGAAGGCTTCGGACTTGTACTTCATCAAGTACACATGTCCGTACCTAGCGAAATCGTTAGTGAAAATAATGAAGTAGGAATAACCATTGATGGCCTGAGTTGACATGGGATCACATACATCACTATGTATAAGTACCAACAACTCAGTGGCTCTCTCTCTAGTTCCACTAAATGGAGAGTTAGTCATCTTTCTATAAAAGCAAGGTTCATAAGTTGCATATAACTCATAGTGAAATGGATCTAGGTATCCATCTAACAGCAACTTTTGAATCCTTCCCTCATAGATATGACCCAGCCTATAATGCCATAGGTTTGCACTATTCACCTCATCTCGTTTCCTCTTGGACTCACTTACATTTATGATATGTGGAGTAGTGTCTAGCATAATCAAACTATTATGCAATATTCCTCTCGTGATGATCTCATCATCCTTAAGATTTGAACAACTATTGTTCTCAAAAACTACTTTATAACCATTCAATGTCAAACATGAAATGGAAATAACATTTTTGATAATAGAGGGAACAAAATAATATGCATCTAATATAATAGTAGCTCCACCAGGCAGATGTAGGGTGACCTTGCTAATAGCAATAGTAGCAACTCTTGTTTCATTACCCATCTTAAGGTCTATCTTGCCTCTTATCAATCTCCTAGGTCCTACCAGAACCTACAACAAATTGCAGATATGATAAACACTATCAATATCCAATACCTATGTATTATCATACGAGTCTGACATATAGAGACTAATCATGAATGTATATCTGAAGCTTCTCTAAGCTTCTGTTTCGCCTTCTTTACAATATACTCTTTGTAGTTCCTATTCCAATGCACATCTTTGCCACAGTGGAAGCACTGGCTTTTATCATCTTCTGGGTCTTCTTAGCAACCTTTGCTTTACTGATCTACCCTTGCCCTTTGCCTTTCTTAAGGGACTTCTCCATTTTCCTTTTCTTTCTAGTCTTACCAGCATAGAGAATTATGAAAAGGAATCAAGTAGGGATTGAAGCACAAGATCTACACACAGGTTATCCTCTAGGACTATTCCTAGACCTGTGAGTGTCTCTATCCACTTAATCATCTTAAGGACATGGTTCTGAACAAGTGTCCTCTCAGTCATCCTGGCATGGAAGAGATGATAGAACCCTAGAGGAATTCTATAGAGATTGATCTTTGAGGGGGATCAACCCTTGGAACGCTATAGGGGTTCCACCCTCCAAGTAGCCTGGTGGCTGCAATTGCAGATTGATCTTTCTTGTTCCAAAGAGGTGGAGGCTACAAGCTTATATAGAGCTCCAAACCCTAGCCCTAGGGGTTGCTTCCTAAGTGAATTACCCAATTTGCCCTCAACTTTAGTGGGCCGGCCTAGTAACAAGGGGGGCGACAGCTAAGAAGCCCAAAGACCCAAATATAAACCCTAGCCTCTCTTCTTTATAGGATAGAGGTGGCTAGGTGGGGTTTATTACATTCTCATAGGGTTTTTATTAGCTGCTACATGGTTGAATAGGACCTAACCCTGCTAGGGTCCTATCAAGCCCGCCCTCTTCAAATCAGCCTTATCCTCATGGCTGGGGTTCCATGAACTCAAGGAACCGGGACTTCAGCTCCTCATATGATTCCCATGTGGCATCTTCGAGTGGTAAATTAGTCCAATGTACTAGTACTTCAGTAGAGGGACGTCGACGATGCATCACGACTTTGCGATCAAGGATGGCTTATGGTTGGGCTTGAATATTTCCATTATCAGTGGTGTTGGGCAGTTGGATCTGGGGTGTCTCATGTTCTCCCAACTTGGGCTTCAAGCATGACACGTGGAAGACAGGGTGAATTTTGGCATCTTCGAGGTAATTTAAGTGCATGACGCCCACGGCTCCAATACGCTCTATGATCTGATAGGGTCCATAAAAATGAGGAGATAGCTTCATGGAGGCTCGTGTGTTGATGGATAGTTGCTTGTATGGTTGTAGGCGAAGATAAACCCAGTCTCCTACTAAAAATTCTCTTTCACTTCTTCGTGTGTCACTGTCGCTTCATTCTAGCTTGAGCAAGAGAGAGATTATCCTTTAGCAAATTTGTAGGAGTTTGTCCCTATCAATTAAATCTTGGTCGACCTGATCTACCTTAGCCAAGCCAATTACATACTTTAGAATCACAGGGGCCGGCCGACCATATAATGCTTCATATGGGGTACATTTTGTAGATGAATGATATGTAGTATTGTACCACCATTCGGCCCAGGGGAGCCATTTCGTCCACTCCTTTGGTCGATCACTAGCGAAACATCGAAGGTATGTCTCTAAACATCTGTTTACCACTTCTGTTTGGCCGTCAGTTTGTGGATGATATGCAGTGCTCATCTTGAGTTTGGTGCCCTGTAACTGAAATAACTCGGTCCAAAATTTACTAGTGAAGACCCTGTCATGATCACTTACGATGGACCTTGGCATCCCATGCAGTTTAATAATATTTTCTATGAAAATCTGAGCAATACTAATGTGTGTAGGGATTTTTGTGACAAGTACAAAAATGAGCATATTTCGTAAGTCGATCAACCACCACAAGGATTGTGCTTTTACCTTTAGAAGGTGGCAGCCCTTCGATGAAGTCCATGGAGATGTCAGTCCACACCGAAGTGCGGTATGGGTAGTGGTTGTAGTTTCCCTGGACTCGCTACTGTTTCACCTTTTTGCTGTTGACATACATCACATTGTGCTACGTATTCAGAAATAGTTTTTTTCGTCCCTTTCCAATAAAAGTTTTGCTTCACTCTTTTGTAGGTTCTTAGAAATCCAGAGTGCCCTGCTGAAGGTGTGGAGTGCATTTCGTGCAGAATGACTTTGATGCAAGGGGAGTTTGGTATAAGCACAATACGACCTTTATAGCGTAGATCCCTCGAATCCCAAGTATAGTTAGCTATTACGCTTGGATCCTCCTCCAATTTTTTGATGATGTTACTGGTTTCCGGATCCTTCTTCCATTCCTCCCTAATGCCCTCGAGGAAGCCGGTGGTAGGAAGAGAGATAGCTGAAAATTCAGCTTGCTGAATGACCATGAGAGTGTATCTTTAACAACGTTTTCTTTCCCCTTTTTATAAATAATTTCATAATCAAATCCTAGAAGTTTGGTTACCCATTTTTGCTGCTCCGGGGATGATATCTTCTGCTCCAAAAAGTACTTAAGGCTTCTATGGTCGGTTTTAATCTGAAATCATCGGCCAACCAGGTAGGGTCTCCACTTTGTTACTGCGTGCACAATGGCGAGCATCTCCTTATCATAGATAGATATTTTTTGATGGGAGGGAGACAACGCCTTGCTAGTGTATGTGAGTGGTCGACCATCTTGCATGAGAACAGCTCCAATTCCAACTCTAGATGCATCGGCCTCAATGATGAAGGGTCGGCTGAAATCTGGTAGTGCTAGCACCGGTGTTGTCGTCATGGCTATCTTAAGTCTATCGAAGGCAGTGGAGGCTTTGTTCGACCATAGGAAGGCATCTTTTTTCAGTAGAGAAGTGAGGGAGGCACTAATCTTCCCATAGTCCTTCACGAATTTTCGGTAGTAGCCCGTTAGTCCAAGGAACCCACGCAGCAATTTCACATTTGTAGGTTTCGGCCAGCCTTGTATTGCTTCGATTTTTATTGAGTCTATGGCCACTCCTTCTTCTGATATTATATGCCCAAGGTACTCTACTTTTTGCTGGAGAAAGCTGCACTTTGATAGCTTAACGAAAAAAGTATTCTCCTTAAGGATCGTCAGAATAATTCGCACGTGCTGAAAGTGAGTCTCAAGAGAAGGGCTGTAAATGAGAATATCATCGAAACATACCAGCACAAATTTATGAAGAAAGCTCCGAAAAATATCATTCATGAGACTTTGGAAGGTTGAAGGAGCATTAGTGAGTCCAAAGGGCATTACCAAGAATTCATAATGGCCGTTATGAGTGCGGAAAGCAGTTTTTGGGATGTCGCCTTCACATACCCGAATTTGGTGGTAACCGGATCGAAGGTCCAACTTCGTAAAGACTCGAGCTCCTTTTAATTCATCAAGAAGTTCATCCACCACTGGTATGGGGTACTTATCCTTGACGGTGATGTCATTTAGAGCTCGGTAGTCGATGCACATCCGTCAGGTTCCGTCTTTCTTGCGCACAAGTAGCACCGGTGAGGAGTAAGGGCTGCAGCTTGGACGAATCACCCTTGTTTCGAGCATTTCCTTCACAATTTTCTTAATTTCATCTTTCTGGAGGTGAGGATAGCGGTAAGGCCGAGTGTTTGCTGGTGGTTTGCCCGAAAGGATTGGAATCCGGTGGTCATGTTGCCGAGTAGGAGGAAGACCGCACGGTTCAGCAAAAACATCATCAAATTCAACAAGCAGTTGGGTGATCTTTTGATTTTTAATTTCTGTTTTCTCCCCCTCTGGTTGCTGCTGGAGGTGCATAAGAAAGCCACCATTTATCTTGTGTAAAACTTTCTCCATTCGTTGAGTTGAAACGGTGGTTATGTTACTTCCGCGCTTCCCGCGTAGGGTGACCTGTTTACCTTTGCAATAGAATTTCATAATCAATTTGGAAAAGTTCCAAGAGATATCACCTAGTGTCGTCAGCCATTCTATGCCCAGCACAGCCTCATAATCATCAATTGGTAGGAGGAAGAAGTCAGCAACAATTTCTTGGTCCTGTAGTAATAGTTTCACCTGCGGGCATCTTTGGTCGCATTTTAGGATTCGGCCGTCGGCGACCTTTACGTCGAACTTGCTGCAACCTTCGATGTGGAGCGCCATCCGAGCAGCAACCTTACTGTTTAGAAAGTTATTAGTGCTGCCTGTATCGATGAGAATGGTGATCGGTTGTTGTTTGAGCAGGCCTCCAACTTTCATCGTTTGCGGATTTGAGTAGCCGGCTAGCGCATGTACCATAAAGTCGACCGATTGTGGCTCTTCTTCCATATCTTCATCCTCATGTTCAAGACTCTCTTTTGGCTATTCACTGATCTCTTCTTCCATTGGTTCAATCACAAGAAGTCTCCCCTTTTTACAGCGATGCTCGCGGCTCCACGGCTCGTCACAATGCCAACATAACCCCTTGGCAGATCAATCTCGAAGCTCTTCTCTTATCAACTTTTTTGGTGCAGGAGCTTGGCTGATAGTAGGGGGGGCTGAGGGCTTCAATATTGTTGGTCGAGGAGCGACCCTAGTCCTCCGAGCTTCATGGTTCAATCGCTCCTCCTGAAGTCGTGCGAAAGAGATGGCTGCTTTAAGCGTGTACGGTTGTCGCGCTTTAACTTCTCCCTGGATCTCCGACTTCAAGCCCTCAATAAATATCCCCAATAACTGTTTTTTAGACCAATCATGAGTTTGATTAGATAACCTTTCAAACCTGGTTTGATACTCCTGGATGGTGGAGGTTTGTCGGATCTTTGCTAGTTGTCCGTCGATGTTCTCGTAATCGGTTGGTCCGAAACGGATCAGCAGTCCTTCTTTGAATTGTCGCCATGAGAGGACTCCATGAGTATGTTCAAACCAATCAAACCATTGTATGGCATCTCCTTCAAGATGTATAGCTGCAATTTCGACCATAGATGCATCTGCGGTTTTGTGGTACAGAAAATATCACTCCGCGCGCGAGATCCAACCAATCGGGTCTCCTTCTTCCCATCTAGGAAAGTCCACCCTCATGCGTGGATAGTGGGGATCGGTCATAGAGCCTCCCCTCTCCTGGAGGTCATCTCTTCGATTAGAGCTCTCCCCTTGATGTGATTTCTTTGGGCTCGGTGGTCGACCCAAACTAAGTTCGGTAAAGAGTCCGAATCTTCTCCTCCATTTGTGTCTCGAAGGCTTCAAATTTAGCATCAATTGCCTCCTCGGATGCCATAGCATATGTCTCCAAATCTGTAATATTAAGATCTCTTTTTTGCTATCGAGTTAAAGGTATGTATTGGTTGAGAGAAGTGGTGGTTGAAAGGGTTGGTGGATTGGTGAATGTAGGCTGCGGTTTAGGCTTATTTTGTGGCTGTTTTGGGTGCTGTTTAGGGCTGCGATTTGATGGAGTTTTGGGCTGAGATGGTAGTGGATGAAGGTTAGGGAAGAGGGTTTTAGATCTGTGGTAGCTCGCAGCAAAGATTTGACAAAAATCAGTAGAAATTGCTGCCTATATGCGCTGTCTCGTAAGAGCAGAATTGTCGTCGAAGAAATAGCGGTTTCTCGACAAAATTTTTAGCGAAAACTCAGGGGTTTGAGGAGGGGGTTTGATGGTAGAATCTTAGTTTAGATAGAAACAAGGATAACAAATTGGATCAAGAAATTTCGGCAGCAAAGCAGTAAAGAAATTGGTGCAAGTTGCGATAGCAGAATTCTCGTCAAAAAATTTCAGCAGTTTGTGATGAGAGATTGCAGCAACACACGAATTTGTTTTTGTGATGAATTCCATAATAGATCAATCATGGATGGGAGCCAAGATGATCTATGAGGTGCACAAAAAATTTCGTTCAAAAAGGATAACAATTAGATCGGTTAAAGGCAGCAACACACGGCTGAAATTTTCTGCAACAATCCTTCGTTCGCAAAGATGGTAACTTTTGCGACGCAAGGAATTCGCAGCAAGGGATCGATAGAAAAACTTCTTTTTGATATTTTAGATAAAAAATTGAAGCAGCAGAAGGTATTGGTGGTAGAAAAATACTAGATCTCTGATGCAATTAGAGGTGGCGACTGTAGATTGATTTGATCTACGTCAAGAGATGACGGTGGAGACGATGACGTCAAGAGCAATTGTGGGAATTGCTTGGCTAATGGTGGGTGGCAGGGATGACAGCAAAAGCAGCAAGATCGCTGCTTTGATACCAGATGATAGAACCCCAGAGGAATTCTATAGAGATTGATCTTTGAGGGGAATCAACCCTTGGAACGCTATAGGGGTTCCACCCTCCAAGTAGCCTGGTGGCTGCAATTGTAGATTGATCTTTCTTGTTCCAAAGAGGTGGAGGCTACAAGCTTATATAGAGCTCCAAACCCTAGCCCTAGGGGTTGCTTCCTAAGTGAACTACCCAATTTGCCCTCAACTTTAGTGGGCCGGCCCAGTAACAAGGGGGGCGGCGACTAAGAAGCCCAAAGACCCAAATATAAACCCTAGCCTCTCTTCTTTATAGGATAGAGGTGGCTAGGTGGGGTTTATTACATTCTCACAGGGTTTTTATTAGCTGCTACATGGTTGAATATGACCTAACCCTGCTAGGGTCCTATCAAGAGACTCTTCGATATCTCATATCGTTAAGTTCTTTCTTGTTCCGCAAATAATTTATGGAGATGCAAGAGTATGGATCTGCTATCCATCCTTTTATGTTGTCTCTATAACTCAGGAGTCATGGAGCCCAACATATAATACTGAGCAAGAGTGGAGTCATTTGCATACTTCACGTCGCGAGCGATCTCATCCTCACTTCCCCTTTCCTTGGGCATAGACATCACTATCTCAAGGACATATGTAATTTTCTTTAATGTGAGAACTATTCTTAGGTTATGGAGTCAGTTCGTATAGTTTTAACTAGTGAGGCAATTGGTATCAATATGCAACATAGAGAGTTTAATAGCGATAGTTTCAAAAAATAAAGATGTTGCATAAATAAATAATATGTAGATTTTATAGAAATATAAATAATCAAGATATGGACTTCTATCTTGATGTACTCCCACTAATTTTTTGTGAGACACACAACACCCTACGGTATGTGAATCAGAGACCCTCGGTGGATCTCTAGTGGAGATCGAAATCCAATCGACATCTTAACGTAACCTCGAGGGACTCGACCAATCATGTTAAGCCTGTAAAGGTAGGCAACTCTTGCCAATCACAACTCCTTATGATTCTCATCCTGTTTAGCCTCCGAACCACCATGGCCTCGAGGGACTCAACCAACCATGATATTTGGTTAAGTCATCACTATCATTACAAGATAAGTCTGATTCGATAATATACCCTCGAGGGACTCGACCAAGCATACCATGTCCGGTGACATCTCTATATCATAGATAAGATAGCGAATCACGATATAGGTGAACCTCGAGGGACTCGACCATCTCAACCTACACCGGAAATCGGTTCTTACCTATAAAGATGGAAGGCCACATGAGTCAATCTAATTACCTCACGTTTACCGACTTAATATTATTAATAGAGAGGATTTTTTATTTGGTCTCCTCATATAATGTGTCACACACATACATATTTAATATATATCTACATCACATGCAACTATATATATATATATATATATAGATATATATATATATAATTGGTGTATAACCAATTACACATCACATGAGTAATCACACTAGATGATCATGGACCATATCCTAATATGATCAAGCCCGAGCTAGTGGGCTCAATCACTTATATCAAGATCTATGTGTGCTTCGGCGCATCTCCATGCCCTGTGATCATCCATCTCGCTTTGTCAGTGCCGTCGGCATCTCAACGCATCTCCATGCATCGGATCGTCCGTCTCGACCTCGTTGGTCCCACTCCCGCTACACCTCCTCATATAATTACAATATAATTACAAACACGTAGGCCGGATAATAAATGAGAAAAATAGAGGCTCGTAGGTCCCAATAATAATAATCACATGTACACACACATCACATCATATCACATGGTCTATGATCATTTGTCCATATAATACATCACATGTATATGTTATTATATAGAACTACTAGATAAATAATAATAGTTAATTAAATATTTTAATTAACTAATTTTTTTTTTGAAAATAGGGACATATAGGGATTTTTTGAATTCTGAAGAGCATTTTGGTCATTTCGCTAGAAAGGACAAAATTAAAATTTTTGAAATTCTCAGGGGCAAAATTATCTTTTGCCCAGGAAGCCCTAATTCTCTTCTCTTCTACCTGCTGCGTTGTGGCCGCCACCACCCAACCGGCGGTGGCGCCCATGCCCACGGGCAGCTCACTGCAAAGCGATCTTTATTCTAAAGAGCGGGCACACGAGGTGACGCCGCATGGGCGGCGCTAACCAAGTGGGTTCTTCTGCCCGTGGGCACAACGCCCACAGGCGACGCCGACCCTTGCAGGCAGGCCGCATGCAAGCTGGCGTCGCCTCTCCTTTGCAGGCACGCCGTAGGCCGCCGGCGCAGGCAACCTACAAGTGTTGCCTTCTTGCGGCCCATAGTCCGCCAACCAGCTGCATGCAAACCACCAGCGATGACTAAGGCTACAAGCAGCCTTTGGCCATTCTGTGAGCATAGCAAGGGCAGCAACAATTGCTACCCTTCCTTGCCTTTTGTGCCAATAATTTTGATGACAAAAGTTATTTTAAATCATAACACACATAGTTTAAGATCCGATCTTTGTACAAACAACCTGGCTCTGATACCACTGTTGGGAAATCCAAGGGGGCAACATCTCATTCGCAGCAAAAGAATAAAAAATTAAACACCCTAGATTTTCATGAAAGGTTCTATTTTCGTGCGAAGATTGGTGCGTCAAAAACAAATCCATGAATCCAAAAACTACATATGTAAGAAAGGAACGATAGTACCAAGGGAGATCGTATATCTCTGATTTTCTGTAGATCTATGGAGGAGGATGAAGGAGGTCAAGCATCCTCCTCTCTAACGATATCCACATGACAGGGACTGTGACGATGCTCCTTTCTAGGGAGAGAAGAATAGAAGGTGGCTATTAAGAGAACCCTAGCCTATGGACCTTTGGTTCCCTCCTATTTATAGAGGCCCCCTGTTAACCCTAATGGATCCAGCCCTATTGGGTATTAGATCTCTATCCATTTACCCAAGCCTCTTAGATCAATGGGTCTCTACCCAATAATCTAGCTCTTATTGGATCTCATCCATGGGATTCAATAATACAAGGGTTTATTGGATATCCAATAAGATAGGGGCTCCAGCGGATATCTCATATCCGAACCTCTACTAGTCGCAACATCTACTATATGTGTGTGACCCTCTAAGCCCAATATCGAGCTGGCCGTGAGTCATACCTATCAGAACTCCTTCTGACTTAGTGAATTATTATCCCGATAATAATTCACTCTCATCGACTGTAGACGTACTAGGCCACTACGCTGCAGTCCCCAGATGATACAGGGGAATCCAATCCTTTGGACCTATCTGTCCTCAGTTTCCATGTACCTATAGTTCCTCATCCATCTAATATTTCAGAGACCATATATTGGGCATGTTGTTGTCAGGCCCATACGGTCTCCACTCGAGTCTCACTCTAATCGGATTCTCCTGACGAACTCTTTCTATCTTAATCCAAATGACCCTGGCCAGGGATTTGCCTAAGCAAGAACACATGAGATATTCCTCTCATGATACTGAGAGTAGATGATCCTCTATTGATACTCAATTGCCCTCGTAAGGTTAACTACCACTCCCAATAACTAGTTGTACTAGATCTGGAACTTTTAATCCTATAAGTCCGGTATCAAAGAGTGGAGTACTCATACAAGACATCCTTGGTGTCTTATGTCTAAGGACCAGATACACTACTGGGACTACAGAATTATTGTCTGACGTGAGGTATCAATAACCATCTAGCACTCCGTAAGCGGATCAATCAGTGAACTCATTCTCTAATGAGCACATGTACTGTATCCTTAGTGTCCCCACATGAGTAGCTATGAGACCAGCCACCTCCATCATATGGATGGGTATATAGCACACTAGTCTATCCGGTTATCTCGATGTCCCTTTTGAGTAACCTATGACCGAGATTATTTAGGGTCTGTGTTTAAAGGTGAATCAGTCTCATTATCGTGATCTCATCACGATCCAATTCCCATTACATAGATCCAAGGACATCACAATAGACGTCTAGATAATGTGAGAAAATGCTAATAATCATAAGCAAAGAGATTGACGCAGCGTGTTACAAGTTCCGTCACTCACGTGATTGGCTTGTAGGGCACCTATAACTAGCAATAAGGATAGTTAGTCTTCACCCAGTTGAAAGAAGTCTAATAGTGAAAGTCGGTGGCCATGACGAAGGTAGAATCGGGAGTAGACATAGGTCAGATAACTGAACCACTATAAAATTGGTTTACATTTACTTTCTTGTTGTTTATCCTTACTGTAAACCATTTCACTTTACTTGCTCTAGTTCCTCATCACTTTCTTACGAATGTCTTTAAGTTAAACACGTTTCTGATACGGCTTTCATTGAAATGATTCTTTTTGTATGAAATGATTTTCTAAAATCGTCGAATTTGATGTAACATTTACCATTGCACTAATTCACCCCCCCTCTCTTATTGCTGACCTAATCCTAACAATTGGTATCAGAGCCACGGTATTTCTCATTTGGATTTACACCTAAGAGAAATGGCTCTTTTCAAATTTTAAGAGGGTTTTTCTATTGTTCATCCTCCCATATTCAATGGGACGGACTACACCTATTGAAAAACTCGAATGAGAGTTTTGTTACTTTATTTGAATTTGGATTTATAGAACATCGTTGAAAATGTCTTTCACTCACCCTCGAAACCCATGAATGAATGGACGGATTTAGCGAAAAAATTATTTTCTTTAAATGCAAAGGCTCTGAATGCCTTGTTTTGTGCCTTGGATAAAAACGAGTTTAATCGGATTTCTACTTGTGAAATGACTTTCGACATTTAGCACACACTTGAAATCATGTATGAAAGCATAAGTAGAGTCAAAGACTCGAAAATAAATATTTTGATGCATGATTTTGAGCTTTTTGAATGGAACCAAGCGAGACTATTGGTGACATGTACACCCGTTTCACGAATGCCGTCAACAGTCTAAAAGCACTTGATAAAAGTTTTTCAAGTTTTGATCTCGTTAATAAGATTTTACGATCCCTTCCAAAAGGGTGGGATCCGAAAGTAACGATGATACAATAAAAAAAAAATTTGAATGATTTTCCATTGGAAGAACTAATCGGGTTATTAATAACCTATGAGATGACATGTTTAGAACATGAGAACCACCTTCTAAAGAACATGAAGGGTTTAGAACCTCGAACAAAAGAGTACCATTTGAGTGATAATTCAAGTGATGATGATGATGATGACCTTGGACTCCTCACTATTAAATTTAATAAGTTTATAATACAAGAATCTAAAACTAAAAGTGGACTTAAAAATTAGAGGTCATAAAAGAAGAAAAGACTCAAGGCGACATTAGACAAATCGAGTACATCCGAAGATGAATACGTGAAATGCACTTTGACGGCTTTCGACTACAAGGTAAGCAACTCAACCAAAACCCTTTTACTTTATGAAATTACTTGATGCTTTTCATGAGTTACTTGTTTTAGTTTGTAGGAAATAATAATTTTGCAAAAATATATCATGCTTTTCTTTCTAGTGAGTTTTTAAAATTTAAAATTATAAATAAAAATTACATGTTTTATCATAAAGAAACAAAATGTTGATTTAATACACCAAATTAGATTAAATCTATATTTGCCTTAATAAGCTTTTATCTTGATGATTTCCATATTGCTTTTCCATTTCAAACATAATGCTTGGCTTTTGTATGGAAAATTTGAACATACCTTATGAAATCATGCTTGATAATGATGTATCATGCTTAATGATTTTATATTATGGTATCATGAATGATCATTTGAAGTGATGATGATTTTAGATTTATACGATGATGACTTTCGCATGTAAAACTTGAATTTGCTTGTATGAAACAAACAACTCAAAATGAAACACATAAAAAGGAAAATGTATTATCATGATAAATCAAATTTTTGAAAATGCTTTACGTGTTTGGTCTTAATCATTTTTATGACAAAATTTTCTTTTAAGATGATGTGTTTTTGGCCTTGATGATCTTTATGATGAAGTTTGCCTTTTGCTCTTGAACATTGATACTTATTTTTATTTAGCATTAAAAGCAAAGGCAATAAGAGCAAATCACATAAATAGAAACACATAAAAATGAAGTGCATTTTCTATCCCCATCTTATCGATTTTTCAATGAATCTATTTATGTTATTTCATGAGTCTCGTGAATCTCTATGAAAGTAATTTTGATGATGAATTTGGAGTTGACGAATTGATTTGAATGTGATTTTTTTTAAAGTGAATCATAAACTTTCTTTTGATTTCTTGACTTAAGATATCTTTTTATGGGAATTGAAATCTTTTACTAAAGAGGAAAACAATCCAAATCATGATCTTGATATCTTGATTTGATATTTGAAATTTTTTTATATGATCTTGATGAGATGTCTTATGCTTGAATCGAGAACTTTTCTCCTATGTTTCCTCTTGTCATTTACTAAAAAGGAGAAATTTCTAAAATGAATCATGATCTTGACACTTCTAAAAAGAATATTTATGAATCTTGATCTTGATCTTGATCTTGCTAAAAATAATATTTATGAACCATGAATGATATCTTTTGGTATTCACGAATTGATCCTTATTGATTTTTCATGTTGATATCTTTCATGATATGATTTCTTGGCATTTATGGCTTGTATGCCTTATATGATGATTGAATCATGGATCTATTCTTTTTATCATGGCTTAAAAATGGATGTAAAGAATTTTTTTTTTTGTATTCTTTCCTCCCTTTTTTTTGACAATCATAAAGGAGGGGTTAGCTTGCTAGCTTGTGCATCACAAGAGAAAGAAATATTGCTAGCTAGAACATTGCAAAGGAACCAAAATTGCTAACTTGCAAAGAAAGACAAAGCTTGCACTTCTCAAAAGAGAAGAAAAAAATTGCAAAGTTGCACATTAACTTGTTAGCTTGCATGTTTATAGTGATTTAAATTTTAAAAAATTGCTAGTTCATTGTAAACAAAAAATTTACTAGCTTGCAAAGGCAAAACTTAGTTGCAAAAGAGAAGAAACAAAAGGTGCTAGCTTGAAATATCGCAAAGAGAAGCAAAGTGCTATCGTAAGAAGCAATAGTGCAAATGTGCTTATTTCAAGAAGCAAGTGATAAATAGCTATGCTTGCACATCTTTAAAACTTACTATGATTGAATGTTGTAAAGTGATGTAAATCTAGCTTGTAAGTTATAAAATTTGTATATCTTCAAACACTTGCTAGATGCAACTTCTTCTTTTTGTTGATGACAAAGGGGGAGAAGTATGTTGATAATCATGCATTGTATTAGGTATTGAACTCCTTGATTTTGCATGATTTATTCAAAATTTTTGAATGATTGAATTTTCTATCAATATGATATATTGATAGGGGGAGTTAAGGTTAACTCTATCATCAATTAGTTATCATCATCAAAAAGGGGGAGATTGTTGAATCTTGGATTTTGATGATGAAACTAATTGATTATGTTTTTGAGCTAACTGTGTTTTGAGTCACGCAGGTGTACTTTCGATTAGGATTAGATAATTAAAGCATGAAGAGATGTTGGGTGGAGGAAAACATGTCGGAAGATTGGACGTTGAGTGAAGGATGATCAACGTATCGGCAGAAGGCTTCAGACAATGGATTTGAGCGTCGGGCCAAGAAGAGTGGAGTTGCGCCAAGGAGATCAGAGTTACAGAGAACAACTACCGATTGGGCAACAGGCCATAAGAGAGGATGATGCATCGAAGAATCGGACAAAGCGCCAATGAACCAATGACATGTCGGGCAACAATTTTGATTCGCTTTGTAATAATTGTCTAGATCGAAGTAGGATTAGGTTTAATTAGGTTAGAATTGAGCCAACTCAGTTAGGGGCCAACTAGGCTCACACCTAAACTGGTTTGGGTTGGACTTAGGGTCTAAACAGTGCTGCTGAACCCTGTCTGGTGGTGGCACCGCCAGACTGGGGCGGTGGAACCGCTTAAGGCTCAATCTCCTAGAAGCTTGGGTGGTGGTATTGCCCAGATCTAATAGTAGGACTCTGCATGGGTGGTGGTACCGTTAGACTAGGCGATGGTACCTCCCAGTGTCAAGTAGTCTAAGCGATGGTATTGCTAGACTAGGGCGGTGGTATCGCTAGCAGCCTGAAAATTGAGATGATTCAAATATGAGCTCCAAATTTGAATCCCCTTGAGGCCTATAAATACTCCTCTCATCCTTAGTTAAATACACACCAACTGAGAACAAAAAAAGAAAAAAACGCTATTGAAATCTTGAGAGAAATCCTCTCCTCTAGATCTAAGTGTTAGCCAAGTTCAAGAGAGAGATGAGAGGTCTTGTAAAGGTTAAGTCCTGAACTTTTAAAAGGAGAATTGAGTTGTAAGGATAGTTAGTCTTTGCCCGATTGAAAGAAGACTAATAGTGAAGGTCAGTGGCCTCGACGAAGGAGGAATCAAGAGTGGATGTAGGTCGAATGACCAAACCACTATAAAATTAGTTTGCACTTACTTTCTTGCTATTTATCCTTACTGCAAACCATTTCACTTTACTTGCTCCACTTCCTCATCACTTTCTTATGAACTTCTTTAAGTTAAACACATTTCCAATATGGCTTTCATCAAAATAATTCTTTTCATATGAAATGATTTTTTAAAATTATCAAATTTGACGTAATCTTTATTGCTGCAATAATTGATCCCCCCCCTCTTAGTGCCTAACTGATCCTAATAATCAGAAGTTAGGTTGGAGTGTAATATGTCAGAAGATTAGACGCCGAGCCAAAAGATCAATCGACGTATTGGTAGAAGGCTTCAAATGATGAGTTCAGGAAACGGGTCAAGAAGAGTGGATATTACACTAATAAGATCAAAGTTACAGAGGTCAATTGGCCAATTGGGTAATAGGCTGCAAGAGAGGACGATGCATCGAAAAATCAGATGAAGCACCGATGAACCAGTGACATGCCAGACAATAATTGATTCAAGCATTGTAATAATTATCTAGATCGAAGTTTTTTATGTAATCAAATCAAATAATATTTAATTTAGGAATCAAATATGATTTCCTTACATGCTAGTTTAATTTAGGGAATATTAATCCTACTTCCTTATTTATCATTACGAATTAGGAAATGAGTATTAAGCATTCCAAATAGGGTGATATCATATTTATTAGTATATTAAATAAAAATAATTTATATTAAATAAATATAAAAATTTAGATAATTTTCCTTTAATGGAGGCTCACCTCCTCCTATTTAAGGGAAGGGATTTTTCTCCTTCGTTCCTCACCGAGCAGAATTAAACAGCAGGAGAAACGAGGAGTTTCATTCTACTAAGGAGAGGTAGGTTCTCCCTACCTTTCTTGAAATTAAAAGTTTTTATTTGGATTCCATGTTGAAATTTTTAGATTAATATTAGATTTTTTGAATTAAAATATTTTTCTCTTTGGTACTCTTTAAAGGTTTTCATTTTTAAACATTCCAGAATTGTATATGTTTTATGATATCGGATTTTTTTTAGATTAAGAATGTTATTTCATTTTATTGCAGTTACCTTCTAATCTTATTTAGATTTAAATATACCATAAGTAGTTTAAAAAATAATAATAATTCTTAATCCTTTATATGTTAAAATTTTTATTATTGATTAGAATATATTATTTAAAATTTTTATCCTTTTGAGATTTAGAATGTTATTATTTCATGTTGAAATTATTCATATTATACATATTAAAAGTATAATTTCTAATTCTTATTGAATCAAGAATGTTATTTCCTCATGTTGAAGCTTATCTTTTCTTATCACTTATTTAATCTGTTGTTATGTTTTAATATATTATTATCAGTGAACATATATTGTTATAATTTAAAATTTTAAAATTGGATAGGATTAGGTTAAAACAACCTGTAGGCCAGGCCCAACCCATGAGTCGGGCCCTAGCCTATAAGCTAACCTAGCCCAGCCCAATGTGGGCAATCATAGGCCAAGATTGGCCCAACTTGGTGTGATGCATGTACAGTCATGTGCAGTGCATATGATCGGTATTTGGATCGACTCAACCTAGTCCAATAATATGTAATTATTGGATTTGAGCCCAAACATTGATTGAACTAAACCAAACTTGATTAGTCTAGATTAATTCAGGGTGGTTCCGAATTGGTTTGATTTTTCAAGTCAGTTTAACCTAAACTGAACCTAATTTAGTCTAAATTATACTAGTCTAGGGTGGTTCCAGACTAGTTAAATGAGGATCAAAGATCGGTTCAGTTAGGTTCTAGTGACTCGAGTTTGATTATACCAATTTAACTAGGGTTCAAATCAATTAAGGGTCGTTTGGTATTATTGATATTGATGATGTTTGAAAGACATGTTTTGAATATTTTATTTCATTCCGAAATAGACATGATTAGTATGAGATTATGTTATTTCCCTGCTAAGAGTAAGTAAGGCAATTCCCTTCGGAGATTAGCATGTTGTTAGACGTGGCGATTGGACGATTCCTCCATTAGCTGTTGGGAGGAATGTGTCTCCACTTTAGTGGATAAGGGATGCCACTCCATCTGCTATTGGGAGTGCGATATGAGTTTGCCTCTATCCGTTATTGGGAGAACACAAACTTATCCTGTAGGATAAAGCCTCTCCATCTGCTATTGGGGGAGTGCTCCTTCGGGTTTTTGATATACGCCAATGGGATGATGGATTTTTTATCATGCATTTATTTTGAGTTAACTTTTGGGATTCCTACTCAGCGTTACTGAATTTTCTTTATTTTTTATTTTCAGAGTAGCCTCCCACTAGCACTGAATCAAATTCCAGTGGAGAGCGAACCTTCCTCTACTGCTAGGTAGAGCGACTTGGATCATTTTTTGAATTAACATCATTGTGTTTATCTTGTTACTCATGATTTGATGAATAAATAAATTATAATAAATATTTATGATGATGAATAAAGTGATATTTAATTATTTGGCTCTGTATATATGAAAAGACATAATCTTAGAAAAAAAAAATCCAGGATGTGACATCTTTTTATGGTATCAGAGCTGACCTAGTATTCGGGCATAGTGAGGTAGGCTTGAGTAGGAAAGGACTACTTGTGGATGAAGTCAGAGAACTCATCATAGCGTGGAGCCACCACTAGGCTATGCCTCAAATGTACCATGCTAGGGTCTGATATGGGCCTTGACGGGGACGTCAAGCCATTTAAGTGGGGGAGATTGTAACACCCCTAGTTAGTCCAATAGTCCCACATCAAAAGTGGGTGGGACTAAGATTGGCTGATATGGGTAGTAGCTATGCTTATAGTTGCCATAGTTAGTTTTACTAACTGAAGATTATACTAAGTTATTTTCTTGAAGATAAAAGTTTTGATAATTTTATATGCATAAATTTTATAGAATCTTTTTAAAATATATAAATTGAAAAGCATTTACCTTTATAATTTTATTATCCTATATTATTGTTAAAATTAAAATTAGATTTAACATGTGTTATGTTGGTTTGTAGAAGTTATTTTTGACATTAATAATATATGTGATTTGTAGCTAAATAAATTTGATCATGTATTGATATTTAAACTTAATTATATGAGAAATTATTTTCAATGGAGTTTTGATTTAATGTTAAATTAATTATAAGATATTATTTGTTTAATGTAATGATGAGAACTAATGATAATTAAATATGATATTATTTCTTGGCACATATACCATATAAATCATTTGAAATTTAAAATAATATATATTGAATAGTTGGATGAATTTTTAATATTTTAATTACTTTTATTTGTTGGGTTACACTCAACTTATATTTTTGTCAACAATCAATTAACTTTTAAAACTTAAAAATTTCATTGATTTATTAGATATAGAATTTGATATACTTGTTATGAGTAATCTAAAATCAAATTTATTCAATGAATTTCATTAATTTATCATATATTTTATGTTAAAAAAATCTTTTAGCTTAAAGTTTTTGAGTGGTATATTTAATCTAAATATTTTTCAAATTTGTCTTTTAACTTAGTATTTCAAGAGCTAACTATCTTGATTAATATTATTTATAATCAAATTTGGGGATCAAATTTCTATTTAGTGGGGGAGAAATGTAATCACCGATGATTTTTCCCTTAACATAAATTAATTACTATAAATAATATATTACTTTATTATTAACTTTCATTTTTATGTATTAGAGTTAAGGAAATAATTAAATTTAATTTTCTAAATCATGTGAATAAGTTAGAAATCTTACTGATCAATTAGATTATTGATTGATTTATTTCCTAATAAGTGATATGATTTTTAGGAAGCAAATAGTATATATTCCATTTTTATGTGTGAACTAAAATAAATGAATATTATATTTCTATTTTTGTACGTGAAGGTAAAATAAAACTTCATTTTTTTTTGTATGTGACATCTTTTTATGGTATCAGAGCATGGTCTAAGGCTTGTAGGTATTTAAGTCTCTTGATTAACTTTGACCAATGATTGTCTTGACCTATTAATGGAGTAATGGAGCCATGTTAAGCTAGTTCTGGAAGCCCTAAGATAAGAAAAACTATGTTTTTCTTGAGTATGAAACTCTATATCTGTTACATCCTCTGATACCCTGAAAAGATGTCACATCCTGATTTTTTTTCCAGGATTATATCTTTCCACACATATAGAGTCAAATAATTAAACATCACTTTATTCATCATCATAAATATTTATTATAATTTATTTATTCATCAAATCATGAGTAGAAAGATAAACATAATGATGTTAATTCGAAAAATCATCCAAGTCGCCTCTACCTAGTAATAAAGGAATGTCCGCTCTCCACTGGAATCTGATTCAATGCTAGTGGGAGGCTGCTCTGAAAATAAAAAATAAAGAAAATTCAGCAACACTGAGTAGGAACTCCAAAAGTCAACTCAAAATAAATGCATGATAAAAAATCTATCATCCTATTGGCGTATATTAAATACCCGAAGGAGTACTCCCCCAACAGCGGGTGGAGAGGCTTTATCCTACGGGAATAGTTTGTGTTCTCCCAACAGCGGATGGAGGCAAACTCATATTGCACTCTCAACAGTAGATGGAGTGGCGTCCCTCACCCACCAAAATGGGGACACGTTCCTCCCAACAACGGATAGAGAAACCGTCTAGTCGCCACGTCTGATGACACGCTAATCCCCGAAGGGAATCGCCCTTCCTGCTCTTGGCAGGAAAATAACATAACCTCATACTAATCATGTCTATTCAGGATGAAACAATACATTCAAAACATCTCTTTCCAACATCATCAATATCAATAATACCAAATAGCCCTTAATTGATTTGAACCCTAGTTAAATCGGTCTAATCAAACTCGATTCACTAGAACCTAACTGAACCGATCTCTAATCCTTATTTAATTGGTCTGGAACCACCCTAGACTAGTATAATTTGGACTAGATTAGATTTAATTTGAGTTAAACTAACATGAAAATTCAAACCAATTCGGAACCACCCTGAATTGATCTAGACTAATCAAGTCAGGTTTAGTTTAATTAATGTTTGGGCTCAAATTCAACAATTACATAATATTGGACTTGGTTGAGCCGATCCAAATATCGATCATATGCATTGCAAATGGCTGTACATGCATCATACCAAGTTGGGCCAACCTTGGCTTATGTCTGCCCACATTAGGCTGGGCTGGGTTAGCTTGTGGGCTAGGGCCTGCCCCATGGGTTGGGCTTGGCCTACGGGCTGTTTTAACCCAATCTTATCCAATTTCATAATTTTAAATTATAACAATATATATTTATTAATAATAATACATTAAAACATAACAACAGATTAAATAAATGATAAGAAAAGATAAGCTTCAACATGAGGAAATAACATTCTTGTTTCAATAAGAATTAGAAATTATACTTTTAATATGTATAACATAAATAATTTTAACATGAAATAATAACATTCTAAATCTCAAAAGGATAAAAATTTTAAATAACATATTCTAATCAATAATAAAAATTTTAACATATAAAAGATTAAGAATTATTATTATTTTTGAACTACTCATGGTATATTTAAATCTAAATAAGATTAGAAGGTAACTACAATAAAATGAAATAACATTCTTAATCTAAAAAAAATTTGATATCATAAAATATATACAATTTCAGAATGTTTAAAAATGAAAACATTTAAAGGGTACCAAAGAGTAAAATATTTTAATTCAAAAAAACTAATATCAATTTGAAAATTTCAACATGGAATCAAAATAAAAATTTTTAGTTTCAAAAAAGGTAGGGAGAACCTGCCTCTTCTTAGCAGGATTAAACTCCTTGTTCCTCCCGCTACTGAGTTTTGTTCGGTGAGGAATGAAGGAGAGAAATCCTACCCCTTAAATAGGAGGAGGTGAGCCTCCATTAAAAGAATTTTTTTAAAATTTTTATATTTATTTAATGTAAATTATTTTTATTTAATATACTAACAAATATGATATCGCCCTATTTAGAATGATTAATACTTATTTCCTAATTCGTAATGATAAACAAAGTAGTATTAACATTCCCTAAATTAAACTAGCATATAAGGAAATAATATTTGATTCCTAAATCAAATATTATTTGATTTGATTACATTTCTCTCTACCTACAGAAAATTTGGTCCCCAAATTTTACTTACCTCAAGAGAATAGATGAGGATACTGTTCTCGCATATCTTCTTCTTTCCTACATTGCCTCTTAGTCTGAATGGTGTTGCTAACAAATCTTTACCAAAGGTATAATTTTATTCCTTAGAACATGTTCCTTTCTCTCTAAGATCTGGATTGGTTATTCTGCAAAAGTGGCATTGTCTCTTAGTTGTAGAGGTTGG
This sequence comes from Musa beccarii, assembly GCA_024322285.1. Taxonomy (NCBI): domain Eukaryota; kingdom Viridiplantae; phylum Streptophyta; class Magnoliopsida; order Zingiberales; family Musaceae; genus Musa; species Musa beccarii. Next base: position 39,952,432 of record CM044401.1, read on the forward strand.
TAAAATATAATATGTGATGGATCCCTGATATATTTCTGAAGTATAGACACGTGGAATACATCATGGATGCTAGCCAAAGTCGGGGGCAATGCTAATCTGTATGCCACAAGCCCAACCTTTTGTAAGATCTCAAATGGGTCAATAAATCTAGGAGCTAACTTTCCTTTTTGACTAAACCTCACAACTCCCTTAGTTGGCATGCTCACCAACTTTAAACTCTAGATCTTTTCGTTTTCGATCTGCATAACTTTTCTAATGACTTTAGGCTGTTAATAGTCTTTGGCGTATAATTCGAATATTATCAGTATCTTTTTGAATTAACTTAGATCCCAAAAATTTTTGTTCTCCTACCTCATCTTAATATACAGGTGATATGCACTTTCTCTCATAAAGAGCTTCAAAAGGGGCCATTTGTATACTAGAGTGGTAACTATTATTATAAGAAAACTCAATTAGGTGTAAGTGCATATCCCAACTTCCACCAAAGTCCAAAGCACATGCTCTTAAGAGATCTTCAAGAGTTTGTATTGTCCTTTCAGATTTACCATCAGTTTAATGGTGAAAAGCGATACTAAACTTTAATTGTGTGCTCAAAGATTTTTGTAGACGTTGAGCCGAAGGATCACTCGACGTATTGGTAGAAGGCTTCAGATGATGAGTTCAGGCAATGAGCCAAGAAGAGTGGATATTGCGCTAAGAAGATCAAAGTTACAGAGGTTAATTGGCCAATTGGGTAATAGGCTGTAAGAGAGGATGATGCGTTGAAAAATCAGACGAAGCACCGATGAACCAGTGACATGCCAGACAATAATTGATTCAAGCATTGTAATAATTGTCTAGATCGAAGTTTTTTATGTAATCAAATCAAATAATATTTGATTTAGGAATCAAATATGATTTCCTTACTAGTTTAATTTAGGGAATGTTAATCCTACTTCCTTATTTGTCATTACGAATTAGGAAATGAGTATTAATCATTTCAAATAGGGTGATATCATATTTTTTAGTATATTAAATAAAAATAATTTACATTAAATAAATATGAAAATTTAAAAAAATTTCCTTTAATGGAGGCAAACCTCCTCCTATTTAAGGGGAGGGATTTCTTTCCTTCATTTCTCATCGAGCAGAATTCAATAACGGGAGAAACGAGGAGTTTCATTCTGCTAAGGAGAGATATGTTCTCCCTATCTTTATTGAAATTAAAAGTTTTTATTTGGATTCCATGTTGAAATTTTTAGATTGATATTAGGTTTTTTGAATTAAAATATTTTACTCTTTGGTACCCTTTAATGATTTTTATTTTTAAACATTCTAAAATTTTATATGTTTTATGATATCGGATTTTTTTTAGATTAAGAATGTTATTTCATTTTATTGCAGTTACTTTCTAATCTTATTTAGATTTAAATATACCATGAGTAGTTTAAAAAATAATAATAATTCTTAATCCTTTATATGTTAAAATTTTTATTATTGATTAGAATATGTTATTTAAAATTTTTATCCTTTTGAGATTTAGAATGTTATTATTTCATGTTAAAATTATTCATGTTATATGTATTAAAAGTATAATTTCTAATTCTTATTGAATCAAGAATGTTATTTTCTCATGTTGAAGTTTATCTTTTCTTATCATTTATTTAATCTGTTATTATGTTTTAATGTATTATTATCAGTTAACATATGTTGTTATAATTTAAAATTATGAAATTGGATAGGATTGGGTTAAAACAGCCCGTAGGCCCTAGCCCACAAGCTAACCCAGCCCAGCCCAATGTGGGCAGTCATGGGCTAAGGTTGGCCCAACTTGATGTGATGCATATACAGTCATGTGTAGTGCATATGATCGGTATTTAGATCAGCTCAACCTAGTCCAATAATATGTAATTGTTAGATTTGAGTTCAAACATTGATTGAACTAAACCAGACTTGATTAGTCTAGATCAATTCAGGATGATTCCGAATTGGTCTAACTTTTCAAGTCAGTTTAACCTAAATTGAACCTAATCTAGTCTAAATTATACTAGTCTAGGGTGGTTCTAAACTAGTTAAATGAGGATCAGAGATCGGTTCAGTTAGGTTCAAATCAATTAAGGGTCGTTTGGTATTATTGATATTAATGATGTTTGAAAGACATGTTTTGAATATTTTATTTCATCCCGAAATAGAAATGATTAGTGTAAGTGATGCGGGAGCATCTGAGACTATTGATCAATCCTTGAGTCATGGGCGTAACTTCCTCAATCCTGGAGTTTGTTCGTTGCTGATTGGCATTGCTGAGTCATGGGCGTAACTTCCTCAATCCTGGAGTTTGTTTGGGTAGTTCTGTTATTTCAATCTTGTTTGTTTGGGTAGTTTCCATTGTTTGTTTTGGTAGTTCCGTTATTTCAGTTTTGTTTGTTTGGGTAGTTCCATTGTTTGTTTTCTGAGTCTAATGTCTATATAATGAGACATATTCTCATTTGTAAGGGTGGTTGAATGAATGAAAATTGGTGAGACTTCCTCTACGTGAGTGAATATCTTCGGAGAGTGGATAACTCCTTGCGGTCTCTTTATCTTTGGAGCGTGGATTCCTCCTTGGTGGTGAGCCAAAAGCCCTTTATCCTTGGCTGGTGATATCTTTAGGCCTTGGTGGTGAGCTTCTCCTATCCCGAAGTCCTTTATCCTTGGCTGGTGAAATCTTTAGGCCTTGGTGGTGAACTTCGTAGATCCCGATCCTTATCCTTGGTTGGTGGCGTGGCCTTTATACCTTGGAAGAAGATCGTTCTATTTTATTTTTGGTGGTGAACTGCCCATTTTCCCGAAATCGCGCAGTCCTGAAATTTTCTGTTCGGAGTCACTCGCCCACGCACGCATCAAGTTGGTATCAGAGCTCAAGGTTGAACTTGTTTGAGTGATTCTTTTCTATTTTTCCAATCCTTATTCAATATGGATGATCGGGTTCCAAGAGGCTTGACTTTGGAACAAGCGCACAATGAAAGGCGGGATCGTGCTATCCAAGACCTTCAGCAACAAATGGAGCGAGTCCTCAATCTTCTAGAGGATCCGGCAAGACAAGGCCAACCGGAGAGGCGTCCGAATGATCGACGTCGGCGTGACAATTTGGAATCTCGTCAAAGTTATAGTGGCGATTCCAATTCCACTGGGGGTAACTCTAGTGATTCTGATTCTCATATCCAAAGACGAAGAGGGAGGCATAAGGAAAATAATCGAGACATCAAAGTGGACGTTCCTGAATTTGAAGGTAATCTCAATCCTGATGACTTTGTGGATTGGCTACACACAATCGAACGGATTTTTGACTTCAAGACCTACTCGGATAAGGAGAGGTGCAAGGTTGCTGCCATAAAGTTGACAAAGTATGCTTCTCTATGGTGGGAGAATCTAAAGCATCAACGAGCAAGAGAAGGAAAAAGCAAAATCAAGTCTTGGGAAAAACTCAAGAAGTTGATGAAGAAGAGGTTCTTACCCGATAACTATAAGCAAGATCTTTTCCTAAAACTGAATTTCCTAAGACAACAAGGGATGAGTGTTGAAGAATACATCTATGAGTTTGAACAACTCAAAATGAGATGTGACATTCCAGAAGTTCCAGAGCAAACCGTCACTCGTTTCCTTGGCGGCATGAATCGGGAAATTGCTGATTTGGTTGAACTTCAGCCTTATTGGTCCTTCGAAGATGTTTGCAAGCTAGCAATGAAGGTTGAGAAACAACTAAAGAGTAGCAAGAGTTTTTCTTCTAGAACCTCCTCGAAGGGGACATCCTACTTTAGGGATGCTTCCTCAAGCAAATATGAAGGTGTTTTGTTGAACGCTAAGAGTAAAGAGAGGTTGGTGGAACCCATCAACGAAACCAGCAAGAAAGTTGATGGTGACACAAGGAAGTGTTTTAAATGTCATGGCTATGGGCATTTGCAAGCTAATTGTCCAAATCGGAGAGTTATGACTCTTCAAGAAATTGAGAAGATCGATTTGGAACTTCAAGAGGCCAATGATGAACATGACCAGAATGATTCTGAAGCTGAAGAATCCGAGAATATCATTGAAAAGGCTGATGATGGTGAGTTGTTGGTGATACGGAGAGCATTACATGCCGAGATATCTCCTGAAGAGAATGAGCAAAGGGAGAACATCTTCCACACCCGTTGCACCATTAACGGGAAGGTGTGTATGACGATTATCGATGGAGGAAGCTGCACCAATGTCGCCTCGACAACCATGATTGAAAAACTGAAGCTACCAACATCAAAACATCCTCAACCTTACAAGCTTCAGTGGCTTAGCAAAGGAAGTGATGTGAAGGTAACTAAACGAGCCCTTATATCATTTTCCATTGGAAAGAGTTATCAAGATGAAGTTCTATGCGATGTTATTCCCATGGATGCATGTCACTTGTTGTTAGGTAGACCTTGGCAATATGATAGAAAGGCTGTACATGATGGGCATAAAAACACATACTCTTTTCACAAGGAACGAAAGTGCATTACTCTTGCATCTTTGAAACCGAGCATGATACATCGAAATCAACCTGGGAAGGGAAACACTAGTAAGGAAAATCTCTTCTTGAGTGAAACACAGGTTAAAAGAGCCATTATCAAACAGAAAAATGTATTTGCTTTGCTTAGGGTTGAGAAAAAGAGTGAGAAAGAGAGACCTATACATCCGAAAATGCATTCCTTGTTAAGAGACTTTGCAGATATGTTCCCTGAAGAATTGCCATCTGGATTACCTCCAATAAGAGGTATTGAGCACCAAATTGACTTGCTGCCCATTGCCCCTCTACCAAACAAAGCAGCATATAGATGCAACCCGGAAGAAATAAAGGAGTTGCAAAGACAAGTCAATGAACTTATTGACAAGGGATATGATCGAGAAAGTATGAGCCCATGTTCTGTTCCGGCTCTACTCGTGCCTAAGAAAGATGGTTCATTCAGAATGTGCATTGATAGCCGAGCCATCAACAACATCACCATTAAGTATAGGTACCCTATACCTAGACTTGATGATATGCTTGATGAATTGTATGGTTCTACTGTCTTCTCAAAGATAGATTTGCGAAGTGGCTATCACCAGATCCGAACGCAGAAAGGAGATGAGTGGAAAACAGCTTTCAAGGAGTCTTATAGGAAGAAAGCTAATAAGCATCGGAGGAAGACTCATTTCCAACCAGTTCTCGAGAGAATTGGCGAAAATGCTTACAAGATTGATCTTCTTGGAGAATATGGAGTTTCGGCAACTTTTAATGTAGGTGATCTTTCTCCTTACTTGGACGATGATGACTTATCAGATTTGAGGACAAATCTCAAACAACTCGGGGAGAATGATGCGGGAGCATCCGAGACTATTGATCAATCCTTGAGTCATGGGCGTAACTTCCTCAATCTTGGAGTTTGTTCGTTGCTGATTGGCATTGCTGAGTCATGGGCGTAACTTCCTCAATCCTGGAGTTTGTTTGGGTAGTTCTGTTATTTCATTCTTGTTTGTTTGGGTAGTTTCCATTGTTTGTTTGGGTAGTTCCGTTATTTCAGTTTTGTTTGTTTGGGTAGTTCCATTGTTTGTTTTCTGAGTCTAATGTCTATATAATGAGACATATTCTCATTTGTAAGGGTGGTTGAATGAATGAAAATTGGTGAGACTTCCTCTACGTGAGTGAATATCTTCGGAGAGTGGATAACTCCTTGCGGTCTCTTTATCCTTGGAGCGTGGATTCCTCCTTGGTGGTGAGCTAAAAGCCCTTTATCCTTGGCTGGTGATATCTTTAGGCCTTGGTGGTGAGCTTCTCCTATCCCGAAGTCCTTTATCCTTGGCTGGTGAAATCTTTAGGCCTTGGTGGTGAACTTCGTAGATCCCGATCCTTATCCTTGGTTGGTGGTGTGGCCTTTATACCTTGGAAGAAGATCATTCTATTTTATTTTTGGTGGTGAACTGCCCATTTTCCCGAAATCGCGCAGTCCTGAAATTTTCTGTTCAGAGTCACTCGCCCACGCACGCATCAGTAAGATTATGTTATTTCCCTACCAAGAGCAAGTAGGGCAATTCCCTTCGGGGATTAGCGTGTTGTCAGAAATGACGCCTGGACGGTTCCTCCATTAGCTATTGGGAGGAACGTGTCCCCACTTTGGTGGGTAAGGGACGTCACTCCATCTACCGTTAGGAGTGTGATATGAGTTTGCCTCTATCCGTTGTTGGGAGAACATAAACTCATCATGTAGGATAAAGCCTCTCCATCCACTATTGGGGGAGTGTTCCTTCAGGTTTTTGATATAAGCCAATGGGATGATGTATTTTTATCATGCATTTATTTTGAATTATCTTTTGGGGTTCCTACTCAGCGTTGCTAATTTTTTTTTATTTTTTATTTTCAGAGCAGCCTCCCACTAGCACTAAATCAGATTCCAATGGAGAGCGAACCTTCCTCTACTGCTAGGTAGAGCGACTTGGATCATTTTTTGAATTAACATCATTGTGTTTATCTTGTTACTCATGATTTGATGAATAAATAAATTATAATAAATATTTATGATGATGAATAAAGTGATGTTTAATTATTTGGCTCTGTATGTATGGAAAGACGTAATCTTAGAAAAAAAAATCCAAGATGTGACATCTTTTTATAGTATCAGAGCCGACCTAGTATTCGGGCATAATGAGGTAGGCTTGAGTAGGAAAGGGCTACTTATGGATGAAGTCAGAGAACTCATCAAAGTGTGGAGCCACCACTAGGCTATGCCTTAAATGCACCATGCTAGGGTCTGATATGGGCCTTGACGGGGACGTCAAGCCATTTAAGTGGGGGAGATTGTAACGCCCCTAGTTAGTCCAATAGTCCCACATCAAAGGTCCGGGATGAGACCTTTTTTGGCTTTATTTTTAAAGCTAATTGAGGCCTATAAATACTCCACACATTTTTGCTTGTGGAGTATAGAAAAGTGAGCAAAAAAACTAAGATCTTAGTGAAAACACTATTGTAATTTTGAGAGTTCACCTCACCGGTTCTAGCTTAGAAATTTGTATAAGAAGAAGTGAGCGAATTGTAAAAAGGTTAACTCCTGAATATATTAAAAGGAGAAAAAATATGTAAATGGGTGATTGATCTTCGCCCATTGAAGGAAGATCAATAGTGAAAACCGGTGACCTCGACGAACGAGGAATCAGAAGTGGACATAGGTCACAATGACTAAACCACTATAAATCCGATGTGTTCTTTTCTTGCTGCTTAATTTCATTACTTAGCTACTTTTTTTATTTTACATTTATTTCAAGTTGATATCTTCTCGATATGATTTCATTGATATGTTTTTATCAACTCGAAAAGATCTCGAATCACTACCATTTTTAACATACGCACTAATTCAACCACCCCCCCTTAGTGTTGTCTTGATCATAACAATTAGTATCAGAGCCAGGCTACTCTCAATTTAGTTTTAAACCCAAGAGAGATGACTTTTGCTAGCAATTAAGAGGGTCATTCTATCACACGTCCTCTCATATTCAATGGGATAGATTACACGTATTGGAAAACTAGAATGAGGATTTTCTTGATTTTTATGGATTTTGAGTTATGGAATATTATTGAAAATGGATTTCAAAAGTCTTCTAATCTAATGAATGAATGGAATGATTTAGAGAAGATTTTCTCTTTGAACGCCAAAGCAATGAATGCTTTGTTTTATGCTTTGGATAAAAAAGAATTCAATCACGTTTCTATTTATGAAACTACTTATGACATTTGGCATATACTTGAAATCACACACAAAAGCAGAAGTAGGGTTAATAAGTCAAAAATCAATCTTTTTGTTTATAGCTATGAATTGTTTCACATGAAACCAAGTGAGACCATTGAAGACATGTACACCTGGTTTACAGATGTCGTCAATGGTTTAAAAGCACTTGATAAAAGTTTTTCAAAATTTGAATTTGTTAACAAGATATTAAGATCCCTTCCAAAGAGTTGAGATCCTAAAGTAACGACAATCCAAGAAGTCAATAACTTAAATAACTTTCTGCTCAAAGAACTTATCGGTTTTTTGATGACCTACGAAATGATATGCAATACATATAAAGAACTTGAGAATAACCTTCTAAAGAATATGAAGGATTTGGCACTTAGAACTCAAGAAGACCACTTGAGAGAAACTCAAGTGACGATGATGATGATGATGATTACTTGGCACTTCTAACAAGAAAATTTTAAAAATTCATAAAAAGAAACAAATCTAAACATGACACTAAAAATAAAAAAGAACTCAAAAAAGACAATACAAGAAGCTGGGGCACTTCAAATGTGAATGTCCCCAAGTAAAGAAGAAGCAACCGAAGAAGAAGAAAGTGCTAAAAGTTCCTTGGGATGATTATGTTGAATCTCGAATTTTGATGATGAAGTCAATTGGTGAATTATTTGTTCTAATCCATATTGTTAAGATAAGTGTGCAGGATTAACTACGATAAGATGAAAACATAAAGTGATTTACCGAGGTCAAGTTTGCTGGGAGTTCGAGAGTTCACCGGAAGTCTGAAGGATCGCTGGAAGTGTTGCCGGAACTAATCAAGATAGAATCAGGGACTTGCTGAAGGTTTCGAAAGTTCGCTTGAAAGATCGTCGGAGGTTCGCGAAGATCACCGAGAAGGTTCAGAAGCTTACTAAAGACTCGTTGAACTCACCATAAAATCCGAGGGCCTGCTAGGAGTCCACTGGAAGAAATCCGAAGGTGTGTCTGAAGTCCATCGGAAGTTCGCCGAAAAGCTCGTCGGAAGAAGATTTGAAGAATGTCAGTTCAAATTGCTTAGAATTATGTTTCAATTTCGTAGTTAGCATATAATTAGAGCAAGGATTAGGAAATAATCCTTTTTAAACCTGGTAGAGGCCAACCGGGCCCTAATTGGGCTGATTTGGGTTGAAATTAAGGCTTATTCAGCTTTGTTGAAGAGCCCGGGCGGTGGCACCGCCCATGACTCGAGAGCCCAGGCAGTGGCACTGCCCAAGACTTGAGAGCCCAGGCTAAGTGATGGCACTGCCCAGTTCTCTATCAGTCCGACATTGACAGGCGATGGCACCGCCAGCATAGGAAAACCCAAAAATAATTCAAATTTAGAGCCCAAATTTGAATCCTCTTGGGGTCTATAAATACCCCTCCTTTCTCAGCTGAGAGAGCAACCTTTTGCGAGTTAAAAATTGAGCAAAACCCATAGCAAAGCCTTGTTTTCAATAGCTTAAGTGTTCACCTCCCTCTCTTTGCAAAAATCTATAAGAGTGTAAACCACTTGTAAAAAGGTTGTAAGAGGAGTATTTGGTTCTTCCTCTTCAATGTGACTTGCCAGTGGAAGTTGGGAGCCTCATCGAAGAAGGCTTCGAAAGTGGATGTAGGTCATTTGACTGAACCACTGTACATCATAGTATTCCTTGAATGTGTGAGTATTTAAATTTCTGAATCATTTCTCTACTTAGCTACAAATCATTCGGTTTTCATCTCCTTTACTCGAGCTATTTTAACTAAGTTATTTTTCGTCGAATCGAAATCTTCATATGAACTAGCTATTTATGAAATCGATTTCAAATTACTAGTTTTAATCCGCTGTACTAATCCCCCCCCCTCTTAGTGCCACTTCGATCCTAACAACTGGTATCAAAGCTAGGTTCACTCTCATATTTGGTTTAAAACCCAAGAGATATGACTTACTCCGGCATTCAAGAGGATCACTCCATTATATGTCCGCCTATGTTTAATGGGTCGGATTACACATATTAGAAGTTGTATGAGGATCTTGAGCAAGAGGGTCATTCTTATTTCCATGGATTTTGAGCTTTAGAATATCATCAAAAATGGATTTCAAAAATCTTCTCTTCCGATGAGCGAATGAAATGAATCATAGAAGAAGGTTTTTGCTTTAAATGCAAAGGCTATGAATGCCTTATTTTATGCACTTGATAAAAATGAGTTTAATCACGTTTTGATTTGTGAATTGGCTTTTAATATTTAGCGCACTCTTGAGATCACTCATGAAGGCACTAGCCAAGTAAAAGAGTCCAAAATCAATATTCTTGTGCATTCTTATGAGCTTTTTCGAATGAAACCAAGTGAATCCATTGGAGACATGTACACCTGCTTCACGAATGTCATCAATGGACTCAAGGCACTTGGTAAAGATTTTTCTAATTTTGAACTAGTAACAAAAATTTTAAGATCCCTTCCAAAGAGTTGGGATCCAAAGGTTACGACCATTCAAGAGGCCAAGGACCTTAAAACTATTAGGGATCGAGTGGCACTAAGAGGGGGGGGGGGTTAATTAGTACAGTGATAAAGAATGATAAATTCGATGATTTAAAATAACTTTCGAAAACTTCGTACGTTGAAAATGATGCTTCGATTAAATCAGCAACGAAAGATGCTTAAGAAATAAATTGATTCGTAAGAAGGAGATGAGAATGTAGAGCACTAAAGTGAAGATGGTTTGTAGTAAAGTAAATTGCAAGAATGTAAACGTAAATTGATTTATAGTAGTTCGGTCATAAGATCTACGTCTACTCCCGATTCTTCTTCACTTGAGGCCACCAGCTTTTCCACTAGCTATCCTCCTTCCAACGGGTGAGGATGAACTCCCTTACAGCACCTTTCTTTTTGACGGGCTTAGAAGATAACTCTTATATGGCCTCTTACCCCTCTCTTAGACTAGAACACTCTTAAAGCTTAGAGGAAAGATTTGACAAGAGTTTTCCCTTTTTCTTTCTAAGTTCTAGGATCTAATCCTGATCGATAGTAGACCTGCGTAACTTAAAATGCAGTTAGATCACAAAATACAATCAATTAGTTTTATCATCAAAATCTAAGATTCAATAATCTCTCCCTTTTTGATGATGACAACTAATTGATGACTAACAGAGTTAACCATAATTCCCCGGAGTTTATGATAGAACCCTAGAGAAATTCTATGCAGATTGATCTCTGAGGGGGATCAACCCTTGGAACACTATAGGGGTTCCACCCTCCAAGTAGCCTGGTGGCTGTAATTGTAGATGATTCTTCTTATTCCCAAGAGATGGAGGCTATATGCTTATATAGAGCTCTAAACCCTAGCCCTAGGGGCTGCTTCCTAAGTGAATTATCTAATTTGCCCTCAACCTTAGCGGGTCGGCGGCTAAGAAGCCCAAAGACCAAAATGTAAACCCTAGCCTCTCTTCTTTATAGGATAGAGGCGGCTAGGTGAGGTTTATTACACTCTCACAACGCTTTTATTAGCTGCTACATGATTGAGTAGGACCTAACCCTGCTAGGGTCCTATCAAGCCCGCCCTCTTCAAATCAGCCTTATCCTCAAGGTTGGGGTTCCATGAACTTAGGAAACTGGGTATTCAGCTTCTCATATGATTCCCATGTGGCATCTTCGGGTGGTAAATTAGTCCAATGTACTAGTACTTCAATAGAGGGACGTCGACGACGCATCACGATTCTACGATCGAGGATGGCTTGTGGTTGGGCTTGAATATTTCTATCATCAGTGGTGTTGGGCAGTTGGATCTGGGGTGACTCGTGTTCTCCCAACTTGGGCTTCAGCATAACACATGATGACAGGGTGAATTTTGGCATCTTCAGGTAATTTAAGTTTGTATGCTACAGCTCCAATACGCTCTATAATCTGATAGGGCCCATAAAAATATGGAGATAGCTTCATGGAGGCTCGTGTGTTGATGGAGAGCTACTTGTATGACTGTAGGCGAAGATAAACCCAATCTCCTATTGAAAATTCTCTTTCGCTTCGTTGTATATCGACTTGCTATTTCATTCTAGCTTGAGCGATAGAGAGATTATCCTTTAGCAATTGTAGGAGTTCGTCTCTGTCAATTAGATCTTGGTTGACCTGATCTACTTTGGCTGAGCCAATTACATACTTTGGAATCACAAGGGCCGACTAACCATACAATGCTTCATATGGGGTACATTTTGTAGATATATGATACGTAGTATTATACCACCATTCGGCCCAGGAGAGCCATTTCGTCCACTCTTTCAGTCAGTCTCTGGCGAAACACGAAGGTACATCTCTAAACACTTGTTTACTACCTTTGTTTGGCCATCAGTTTATGGATGATATGCTGTGCTCATCTTGAGTTTGGTGCCCTACAACTGGAATAACTCAATCCAAAATTTACTAGTGAAGACCCTATCATGATCACTTACAATGGACCTTGGCATCCCATGTAATTTAATAATATTTTTTATGAAAATATGAGCAATACTAGTAGTAGTGTAGGGATTTCGTACAGCACAAAAATGAGCATATTTTGTAAGTCGATCAACCACCACAACGATTGTGCTTTTACCTTTAGAAGGTGGCAGCCCTTCGATGAAATCCATGGAGATGTCAGTCCACACTGAGTCCGGTATGGGTAGCGGTTGTAGTTTCCCTGGACTCGCCACTATTTCACCCTTTTGCTGTTGACATATATCACATTGTGCCATGTATTCAGAAATAAATTTTTTCATCCCTCTCCAATAAAAATTTTGCTTCACTCTTTTGTAGGTTCTCAGAAATTCAGAGTGTCCTGCTGAAGGTGTGGAGTGCATTTCGTGCAGAATGACTTTGATGTAAGGAGAGTCGGATGTAAGCACAATATGACCTTTGTAGCGTAGATCCATCGAATCACAAGTATAGTGAGCTATTATGCTTGGATCCTCCTCCAATATTTTAATGATGTTGCTGGTCTCTGGGTCCTTCTTCCATTCCTCCCTAATGTCCTCAAGGAAGCCGGTGGTAGGAAGAGAGACAGCTAAAAATTTAGTTTGCTCAGGTAGCCGTGAGAGCGCATCTGCAACAACATTTTATTTTCCCTTTTTGTAAATAATTTCATAATCAAATCCTAAAAGTTTGGTTACCTATTTTTGCTACTCCGAGGATGATATCTTTTGCTCTAAAAAATACTTGAGGCTTCTATGATCGATTTTAATCTGAAATCGTTGGCCGATTAGGTAGGGTCTCCACTTTGTTACTGCGTGCACAATGACAAGCATCTCCTTATCATAGATAGACATTTTTTGATGGGAGGGAGATAATGCCTTGTTGGTGTATACGAGCGGTCGACCCTCTTGCATGAGAACAGCCCCAATTCCGACTCCAAATGCGTCGGCCTTAATGATAAAGGGTCAGCTGAAATCTGGTAATGCACTGGCATCATGGTCATGGCTGTCTTAAGTTTATCGAAGGCAGCGGAAGCTTCGTTCGACCATTAGAAGGCATCTTTTTTCAGTAGAGAAGTGAGGGGTGCACTGATCTTCCCATAGTTCTTCACGAATTTTCGGTAGTAGCCCGTTAATCCAAGGAACCCACACAGCAATTTCCCATTTGTAGGTTTCAGCTAGCATTGCCTCAATTTATTTTGGGTCTACTACCACTCCTTCTGATATTATATTCCCAAGGTACTCTACTTTTTCTTGGAGAAAGCTACACTTTGATAGTTTAACAAAAAGAGTATTCTCCCGAAGGATTGTCAGAACATACCGCAAATGCTGATAGTGAATCTCAAGAGAAGGGCTATAAATAAGAATACATCGAAAAATACCAGCACAAATTTGTGAAGAAAGCTCCAAAAAATATCATTCATGAGACTTTGGAAAGTTGAAGGAGCATTAGTGAGTCCAAAAGGCATTACCAAGAATTCATAGTGGCCATTATGAGTACAGAAAGCTGTTTTTGGGATATCGTCTTCACATACCCGAATTTGGTGGTAACCGGATCGGAGGTCCAATTTCGTGAAGACTCGAGCTCCTCTTAACTCATCAAGAAGTTCATCCACCATAGTATTGGGTACTTATCCTTGACAGTGATGCCATTTAGAGCTCGGTAGTCGATGCACATCCGTCAAGTTCCGTCCTTCTTGTATACAAGTAGTACTAGTGAGGAATAAGGGCTGCAGCTTAGCCGAATCACCCATGTTTCAAGCATCTCCCTTACGATCTTCTCAATCTCATCCTTCTAGAGGTGAGGATAGTGGTATGGCCGAGTGTTCACTGGTGGTTTACTCAGAAGAATTGGAATTCGGTGGTCATGTTGCCAAGTAGGAGGAAGACCGCGTGGTTCGGTAAAAACATCGTCAAATTCAACAAAAAATTGGGTGAGATTTTGATCTTCAATTTTTATTTTCTTCCCCTCTAGTTGCTACTAGAGATGCATCAAAAAGCCACCATTTATCTTGTGTAAAACCTTCTCCATTTGTTGGGTCGAAACAGTGGTTATGTTGCTTCCGCACTTCCTACATAGGGTGACCTGTTTGCTCTTGCAGTAGAATTTCATAATTAATTTGGAAAAGTTTTAGGAGACGTCACCTAGCATTGTCAGCCATTCTATGCCCAGCACAACCTCATAATCATCAATTGGTAGGAGGAAAAAGTCGGTGACAATTTCTTGGTCTTGCAATAATAGTTTCACCTGCGGGCATCTTTGGTTGCATTTTAGGATTCGGTCGTCGGTGACATTTACGTCGAACTTGCTGCAGCCTTCGATATGGAGTGCCATCCGAGTAATGACCTTACTGTTTAGGAAGTTATTTGTGCTTCTCGTGTCGATGAGAATGGTGATCAGTTGTTGTTTGAGAAGGCCTCAAACATTCATCGTTTGCGGATTTGAGCAGCCTGCAAACGTGTGTACCATAAAGTCAATCGATTATAGCTCTTCTTCCACATCTCCTTCCTCATGTTCAAGGCTCTCTTCTGGCTATTCAATGACCTGTTCTTCCACTAGTTCGATCATAAGAATTTTTTCCTTTTTACAATGATGCTCGTGGCTCTATGGCTCATCGCAATGCCAACATAACCCATTTCTAGATCGCTCCCGAAGCTCTTCTCTTGTCAACTTTTTTGGTGCAGGAGCTCGACTGATAGTAGGAGGGTCTGAGGGCTTTGGTACTACTAGTCGGGGAGTGACCCTAGTCCTCTAGGCTTCGTGGTTCAATCGCTCCTCTTGAAGTCGTGCGAAAGAGATGGCTGTCATAAGCGTGTATGACTGTCACGCTTTAACTTCTCCCCGGATTTTTGGCTTCAAGCCCTCAATAAACATTCCCAATAGTTTTTTTTAGACCAATCATGAGTTTGATTAGATAACCATTCAAACCTGGTTTGATACTCCTGAATGGTGGAGGTTTGTCAGATCTTCGCTAGTTGTCCGTCGATGTTCTCGTAATCGGTTGGTCCAAAACGGATCAGCAGTCCTTCTTTGAATTGTCACCATGAGAGGACTCCATGAGTGTGTTCAAACCAATCAAACCACTGTATGACATCCCCTTCAAGATGTATAGCTGCAATTTTCACCATAGATGCGTCCGTGGTTTTGTGGTACCGAAAATATCACTCCGCGCACAAGATCTACCCAATCGAGTCTCCTTCTTCCCATCTAGGGAAGTCCATCCTCATGCATGGGTAGTAGGGATCGGTCATAGAGCTTCCCCTCTCTTGGAATTTATCTCTTTGATCAAAGCTCTCTCCTTGATGTGATTTCTTTGGGCTCGGTGGTTGACCCAAACTGAGTTTGGCAAAGAGAGTCCGAATCTTCTCCTCCATCCGCGTCTCGAAGGCTTTGAACTTAGCATTGATTACCTCCTCAGATGCCATAGTATATGCCTCTAGATCTATAATATTAAGATCTCTCTTTTGTTGTTGGGTTAAAGGCATGTATTGTTTGAGGGAAGTGGTGGCCGAAAGGGTTTGTGGATTGGTGGATGTAGGCTGTGATTTAGGCTTGATTTGTGGCTATTTTGGGTACAGTTTGGGGCTGCGATTTGATGAAGTTTTGGGCTGAGATGGTAGTGGATGAAGGTTAGGGAAGAGGGTTTTAGATATATGGTAGATGGTAGTAGAGATTTGACAGAATTCAGTGGAAGTTGCTGCCGATATGCACTATCTCGTAAGAGCAGAATTGTCGTTGAAGAAACAACGGTTTCTTGACAAAATTTCCAGCGGAAACCTAGAAATTTGAGGAGGGGTTTTGATAGCAGAATCTCAATTTAAATAACAAGGATGACAACTTGGATCAAGAAAATTTTGGCAGCATAATAGCAAAGAATTCGGTGCAAATTGTGATAGTAGAATTCTTATCGAAAAATTTTAGCGGTTTGTGACAAAAACTTGAAGCAACATAGTAATGTTTTAGAGATGAATTCCATGATAGATTAATCCCAGATGAAAGCCAAGATGATCTATGAGGTGCTCAAGAAATTTCGTTAAAAAAATAGCAATAGATCGGTTTAATGGCAGCAATATGCAGTTGAAATTTTCTGCAACAATCCTTCATTCGCAAAGATGATAACTTTTGTGACGAAAGAAATTCACAGTAAGGGATAGATAGTAAGACTTTTTTTTAGTATTTTGAATGACAAATTGCAGCAGCAAAAGGTATTAGTGATAGGAGAATACCAGATCTCTGATGCAATTGGAAGTGGCGATAGTAGATTGATTTAATCTACGACGGAAGATGAAGGTGGAGACGGTGACGTCAAGAGCAATTATGGGAATTGCTTGGTTGATGGTGGGCAGCAGGGATGGCAGCAAAAGCAACAAGATCGCTGCTCTGATACCAGATGATAGAACCCCAAAGGAATTCTATGTAGATTGATCTTTGAGGGGGATCAACCCTTGGAACACTATAGGGGTTTCACCCTCCAAGTAGCCTGGTGTCTGCAATTGTAGATGATTCTTCTTATTCCCAAGAGATAGAGGCTACATGCTTATATAGAGCTCCAAACCCTAGCCCTAGAGGTTGCTTTCTAAGTGAACTACACAATTTGCCCTCAACCTTAGCGGGCCAGCCTAGTAACAAGGGTGGCGGCAGCTAAGAAGCCCAAAAACCCAAATGTCAACTCTAGCCTCTCTTCTTTATAGGATAAAGGTGGCTAGATGGGGTTTATTACACTTTCACAGGGTTTTTATTAGCTGCAACATGGTGGAGTAGGACCCAACCTTACTAGGGTCCTATCAGTTTAACCAAACTCCTCCTATCAATATGCCATTGATATAACACTTAGATTATCCCAAATCCAAGTAACATTCATCACAAAATATGGGATGTTCCTTTATTTCAATGATCAAACTAGCAAATTTTTCATTGAAGTCGTAAGATAGCAATAAATCTTCTCCCCCTTTGTTTTTGTCAAAAAGAAGGGAAGAGTGCAATTCTTTTCCCTTTACATGAATTTGAACCTATGACAATCAATAAATATAAAAGAGAAGGTTTATGTCCATGAATTCATCAAGCAAATTTCATTCAAGAATAAGACATCAAGATCACGATATAGATAACAATTTTCTTAAAAGGATTCTGATTAAAAAAGGAATTCAAGTTGTTAATCTGAGAGATCAAGATCATGAATTGTAAATATTCTCTTTAGCATCAATTTTCAATTCATGATAAAAGGTATACAACCAAGAATCACGATATAAATAAAACATATCATTCTCATAGATCAAGTCATGATTCAATGATTCATCATAAAGCAAATTTTATTTATATCAAATATTCAATTTACCACACAAGGCAAAGAAATCATGTCACTTCTAAGTCATGAAAGATAAGACATCAAAGCTTAAGAGAATCAACAAGAACATAATTCATGTGACATGCCCTTTTAATAATGATTCATCATTAAAGATATCAAGATCATAAATTCATAAAAATTCAAGTATTTAAGTTCTGAGAAATCAAAAGACAAGTTGTAATTGATTTCCCTTTTCATCAAAATGGCAAATGAGATATTAGAAACAAATATTGACAAAGTGTTTCTATCATCAAAATTTAAGTCATGAGTATGAATTCAACATTCAAGCCAACTAGCTCCCCCTTAGTTATTGTCAAAATGAGGTGGAGGACTCAATGGCTAAAGATTTCAATCTATATAAAGAAATCATGTCATGATATCAAGAAAATTCAAGAAGGACATGATTCATTAGAAATCATCACATAAGACATACAAGCCAAAGAATCATAAATGAATTCATCACTTGTCTTTCATGAAAAAAATCAAAAATTTCAAGAATCATATATTTTGCCTTTTTTTTTGTAATGATTTGCATTGATTTCGTATAAACATGCCTTTGTCTTCTTTTATGTTGAATAGGAACAAGCATGAATGTTCAAGACATAAAGGCTAAATATTATAAAGTAATTTGTCAAGCATGATTTTAAATATTCATTTTCAAGCCATGATAAAAATAGTAAGTCAAAGATTCAAACATCTCATGTCATGAATTCCAAAGGACATCTCAAGTTATCAACATCACATTAAAAAGATATTTCAAAAAGATATATCGATAAGTGATTCATTTGTATTATTTTATTTGAATTCATGATTCATTTGGTAGGTTCTCCTCTTTAGTAAATAAAAAAAAGAATTATAGAAGAACAAAGTAATTAAGGGAGATAGAACATGGTTGAAGCATTGAACATGATTCATGTTTAAAATGTATCTCACGTCATAAATATGAATCAAGCATTTGTCAAATCTGAAATCATTATCAAAATTACATTCAATAAATTCATACATGACAAGTATAGATTTATTGAAAAATCGATAAGATAGAGGATTGCATTTCATTTTTATAAATTTCTATTCATATTGTTTGCTTCTTATAAGCATGCTTTTACCTTAAAAAGAAATGTTAACATTCAAGATGGAAAGGCAAATTTCGTCATAAAGATCATGAAATTGTAACTCATTAAGTATGCAACATTTTCCAAAATTGATTCAAGAGATTCATATGATTCATGAAATGAGTTCATTAATTTCAATAGGATAGAAAATGCATTTTCATTTCATGCAATTGATTTCATACAATCATGTTCAAACCATCATCGTATAAATTTCAAATATACATTTTGTCATCAAAACCATCAAGACAAAACATATCAAACATAAAGCATCATGATAGTATATTTTTCATTTTTATATGTGAATTGTTTTTAGTATAGAAGATGTGCATCATGTTTAAAACCAAAAACTAATACAAAACCATCAAGATACACATACATTTTCATTTTATATCGTTATCAACCATGAATTTTTTAAAACATCATCAAAATCATTTTAGTTCTAAGGCTCGTTCTTTCATTATGGTTAGCTATAACAAGATGTTTACCATCTTACATGATTCTAGTTTAGTGTGAGAGCTCTAAAGTCATGTATCACCTTTAGCACCAAGAGCATCATTCTGTAATTCCAAAAAAAATCATCAAAATCTTTCATTCATTAGTTATAACAAGATGATCGATGCTCAAATTTTTGCTAAAATCATTTTACAAATTTCATCATAAAAACGATTAAGACCTATTAATCCAAGATGGAAGTTTTCAAATTATAAGCAAGATACACACATCTATTATCAAAAGACTTTCAAGAAATTCATACATAGATATGTATCATGTTTAAGATCGAAGACCGATATGGAAAGTATATATAGAATTTTATCATCTCAAAATGTCATCTTAATTCGTCATGAAAATAATTAGACCAAAAACACATTAATCCAAAACATAGAGTCAAATCAACATTACTTTAAAAACTAATGCATGTTATAAAATCGTCAAGCATCATGTTTAGAAATGAAAGGCAATATAAAACATCAAGATATACATGCATGGATTAATCCTAGGCAATATCACAAATCAAGCAAGTATCAATTTAATTTTTTTTACTTTTCAAAAATACTAGAAAGAAAAGCATGATATATATTTTTGAAAAATTATTAATTTCCTGCTAACTAAGTTAAGCAATTCATGAAAAATATATCAAGTAATTTCATAACGTACAAACATTTCGAGTGAAATACTTAGCTCATTAACAAAGCCCATCAAAGCCCAATTTGCCTCTTCTTTACTTGATTCTTCTTGGTGAGCCTTCTTCTTCTTCATTGGTGGCCTCTTCTTTCATTCAAGTTCATTTTCAGTTTTACATTTTTGTTTAATGAATTTGTTAAAATGTATTGTTATGTGTTCAATGTCCTCATCACTTGAGTCATCACTCAAGTGGTATACAATTATCCGGAGTTCCAAATCCTTCCTGTCCTTTAGAAGGTGGTTCAAGTGTTCAATGAGTTCAAAATGTTCTAGGAGGCTCATTTCATATGTCATTAGTGAGCTAATGAGTTCTTCTATCAGAAGGTCATTTAGATTTTTAGCTTCTTGTATTGCGGTTACTTTAGGATCTCACCTTTTTGGAAGGGATCTTAAGATCTTGCATACAAATTCAAAATCCAAAAAACATTTACCAAGAGCTCTTAGACTATTGACGATATCTGTGAAATGGGTGTACATGTCGCCGATAGTTTCATTTGGTTTCATTCGAAAAAGCTCAAAATCATACAATAAGAGGTTTACTTTCGAGTCTTTGACTTTACTAGTTCCCTCGTATATGATTTCAAGTATTCGCAAAATTTCAAAAGCCGTTTCACACGTAGAAATCTGATTGAACTCATTTTTGTCTAAAGTGTAAAATAAGGCATTCATAGCCTTTGCATTTAAAGAAAAATATTTCTTTTCCAAGTTCGACCATTCGTTCATCAGTTTAGAGGGAAGTTGAAAATGGTTTTTAATAATGTTCCACAAATCCAAATCCATTGAAAGTAAGAAAACTCTCATTTGAGTTTTCCAATAAGTGTAATCCAATCCGTTAAAGAACGATGGACGAACAATTGAAAAGCCCTCTTGAAAGCCATGAAGAGCCATTTCTTACGGGTGTAAATCTAACTGAGAAATAACATGGCTCTGATACTAATTGTTAGGGATCGAGCGACACTAAGAGGGGGTGAATTAGTGTAGTGGTAAAGAACAATAAATTTGATGATTTAAAATAACTTTTGAAAACTTCATACGTTGAAAATGATGCTTCGATTAAATCTGCAACGGAAGATGCTTAAGAAGTAAATTGATTCATAAGAAGGAGATGAGAAGGTAGAGCACTAAAGTGAAGATAGTTTGTAGTAAAGTAAATTGCAAGAATATAAACGTAAATCGATTTATAGTGGTTCGATTATAAGACTTACGTTCACTCCCGATTCCTCTTCACTTGAGGCCATAGGCTTTTCCACTAGCTATCCTCCTTCCAACGGGTGAGGATGAACTCCCTTATAGCACCTCTCCTTTTGACGGGTTTAGGAGATAACCCTTACAAGGCCTCTTATCCGTCTCTTGGACTAGAACACTCTTAGAGGGAAGATTTGACAAGAGTTTTCCCTTTTTCTTTCTAAGTTCTAGACCACCTTTCAACCATGAATGAGAGGGGCATTTATAGGCCTCAAGAGGATTTAAATTTGGAGCCCAAATTTGAATCACCTTGGTTTTCGGCATTTTGGCGATACTAGGCGGTGCCACCGCCTGGGCTTGCTGCCCAGCGGCGGTACCACCACTCGGGCTCTCGGGCACTGGGCGGTTCCACCGACCGAGCTCTTGGGCACTGGGCGATTCCACTGCCTAGGCTCTCGGCCACTAGGCGGTGCCCCCGCCCTGTTAGGGATCGAGCGGCACTAGGGGGGGGTGAATTAGTGCAGCAGATAAAACGATAGATTTTTCAACGATTTAAAACAAGCTTCGGAAACTTCGTACGATGAAAGCAACATTTCATTTGAACCCGGAAAGATTGCGTTTTAACTTTAAAGCATGCATACGAAGATGAAAAGGAAGTGGAGTAAGTAAAGTAAAGGCTTACAGCAAAGTAAAGAGATAAAATAGAAATTTAAACACTCACACAATCAAGACGCAGCGATGTATAGTAGTTCGGTCAAAGTGACCTACGTCCACTTCCGAAGCCTTCTCCGATGAGGGGCTCCCTTCTTCCACTACCAAATCCTTTTGAAGGGGAAGGATCAAATACCCCTCTTACAATCCTTTACAAGTGGTTCACACTCTTACAAGATTTCACAAGAAGAATTAGGTGAACACTTAGCAAGAATAAGACTTTTCAAGACTTAAAACTAAGATTCTAACTTCTCAAAAGGGTGCCCTTTCAGCTGAGAAAGGGGGGTATTTATAGATCCAAAATGGATTCAAAATTGGGCTCCAAATTTGAAATCAAATTTGAAATTCCCGGGTCTGGGCGGTACTACCGCCTGTCAGAGGTGGTACTACCGCCTATCATCGCTAGATTGACCTTTATGCAGGCGGTGCTACCGCTTGGAGTAGGTGGTACTACGTCGTGACCAAAGTGGCGGCGGTACTACCGCTCCAGTGGCGTAGCACCGCCAAAGACACACTGGCTTGATGCGTGCGTGGGCGAGTGACTCCGAACAGAAAACTTCAGGGCTGCACGATTTGGGGAAAAGGGGCAGTTCACCACCAAAAATAAAATAGAACGATCTTCTTCCAAGGTATAAAGGCCATGCCACCAACCAAGGATAAGGATCGGGATCTACGAAGTTCACCACCAAGGCCTAAAGATTTCACTAGCCAAGGATAAAGGACTTCGGGATAGGAGAAGCTCACCACCAAGGCCTAAAGATATCACCAGCCAAGGATAAAGGGCTTTTGGCTCACCACCAAGGAGGAATCCACGCTCCAAGGATAAAGAGACCGCAAGGAGTTATCCACTCTCCGAAGATATTCACTCACGTAGAGGAAGTCTCACCAATTTTCATTCATCCAACCACCCCCTTACAAATGAGAATATGTCTCATTATATAGACATTAGACTCAGAAAACAAAATGGGAACTACCCAAACAAACAATGGGAACTACCCAAACAAACAAGACTGAAATAACGGAACTACCCAAACAAACAATGGGAACTACCCAAACAAACAAGACTGAAATAACGGAACTACCCAAACAAACAATGGGAACTACCCAAACAAACAAGACTAAAACTTTTGAAGTTGTAACCGCTCACTCGGTTACTCTGAAGTTGTAACCGAAGCTTTTGAAGTTGTAACCGCTCATTCCTTATCCCATCGAAGTAAGTTGTAACCGAAGTTAGTTTTGGCATGAATGAGTACCGATAGTATTTGTTTTGCCAAAGGAATCAACTCAGGACTTAGGGATTGATCAGTAGTCTCGGATGCTCCCGCATCATTCTCCCCGGGTTGTTTGAGATTTGTCCTCAAATCTGACAAGTCATCATCGTCCAAGTAAGGAGAAAGATCACCTACATTAAAAGTTGCCGAAACTCCATATTCTCTAGGAAGATCAATCTTGTAAGCATTTTCTCCAATTCTCTCGAGAACTGGTTGGAAATGAGTCTTCCTCCGATGCTTATTAGCTTTCTTCCTATAAGACTCCTTGAAAGCTGTTTTCCACTCATCTCCTTTTTGTACTTAATAGTGATGTTGTTGATGGCTCGGATATCGACACACATTCTGAATGTAGAGCCGGAACAGAACATGGGCTCATACTTTCTCGAACATATCCCTTGTCAATAAGTTCATTGACTTGTCTTTGCAACTACTTTGTTTCTTCCGGGTTGCATCTATATGCTGCTTTGTTTGGTAGAGGGGCAATGGGCAGCAAGTCAATTTGGTGCTCAATACCTCTTATTGGAGGTAATCCAGATGATAATTCTTCAGGGAACATATCTGCAAAGTCTCTTAACAAGGAATGCATTTTCGGATGTATAGGTCTCTCTTTCTCACTCTTTTTCTCAACCCTAAGCAAAGCAAATACATTTTTCTATTTGGTAATGGCTCTCTTAATCTGTGTTTCACTCAAGAAGAGATTTTCCTTACTAGTGTTTCCCTTCCCAGGTTGATTTCGATATATCATGCTCGGTTTCAAAGATGCAAGAGTAATGCACTTTCGTTCCTTGTGAAAAGAGTATGTGTTTTTATGCCCATCATGTACAGCCTTTCTATCATATTGCCAAGGTCTACCTAACAACAAGTGACATGCATCCATGGGAATAACATCGCATAGAACTTCATCTTGATAACTCTTCCTAATGGAAAATGATATAAGGGCTCGTTTAGTTACCTTCACATCACTTCCTTTGCTAAGCCACTGAAGCTTGTAAGGTTGAGGATGTTTTGATGTTGGTAGCTTCAGTTTTTCAATCATGGTTATCGAGGTGACATTGGTGCAGCTTCCTCCATCGATAATCGTCATACACACCTTCCCGTTAATGGTGCAACGGGTGTGGAAGATGTTCTCCCTTTGCTCATTCTCTTCGGGAGATATCTCGACATGTAATGCTCTCCGTATCACCAACAACTCACCATCATCACCTTTTCAACGATATTCTCGGATTCTTGACGACTTGAATCATTACGGTCATGTTCATCGTTGGCCTCTTGAAGTTCCAAATCGATCTTCTCAATTTCTTGAAGAGTCATAACTCTCCGATTTGGACAATTAGCTTGGAAATGCCCATAGCCATGACACTTAAAACACTTCCTTGTGTCACCATCAACTTTCTTGCTGGTTTCGTTGATGGGTTCCACCAACCTCTCTTTACTCTTAGCGTTCGACAAAACACCTTCATATTTGCTTGAGGAAGCATCCCTAAAGTAGGATGTCCCCTTCGAGGAGGTTTTGGAAGAAAAACTCTTGCTACTCTTTAGTTGTTTCTCAACCTTCATTGCTAGCTTGCAAACATCTTCGAAGGACCAATAAGGCTGAAGTTCAACCAAATCAGCAATTTCCCGATTCATGCCACCAAGGAATCGAGCAATGGTTTGCTCGGAAACTTCTGGAACTTCGCATCTCATCATGAGTTGTTCGAACTCACGAATATATTCTTCAATACTCATCCCTTGTTGTCTTAGGGAATTCAACTTGAGAAACAAATCTTGCTTATAGGTATCGGGCAAGAACCTTTTCTTCATAAGTTTCTTGAGTTTATCCCAAGACTTGATTCGGCTTTTTCCTTCTCTTGCTCGCTGACGCTTTAAATTCTCCCACCATAGAGAAGCATATTTAGTGAGTTTCAGAACAGCGACCTTGCACCTCTTCTCATCCGAGTATGACTTGAAGTCAAAAACTCGTTCAATGGCAAGGAGCCAATCAACAAAGTTGTCAGGATTGAGACTACCCTCGAACTCAGGTGCATCTGCTTTAATCTCACGGTCATTCTCATGGTATCTTCTTCTTCTTCTCCAAACTCGGTGCTCAGAAGCACTAGAGTTGCCTCCAGCGGAATCAGAATCATCATTAGAATTGTGATGCGAATCTGATTCGTCATGGTGTCGCTGATCATTGGGACGCCTTGCTGGTTGCTCTTGTCTCTCTGGGTTCTCTAGGAGATTGAGAACTCGCTCCATTTGCCTTTGGAGATTCTCTATAGCACGATCTCGCCTTAGGTCGTGCGCTTGCTCCAAAGTCAAGCCTCGTGGAACTTGTTCGTCACCCATGGTAAGTAGAAGATAACAACATAAAGGAATCACTCAAGATAAGTTCAAACCTTGAGCTCTGATACCAACTTGATGCGTGCGTGGGCGAGTGACTCCGAACAGAAAACTTCAGGGCTGCGCGATTTGGGGAAAAGGGGCAGTTCACCACCAAAAATAAAATAGAACGATCTTCTTCCAAGGTATAAAGGCCACGCCACCAACCAAGGATAAGGATCGGGATCTACGAAGTTCACCACCAAGGCCTAAAGATTTCACCAGCCAAGGATAAAGGACTTCAGGATAGGAGAAGCTCACCACCAAGGCCTAAAGATATCACCAGCCAAAGATAAAGGGCTTTTGGCTCACCACCAAGGAGGAATCCACGCTCCAAGGATAAAGAGACCGCAAGGAGTTATCCACTCTCCGAAGATATTCACTCACGTAGAGGAAGTCTCACCAATTTTCATTCATCCAACCACCCCCTTACAAATGAGAATATGTCTCATTATATAGACATTAGACTCAGAAAACAAAATGGGAACTACCCAAACAAACAATGGGAACTACCCAAACAAACAAGACTGAAATAACGGAACTACCCAAACAAACAATGGGAACTACCCAAACAAACAAGACTAAAACTTTTGAAGTTGTAACCGCTCACTCGGTTACTCTAAAGTTGTAACCGAAGCTTTTGAAGTTGTAACCGCTCATTCCTTATCCCATCGAAGTAAGTTGTAATCGAAGTTAGTTTTGGCATGAATGAGTACCGATAGTGTTTGTTTTGCCAAAGGAATCAACTCAGGACTTAGGGATTGATCAGCAGTCTCGGATGCTCCCGCATCAGCTGCCAAGCGTTGCTACCGCCTGGCCCATTCAGCTTTGCTGAATGGGCCTTGTTCAAGGCCCAAAAGGCCTAGTAAGGGCCCGGTTGGCCCCTACCTGGGTTAAAAGATTAACCCCTAATCCAAACCCAAATTGATGTGCTAACTATGAAATTAAAGACATTCCTGAGCTATTACAAAGTCTGCAAGTCAAGTCTTCTTCCGGCGAGCTTTCGGCGAACTTCCGGTGGTCTTCCGACGATCCCTCGGAAACCATCCTACGGACTCCCGGCAACCTCTTGGACTCCATGATGATTTTGGCAAGTTCCCCCGAGCTTCTTTGGCAAGCTCCGATCTTTCTTGACAAGCTCTGTGAACTTCCGACGAATCTTCAGACTTCTGTCAAACTCTCGAACTCCCAATGATCCATTGCACTTGACTTCGGCCCTTGGTTTCGCTTTACGTCTTCATCCCTTTCGTAGTTACTCCTGCACACAAACAACAAACACTCTACTTCGATCTAGACAGTTATTACAATGCGAATTGACATTCAGTTGCCCGGCACATCATTGGTCGGCGCTTCGTCCGATCCTTCGGCACATCGCCCTCTCTAGCGGCTTGTTGCCCAATCGACGGTTGACCTCCGCAACCTCGATATCCATGGCACAACTCCGCACTTCTTGGCCTGATGCCTGACGTACGAAGCCTCCTACCGATAGTCGACCGAACCTCCGGCTCGACTTCCAATATCCTGACGTGATCACCTCCGGCGCGACGTCAATTCCTCCAGCGTCAACTGTCTAATCCTGATCGATAGTAGACCTGCGTAACTCAACACGCAGTTAGACCACAAATCACACTCAATTAGTTTCATCATCAAAATCCGAGATTCAACAATCTCCCCCTTTTTGATGATGACAACTAATTGATGACTGACGAGTTAACCAAAACTCCCCGGAGTTTAACATAAACTCCCCCTATCAATATGCCATTGATAGAATCCTTGGATTATCCCAAATCTAAGTAATATGTATCATTTATGTAGTGAGAAAACAACAAACCATCATACAAATATATAAAATATTCAATCAATGCATGAAGTCATCAATCTACTTCTCCCCCTATGTCATCAACAAAAAGGAGAAGTTGCATCATAGCTAGTTTAAAAGATATGCAAGTTTTTACAACATACTAGCTATCAATCATATCATACAACATTTTTGCATAGCTTTGCATTATAACATCCAATCATACCATTCAATCATAGCAAGTTTCAAGGATGGGCAATGATGGTAATTTTTACTTGCTTCTTGAGATGTGCAAGTTGCACTTTCTTTGCTTCCTTTGCATATTCTAGCTAATAAAATTTTTCTTTGCAATACATAAGCTAGCAATAATTCTTCTCCCCCTTTGTTTTGTCAAAAAGTGGAGTACAATTAGCCAATGCTTTGATCATGACAAAATAACAAATTTACAATATGAATTTTTAGCATATTAAGTCATGAATTCAAGGGAATCAAAAATCAAGATATGAGATAAAAAGATGATAAGCAAGCAATCAATAATGATAAGCAAGCTAACATCCTTTGCGACACGCAAGTTAGCTTCCTTTCAATTCTTCTCTTTTGTAACTAAGTTTCACCTTTGCAAGCTATCAACTTTTGTTTGCAATGAGCTAGCAATTATATATGATCACTTTAAACATATATGCTAATTTTTTATTTAAACATACAAACATAAAGGCATGTAACATTTCAAAATTTTGAAGTTTTGCATTTGCTTCTTTTGATATAGTCACTATAGCAATATTTGCATCCTTTGAAATAGCAATCCTTCTTCTCCTTGTGAAATTGCAAGGTAGCAATTTTTCTCCCCCTTTGTCTTTGTCAAAAAGAAGGGAGGACTAAATGGCTAAAAATTTCAATCATTATACAAGCCATTTTTCATATCAATTAAAAGTTTGCATCAATAAAAATATACATCAATTGTTCAATCATTACATGATGCAAATAAGACAACAATGCAAAGAAATCATGTCATGACGGATATCAATATATAAATTCAACAATGATCATAACTAAAAGATATCATTCATGATTCATAATTTTCTTTTTAGCAAGATCAAAATTCATATTTATCAATTTTTTTAATTCAAGATAAATATCATACAACCAAGAATCATGATATATAAAAGCATATCAATCTCATAGATCAAGTCATGATTCATAATTTATCATAAAGAAAATCAAATATTTAATTTACCACACAAGGTAAAGAAATCATATCACTTCTAGGATCATGAAATATATGACATCAAGGCTCATGATCCATTTGAAAAGATATAGCACAAAGAGTAACTAGATTCATGTATAAGAATTCCAAGTATCAAATATCAAAATATCAAGACTTGGATTATGACAAAGCTCATTCAAACTCGAATCATCAAATTCATTACCATAGTTTGTGAGATTCACAAATGATATAAACTTGAATTATTTTCCTCTTTAGTAAATGATAAAAAGAAGCATTTTTTTTTGAGATTCAAAATGCTAGCCATTTGCATTAATCATGACAAGTGATACATCAAAAGTCTACATCATTATTTCAATCAACAAGTCATGAAGCATACAAAGTAGTATTGAAACATGAGAGAAAAGTTCAAATTATCAAATCATAATCAATTCATCGAAATCACTTCTATAATTTATGAGATTCTTAAGATATCATGAAATCATTAATCTCGATAAGATAGTAAATATAATTTCTTTATGTTTCATATAAGTATATCTTTTGCCTTTATATGCCAAATCAAAATATTCAAAACTGGAAGACAAACTTCATTATAAAAATTGTCAAAACAACACATTGTTTCAAGACATGAGATTTAACTTATCATGATAATGTGTTTCATTTTGTTTCAAACAAGTGTGCTCATATTTCAAAAGATGAGTATCAAATTTAAGACCAAAACATGAGTTTGTCATCAAGATATGATATCACAAAGTCATTAAGCATGATAACAAACTTTTAGTATTTTCATTTCAATGATGATTTCATAATGTATGTTTAAACATTTATATGGAACCCATCATTGTAGAAATTCAAAACATAAGTTTCTCATTAAATCCATCAAGATCATATGCATCAAACATCATGATAATATATTTTCTCATCTTTATGAGTTTCAATTTAAGTGATTTGATCTTTCATAAGAATGTTCAAATTTTTCATATGAAAATGTCATGCATCATATTCAAAAACGAAAATATCATCAAAATCATTTTAATTCTTTCTTACATTAGTTATAACAAGATGATCGATGCTCAAATTTTTGGTAAAATCATACATCATTTTATAAATCTGAAAAATAATTTTCGTCATGAAAATCATCAAGTCCAAATGTAATACACGGCAACATTAAAATCACATTTCTTTCATTTGAAAAAATTTATGGGTTAGGTCTTTATAATTGATTTCATGAATATATGTATCATGTAAAAATTTCATCATAAAAAAGGTTAAGACCCATTAATCCAAGATAGAAGTTTTTAGATCAACATCACTTCAACAAACTCATGCATGATATAAAATCATCAAGCATCATGTTTAGAGACAATGTAAACCATCAAGATACTCAAGCATGGTTTAATCCTAAGCATTATCACAAATCTTACAATTGTCATTCATATTTTTACTTTTCAAAAATACTATAAAGAAAAGCATAGTATAATTTTGAAATTTTTTTTTAATTTCTAAAAACACAAGAAAAGCATAAAAAAATTCCTACTAACTAAGTTAAGCATTCATGGAAATCATCAAGTAATTTCAAAATAATTCAAGGAAGTTAAGTTACTTACCTCATTGTCGAAGCCCATTAAAGCGTAGTTTGCTTCTTCTTTCCTTGATTCTTCTTGGTGAGTCTTCTTCTTCTTCATTGGTCTCTTCCTCTGTTCAAGTTCATTGTTGATTTTAGATTTTTGTTTAATGAACTTATTGAGATCGATTAAAGGTTCAAAGTCCTCTTCGATGTCCTCATCACTTGAGTCATCACTCAAGTGGCATATCATAGTTCGAAGTTCAAAAACCTTCTTGTTCTTTAGAAGGTGGTTCATGTGTTCATCATGTTCATCATATTCATCATGTTTCATTTCATAGGTCTTTAAAGACCCAATGAGTTCATCAATAGAATAATTATTTAGATCCTTTGATTCTTGAATCGCCGTTATTTTAGAATCCCACCATTTTGAAAGGGATCTTAAGATCTTGTTAGTGAGTTCAAAATCTAAAAAACTTTTACCAAGACTTTTCAAGCTATTGACGACATCCGTGAAGCGGGTGTATATGTCGTTGATAGATTCGCTTGGTGTCATTTGGAAGAGCTCAAAATCATGCAACAAGAGGTTTACTTTCGAGTCTTTAACTCTACTAGTTCCCTCATGCGTGATTTCAAGAGTTCGCCAAATGTCAAAAGCCGTTTCACACATAGAAATATGATTAAACTCGTTCTTGTTCAAAGCGCAAAATAAGGCATTCATAGCCTTTGCGTTTAAAGAAAACGACCTTTTCTCCAAAACCGACCATTCGTTCGTCGGTTGAGAGGAAGGTTGAAAACCATTTTCGATGATGTTCCACAAATCCAAATCCATTGAAAGTATGAAAACTCTCATTCGAGTTTTCCAATATGTGTAGTCCGAACCGTTAAAGAACGGTGGACGAAAAACCGAAAAGCCGTCTTGAAAACCATTTAGAGCCATTTCTCACGGGTGTAAATCCAAAAGAGAAAGAACATGGCTCTGATACCAATTGTTAGGGATCGAGCGGCACTAAGAGGGGGGGGGGGTGAATTAGTGCAGCGGATAAAATGATAGATTTTTCAGCGATTTAAAACAAGCTTCGGAAACTTCGTACGATGAAAGCCACGTTTCGTTTGAACCCGGAAAGATTGCATTTTAACTTTAAAGCATGTGTACGAAGATGAAAAGGAAGTGGAGTAAGTAAAGTAAAGGCTTGCAGCAAAGTAAAGAGATAAAATAGAAATTTAAACACTCACACAATCAAGACGCAGCGATGTATAGTGGTTCGGTCAAAGTGACCTACATCCACTTCCGAAGCCTTCTCCGATGAGGCTCCCTTCTTCCACTACCAAATCCTTTTGAAGGGGAAGGATCAAATACCCCTCTTACAACCCTTTACAAGTGGTTCACACTCTTACAAGATTTCACAAGAAGAATGAGGTGAACACTTAGCAAGAATAAGACTTTTCAAGACTTAAAACTAAGATTCTAACTTCTCAAAAGGGTGCCCTTTCAGCTGAGAAAGGGGGGTATTTATAGATCCAAAATGGATTCAAAATTGGGCTTCAAATTTGAAATCAAATTTAAAATTCCCGGGTCTGGGCGGTACTACCGCTGTCGAGGCGGTATTACGCTTTGTCGATTGCTAGATCGACATCAGACAAAGCGATGCTACTCGCTGGAGCAAAGCGGTACTCTGCTGCCGACCAAAGTGGCGGCGGTACTCGCTCCAGTCGGGCGATAGCACCGCCAAAGACACGCCGCTTGCAGCGGTGCTACCGCTGGCACAAGCGGTGCTACCGCTTTGGCACAAGCGGTGCTAGCATACGCGCCCATTCAGCTTTCTTTGAATGGGCCTTGTTCAAGGCCCAAAGGCCCGATAAGGGCCCGGTTGGCCCTACCGGGTTAAAGGATTAACCCCTAATCCTAACCCAAATTGATGTGCTAACTACGAAATTAAAGACATTCCTGAGCTATTACAAAGTCCGTAAGTCAAGTCTTCTTCCGGCGAGCTTCCGGCGAACTTCCGACGGTCTTCCGACGACCCCTCGGAAACCATCCTACGGACTCCCGGCAACCTCTCGGACTCCACGATGATTTTGGCGAGTTCCCCCGAGCTTCTTTGGCAAGCTCCGATCTTTCTTGGCAAGCTCCGTGAACTTCCGACGAATCTTCGGACTTCCGTCAAACTCTCGAACTCCCAACGATCCATCGCACTTGACTTCGGCCCTTGGTTTCGCTTTACATCTTCATCCCTTTCGTAGTTACTCCTGCACACAAACAACAAACACTCTACTTCGATCTAGACAGTTATTACAATGCGAATTGACATTCAGTTGCCTGGCACATTATTGGTCGGCGCTTCGTCCGATCCTTCGGCACATCGCCCTCTCTAGCGGCTTGTTGCTCAATCGACGGTTGACCTCCGCAACCTCGATATCCATGGCGCAACTCCGCACTTCTTGGTTCGATGCCCGACGTACGAAGCCTCCTGCCGATAGTCGACCGAACCTCCGGCTCGACATCTAATATTCTGACGTGATCACCTCCGGCGCGACGTCAATTCCTCCAGCGTCAATTGTCTAATCCTGATCGATAGTAGACCTGCGTAACTCAACATGCAGTTAGACCACAAATCACACTCAATTAGTTTCATCATCAAAATCTGAGATTCAACACGCCTGGCTCTTCCAGCTTCACTGATTGGGCCTTAAACTTGGCCCAAACCAGTCCAAAACAAGGCCCAATTGGCCCCTACTTGGTTTATAGGATTAACACATAATCCTAAACCAAATTACGTGCTAGCTATGAATTTTAAAGACATTTCTTAAGCTATTACAAAGTTCACAAGTCAAGACTTCTTCCGGCAAGCTTCCGGCGAACTTTCGACGGTCTTCTGATGAACCCTCGAAAACTATTATGTGGACTCCCTACAAGCTCCTGGACTTCACAATGATCTTGGTGAGTTCCAATGAGCTTCTTTGGCAAGCTCCGATCTTTCTTGGCAAGCTTCGCGAACTTCCGATGAACCTTCTGGTGAACTTCCGAAAACCCTTCAGCAAGCTCCCTACTAGTTCTCGGCCAGTTCCGGTAGCACTCCCAACAAATCTTCGGACTTTTGTCGAACTCTCAAACTCCCAACGATCCATCACACTTGTCTTCCGACACTTTATTTCGCTTTACGTCTTCATCATTATTGTAGTTAATCTTGCACACAAACAAAACTCTACTTCAATCTAGACAATTATTACAACGCGAATTGACATTCCATTGCCCGGCACATCATTGGTTGGCGCTTCATCCGATTCTTCGACGCATCGTCCTCTCACATTTTGTTGCCCAATCGGCAGTTGACCTCCACAACCCCAATATCCTTAGCGCAATACGTTCTTCTTGGCTGCCAGACGTATGAAGCCTTCTGCCGATTGTCGACCAAACCTCTAGCTCGACATCCAATATCCTAACGTGATCACCCGACGCAACGTCAATTCCTCCGATGTCAATTATCCAATCCTGATCAATAGTAGACCTGTGTAACTCAAAATGTAATTAGATCATAAAACATAATCAATTAGTTTCATCATCAAAATCCGAGATTCAACAAAAACTTTTCCTATCGAAGAACTCATTTGGTCTTTAATGACCTATGAAATGACATGCCATGCTCATGATGAGCTAGAGAACCCCCTTCCAAAGAATAGGAATAATATGATATTAAGAACACAAGAAGACCACTTAAAAGGAACATCAAGTGATGAGGACTTTGACGAAGACATTAAATTTAAAAAATTCATTAAAAAAGGTAAATTTTAAAATGAATCCAAAAATAAACTTGAACCAAAAAAGGACTAAGTCATATGTTACGAATGCAAGAAGTCGGGGTACTTAAAAAATGAATGCCCCCAAGCCAAGAAGAAGCAACTCAAGAAGAAGAAGGCATTGAAGGCTACATAGGATGATTCAAGTGACTCCAAGTATGAAGAAGCAAGCAACAAAGAGGAGGCCAAATTCGCGCTAATGGCCTTAGGAGAAGAGGTTAGTGAGTTATTTAATGAAGAGTTATCTTTCGATGAACTTTCTATCGCTTTTCATGAATTATTTGATAAATGTAGAACTATTAGTAAGAAGTACAATTTATTAAAGAAAGAGCATGCTTTATTACAAGATAAGTTTAATAGTCTCCAAACTCCTTTTTTACCCCCATGCTCTAAGTGTGAACATTTAGAAGCAATAAAAAAATGAGAACTTGCTACTTAAAAAGATCATAAAAAAGTTTAAGGTTGATAGCAAGGGCTTGGACATGATCCTTGAAAATAAGGGTCATGCCGAAAATAGAAGTAGAATTGGATTTGTGAGTGGATCTCACCAAAATCCTACCACCTTCATTAAAGGACCTACATTACATGTATCACCTCATTTAAAATATAATTTTTATTATAAATCTGGACATGTTGTTTACAAATATCCATTTAGGAAAATTAGTCCACATAAATTGATATGAGTTCATAAAGGAACCATAAATAATTCAATGCTAAATGACAAAGTTAGTAGATTAATATTTGAGGCACCCAAAATCAAATGGGTACCTAAAAACCATCCTCTTTTGTAGAACCATTCACTATCACAAGCTAGGAGCAAGAGATGGTATCTTGATAGTAGATGCTTAAGGCATATGACCGGAGATCCATCTCAATTCTCTATGCTCACTAGCAAAGAAGAAGGGTATGTCACCTTCGGAGACAACAATAAGGGTAAAATTATTGGCAAGGGAACCATAGGTAACAAATTAACTTTTTTAATTGATAATATGTTATTGGTAGATGGTTTAAAGCATAATCTTTTGAGTGTTAGTCAATTATATGATAAGGGATAGGTTGTGAAATTTAAATCTAATGCTTGTATTATTGAAAAACCATACAATAATATATCTATGATTGCACTAAAATAAAATAATATCTACACCAACAACATTGATGATCTTAGTAGTGAAATGTGTTTTTCAACGTTGAATGATGACGCTTGTCTTTGGCATAAGAGATTAGGTCATGCTAGCATGAAGCTAATCAATCAAATCACATCCAAAGCACTTGTAAGAGACATTCCCAATGTTAAGTTCATTAAAGATAAAGTATGTGATGCTTGTCAACTAGGAAAATAAATTAAAACTAGCTTCAAGCCAAAGATTCAAATAAGTGCCTCTGGACCATTACAATTGATCCATATGGATTTATTTGGACCAATTGACACAACAAGCCTAGGAGGTAGCAAATATGCTTTTGTAATTATAGATGACTATAGTAGATATACTTGGACCTATTTCTTGGCTCACAAAAGTGATTGTTTTAAATGTTTCTCTAAATTTTATAAACTTACTCAAAACGAAAAGGGTTTTATGATTTCATCGATTCGGAGTGATCACGATAGTGAATTCCAAAACCGTGACTTCCAAAATTTTTGTAAATCAAATGGGTATAACCACAACTTCTCTACTCCAAGGAATCCTCAACAAAATGGAGTAGTAGAAAGATAGAATAGAAAATTACAAGAAATGGCAAGAACCATGTTATATGAACATAGTTTACCCAAATACTTTTGGGCCGAAGCTGTTAATACGACTTGCTATTGTTAGGATCGGACAATCACTAAGAGGGAGGGGTGAATTAGTGCAGCAGATTAAAACGTAAGTTTGAGACCGATTTCGGTAAAATGGTTAGTTCGTATGAAAACTTCGATCCGACGAAAGATGACTTGGTTGAAGTTGCTTGAGTAATGGTAAAGAAAAACTAAATGGTTTGCAGCCAAGTAAAAAGATGAAACAGAAATTTAAACACTCACATTCAAGAGTGCCACGATGTATAATGATTCGGTCAAAGTGACATTCATCTACTTCCGAAGCCTTCTCCGATGAGGCTCTCAACTTCCACTAGCAAATCCTTTTGAAGGGGAAGGACCAAACACCCCTCTTACAACCCTTTTACAAGAAGTTCATACTCTTACAGATTTTTCAAAGAGAAAGAAGGAGGTGAACACAAGCTATTGAAAACAAGACTTTTGCAAGACTTTAGCTCAATTTCTAACTCTCAAAAGGGTGTCCTTTCAACTGAGAAAAGGGGGTGTATTTATAGATTCAAAGAGGATTCAAATTTGAGCTCTAAATTTGAATTCTCTTTGAGTTTCTTGGTGCCAGCGGTGCCACCGCTTGTCAGAGGCGGTGCTACCGCTTGTCAGTTGTCAGACTGACAGTGCACAAGCGGTACCACCACCCAAGGCAGGTGGTACTATCATCGCTACACACATGCGCTGGGCGGTAGCACCACCCCAGGCTGGGCAGTAGCACCGCCCCAGCACTCGGCTGCCAAGCGATTCCACCGCCTGGCCCATTTAGCAATGCTGAATGGGCCTTGTTTTAGGCCCAAATTGGCCCAGTAAGAGCTCGGTTGGCCCCTACTAGATTTGAGCAGGATTAATTTGAAATCCTTGCCCTAATTACGTGCCAACTATGAAATTAAAACATAATTAATAGTGATTTGAATCGACATTCTTCAAGTCTTATTCCGGCGAGCTTTACGATGAGATTCTAGCGGTCTTTCGATACTTCCCTCGGATTTCTTCCGACGGATTCCCAGCATGCTCCCGGATTTGTATGGCGAGTCAACGAGTCTTCGGCAAGCTTCCGAACCTTCTCAGCAAACTCCGCGAACCTTCGACGATCTTTGCGGCGAACTTCCGAAAACTTCGGTAAGTCCCTGATTCGATCTCGGTTGGTTCCGGCAACACTTCTGACGATCCTTCGGACTTCCGATGAACTCTTGAACACCCGATGGACTTGACCTCGATAAATCGCTTTATATTTCTAACCCATCATAGTTAATCCTACACACTTATCTTGACAATATAGATTAGCACAAATATTTCACCAATTGATTTCATCATCAAAATCCGAGATTCAATAATCTCCCCCTTTTTGATGATGATAATCAATTGATGACAATCTTAACTCCTCCTATCTATATGTCATATCATGAGAAGGTAAAATCACTTGAATTCAATTTTTTGAATTTAAGCCAAATCCGATAGATTTCATTAACGTGAAGCTTAATAAATAAGCTTAAGCATAAATATGAAAACTTCGTATTTTAAACAATGTCAAGGTATTAAACCTATAATAACAAGAAATATTAATTCAAATATGATAAAGATCAAGTGATATCCAAAAGAGTGTTTCAATATCAAGGTATGATATCAAATGAAGAAATCGCTTATCAAGAAGATGTATATATTTTGAGCATTTGTGATGCGATACGATTGATTTCACTTTAAGCATTTACTCCATTATAGCAACAATCACTCCATCATAGCAATTTACATTTTTCTCCCCCTTTGTCATCAACAAAAATAATGGAGGTGGAGAAATCATTCATTACTTCGAAGAAAAAATCCTCATTTATTAAGCCATGAGAGGGAGATTACTAAATTCGATCAATTATTGAGCCATGGAGGAAGCATGAAATCATTCGAGGAAGATATCAAGTCATAAAGTAATATGAAAGTGTCATCCAAAAATTACGATCGAAACGAAAAAATTCATTCATACAACATCATACAAGACAAGTGTTTAAAAAACAACATACAACATCATACAACATCATCCAACATGAAAGTAAACATCATACAAGTGAAAGTAAGCATACAACATCATCCAACATGAAAGTAAGTAATATGAAAGTAAGCCGAGTAGATGAAATGAAAGTAACATCATACAACATCATCCATAGTAGTCATAAGCATAACAGGACAAGTGATATGAACCATCAAGTTGATCATAATTTTATTAAAGACCCTTTAACTATTTATGGAGGACCAATGACAAGAGCTAAAGCTAAGAGGATGAAAGAAGCTTTAACTTATTTATTGGAAAACATTTGGAAGAATCAAGCTAGTCAAGACTCAGTCAAGATTCTATGGTTGCAAGAAGAGCCTAAAATGGTCAACATGATCATGAAGAGAGAAGGACAAATTTGAAGACCTCATCTTGAAGAATAAAAGTCTATTCAGCCATGTTTACCAAAATTCATGAATTAGGAATATAAATATTATTTAATGCATTCATTCCCTTTGTACTATCCTCATACTATATAAATGAGACTGACTCTTAGTGTAAGACAGATAATTTAGGAAGTATAATAATTCTTCAACACCGGTGAGTGTTTTATTTTTAAGTTCTTACATGAACTTTAGAACTTATTAGGCTTTTCTGCTTGTGGCATTCAAACCAAACCTTTGCTTTTCCTTTGATTTATCAGACTTGTTAGTTTGTGGCATCTTAAGGGAATTCAAAGTATTATTCTAGTTATTTCATCAATTTTCTATTGATAAGTAATTAGAATAGTTTCCCTTACTTCATTCTTGAACGATCCACCTTATTTCAATTCGTTGGAGAGTGTCAATTTGCATTCCATATGTATCATAGCTCTTTAGCTATCGGGGTGTATGGTTGCTAAATTGATGATTTCCATCATTTGGTATCAGAGCACGGCTCAAATTTGAGGTTTGCTTATCCATTTATTTATTATATTTTAGCTTTTTCCTGTTCTCTTATTCTTCTTTTATCATGATATTCATAATTACTATTCTTCCTTCCTCCTTATTGTTGTGTTTCTTGTGCTATTACTATTTGTTTTTCATTTTTTCCCCTCACTTTATCGTCAAAAACAAAAAGAGAACAGAAAGTTAAAAAAAAAGAGAGAGAAAATCAAAAGTAAAAAAAAGAGGAGAGGAAATCAAAGATCAAAGAAAAAGAGAGAGAGAGAGAGAGAGAGAGAGAGGAGAAGATCAAAGGTAAAAAAAAGGAAAGAAAGAAAGACAGAAAGAGATCAAAATTTTTTAAAAAAATTATGAATTCAAGGACTTCGTGCAAATTACAGAATTCTATCTTCATTATTTTGAATTCTTGTTTCAGGTTTGGAATTTTTTTTTTCATTCCAGAAATACTTGAATTCAAATCTTTGCTTATGATTGAAGTGCATTATACACTCCTTTAAATTGGCTTACATTATATTTATTTTTATGTCCAATTTCAATACCCTTGAATTGCTATAATCTGAATTGTTTATTTAAGTTTTTTAGTTAATCTAAGAACTCAAAGAACAAAACAAAAGAGATAAAAGGCAAGAGTGGTGAGATCAATATCGAGAAAAGCCAAACATTGTGTGAAAACATGAGTGGAGTGAATCAAATCTTGAGTAAAACACGTGGGGGAGTGTTGGTGAGGCTATTCTAACTTTGTCTTTCAGGTTTGCAAACATATCTAAAGATAAAGAAGTGAGTTCTTCATCAAATGATCTTTTGCTTCAAGCAATACAACAACAATTTGAACGAATGTTCAAAGTGATAGGAGATGTAAGAGATCATCTAGAAAGGCATGATGATGCAATTAATAGATTGCAAGTTGAACCATGGCGCAGGAGACAACTAGCCTTCGTCCATGATGAATATGATGGTAGAGATGACATCAACGATGACCAAGTCACTCTAATCGGTCAAGATGTTAATTTTAGGAGACAAACTAGGAGAGAACGTTTTGATGGTGTGGACAGAAACATAGGCAGCATCAAAATAAAAATTCCTTCTTTTCAAGGAAAGAATAATCCAGATTCTTATTTGGAGTGGGAACGAAAAGTGGAGCTGATCTTTGAATGTCACAATTACTCTGAAGAGAAAAAGGTAAAATTAGCTGTTGTTGAATTTTGTGATTATGCTATAATTTTGTGGGATCAATTATGTAAAGACAGGCGTAGAAACGGTGAAAGGCCCGTAGAGACTTGGTTGGAGATGAAACAAATCATGAGGAGGAGATTCGTCCTAAGTCATTACTATCGGGATTTGCATTAACGACTACAAACTTTGACACAAGGTTCCATGAGTGTTGATGAATATCACAAGGAGATGGAGATAGACATGATAAGGGCTAATGTGGAGGAAGACCGTGAGGCTACAATGGCTCGATTCCTGAGTGGATTAAACAAGAACATTGTTGATCTTATGGAGTTGCAGCATTATGTGAAGATTGAGGATATGGTGAATATGGCCTTGAAAATTGAGAGACAACTCAAAAGAAAAGACACAAGGTATGATTTAAAACCTTATTCGGGTTCTTCTTCATCTTGGAAACTGAATTGGAGTAAAAAGGATGATAAACCCATTGTTAAGCCTAAAATTAATGGAATTAAAAGCAAAAATGAATTTGGCAACAAGGGTAAAGGTGAGAATCAACCTAATCAAAGTAGAGGTATTAAGTGTTTTAAGTGCCTTGGGCATGGATATATAGCACGTAAATGTCCTAATAAAAGAGTTATGATTATAAGAGATGGGAATATAGAATCTGAAAATGGAAGAGAGGATGATGATGACATTCCAGAGGATGCTAGTGATGTAGAGTATGCTAAAGGTGAAATTTTGGTTATTCAACGCACACTTAGTTTGCAAAGTAAAAATGATGAATATGGTGAACAACATGAAAATCTATTTCATACTCATTGTTTGATTGTTAATAAGTTGTGCAATGTGATTGTTGATAGCAGAAGTTGTACCAATGTGGCAAGTACCTTGCTCGTGGAGAAACTGAAATTGCCTACTATCAAACATCCAAAACTTTACAAGTTATAATAGTTGAATGATAGTGGTGTAGTAAAGGTAAAGCAGTAAGTGTTAGTTCATTTTTCAATTGGTAGATATAAGGATGAAGTTTGGTGTGATGTGGTACCTATATATGCTGGTCACATGTTGTTAGGGAGACTATGGCAATATGATCGTAGGATTAACATGATGGGTTCAAGAACCATTATTCCTTGATCATGGATGGACAGAAATATCAGCTTGGACTATTGCCTCCGAAGATAATTCTTGAAGACCAGATACGCATAAAACAACAATATGAGGAGCTTGAGTCTTCATTAACCAAAACTTTTGGGAGGGAGCAAGAAAGAGAGAAAAAAGAAAAAGATGAGATGAGTGATAAAAATAAGAGTATTGGAAAACACAAGGGGAGAGAAAATAAGGAAGGCTTGAGTGAAAGAAAAATGAGTGTTTATGCCAAAATAAGTGATGTCAAAAAGGCCTTAACCATGAGGCAGCCCTTACTTATACTTATGTGCAAGGACATTTTGATTTTTTCTAACAAAATTGATAAAAGTTTGTCTAGTGTTATTGTTTATCTTTTGCAAGAAAATAAGGATATCTTTCCCGAAGAAGTTCCTAACGGTTTGCCACCAATTAGAGGAATTGAGCATCAAATTGATTTCATTCCAAGTGCAAGCATACCAAATAGGCCAACATATAGATGCAACCCAGAAAAGACCAAGAAAATCCAAAAGCAAGTCAGTGAGTTTATGGAAAGGGGTATGTGCGATAAAGCATGAGTCCATGTGCAGTTCCTGTTCTTTTGGTGCCTAAAAAGGATGGATCTTGGAGAATGTGTGTTAATTGTAGAGCCATCAACAAAAATCACAGTAAAGTATCGACATCCTATTCCTAGGCCAGATGATATGTTAGATGAATTGCATGATTCTTGTGTATTTTCAAAAATTGATTTGAAATCTGGATATCATCAAATAAGAATGCATAAGGGTGATGAATGGAAAATTATTTTCAAAAGTAAACATGGTTTATATGAATGGTTAGTGATGCCTTTTGGCCTAACTAATGCACCTAGCACTTTTATGAGATTGATGAACCATATTTTGTGTGCTTACATTGGAAAGTTTGTAGTGGTTTATTTTGATGATATACTTGTGTATAGTAAAAGTTTAGATGAGCATGTAACACATTTAAAAGCTATTTTTGATGTGCTTAGAAAAGAAAAGTTATATGCTAATCTACAGAAATGCACTTTTTGCACTGATGAAATTACTTTTCTTAGATATGTTGTAAACGATAAAAGAATACATGTTGATCAAGAAAAAGTAAAAGCAATTAAAGAGTGGCCAAAACCCACTAGTGTTAGTGATGTTAGAAGTTTTCATGGTCTTGCTAGCTTTTATAGAAGATTTATTAAAGATTTTTCTACCATTGCTGCATCATTAACTGAATGCATCAAAAAGAATATTGGATTCAGATGGGGTAAACAACATGATGATGCTTTTAACTTGCTTAAAGACAAACTCAGTTCAGCACCTTTGCTTGCTTTACCTAACTTTGCTAAAACTTTTGAGATTGAGTGTGATGCGAGTGGAATAGGTATTGGAGGAGTCTTAATGTAAGAGGGTCGACCCATTACATTCTTTAGTGAGAAGCTAAATGGAGCAAGTCTTAACTACCCGACATATGATAAGGAATTTTATGCTCTGGTAAGAGTGTTAGAGACATGGCAACACTATCTTTGGCACAAGGAATTTATTATACACACCGATCATGAGTCCTTGAAATATCTCAAAGGACAAGGAAAGCTAAGTCGTAGGGATGCAAAATGGGTGGAGTTTATTGAATCCTTTCCATACATCATCAAGTACAAACAAGGTGATGGAGGCTCTGATTTGAGGACGAATTCTTTCGAGGAAAGGGGGAATGATATGAACCATCAAGTTGATTATAATTTTATTAAAGACCCTTTAACTTTTTATGGAGAACCAATGACAAGAGCTAAAGCTAAAAGGATGAAAGAAGCTTTAACTTATTTATTGAAAAATATTTAGAAAGATTAAGCTAGTCAAGACTCAGTCAAGATTCTATGGTTACAAGAAGAGCCTAAAATGGTTAACACGATCATGAAGAGAGAAGGACAAATTTGAAGACCTCATCTTGAAGAATAAAAGTCTATTCAGCCATGTTTACCAAAATTCATAAATTAGGAATATGAATGTTATTTAATGCATTCATTCCCTTTGTACTATCCTCATACTATATAAATGAGGCTGACTCTCAGTGTAAGACAGACAATTTGGGAAGTATAACAATTCTTCAACACCGGTGAGTGTTTTGTTTTTAAGTTCTTGCATGAACTTTAGAACTTATCAGGCTTTTCTACTTGTGGCGTTCAAACCAAACCTTTGCTTTTTCTTTGACTTATCAGACTTGTTAGTTTGTGGTGTCTTAAGGGAATTCAAAGTATTATTCCAGTTATTTCATCAATTTTCTATTGATAAGTAATTAGAATAGTTTCACTTACTTCATTCTTGAACGATCCACCTTATTTTAATTCGTTGGAGAGTGTCAATTTGCATTCCATATGTATCATAGCTCTTTAGCTATCAGGGTGTATGGCTGCTAAATTGATGATTTCCATCAACAAGTGTTTAAAAAACAATAGCTATTCCAGAGGGTGAACTCTAACATGCCTATACAAGTGATCTATTTTGCGATTCATCTGTTGCACTTTCTTTAAAATTTCAGCTTGCTGCATGTTGATTTGAGTTTGTTGTGTTGTGATTTGATTTAAAGTAAGCATGATCAGATCTTCAGTAGATGGAGCAGGAGCTGGCTCAGATGGTGCTGGATCAACGGGACTAGGTGGAGGAGATTTACTTCCCCTAAAAATCGGTGTCTCAGGTCATTTTACTGGTGGGGGTACTATATCAATCCTTTTAGGTTGCCTAATCCATAGGCCATCTCTAAAGGTGCATCTAAGTCGCTTTAGGAGACTTCTGTTTATTATGTTATATCTGTCAACCTGCATTATCTCCTCATCGGGTGACACACAAATATCATGGGCAATTATTAATCTAGTAATCAACCTACCATATGACAACATTAAGTCTTTAGAGAAGATTTTCATCATGTGTTGTCTAATCAAGTATCAAAAGTAGTTATTTTGTCGAGTCATGATCCAATACATGGTACTTAATTCTAACATACTAATCTCATCAAGGTGAAACTATTTCGGAAGAAGAATGCTTAAGATGATGTGATGAAGTAATTTCGAGTTAAAAGGTAATAAGTGTTCGTAGCTTTTAGGAATGATTCCTAGGTTCGGATTAGCAAATATCGTCTCTAAGGTTTCGGAGTGGGTTGCTCCTATTGCATCCATATCCCATTGCCCTTTGAAATAACATCCTCTACTCTTTTCTTTAATTCCAATTAGTTCACAAATGGTATGATCCGAAATCTGAATTGTGGTTCCCAAAATATAGGTAGTTAACACATCATCTTCAATACTCATGTTAGCATAAAATAGCTTAACCAACCTAGGGTAGATTGGTTCATTAATTTACAAGATAGGTAAAACATTTAGATCGACAAATCATCTAATGGGTTCTAGGTTTCCTAGTTCACCTAGATCAACATGTTTTCCCTTATGTATTACATTAGAATCAAAATTTGGGTACCTTAAAGCTACCTCATTAGATCTAAAAAGGGTTGGGTC
Organism: Musa beccarii; assembly: GCA_024322285.1. Classification (NCBI taxonomy): domain Eukaryota; kingdom Viridiplantae; phylum Streptophyta; class Magnoliopsida; order Zingiberales; family Musaceae; genus Musa; species Musa beccarii. Next base: position 39,996,691 of record CM044401.1, read on the forward strand.
AAATGAATCTCCTTCCAACCTTTTCCCTTTGCCTCTTGATGATTTCTTAGGAGCCATATCTATTCATGATGAAGGAACAAAAGGAAACAATAAGGAAAAGACAAGCAAATGTGAAGAGAAGAGAAAATTACAGATTTTACCTTCTTTGAGTTTCCTAGGGAGGTGAGGAGGTTAAATCAAGAAAAATCCTTTTGGAGGAAGAGGAAATGGAGAGGAGAGATTTGGAGGAGTTGAGGAGGAAGAGGGCTGAGATTTAGAGGGTTTCAGTCGGTTCTACCACCGACCCTAACACCCCCTTAAATATGGGGGTATTCGGGCAGTACTACCGCCAACCAAGCGGTGCTACCGCCAACCAAGCAGTGCTACCGCCTGGGAGCTGAGTACCCAGGTGGTACTACCGTCGGTTCTGGCGGTGCTACCGCTGGCACCAAAATTTTTTTTTAAATTTGTTTTCATGTGTTGAAATGAGATGAGATGTAATCATAGATCACTTTTTGAGATATAGAATTAAAATAAGGGAGGCAAATCTGCAAGAGTCGAGTTTTCGTAAAATCCACGAAAGCCGAAAGAAAATATATATAATATTGCTTATTCATAAGGATAATTTAACATGCCTATTTCCCTCCTAATGAAGTCAAATTGTTCTTCATTTAAAGGTTTCGTAAAGATGTCTACTAATTGATGTTTTGTATCAATACATTCAAGAGTGACATCGTTACTGTTAACATGATCTCGTATAAAGTGATGTCTTATGTCAATATGCTTAGTTCTAGAGTATTGAATAGGATTTTTGGTTAGATAAATAGCACTTGTACTATCACATTTTATGGGAATGTTATTTAAATGAATTCCATAATCTTCTAGTGTATTTTTCATCCAAATGACTTGAGCATAACATGCACTTGCAGCTATGTATTCGGTTTCCACCATAGATAGTGCAATCGAATTTTGTTTCTTGGAGGTCCAAGAAATAAGTGCATGTCCTAAAAATTGGCATGTTCTGGATGTGCTCTTTCTATCTATTTTACATCCACCAAAATCCGCATCTGTATAGGCTTTTAAATCAAAGTTATCAGATTTTGGATACCATAATCCTAGATTAGGAGTACCTTTAAGATATCTAAGAATTCTTTTAACGGCTTTAAGGTGAGACAACTTAGGATTAGCTTGAAATCTTGCATAAAGTCCTACGCTAAACATGATATCTGGTCTAGTTGCGGTAAGATAGAGCAAGCTACCTATTATCACCCTATATGACTTTTGATCAAAATTTTCTTCATTTTCATCCAAGTCTAACTTGGTGGAAGTACTTATTGGAGTGTTGATGGCTTTTGAACCATCCATATTAAATTATTTTAACAATTTTAATGTATATTTGGATTGATTAAGGAATATGCAATTACTAAGTTGTTTAATTTGTAATCCAAGAAAGAAGGTTAGTTCTCCCATTAGACTCATCTCAAATTCATGGCTCATACACTTGGCAAAAGATTCACATAGTGATTCATCCGAAGAACCAAAAATAATGTCATCAACATAAATTTGAACAATAAGAAAATTATTTTTAAAATATTTAATAAACAATATAGTATCAACCTTGCCTTTAGTAAAATTATTTGAAATTAAGAAAGAACTAAGCCTCTCATACCAAGCCCTAGGGGCTTGTTTTAGTCCATAGAGAGCCTTAGTTAATTTAAATACATGATTAGGAAGAAGAGAATTTTCGAATCCGGGTGATTGTTCAATATATATTTCTTCGAAAATAAAGCCATTTAAAAAAGCACTTTTGACATCCATTTAAAATAGTTTAAAATCATTACTACTAGCATAGGCAAGGAGCATCTTGATGGCTTCTAATCTTGCCACAGGAGCGAAGGTCTCTTCATAATCAATACCTTCTTCTTGGTTGAAACCTTTGGCCACTAATCTAGCCTTATTTCTAACCACAATACCGTATTCATCTTGCTTATTTCTAAAGACCCATTTAGTACCAATAACTAAATGGTCATTAGGTCTAGGAACAAGCTTCCATACCTCATTCCTCTCAAATTGATTTAACTCTTCTTGCATTGTGATGACCCAAGAATCATCTTTCAAGGCATCATCGATGCATTTTGGTTCAACTTAAGAAAGAAAAACGGTATGGGCATAAAAATTCTTAAATGAAGAACGAGTTTGAACCCCTTTAGATGTATCTTCTATAATTAACTCCTTGGGATGGGCATCTACATACTTCCATTCCTTGGGTAAGGAAATTTGGGAAGAAGATGCATTCATGTTGTCATTTTGAGGAGAGGGTTCATTCAAATTCAAATCATTAAAACCAAGATTATCATCAAAATCTTTTTTCTTAGATTCAGAAAATTCATTAAAAACCATATGAATAGATTCTTCTATAACTAAGGTTCTTTTGTTGAAAACTCGAAAAGCTTTAGAAATAGAAGAGTAACCAAGAAAGATGCCTTCATCGGATTTAGCATCGAATTTTTCTAAGGCACCCTTTTCATTTAAAATAAAGCATTTGTAATCGAAAACTTTAAAGTAAGAGACATTGGATTTTTTATTATTCCATAGTTCATATGGAGTCTTAGATAGGGATGGTTTTACTAGAACTCTATTCATAACATGGCAAGCCGTGTTTACGGCTTCGGGCCAAAAATATTTTGGCAAATTATATTCATTTAACATGGTTCTAGCCATTTCTTGTAAATTTCTATTTTTCCTTTCAGCTACTCCATTTTATTGAGGATTCCTTGGAGTAGAGAAGTTATGGTTATATCCGTTTATTTCACAAAAATTTTGGAAGTCATGGTTTTAAAATTCACCACCGTGATCACTTCGAATTGATGAAATCATGAAACCTTTTTCATTTTGAGTGAGTTTACAAAATTTAGAGAAACATTTGAAACAATCACTTTTGTGAGCCAAGAAATAGGTCCAAGTGTATCTACTATAGTCATCCATAATTACGAAGACATATTTGCTACCTCTTAGGCTTGTTATGTCAATTGGTCCAAATAAGTCCAAATGGATCAATTGTAATGGTCTAGTGGTGCTAATTTGATTTTTTGATTTGAAACTAGTTTTTATTTGTTTTCCTAGTTGACATGCATCACATACTTTGTCCTTGACAAACTTCATATTGGGGATTCCTCGTACTAACTCTCTAGATGAAATCTTAGATATTAGTTTCATGCTTGCATGGCCTAATCTCCTATGCCAAAGCCAAGCATCATCATTCAAAACTGAAAAGCACATTTCATTACTTAGTTCATCAATACTAATGGTGTAGATATTGTTTTGTTTTAAAGCAATCATGGATATGTTGTTGTTTGGTTTTTCAATGATGCAAGCATTGGATTCAAATCTCACGATGTAACCTTTATCACATAATTGACTAATGCTCAAGTGATTATGTTCTAGTCCATCAACTAACAACACATCATCTATTGAAAAACTTGATTTATTACCTATGGTTCCTTTGCCAATGATTTTACTCTTGTTGTCTCCGAAGGTGACATATCCTTCTTCTTTGCTAGTGAGCATAGAGAATTGAGATGGATCTCCGGTCATGTGCCTTGAGCATCCACTATCAAGATACCATCTCTTGCTCCTAGCTTGTGATGGTGAATGTGTCTACAAAAGAAAATGATTTTTAGGTACCCATTTGATTTTGGGTGCCTCAAATATTGATCTACTAACTTTGTCATTTAGCATTGAATTATTTATGGTTCTTTTAGGAACCCATATCAATTTGTGTGGACTAATTTTCTTAAACAGACATTTGTAAACAACATGTCTGGATTTGTAACAAAAATTACATTTCAAATGAGAGGATACATGTAATGTTGGCCCTTTAATGAAGGTGGTTTGAGTTCGGTGAGATTGACTCACGAATCCAATTCTACATCTATTTTTGACGTGACCTTTGTTAGCAAGGATCATATCCAAGCCCTTTCTACTGACCTTAAACTTACTTAGGGTCTCTTTAAGTGGCAAGTTTTCCCTTTTTATTACTTCTAAGTGTTCACACTTAGAACATGGGAGAGAAGGAGTTTGGGGACTATCGAACTTATTTTGTAATAAAGCATGCTCTTTCTTTAGCAAATTGAACTTTTTACTAATAGTTCTACATTCATCAAATAACTCATGAAAAGCGATAGAAAACTCATCGAAAGATAATTCTTTATTAAATAACTCACTAACCTCTTCTTCTAGGGCCATCAGCGCGAAGTTAGCCTCCTCTTTGTTGCTTGCTTCTTCAACCTTAGAGTCACTTGAATCATCCCATGTAGCCTTCAATGCTTTCTTCTTCTTGGGTTGCTTCTTCTTGGCTTGGGGGCATTCATATTTGAAGTGCCCTGGCTTCTTGCACTCGTAGCAAATAACTTGGTCTTTTTTATGTTCAAGTTTATTTTTTGTGTCATTTTTAAATTTGTTCTTTCTTATGAACTTTTTGAATTTTTGAGTTAAAAGTGCAATATCATTATCACTATCCTCATCACTTGATGTTCCTTTCAAGTGGTCTTCTTGTATTCTTAGTGCCATATCCTTCCTGTTCTTTGGAAGGGGGTTCTCAAGCTCTTCATGAGCATGACACATCATTTCGTAGGTCATCAGAGACCCAATAAGTTCTTCAAGAGGAAAAGTCTTAAGGTCCTTGGCCTCTTGAATGGCCGTAACTTTTGGATCCCAACTCTTTGGAAGGGATCTTAAAATCTTAGTTACAAGTTCAAAGTTAGAAAAACCTTTACCAAGTGCCTAAAGTCCATTGATGACATCCGTAAAACGGGTGTACATATCTCTAATGGGCTCACTTGGTTTCATTCGGAAAAGTTCATAAGAATGCACAAGAATATTGATTTTGGACTCTTTCACTCAGTTAGTGCCTTCATGAGTGATCTCAAGAGTACGCCAAATATCAAAGGCTGATTCACAAATTGATATGCGATTAAATTCGTTTTTGTTTAGTGCACAAAACAAGGCATTCATAGCCTTTGTGTTTAAAGCAAAAACCTTCTTCTCCGATTCATTCCAATCACTCATCGGAAGAAAAGATTTTTAAAACCATTCTCAACGATATTCCAAAGCTCAAAATCCATAGAAATAAGAAAGATCCTCATACGGGTCTTCCAATACGTATAATCCGACCCATTAAACATAGGTAGACGTGTAATGGAATGATCTACTTGCATACTAGAATAGGCCATCTCTCTTGGGTTTTAGACCAAATATGAGAGTGAACCCGCTCTGATACCAATTGTTAGGATTGAACAATCACTAAGAGGGACGGGGGGTGAATTAGTGTAGCGGATTAAAATGTAAGTTTGAGATCGATTTTGGTAAAATGGTTAGTTTGTATGAAAACTTCGATCTAACGAAAGATGACTTGGTTGAAGTTGCTTGAGTAAAGGTAAAGAAAAACTGAATGGTTTGCAGCCAAGTAAAAAGATGAAACAAAAATTTAAACACTCACATTCAAGAACGCCATGATGTATAATGGTTCGGCCAAAGTGACCTACATCCACTTCCGAAGTCTTCTCCGATGAGGCTCTCAACTTCCACTAGCAAATCCTTTTGAAGGGGAAGGACCAAGCACCCCTCTTACAATCCTTTTACAAGAAGTTCACACTCTTATAGATTTTCCAAAGAGAAAGAAGGAAGTGAACACAAGCTATTGAAAATAAGACTTTTGCAAGACTTTAGCCCAATTTCTAACTCTCAAAAGGGTGCCCTTTCAGCTGAGAAAAGAGGGGGTATTTATAGATTTAAAGAGGATTTAAATTTGAGCTCCAAATTTGAATTCTCTTTGAGTTTCCTGGTGCCACCGGTGCCACTGCCTGTCAGAGGCGGTGCTATCGCTTGTCAGTCATCAGACTGATAATGCACATGCGGTACCACCGCCCAAGGCAGGCGGTACTACCATTGCTGCACACATGCGCTGGGCGATACTACCGCCCTAGGTTGGGCGGTAGCACCGCCCAGCACTCGGTTGCCAGGTGGTTCCACCGCCTGGCACAGGCAGTTCCACCGCTTAGCCCATTCAGCAATGCTGAATGGGCCTTGTTTTAGGCCCAAATTGGCCCAGTAAGAGCCCAGTTGGCCCCTACTAGATTTGAGCAGGATTAATTTGAAATTCTTACCCTAATTATGTGCCAACTACGAAATTGAAATATAATTAACAGTGATTTGAACCGACATTCTTCAAGTCTTATTCCGGTGAGCTTTACGATGAGATTTTGGCGGTCTTCCGATACTTCCCTTGGATTTCTTCCGACGGATTCCCAGCATGCTCCCGGATTTGTATAGCAAGTCAACGAGTCTTCGGCAAGCTTCCGAACCTTCTTGGCAAACTCCACGAACCTTTGATGATCTTTGCGACGAACTTCCGAAAACTTCGGTAAGTCCCTGATTCAATCTCGGTTGGTTCCGGCAATACTTCCGACGATCCTTCGGACTTCCGATGAACTCTTGAACACCCGACGGACTTGACCTCGGCAAATCGCTTTATGTTTCTAACCCATCGTAGTTAATCCTGCACACTTATCTTGATAATATAGATTAGCACAAATATTTCACCAATTGATTTCATCATCAAAATTCGAGATTCAACAACTATATCATGAATAGGGTTCTAGTAAGACCATCTCTATCTAAGACTCCTTATGAATTATAGAATAACAAAAAACCTAATGTTTCTTACTTTAAAGTTTTTGGTTGCAAATGCTTTATTTTAAATGAAAAGGATGCTTTAGGAAAATTCGATGTTAAATCTGATGAAGGCATCTTTCTTGGTTACTCTTCCATTTGTAAAAATTTTCATGTTTTTAATAAAAGAACGTTAGTTATAGAAGAGTCTATTCATATAGTTTTTAATGAAAATTTCAAATTTAAGAAAAAAGATTTTGATGATGATTTTTGTTTTGATTGTTTGAATTTAAATGAACCCTCTCCTCAAAATAGCAACTTAGATGCATCTTCTTCCCAAATTTCCTTACCTAAGGAATGGAAGTATGTTGATACCCATTCCAAGGAGTTAATTATAGGAGACACATTGAAAGGGGTTCAAACTCATTCTTCTTTTAAAAATTTTTATGCCCATGCTGCTTTTCTTTCTCAAATTAAACCTAAGTGCAATGATGATGCCTTGAAAGATGATTCTTGGGTTATCTCAATGCAAGAAGAATTGAATCAATTTGAGAGGAATGAGGTATGAAAGCTTGTTCCTAGATCTAGTAACCATTTAGTTATTGGTACTAAATGGGTCTTTAGAAACAAGCAAGATGAATGTAGTATCGTAGTTAGAAACAAAGCTAGACTAGTGGCCAAAGATTTCGACCAAGAAGAAGGTATTGATTACGAAGAGACCTTCGCTCCTGTGACAAGATTAGAAGCCATTAAGATGCTCCTTGCCTATGCTAGTAGTAATAACTTTAAGCTTTTTTAAATGGATGTCAAAAGTGCTTTATTAAATGACTTTATTTCCGAAGAAGTGTATGTTAAACAACCACCCAGATTTGAAAACTTTTGTTATCCCAATCATGTGTTTAAACTAACTAGGGGCTTATTTTAACAAGCCCCTAGGGCTTGGTATGAGAGGCTTAGTTCTTTCTTAATTTCAAATAACTTTACTAAGGGCAAGGTTGATACTACATTGTTTATTAAATATTTTAAAAATAATTTTTTTATTGTTCAAATTTATGTTGATGATATTATTTTTGGTTCTTCGAATGAATCACTATGTGAATCATTTGCCAAGTGTATGAGTCATGAATTTGAAATGAGCCTAATGGGAGAATTAACCTTCTTTTTAGGATTGCAAGTTAAACAACTTAGTGATGGTATATTTCTTAATCAAACAAAATGTACATTAGAATTGTTAAAACAATTTAACATAGATGGTTCAAAAGCTATCAACACTCCAATGAGTACTTTCACCAAGTTAGACTTGGATGAAAGTGGAGAAAATTTTGATCAAAACACATATAGGGGAATGATAGGTAGCTTATTTTACCATCACCGCAATTAGACCAGATATCATATTTAGTGTAGGTATATGTGTAAGATTCCAAGCTAATCCTAAGTTATCTCACCTTAAAGCTGTTAAAAGAATCCTTAGGTATCTTAAAGGAACTCTTAATATAGGATTATGATATCCAAAATTTGATAACTTTGATTTAAAAGCCTATGCGGATGTAAATTTTGGTGGATGTAGAATAGATAGGAAGAGCACATTTGGAACATGCCAATTTTTAGGACATGCACTTATTTCTTGGACTTCCAAGAAACAATATTTGGTTGCACTATCTATGGCAGAAGCTAAATACATAGCTACAAGTGCATGTTGCGTACAAGTTGTTTGGATGAAAAATACATTAGAAGACTATGGAATTTATTTAAAGAACATTCCTATAAAATGTGAAATACAAGCGCTATTTGTCTAACCAAAAATTCAATTCAACACTCTAGAACTAAGCATATTGACATTAGGCATCACTTTATATGAGATCATGTCAATAATAATAATGTCATTCTAGAATTTATTGATACAAAACACCAATTAGGGGACATCTTCACAAAACCCCTAAATGAAGAACAATTTGACTTCATTAGAAGAGAATTAGGCATACTAAATTGTTCTAATACATGATGTTGTATGTTTCTTTTCCGAAATTTTCCAACTTCGGTTTTGATTGTATTATCTTAATATTATTTCTTCATTTTTGAATGACATCTTTACAATATCATCTTGGCATTTTGATTAAAGCTGTCATTTTTATCTTCCTATTTTGATTCTCCTCTTTAATTGATGAATTTTTGAGTTATGTCATGACTTTTGATAAAATGATTAAATTTTTAGCTATCATGATATTGTTTTCCTCTTTCTTTAAATAGTGGATACTAATGATGTAGTAAAAACTAATTTTATACCCTTCTTTAAGTATGACTAAAGATATTTCATGACTTGCATTTTATATGAAGCTTAACATATGCATAAATTAAAGTCATGAATTATGCAAAATTAAGTTCTTAAATATTCATTTTTGATTTTTATTCTTGTGCTAATCGGTATGATTCAAGGTTTTATGACTTCCTCCTCATGAATCACTACAAGAATGCCATGTCGAATTTTTTCCTTCAAATTTTTGATATTGATATATTTCATTCATTGAAGCTTTATGAATTTTGACATCTCATTCTCATGGAGTTTACCTTAAAATATGAAATCTTTGATGAATGACTTTAATGATCTATCCTTTCACAATTCTATGCTTGAATTCTCAATCAAAAATTGAGTCTTAAAATTTTCATGTATGAATTCTTCATGAGCATTTTGAAACTCTATTGTTTTTTTTTCGCATCTTATGAACATGAATAAAAATGATCCAAACATTTTTCGGATTTATCCGTCAAGGATGACATATTTTGCATTATGTTCAACTCATTTTTCATATGCTTGATAATTGACCACTCATTTTTTATGGTATGATACCTTGTGGTGGCTACTTCACCTCCTTTTTGTTGATGATAAAGGGGGAGAAGAATGTGTAAATTGATGACATATAAAAATAACTTGATAAAATGTCTTGCATAGTATTAAGAAGAATAGTATTATAATATAATGGGATGAAAATATCTTGTATGTTTAATATTACAATTTAATTATGTTTGCCATGCTTTATAACTGAAAATTGGTGATATCTTTAAAAAAAAAGCATCACAATAAAATTTGTTTCGTATCGTAATGTATCATGAATGCTTAAAATGTAAATTTTTTAGATCAAAATCATATCATGTTTAAAAATTGGGTTCTTTTTATTGATATGATAAGCTAATATTTCATTTGATATCATGCCTTGATTTTGTGCACTTCATTGATATCATTTGATCCTTGTGTTGTTTCAATTTGTGATTAGTTTCTCTTATCGAAATGATGTATATCTATCATTCGATTAGAAAATGCATATCATGCTATGACATTGTGAAAAATATAAAGTTCATATTTATGGATGAAAAATCATACTTGTTAAGCATGACGATAAGTTTAATGAATGAAACTTATCGGGTTCGAGATGAATTCAAGTGTTTTTACCTTCTCATAATATGGCATATAGATAGGGGGAGTTAAGATTAACTCCATCATCAATTGATTGTTATCATAAAAAAGGAGAAGATTATTGAATCTCAGATTTTGATGATGAAGTCAATTGGTGAATTATTTATTCTAATCCATATTGTCAAGATAAGTGTGTAGGATTAACTATGATAGGATGAAAACATAAAATGATTTACCGAGGTCAAGTTTGATGGGAGTTCGAGAGTTCACCGAAAGTCCGAAGGATCATCGGAAGTGTTGCCGGTTTGGAGCTAGGGTTTGAAGCTCTATATAAGCTTGTAGCCTCAACCTTTTTGGAACAAGAAATATCAATCTATAATTGCAGCCACCAGGCTACTTGGAGGGTGAAACCCCTATAGCGTTCCAAGGGTTGATCCCTATCAAAGATCAATCTTTTTAGAATTCCTCTGGGGTTCTATTATCTGGTATCAGAGTAGTGATCTTGCTGCTTTTGCTGCCATCCCTGCTGCCCACCATCAGCCAAGCAATTCCCACAGTTGCTCTTGATGCCGTCGTCTCCACCGTCATCTCCTGACATAGATTAATTCAATCTACAGTCACCACCTCCAATTGAATTAGAGATCTAGTATTTTTCTACCACTAATACCCTTTGCTGCTGTAATTTTTTTTATCTAAAATACCAAAAAGAAGTTTTTCTATCTATCCCTTGCCTGCGAATTCCTTGCATCGTAAAAGTAACCATCTTTGCGAACGAAGGATCGCTGCAGAAAATTTTAGCCGCGTGTTGCTGCCTTTAACTGATCTAATTGTCATCCTCTTTGAACGAAATTTCTTGTGCACCTCATAGATCATCTTGGCTCCCATCCATGATTGATCTATCATGGAATTCATCAAAAAAAAAATTTTGTGTGTTGCTGCAATCTCTCGTCGCAAACTACTGAAATTTTTCGACGAGAATTCTGCTATCGCAACTTGCACCGATTTCTTTACTGTTTTGCTGCCAAAATTTCTTAATCTAATTTGTTATCCTTGCTGTTATCTAAACTAAGATTCTACCATCAAACCCCCTCCTCAATCCCTGAGTTTTCACTGGAAATTTCGTCGAGAAACCGCTATTTCTTCGACGACAATTCTACTCTTACGAGACAGCGCATATAGGCAACAATTTCCATTGATTTTTATCAAATCTTCACTGCGATCTATCACAGATCTAAAATGCTCTTCCCTAACCTTCATCCACTACCATCACAGCCCAAAAACTTCATCAAACCGTAGCCCAAAACTGTACCAAAAATAGCCATAAAATAAGTCTAAACTGTAGCCTACATCCACCAATCCACCAACCCTTTCAGCCACCACTTCTCTCAACCAATACATGCCTTTAACTCGACAGCAAAAAAGAGATCTTAATATTACAGATATGGAGACATATGCTGTGGCATCCGATGAGACAATTGATGCTAAGTTCGAAGCTTTCGAGACACGAATGGAGAAGAAGATTCAGACTCTCTTTGTCGAACTTAGTTTGGGTCGACCACTGAGCCCAAAGAAATCACATCAAGGAGAAAGCTCTGATCGAAGAGATGACCTCCAGGAGAGGGGAGGCTCTATGACCGATCCCCACTATCCACACATGAGGGTAGACTTCCCTAGATGGGAAGAAGGAGACCCGATTGGTTGGATCTCATGCGCGAAGTGATATTTTCGATACCACAAAACCGCAGATACATCTATGGTATAAATTACGGGTATACATCTTGAAGGGGATGTCATACAATGGTTTGATTGGTTTGACCACACTCATGAAGTCCTCTTATTGCGACAATTCAAAGAAGGACTACTGATCCGTTTCGGACCAACCGATTACAAGAACATCGACGGACAACTAGCAAAGATCTGACAAACCTCCACCATCCAGGAGTATCAAACCAGGTTTGAAAGGTTATCTAATCAAACTCATGATTGGTCTAAAAAATAGTTATTGGGGACATTTATTGAGGGCTTTGCTAGTTATAGGTGCCCTACAAGCCAATCACATGAGTGATAGCACCTGTAACACGCTGCGTCAATCTCTTTGCTTATGATTATTGGCATTATCTCACATTATCTAGATATATATTGTGATGTCCTTGGATCTATGCAATGAGAATTGGATCGTGATGAGATTACGATAATGAGACTGATTCACCTTTAAACATAGACCCTAAATTATCCTGGTCATAGGTTACTCGAGAAGGACATCGAGATAACCGGATAGACTGGTGTGCTATATACCCGTTCATATGATGGAGGTAGCTGGTCTCATAGCTACTCATGTGGGGACACTAAGGGTATAGTGCAGGTGCTCATTGGAGAATGAGTTCAATGATTGATCCGCTTGCGGAATGCTGGATGGTTATTAATACCTCACGTCAGACAGCGATTCCGTAGTTCCAATAGTGTATCTGGTCCTTAGACTTGAGACACCAAGGATGTCCTGTATGAGTACTCCACTCCACTCTTTGATACCAGACTTATAGGTTTAGAAAGCTCCATATCTAGTACAGCCGGTCATTGGTAGTGGTAGCTAATCTTACGAGGGCTATTGAGTGTCAATAGAGGATCATCCGCTCTCGATATCATGGGAGGAATATCCCATGTGTTCTTGCTCGAACAAATCCGTGGCTAAGGTTATTCGGATTGAGAGAGAAAGAGTTCTCCGGGAGAATCCGACAAGAGCAAGACTCGAGGAGAGACCGTATAGGCCTGACAGCACCATGCCCAGTATAGGGTCTTTGGGATATTAGATGGATGAGAGATTATAGATACATGGTAACTAAGAACGAATAGGTCCAAAGGATTGGATTCTCCTGTATCGTCTGGGGGCCGTGGCGTAGTGGCCTGGTACGTTCGTAGTCGATGAGTTGGGTGAATTATTATAGAGATAATAATTCACTATATCATAAGGAGTTCTGACAAGTATAACCCACGGCCAGCTCGATATTGGGCCTAGAGGTTCACACACATATGGTAGGTGTTGCGACGAGTAGAGGTTCGGATATGAGATATCCGCTGAAACCCCTATCTTATTGGATATCCATTAAGCCCCTGAATTATTGGATCTTGAGATGAGATCCAATAATTGCTAATAAGAGATTATTGGGTAGAAACCCACTAATCCAAGAGGCTTGGGTGATTGGATGGAGATCCAATACCCAATAGGGCAAAAAGATCCATTAGGATTTTCAGGGGGCCTCTATAAATAGGAGGGAACCAGAGTTCTATAGGCTGAGGGTTTTTGGTAGCCACCTCCTATTTGTCTCTTCCTAGAGAGAGAGGTGCATCGTCACAATCCCTACTGTGTGGATACCGCTAGAGAGGAGGATGCTTGACCTCCTTCTTCCTCTCCTATAGATTTGCAGGAATTCAGGGATATACGATCTCCCTAGGTATCTTTCTTTAACACATGCAGTTTTCATGGATTTGTTTTTGACGCACCGATCTTCGCACGACGACGGAAACTTTCTACGGGAAATCTGGGGTTTTATTTTCTGTTCTTCCGCTGCGCATATGATGTCGCTCCCCATAACGGATTTCCCAACAGTGGTATTAGAGCCAGGTTGCTCGTGCGAAGATAAGATCTTAAACTGCGTGCTTTGTGATCTAGAACAGGTCTTATCGTCAAAATTGTTGGCACGAAGAGCGAGACAGGGTAGCAACTATTGCTGCCCGCTCGTGCAGCAATCGTAAGGCTGCTTGTAGCCTTGCTGCCTGCAGGGCAGCACCAGCGTTGCGCCGGCAGTCTGAGGGCCAGCCCACAGGGGCACCGGTGGGTTGCCAGTATGGCAGCGCTTGCGGGTGCTGTGCCCGTGGGGCAGCGGCACCAGGGCAGCACCCCAAGGGGCGCCGACAGGTGCTGCACCCATAAGGGGCAGCGCCGCCCGCCCGCGGCTAGCCCGCAAGGGGCAGCGCCACCCGTGGTTAGCCCGCAAGGGGCAGCACCGCCTGCGGCCAGCCGCACAAGGGGCAGCACCGCCTGCGCCAACCGCGCAAGGGGCAGAGCCGCCTGCGGGCGATCTGCCTGCAGATGTGGGCACACCCCCAAGGGGCAATGCCGCTCTTGATAGACGCATCTGGCGCTGTGCCGTCAGGCAGGCGCGCGCCGGCCAGAGTGTGGCGCCGGCAGGCAGGTGGTGATGGCGCAACTCTGAAGGAAAGGTATTATGGTTTTGGGCAAAAGATGGTTTTGCCTTTCAGAATTTCAGAAATTCTAGATTCTGTCCCTTTTGACAGAATTACCAAAATACCCTTTTGGCCGAATTACCGAAATACCCTTTTGGCCGGTAGGGTGGCGGTGGCCGCAACTCTACAGAATGGAAAGGTATTATGGTTTTTGGCAAAAGATGGTTTTGCCTTTCGGAATTTCAGAAATTCTAGATTCTGTCCCTTTTGACAGAATTACCAAAATACCCTTTTGGCCAAATTACCGAAATACCCCTGAGAATTTAAAATTTTTCTTTATGTCCTTGGTTTCAGAAAATTAAATATGTTAATTAAATAATTTAATTATCTATTATTTTTATCTAGTAGTCCTATAAAATGATATATACATGCGATGTATGATGTTGACAGATGATCATGGACTTGTGATGTGATGTGTGTACATATGATTATTATTATTGGGGTCTGCGAGCCTATATTTTTCTCATTTATTTTCGGACCTGCGTGCTTGTAATTATGTTGTAATTACATGAGGAAGCGCAGCGGTAGCGTGACTCACGAGGTCAAGACGGATGATCTGACGCATAAAGATGTGTTGAGATGCCGACGGATCCGACGAAGCGAGATGGACGATCACAGGGCATAGAGATGCACCGAAGTACACATAGATCTTGATGTGAGTGATTGGGCCCACTAGCTCGGGCCTGATCACATTAGGATATGGTCCATGATCATCTGGTGTGATTGCTCATGTGATGTGTGATTAGTTATACACCTACTAGATAAGTATATATATATATATTTGCATGCGATGTAGATATACATATTAAATATGTATGTATGTGACACATTATGTTATGAGACCAAATAAAAAAAAATCCTCTCCATTAATAATATTAAGTCGGTAAACATTAGGCAATTAGATTGACCCACGTGGCCTTCCATCGTTATAGCTAGGAGCCGATTCCCGGTGTAGGTTGAGTTGGTCGAGTCCCTCGAGACTCACCTATATCGCATCTCGCCATCTTATCTATGACATAGAGATGTCAGAGGTGACCTGAGGACATGGTATGCTTGGCCGAGTCCCTCGAGAGTATATCACCTAATCAGACTCATCTGGTAACGATGGTAATGACTTAACCGAACATCATGGTTAGTTGAGTCCCTCGAGGCCATGGTAGTTCGGAGGCTGAACAGGATGGGAATCACAAGGAGTTGTGATTGGCAAGAGTTGTCTACCTTTATGGGCTTAACGTGATTGGTCGAGTCCCTCGAGGTTACGTTAAGACGCCGATTGGATCCTGATCCCCACTAGAGATCTGCCGGGGGTCTTCGATTCACATACCGGAGGGTGTTGTGTGTCTCACAAAAATTTAGTGGGAATACATTAAGATAAAAGTCCTTATCTTAATTATTTAAATTTTTGCAAAGTCTGCATGTTATTTATTTCTGCTACATCTTTTATTTCAGAAAAATGTCGCTTTCAAATCCTTTACGTGGCATACTTGATGCCAACCGCCTCACTGGTCCAAATTATATGGATTGGATTCGCAATCTAAGAATCATTCTCATGGCAGAGAAAATCACGTATGTCCTTGATACAGTGATGATCCCTACGCCCGACGAAGGGGCAAGCGAGGATGAGATCGCTCGCTATGTGAAGTACTTAGATGATTCCACTCTTACTTAGTGTTATATGTTGGCCTCTATGACTACTGAGTTACAGAGACAGCATGAAAATATGGATGCTAATTCCATACTCCTACATCTCTGTAAACTGTTTGAGGAACAAGGAAGAACTCAGCGATATGAGATATCAAAGAGTCTTTTCCGTGCTAGGATAACTAAGGGGATACCGGTTCAGAACCATGTCCTTAAGATGATTGAGTGGATCAAAAAACTCACAGGTCTAGGAATGGTCCTAGAGGATAACTTGTGTGTGGATCTTGTACTTCAGTCCCTACCAGATTTCTTTTCTCAATTTATAATAAATTTTAATATGAACAAACTTGAGGTGACCGTCCTAGAGCTCCTCAATATGTTGAGAGAAGTAGAGAGCACCTTCAAGAAAGAGAAGCCAGTTCTCTACACTGGTGAGACCAGAAAGAAAAGGAAGACTGAGAAGACCCTTAAAAAGGGTAAGGGCAAGGGTAAAATGGGTAAGACAAAAGTTATCAAGAAAGACCTAACAAAGGACAAAGGCCAGTGCTTCCACTGCGGCAAAGATGGGCACTGGAAGAGGAACTACAAAGAGTACCTTGTAGAAAGGGTGAAACAGAAGCTTGGAGAAGCTTCAGGTACATTCATGATCAATCTCCATTTGTTAGAATCTTGTGATAACACATGAGTATTAGATACCGGGAGTGCTTATCATATTTGTAATTCGTTGTAGATTCTGGCAGGACCTAGGAGATTGAACAGAGGTAAGATGGACCTTAAGATGGGCAATGGAGCAAAGGTTACTGCATTGGCTGTTGGTAAGGTCACCTTACATCTGCCTGGTGGAGCTATTATTGCATTAGATGCATGTTATTATGTTTCTTCTATTATCAAAAATATTATTTCCATTTCATGTTTGATAGTTAGTAGATATAAATTAGTTTTTGAGAACAATGGTTGTTCAATAATATTAGATGATTAGATCATCACGAGAGGAACAATGCATAATAGTTTATTTATACTAAATATAGCTCCACATATCATGAGTGTATGTGAGTCTAAGAGGAAATGTAAAGTGGAGAACCAAACTGGAAAGAGTATTAAAACCCTTTGATCAGATCGAGGAGGTGAGTACTTGAGTATAGAGTTCACCCTGTTCCTCAAAGACTATGAGATCTTATCCCAATGGACACCTCCTTATACATCACAGCTTAATGGTGTATCAGAAAGGAGGAATCGCATATTGTTAGACATTGTGCGTTCCATGATGTGTTTCGCCGACCTACCCATCTCATTCTGGGGATATACCCTAGAGACCGTAGCTTACCTTCTGAACAGAATTCCAACTAAGTTAGTGACGTCTACTCTATATAAGATATGAAATAGGAAGATGTCTGATCTTAAGATTGTTAAGATTTGGGGCTGCCCTGCCCACGTTAAGAGACACAACCCTAACAAGTTGGAATCTAGAACAGAACAGTGCAAGTTCGTGGGATACCCCAAGGAAACTTGTGAGGATTATTTCTATCACCTTGAGGACCAATAGGTTTTTGTAGCCAAGAGAGTAGTGGTCCTTGAGAAGGAACACATTCTTGGTGGAGATAATGGGGGCATGATAGAGTTGAGCGAGGTTGGAGAACCTAGCTCAAGCACTATTCCAAAATCTGTTCAGATACCTAACACACAAGTTTCAACTTTACGTAGGTCCGATAGAGTATCCCATCATCCTGAGAGATATGTGGGACATATCAGAAGAGAGGATGTTGAGGATATATATTGATCCTTAGACCTACGAGGAGGCTATTATGAGCATAGACTCCGGGAAATGGCAAGAAGCCATGAATTCAGAAATGGATTCCATGTATTCCAACAAAGTTTGGAACCTAGTTGATGCACCCGAGGGTATTATACCCATTGGTTACAAGTGGATCTTCAAAAAGAAGATTGGAGTAGATGGACAAGTAGAGACCTATAAAACAAGGCTAGTGGCTAAAGGGTATCGTCAAAGGCAAAGTGTTGACTATGACGAAACTTTCTCACCTGTAGCCATGCTAAAATCCATTCGAATTCTATTAGCTATTGCAGCACACTATGATTATGAGATCTGGCAGATGGATGTCAAAACCGCATTCTTCAATGGTAACCTCGAGGAGGAGGTGTATATAATACAACCTGAGGGATTCATATCCAGGGATAACCCATATAAGGTGTGCAGGCTGCTTAGGTCTATTTATGGATTGAAGCAAGCTTCCTGAAGTTGGAACATAAGATTTGATGAGGTGATCAGATCTTATGACTTTGTTTAGAATGAAGATGAATCTTGTGTGTACAGGAAATTAAGTGGGAGCACTATCACCTTTTTGGTATTATATGTGGATGACATCCTGATCATTGGGAATGATGTAGGAATGCTCTCCACAGTAAAGACTTGGTTATCTAGGCACTTCTCCATGAAGGACTTAGGAGAAGCATCCTACATATTGGGGATATGGATCTATAGAGATAGATCCAAGAGGATGCTTGACTTGTCCCAGTCAAGGTACATAGACACCATTGTCAAAAGGTTTGGCATGAAAAATTCCGAGAGGTCTCACAACAATGAGACATGGAATATCAATTTCTAGGAGTATGTCCCCAAAGACTCCTAAAGAAAGGGCACACATGGATATGATGTCATATGCATCAGCAATAGGATCTATCATGTATGCTATGCTATGTACCAGGCCTGATATATCGCATGCTCTGAGTGTCACGAGCAGATATCAGGCAGATCCGGGCTTGGAGCACTAGAAAGCAATAAAAAGTATCCTTAAGTACTTGAGAAAGACTAAGGATCTTTTACTGGTATATGGAGGTAGTAGCCTCAGGGTTGAGGGCTACATGGACTCGAGCTTCTAGTCCGATGTTGATGATAGCAAGACTAATTCAGGATATGTGTTCACCCTGAATGGAGGAGTAGTATGCTGGAAGAGTTCCAAGCAAGACACTACTACTGACTCGACCACAGAGGCGGAATACATTGCTACAATAGAGGCAGCAAAGGAGAGAATCTGGATGAAGAAGTTCATCACAGATCTAGGAGTCATCCCGAGCAGCGAGGAGTCCATTCCCTTAAACTGCGATAAATACGGGACGATTAGTCAAATAAGAGAACCCGGGTCTCATCAGAAGTGTTCTGAGGAGGTTCTAGCCTATTAGAGAGATCGTGGCCCGAAGAGATGTAGTAGTGGAAAGAGTTCCATCCGAAGATAACATTGCAGATCCACTGACAAAGCCATTGACTCAGATTGTCTATGAGTGTCATAGAGGTTTGATGGGGATCAGATATGTTGGTGATTGGCTTTAGATCAAGTGGGAGATTGCAAGTTATAGGTGCCCTACAGGCCAATCACATGAGTGATAGCACCTGCAGCGTCTGCGTTAATCTCTTTGCTTATGATTATTTGCATTATCTCATATTATCTAGATGTATATTGTGATGTCCTTGGATCTGTGCAATGGGAATTGGATCGTGATGAGATTACGATAATGAGACTGATTCACCTTTAAACATAGACCCTAAATTATCCTGGTCATAGGTTACTCGAGAAGGACATCGAGATAATCGGATAGACTAGTGTGCTGTATACCTGTTCATATGATGGAGGTAGCTGGTCTCATAGTTACTCGTGTGGGGACACTAAGGGTACAGTGCAGGTGCTCATTGGAGAATGAGTTCACTGATTGATCCGCCAACGGAATGCTGGATGGTTATTGATACCTCACGTCAGACAGCAATTTTCATAGTTCCAGTAGTGTATCTGGTCCTTAGACTTGAGACACCAAGGATGTCTTGTATGAGTACTCCACTCTTTGATACCGGACTTATAGGTTTGGAAAGCTCCATATCTAGTACAATCGGTCATTGGGAGTGGTAGCCAACCTTACGAGGGCTATTGAGTGTCAATAGAGGATCATCCTCTCTCGGTATCATGAGAGGAATATCCCATGTGTTCTTGCTTGAACAAATCCTTGGCTAAGGTTATTCGGATTGAGAGAGAAAGAGTTCTCTGGGAGAATCCAACAAGAGCAAGACTCGAGGAGAGACCGTATGGGCCTGACAGCACCATGCCCGGTATAGGGTCTCTAGGATATTAGATAGATGAGAGATTATAGATACATGATAACTGAGGACGAATAGGTCCAAAGGATTGGATTCCCCTGTATCGTCTAGGGGCCATGGCGTAGTGGCCTGTTACGTCTGCAGTCGATGAGTTGGGTGAATTATTATAGAGATAATAATTCACTATATCAGAAGGAGTTCTGACAAGTATGACTCACGGCCAGCTCGTTATTGGGCCTAGAGGGTCACACACATATGGTAGGTGTTGCGATGAGTAGAGGTTCGGATATGAGATATCCACTGAAACCCCTATCTTATTGGATATTCATTAAGCCCATGAATTATTGGATCATGAGATGAGATCCAATAATTGCTAATAAGAGATTATTGGGTAGAAACCCACTAATCCAAGAGGCTTGGGTGATTGGATGGAGATCCAATACCCAATAGGGCAAAAAGATCCATTAGGGTTTTCAGGAGGCCTCTATAAATAGGAGGGAACCAGAGTTCTATAGGTTGAGGGTTTTTGGTAGCCACCTCCTATTCGCCTCTCCCCAGAGAGAGAGGTGCATCGTCGTAATCCCTACTGTGTGGATACCACTAGAGAGAAGGACGCTTGACCTCCTTCATCCTCTCCCATAGATCTGCAGGAATTCAGGGATATACGATCTCCTTAGGTATCTTTCTTTAACACATGCAGTTTTTGTAGATTTGTTTTTGACGCACCAATATTCGTACAATGACGGAAACTTTCTATGGGAAATCTGGAGTTTTGTTTTCTGTTCTTCCGCTGCACATGTGATGTCGCTCCCCATGACGGATTTCCCAATAGGCTTGAAGCCATAGATCTGGGGAGAGGTTAAAGCGCAACAACCGTACACGCTTATGGCAGCCATCTCTTTCGCACGACTTCAGGAGGAGCGATTGAACTATGAAGCCCGGAGGACTAGGGTCACTCCTCGACTAGCAATATCAAAGCCCTCAGCCCCCCCTACTATCAGCCAAGCTCCTGCACTAAAAAGGTTGACAAGAGAAGAGCTTCAAGACCGATCTGCCAAGGGGTTATGTTGGCATTGTGATGAGCCGTGGAGCCGCGAGCATCGCTATAAAAAAGGGAGACTTCTTGTGATTGAACCAGTGGAAGAAGAGATCTGTAAACAGCCAGAAGAGAGTCTTGAACATGAGGATGAAGATGTGGAAGAAAAGCTACAATCGATTGACTTTATGGTATATACGCTAGCCGGCTACTCAAATCTGCAAACGATGAAAGTTGGAGGCCTGCTCAAACAACAACCGATCACCGTTCTCATCGATACAGGCAGCACTAATAACTTTCTAAATAGTAAGGTTGCTGCTCAGATGGCGCTCCACATCAAAGGTTGCAGCAAGTTCGACGTAAAGGTCGCCAACAGCCGAATCCTAAAATGCCACTAAAGATGCCCGTAGGTGAAACTATTACTGTAGGGCCAAGAAATTGTTGCCGACTTCTTCCTCCTACCAATTGATGATTATGAGGCTGTGCTGGGCATAGAATGGTTGATGATGTTAGGTGATGTCTCTTGGAACTTTTCCAAATTGATTATGAAATTCTATCGCAAAGGCAAACAGGTCACCCTACGCGGGAAGCGCGGAAGCAATGTAACCACCATTTCAACCGAACGAATGGAGAAAGTTTTACACAAGATAAATGGTGGCTTTCTTATGCATATCTAGCAGCAACCAGAGGGGGAGAAAACAGAAATTAAAGATCAAAATTTCACTCAACTACTTGTTGAATTTGACGATGTTTTTGCTGAACCGCGCGGTCTTCCTCCTACTCGGCAACATGACCATCGAATTCCAATCCTTCTAGGCAAACCACCAGCAAACACTCAGCCTTACCACTATCCTCACCTCCAGAAGGATGAAATTAAAAAGATCGTGAAGGAGATGCTCGAAATAGGGGTGATTCGGCCAAGCTGCAGCCCCTACTCCTCATCGGTGCTACTTGTGCGCAAGAAAGACAGAACTTGGTGGATGTGCATCGACTACCGAGCTCTAAATGACATCACCATCAAGAATAAGTACCCAATACCAATGGTGGATGAACTATTTGATGAATTAAAAGAAGCTCGTGTCTTCACGAAGTTGGACCTCCGATCCGGTTACCACCAAATTCGGGTATGTGAAGGCGACATCCCAAAAACTACTTTCCGCACTCATAATGGTAATTATGAATTCTTGGCAATGCCCTTTGGACTCACTAATGCTCCTTTAACCTTCCAAAGTCTCATGAATGATATTTTTTGGAGCTTTCTTCGTAAATTTGTACTGGTATTTTTCGATGATATTCTCATTTACAACCCTTCTCTTGAGACTCACTTTCAGCACTTGCGATTTGTTCTGACGATCCTTCAGGAGAATACTCTTTTTGTTAAGCTATCAAAGTGCAGCTTTCTCTAGCAAAAAGTAGAGTACCTTGGGCACATAATATCAGAAGGAGTGGCCGTAGACCCAATAAAAATTGAAGCAATGCAAGGCTGGCCAAAACCTACAAATGTGAAATTGTTGCATGGGTTCCTTAGACTAACGGGCTACTACCAAAAATTCATGAAGGACTATAGGAAGATCAGTGCCCCCCTCACTTCTCTACTGAAAAAAGATGCGTTCTTCCAATGGTCGAACAAAGCCTTCGCTGCCTTTGACAGACTTAAGTCTTCTAGTCATATGTGCCCTGCAAGCCAATCACATGAGTGATGACACTTGTGACTTGATATGCACTTTTTCTCTTTGCTTATTATTAGGCATTTTATCACTTTATCTTGCATGTTGCATATATTGTGATGTCCTTGGATCTGTGTAATGGGAATTGGATCGTGATGAGATCACGATAATGAGACCAATTCACCTTTAAACACAGACCCTGAATTATCCTGGTCATAGGTTACTCAAGAAGGACATAGAGATAACCGGATAGACTAGTATGATGTATACCCTTCCATATGATGGAGGTAGCTGGTCTCATAGCTACTCATGTAGGGACACTAAGGGTACAATGTAGGTGCTCATTGGGGAATAAGTTCACTGATTGATCCGCTTACAAAATGCTTGATGGTTATTGATACCTCATTTCAGACAGCGATTTTGTAGTCCCAGTAGTGTATCTGGTCCTCAGACCTGAGACACCAAGGATGTCCTGTATGAGTACTCAACTCTTTGATACCGGACTTATAGGTTTGGAAAGTTTCAGATCTAATACAACCGGTTATTGGGAGTGGTAGCCAACCTTACGAGGGCTAGTGAGTGTCAATAGAGGATCATCCGCTCTCGGTATCATGGGAGGAATATCCCATGTGTTCTTGCTCGAACAAATCCTTGGCCAAGGCTATTCGGATTAAGAGAGAAAGAGTTCTCCGGGAGAATCCGACAAGAGCAAGACTCGAGGAGAGACCGTATGGGCCTGATAGTACCATGCCCGGTATAGGGTCTCTGGGATATTGGATGGATGAGGGACTATAGATATATGGTAACTGAGGATAGATAGGTCCAAAGGATTGGATTCTCCTGTATCGTTTGGGGGCCGTGGCGTAGTGGCCTGGTACGTCCGCAGCCGATGAGTTGGGTGAATTATTATAAAGATAATAATTCACTAAGTTAGAAGGAGTTCTGACAAGTATGACTCATGGCCAGCTCGATATTGGGCCAAGAGGGTCACACACAAATGGTAGGTGTTGCGACGAGTAGAGGTTCGGAGATGAGATATCCATTGAACCTCCTGTCTTATTGGATATCCATTAAGCCCATAAATTATTGGATCCTGAGATGAGATCCAATAATTGCTAATAAGAGATTATTGGGTAGAGACCCACTAATCCAAGAGGCTTAGGTAATTGGATGGAGATCCAATACCCAATAGGGCAAAAGATCCATTAGGGTTTTCAGGGGGCCTCTATATATAGGAGGGAACCAAAGCTCTATAGGCTGGAGGTTTTGTTTTGGTAGTCACCTATTGTTCTCCTCTCCCCAGAGAGAGAGGTGCATCGTCGTAGTTCCTGTCGTGTGGATATCGCTAGAGAGGAGGACACTTGACCTTCTTCATCCTCTCCTATAGATCTATAGGGATTCAGGGATATACGATCTCCCTAGGTACTTTCTTTTACATGTATAGTTTTTATGGATTTATTTTGACGCATCGATCTTCGCACACGACAAAAACTTTCTACAGAAAATCTAGGGTTTGTTTTATTTTTGTTCTTCCACTACGCATGAGATGTCACTCCCCCCAACAGTGGTATCAGAGCCAGGTTGTTCATGCGAAGATCGGATCTTAAACTATGTGTGTTATGTTTTGGATCTGTTTTTGATGCCAAAATTGTTGGCGCAAAAGGGCCAGGAAGGGCAGCAACTGTTACTGCCCTTGCTGCGCTCGTTCAGCGGCCACAAGGCTGCTTGCACAAGCAACAGCCGCTAGCCCGGCGGGCTGTTGGCTGCAGGCAGGCTACTTGCGCCGGCGGCCTGCAGCCCGCCCGTAGAGGTGCTAGCGCTAGGCGCCCATGCTCGCGGGCCAGCGCCGTAGAGGCATCAGCGTTGGGCGCCCATGCCCTCGGGCCAGCGCCGTAGAGGCGCCGACGTTGGGCGCTCGCGCCCACGAGGCAACGACGCCTCCACTGCCCTCCCCGCGCGCAAGGAGCACTGTCGGCAGGGTGGTGGTAACCGCAAGCATAGTAAGGGTGAGGGATTAGGGTTTTAGGGCAAAAGACGATTTGCCCCTCGGAATTTCAGAAATTTCAGATTCTGTCTCTTTTGATAGAATTACTAAAATACCCCTCAAAATTTCAAAAAAATTAGATTCTATCCCTTTTCATAGAATTACCAAAATACCCTTTGGACGAATTACTAAAATACCCCTAGGAATTCAAAATTCTCTTTGTCCCTGATTTTAAAAAATTAAATATGTTAATTAAATAGTTTAATTAACTATTATTTTTTTATCTAGTAGTCCTACAAAATAACATATATATGTGATGTATGATGTGGACAGATGATCATGGACCTGTGATGTGATGTATGTACATGTGATTATTATTATTGGGGCCTGCGAGCCTTTATTCTTTTCTCATTTATTGTTGGGCCTACGTGCCTATAATTATGTTGTAATTACATGAGGAGGCATAGCGGTAGCATGACTCTCAAGGCCGAGATAGACGATCCGACGCATGGAGATGCGTTGAGATGCCGACAGATCCGACGAAGCGAGATGGACGATCACAGGGCATAGAGATGCATCGAAGTATACATATATCTTGATGTGAGTGATTGGGTCTATTGGCTCGGGCCTGATCACATTAGGATGTGGTCCATGATCATCTAGTGTGATTGATCATGTGATGTGTGATTAGATATACATCTACTAAATATGTATATATATATTTGCATGCGATGTAGATATATATATTAAATACGTATGTGTGTGACACATTATGTTAGGAGACCAAATCAAAAATCCTCTCTATTAATAATATTAAGTCGGTAAACATGAGGCAATTAGATTAACCCACGTGGCCTTTCATCATTATATCTAGAAACCCATTCTCGGTGTAGGTTGAGTTAGTCGAGTCCCTCGAGACTCACCTATATCGCGTCTCGCTATCTTATCTATAACATAGAGATGTCACTAGTAACCTGAGGACATGGTATGCTTGGTCGAGTCCCTTGAGAGTATATCACTGAATCAGACTCATCTTGTAACGATGGTGATGACTTAACCGAACATCATGGTTGGTCGAGTCCCTCGAGGCCATGGTGGTTTGGAGGCCGAATAGGATGGGAATCACATAGAGTTATGATTGGTAAGAGTTGCCTACCTTTACAGGCTTAACATGATTGGTTGAGTCCCTCGATGTTACATTAAGACGCCGATTAGATCCCGATCCCCACTAGAGTTCCGTCGAGGGTCTCCGATTCACATACCGGAGGGTGTTGTGTGTCTTGCAAAAAAATTAGTTGGAATACATTAAGATAGAAGTCCTTATCTTAATTGTTTAAATTTCTACAAAGTCTGCTTATTATTTATTTCGGCTACATCTTTTATTTCAGAAAAATATCGCTTTCAAATCCTTTACATGGCATACTTGATGCCAACCACCTCACTGGTCCAAATTATACAAATTTGCTTTGTAATCTGAGAATCATTCTCACGGCAGAGAAAATCATGTATGTCCTTGATACAGTGATCCCTACGCCCGACGAAGGGGCAAGCGAGGATGAGATCACTCGTTACGTGAAGTACTTAGATGATTCCACTCTTGCTCAGTGTTATATGTTGGCCTCTATGACTACTGAGTTACAGAGACAGCATGAAAATATGGATGCTAATTCCATACTCTTGCATCTCCATAAACTGTTTGAGGAACAGAAAAGAACTCAGCGATATGAGATATCAAAGAGTCTTTTCTATGTCAGGATGACTAAGGGGACACCGGTTCAGAACCATGTCCTTAAGATGATTGAGTGGATCGAGAAACTCACAGGTTTAGGAATGATCCTAGAGGATAACCTGTGTGTGGATCCATGTGCTTCAGTCCCTACCAGATTTCTTTTCTCAGTTCATAATGAATTTTAATATGAACAAACTTGAGGTGACCCTCCCAGAGCTCCTCAATATGTTGAGAGAAGCAGAGAGCACCATCAAGAAAGAGAAGCCGGTTCTCTACACTAGTGAGAACAGAAGAAAAGGAAGGCTGAGAAGACCCTTAAGAAGGGCAAGGGCAAGGGCAAAATGGGTAAGTCAAAGGTTGCCAAGAAAGACCCAACAAAGGACAAAGGCTAGTGCTTCCACTACGGTAAAGATGGGCATTGGAAGAGGAACTACAAAGAGTACCTTGTAGAGAGGGCAAAACAGAAGCTTGTAGAAGCTTCAGGTACATTCATGATCAGTCTCCATTTGTCAGAATCTTATGATAACACATGGGTATTGGATACCGAGAGTGCTTATCATATTTGCAATTCGTTGCAGGTTCTGGCAGGACCTAGGAGATTGAATAGAGGTAAGATGGAACTTAAGATGGGCAATGGAGCAAAGGTTGCTGTAGTGGCTGTTGGCAAGGTCACCCTACATCTGCTTGGCGGAGCTATTATTGCATTAGATGCATGCTATTATGTTCCTTCTATTATCAAAAATATTATTTCCATTTCATGTTTGATAGTTAGTGAATATAAATTAGTTTTGAGAATAATGGTTGTTCAATAATATTAGATGATGAGATCATCATGAGAGGAACAATGCATAATGGTTTCGCCGACCTACCCATCTCATTCTGGGGATATGTCCTAGAAACCGCAGCTTACATTCTGAACAGAATTCTAACTAAGTCAGTGATGTCTACTCCATATGAGATATGGAATGGGAAGATGCCTGATCTTAAGATTGTTAAGATTTGGGGCTATCCTGCCCATGTTAAGAGACACAACCCTGACAAGTTGGAATCCAGAACGGAACGGTGCAAGTTCATGGGATACCCCAAGGAAACTTGTGAGGATTATTTCTATCACCTTGAGGACCAATAGGTTTTTGTAGCCAAGAGAGTAGTGGTCCTTGAGAAGGAACACATTCTTGGTGGAGATAATGGGGGCATGATAGAGTTGAGCGAGGTTGGAGAACCTAGCTCAAGCACTATTCCAAAATCTGTTCAGATACCTAACACACAAGTTTCAACTTTACGTAGGTCCGATAGAGTATCCCATCATCCTGAGAGATATGTGGGACATATCAGAAGAGAGGATGTTGAGGATATTGATCCTTAAACCTACGAGGAGGGTATTATGAGCATAGACTCCGGGAAATGGCAAGAAGCCATGAATTCAGAAATGGATTCCATGTACTCCAACAAGATTTGGAACCTAGTTAATGCACCTGAGGGTATTGTATCCATTGGTTGCAAGTCGATCTTCAAAAAGAAGATTGGAGTAGATGGAAAGGTAGAGACCTATAAAGCAAGCCTAGTGGCTAAGGGGTATCGTCAAAAGCAAGGTGTTGACTATGACGAAACTTTCTCACCTGTAGCCATGCTAAAATCCATTCGAATTCTATTAGCTATTGCAGCACACTATGATTATGAGATCTGGCAGATGGACATCAAAACTACATTCCTCAATGGTAACCTCGAGGAGGAGGTGTATATAATATAGCCTGAGGGATTCGTATCCAGGGATAACCCAGATAAGGTATGCAGGTTGCTTAGGTCCATTTATGGATTGACGCAAGCTTCTCGAAGTTGGAACATAAGATTTGATGAGGCGATCAGATCTTATGACTTCGTTAAGAACGAAGATGAGTCTTGTGTATACAGGAAAGTAAGTGGGAGCACTATCACCTTTTTGGTATTATATGTGGATGATATCATGATCATTGGGAATGATGTAGGAATGCTCTCCACAGTAAAGACTTGGTTATCTAGGCACTTCTCCATGAAGGACTTAGGGGAAACATCCTGCATATTAGGGATACGGATCTACAAAGATAGATCCAAGAGGATGCTTGGCTTGTCCCAGTCAAGGTACATAGACACCATTATCAAAAGGTTTGGCATGAAAAATTCCAAAAGAGGGCTCATACCAATGAGATATGAAATATCACTTTCTAGGAGTATGTCCCCAAAGACTCTTAAAGAAAGGGCACACATGGATATGATACCATGTGCATCAGCGATAGGATCTATCATATATGCTATGCTATGTACCAGGCCTGATATAGTGCATCCTATGAGTGTCACGAGCAGATATCAGGTAGATCCAAGCTTGGAGCACTAGAAAGCAATAAAAAGTATCCTTAAGTACTTGAGAAAGACTAAGGATCTTTTACTGGTATATAGAGGTAGTAGCCTCAGGGTTGAGGGCTACATGGACTCGAGCTTCTAGTCCAATGTTGATGATAGCAAGTCTAATTTAGGATATGTGTTCACCCTGAATGGAGGAGTAGTATGCTGGAAGAGTTCCAAGCAAGACACTACTACTGACTCGACCACAGAGGCGGAATACATTGCTACAATAGAGGCAGCAAAGGAGAGAATCTGGATGAAGAAGTTTATCACAGATCCAGGAGTCATCCCGAGTAGCAAGGAGTCCATTCCCTTAAACTGCGATAAATACGGGGCGATTACTCAAATAAGAGAACCTAGGTCTCATTAGAAGTATTCTGAGGAGATTCTAGCTTATTAGAGGGATCGTGGCCCAAAAAAATGTAGCAATGGAAAGAGTTCCATCCGAAGATAACATTGCAGATCTATTGACAAAGCCATTGACTTAGATTGTCTTTGAGCGTCACAGAGGTCTGATGGGGATCAGACATATTGGTGATTGGCTTTAGGTCAAGTGGGAGATTGCTAGTCATATATGCCCTGCAAGCCAATCACATGAGTGATGGCACTTGTGACTTGATATGCACTTTTTCTCTTTGCTTATTATTAGGTGTTTTATCACTTTATCTTGCGTGTTACATATATTATGATTGTTAGGATCAAAAGGCACTAAGAGGGGGGGGGTGAATTAGTGCAGCGGATTAAACTCGTATTCTTGAAACCGATTTCTCAAAGAAACACAAGTTCGTGGAAGAATTCGATTCGACGAAAGAGAACTTGAAAGTAATTGCTTGTGAAAAGGAACTAACTAAGAACTTGCAGCCAAGAAATGAAGTGATTTCAGAAATGTAAACACTCACACATTTGAGGAGACAATGATGTATAGTGGTTCGGTCAAATGACCTACATCCACTCTTGAAGCCTTTGCGATGAGACTCCGCTCTTCCACTAGCAAGTCCTTTGAAGGGGAAGGATCAAACACCCCTTTTTACAACCCTTTACAAGATGTTCACACTTGTACAAGATCTCTCAAGAAGAAGAAAGGTGAACACTTAGCAAAGAATACAACACTTTTCAAAGACTCTTCAAAAGCTCAAGACTCAAACTTTTTGCTCAAAAGGGTTCCTTTCAGCTGAAAAGGAAGGGGTATTTATAAGCCTCAAAGTGATTCAAATTTGGAGCCCAAACATGGAGCCAAAAATTTGAATCCTTTGAGTTTTTCTTGATCAACTCTTGGCAGATCGACACCCAGGCGGTTTCCGCCTTGACCCGGCGGTGCTACGCTGGCTTTCCACGCACCGGCGGTACTACGCGACGAGCGGTGCTACCGCTGGCTCAGATGAGCGGGGCGTACTCGCCAGAGCGGTGATACCGCTGCTGCTAAGATAACTGCTACGATGGCAGACTCTTGTAAGCATGCACGCTATCGGTCTTCTTTGGCGGTGCTACCGCCCGACGCATTTCTTCTTTGGCGGAGCTACCGCGACCGTTGGCTTTGGCGGTGCTCGCCCAGCCATTTCTTCTTTGGCGGTGCCACCGCTTGACCAGTCTTCTTTGGCGACCACCGCCGACCAGTCTTCTTTGGCGAGCCACCGCCCGACCAGTGCTGGCTTTGGGAGAACCGCTTGAGCCGGTCTTCTTTGGCGGTGCCACCGCCTTGACCATTTCTTCTTGGTGAGCTACCGCCCACCACCCGATTCTTTGGTTCTGTTTGGCGATGCTACCGCCAAAGCATGCATGCTAACGTGCATGCATGCACGGCGAGCATGCATCTTCTTTGGCGGTGCAATGACCAAAGCATGCATGCAACGTGCATGCATGCACGCTGGCGAAGATGCATCTTCTTTGGCGGTGCAACCGCCAAACATGCATACACGTAGCTTGATTGGGTTTGGGCCAAAATTTTGGCCCAAACTCATCTAATCAAGGCCCAATGGGCCCCCACTTTGGGTTATCTAATCCTAACCCAAAATACGTGCTAACTCACGAATTTTAAAGACGTTTCCTAAGCTATTACAAAGTCCACATGACAACTTCTTCCGGCGAGCTTCGGTCAACTTAAGCAGTCTTCCGACGAACCTTCGGAAACCATTCTGCGGACTCACGGCAAGCTCTCGGACTTCACGATGATCTTGGCGAGTTCCCCGAGCTTCTTTGGCAAGCTCCGATCTTTTTGGCAAGCTCGCGAACTTCCGACGAACCTCGGCGAACTTCCGAAAACCCCCGGCAAGCTTCCTACTCGTTCTCGGCCGGTTCGTAGCGCTCCCAACGAATCTTCGGACTTCCTTTGAACACTCGAACTCCCAGCGATTCATCACACTTGTCTTGGCCCTTTGTTTCGCTTTACGTCTTCATCCCTATCGTAGTCAATCTGCTTTCGATAGTAGACGCATAACTCAAAACGCAGTTAGACCACAAATCACACTCAATTAGTTTCATCATCAAAATCCGAGATTCAACAATCTCCCCCTTTTTGATGATGACAACTAATTGATGACTGACGGAGTTAACCATAACTCCCCGGAGTTTAACACAAACTCCCCCTATCAATATGCAATTGATAGAACCCTTGGATTATCCCAAATCCAAGTAACATGTATCATTCATGTAGTGAAATAAGAACAAACCATCATGCAAATATAAAATATTCAATCAATGCATGAAGTCATCAATCTACTTCTCCCCCTATGTCATCAACAAAAAGGAGAAGTATCATTATAACTAGTTTAAAAGATATGCAGATTTTACAACAAACTAGCTTGCACTTTGCAAGATATGCAGATTTTTACAACATCATACAACATTTTGCAATACAACATTAAGTTATACCATTCAATCATAGGAAGTTTCAAAGATGGGCAATGATGGTAATTTTCACTTGCTTCTTGAGATGTGCAAGTTTGCACCTTGTTTCTCACGATAGCAATATTTGCATCATTTGATATAACAATTCTTAGCTTCTCATGAAGTTGCAAAGTAGAAATCAAGATGGCAAATTTTTGCAATGTTAGAGCTAAAAACTTTCTCTCCCCTTTGTTAGCATCAAAAGAAAGGGAGGATAAAATACTTCAAATAATCTTGCATAAGATTCAACAATAATTTGTAACAAAAATGCAAGCAATTTTGAAGAAGTGAAATTGAGCAAGATTTTTGCCTCTCTTGAGATAGCAACTCTTTGCTTCTCAATGTTCAAGCTAGCAAAATTTTCTCTTTTGAAGCACAAGCTAGCAATAAATCTTCTCCCCCTTTGTTTTTGTCAAAGAGAAGGGATGAATATTATCTCAATCAAATAATTTTGCATCAATCAATATATCAATCATCACATGATGCATACGAGATGATATTGAAACATGAGAAATCATGTCATGAAGGATATCAATATGTAATTTCAACAAGAATCAAAACCAAAAGATATCATCCATGATTCATAACTTTTCATTTTAGCAAGATCTAGATTCATATTTATCAATTTTTAATTCAAGATAAATGTCATACAACCAAGAATCATGATATATGAAAGCATATCGATATTAAGGATCAAATCATGATTACAAGTGCTAACATATTTTCTTTTCATTCATTTTTAAGCCATGATAAAAGAATAAATCAATGATTCAAATATTAAGCACAATTCTTTTTCATCAAATTTTCAATCGTATAAGGCTTACATGGCAAATATCAATTCATGATAAAGGGTATACTATCTTGAATCATGATGCATAAAAACATATCATTCTCATAGATCAAGTCATGATTCATTGATTCATCATAAGGCAAATTTCTTTTCAATTATCTATTTTTCAATTGCCACATAAGACATACAAGCCAAAGAATCTTTGTCATTTCTATATTATGAAATATATGATAATAAGACTCATGATTCATTTAAAAAGATATAGCATAAAGAGTAACTTGATTCAAGTATAAGATTTTTCATCAAGATCACATTTCATAAGAATCAAGATATCAAGATCACAAATTCATAAAAATTCAAGGATTGAATTCCGAGAAATCATAAGACAAGTTACATTTCATTTAAAGAATTTTCTTTTGATAAAATGAAAAGAGAATGGTAAAAGATCTTGATTTATAAAGAGTTTCAAGTCATAGTTGTCTAGATCATAATTCCACTAAAGTATTTTCATTAGCAAAGAATCACATGAGCACTTGATTGTTGCATAAATAATTTTATTGCATCATGATTTATAAAATTTTACAACATGAATCATAGGAGGTAAAATAGCAATAATATCAATCATGATTCATTGGATAGCAAATTGCAAAGAGAACAATTTGTTTCATGCATCTTGATTCATACAAGTCAAGTTATGATTCCAAGAGATTAAGAGATGAATCAAGAATCTTTAATAAGTCTTATTCAAATTCATAAAAGATATCAAGAAGAGCAACATTTCTTGTACATTGATATTCAAACCATGACAAGTGATATATCAAACATTTGCATTTATATTTCAATCATCAAGTCATGTGTATTGAAACATAGGAGAAATGTTCAAATTACACATGTAATGTTTCAACATTCAAAACACATTTTCTCAAGTTGAGTATCAACAAGTGAAGAGAAAATAACTTATGATTCATTTGGATTTTTCTTCAACAACATGGGAGAATCATGGTATGAAGTGAGAGATCTTGAAAGACTCAAGTTATCAAGATCACAATGTAGTTTAAGTTCATTCAAATCAAATTATTAACTTGTAACTCATAATCGAATCATCAAAATCAATTTGAGATTCACAAAATATCATGAAATCATTAATCTCGATAAGATAGGAAAAATATTTTCTTTTTAAGTTGTTTGTTTCATACAAGTGTGCTCATGTTTCTAAAATGAGTATCAATTTTAAGACCAAAACATGAGTTTGTCATCAAGATATGATATCACAAGGTCATTAAGCATGATAACAAACTTTTAATATTTTCATTTCAATGATGATTTCATAATGTATGTTCAAATATTTATACGGAAGTCATCATTGTATAAATTCAAAATACAAATTTGTCATTAAACCCATTAAGATCAAATGCATCAAAATCTTTCATTCAAAAATTTAATAAGAGCAATATAAATTGATTACATGTGAGCATGTATCAACTTTTCAAAGCAACAAGCAAGTTTCGTCATAAAAACCATTAAGACTAAACACATCAAAAATAAAATATTATGATAGTATATTTTCTTATTTGTAAGAGTTTCAATTTACGTGATTTGATCTTTCATAAGAATGATCAATGTCATGCATTATATTTAAACATGAGAGCATCATCATATTTAGAAATGAATTTATCATTGAAATCATTTCACTTCTTTCTTTCATTTGTTATAATAAGATGATCAATGGTCAAACTTTTGCTAAAATCATACATTATTTTAAAAATCTGAAAAATACTTTTCGTCATGAAAATCATCAAGTCCAAATGTAATACAAGGCAACATAAAAGTCATATTTCTTTCATTTTGAAAATTTGTGGGTTGGGTCTTTATAATTGGTTTCATGAAGACATGTATCAATAAAAATTTCATCATAAAAAGGGTCAAGACCCATTAATCCAAGATAGAAGTTTTTAAATCAACATCACTTCAACAACTCATGCATGATATAAAATCATCAAGCATCATGTTTAAAGACAATGTAAACTATCAAGATACTCATGCATGGGTTGATTCTATTAGGTGTCTAAACATTATCACAAATCATACAATCATCAATCATATTTTTATTTTTCAAAAATACTATAAAGAAAAGCATAGTATAATTTCGAATTTTTTTAAAAAAAATTTCTAAAAACACAAGAAAAACATTAAAAAAAAATTCCTACTAACTAAGATAAGCATTCATGGAAATCATCATGTAATTTCAAAATAATTCAAGGAAGTTAAGTTACTTACCTCATTGTCGAAGCCCATGAAAGCGTAGTTTGCTTCTTCTTTCCTTGATTCTTCTTTCCAAGCCTTCTTCTTCTTCTTTGGCCTCTTTCTCCGTTCAAGTTCATTTGTGTTTTTTAATTTTTGTTTAATGAACTTGTTAACATTCATTGTTATGTATTCAATGTCCTCATTGTCCTCATCACTTGAGTCATTACTCAAGTGACATTTCATAGTTCGGAGTTCAAAAACCTTCTTGTTCTTTAGAAGGTTGTTCATGTGCTCATCATGTTTATCATATTCATCATGTTCCATTTCATAGGTCTTTAAAGACCCAATGAGTTCATCAATAGAATAATTATTTAGATCCTTTGATTCTTGAATCGCCGTTATTTTAGGATCCCACCATTTTGAAAGGGATCTTAAGATCTTGTTAGTGAGTTCAAAATTCGAAAAACTTTTACCAAGACTTTTCAAGCTATTGATGACATCCGTGAAGCGGGTGTACATGTCATCGATAGATTCGCTTGGTGTCATTTGGAAGAGCTCAAAATCATGCAACAAGAGGTTTACTTTCGAGTCTTTAACTCTACTAGTTCCCTCATGCGTGATTTCAAGTATTTGCCATATATCAAAAGCCGTTTCGCAAGAAGAAATTCGATTGAACTCATTTTTGTTCAAAGCACAAAATAAGGCATTCATAGCCTTTGCATTCAAAGAAAAAGATTTTCTCTCTAAGTCCGACCATTCGTTCGTCGGTTTAGAGGGAAGTTGAAAGCCGTTTTCAATGATGTTCCACAAATCCAAATCCATTGAAAGCATGAAAACTCTCATTCGAGTTTTCCAATAAGTGTAGTCCGATCCGTTAAAGAACGGTGGACGAAAAACCGAAAAGCCCTCTTGAAAACCATTTAGAGCCATTTCTCACGGGTGTAAATCCGAAAGAGAAAGAACGTGGCTCTGATACCAATTGTTAGGATCAAAAGGCACTAAGAGGGGGGGGTGAATTAGTGCAGCGGATTAAACTCGTATTCTTGATTTCTCAAAGAAACACAAGTTCGTGGAAGAATTCGATTCGACGAAAGAGAACTTGAAAGTAATTGCTTGTGAAAAGGAACTAACTAAGAACTTGCAGCCAAGAAATGAAGTGATTTCAGAAATGTAAACACTCACACATTTGAGGAGACAATGATGTATAGTGGTTCGGTCAAATGACCTACATCCACTCTTGAAGCCTTTGCGATGAGACTCCGCTCTTCCACTAGCAAGTCCTTTGAAGGGGAAGGATCAAACACCCCTTTTACAACCCTTTACAAGATGTTCACACTTGTACAAGATCTCAAGAAGAAGAAAGGTGAACACTTAGCAAAGAATACAACACTTTTCAAAGACTCTTCAAAAGCTCAAGACTCAAACTTTTTGCTCAAAAGGGTTCCCTTTCATTTGAAAAGGAAGGGTATTTATAAGCCTCAAAGTGATTCAAATTTGGAGCCCAAACATGGAGCCAAAAATTTGAATCCTTTGAGTTTTTCTTTGATCAACTCTTGGCAGTGATGACACCCAAGCGCGTTCTAGAGGCCGGGATGAGATCACTCGTTACGTGAAGTACTTAGATGCGGTGCTCTATGACCAACTAGTCAGCGGCTATGGATGCCTACTCTTGCATCTCCATAAAGTGCAATTTAGAAAAGGCTCGCGATATGAGATATCAAAGAGTCTTTTCTAGTCGGATGACTAAGGGGACACCGGTTCAGAACCATGAGATGATTGAGTCGAGGCAGTTTTGATCCTAGAGGATAACCGATCCTGTGCATCCCTAAGATTTCTTTGCTCAGTTCTAATGATACAAACTTGAGGTGCATCCCGAGCTCCTCAATATTTGAGAGAAGCAGAGAGCACGCATGGCGGTCTCTACACGCAGAGGAAGAAAAGGGAGAAGACCCTTAAGAAGGGCAAGGGCAAGGGCAAAATGGGTAAGTCAAAGGTTGCCAAGAAAGACCCAACAAAGGCAAAGGCTAGTGCTTCCACTGTAAAGATGGCATTGGAAGAGGAACTACGTACCTTGTACCAGTGTTGGTAGAAGCTTGTGGTACATTCATGGTCGATCTCCATTTGTCGTAATCTTATGATAACACCTTACCGGACCATATTTGCAATTGTTCGCCAGGTTCGCAGGACCTGAGATTTAGAGGTAGATGGAACCACCGGCAATGAGCAAATCTTTTGTAGTGGCCGCTGGCGGTCACCCTACATCCGCCTTGGCGGAGCTATTCTTGGCTATTAATTATCTGCCATTTCTTTTGGCGATGAGATCATCATGAGAGGAACAACATAATGGTTTTCGCTGACCTACCCATCTCATTCGGGGATATGTCCTAGGCGAGCTTACATGCACGAATTCTAACTAAGCCGGATTGATGTCTACTCCATATGAGATATGGAATGGGAAGATGCCTGATCTTAAGATTGTTAATTGGGGCTATCGCCCATGTTAAGAGACACGACCCGATAAGTTGGAATCGAGGCGATAAGTTACGGGATACCCAAAGGAAACTTGTGCTATCACCTTGAGGCAATAGCGTGAGTATGCATGCATGAGCGGCATGCTAGCTCAAGCACTATTCCAAAATGCGGATACCAATGCAAGTTTCAACTTTACGTAAAGATGCATGCAACGAGAGCATGCATACGGCAGGATGTTGCATCCTTATGAGCATAGCAGGAAATGGCCGCCAGCATGATTCCATGTACTCCAACAAGATTTGGCTAGTTAATGCACCTCGAGGGTATTGTATCCATTGGTTGCAAGTCGATCTTCAAAATTAGATGGAAAGGTAGAGACCTATAAAGCAAGCCTAGTGGCTAAGGGTAGTTTGGCCCAAACTCATAGGCTAAAATCATCTAATTCAATGGGCCCCCACTATGATTATGAGTTATCTAATCCTAACCCAAAATACGTGCTAACTACTTAATTTTAAAGACGTTTCCTTAGCTATTACAAAGTCCACATGACAACTTCTTATACAGGAAAGTAAGTGGCGAGCTTTTGGTATTATATGTGGAATATCATGATCATTGGGAATGATGTAGGAATGCTCTCCACAAGACGACTTATCTAGGCACTTCTCCGGAAACATCTGATATAGGGATACGGACTCACGATAGCAAGCTCGGAGACACCATTGATCTTGGCATGATCTTGGCGATTCCAAAAGAGGCTTCTTTGGCAAGCTCCGATATCACTTTTTTGGCAAGCTCTTAAAGAAAGGGCGAACTTGCCGATAGATCGAACCTCTGGCTGAACTTCCAGAAAACCCTTGGAAGCTTCCTACTCGTTCTCGGAAAGTTAAGGATCTTTTCTTGGTATATAGAGGTAGTAGCCTCAGAATCTACATGGACTTCCTTTTGAACATTTAGGAACTCCCAGCGATTCATCACACTTGTCTTCGACTACGAGGCTTTGAATCTGGATGAAGAAGTTTATCACAGATCCAGAGTTAGCAAGGAGTCCATTCCTGTAAACTATGTACGATTTCAAATAAGAGAACCTATCGTAGTCAATTCTGCTTTTCGATAGCCCAAAAATGTAGCAAGAGTTCCATCCGCATAACTCAAAACGCCATTGACTTAGATTGTCTTTAGACCACAAATCACACTCAATTAGTTTCATCATCAAAATCCGAGATTCAACAATGATGTCCTTAGATCTGTGCAATGGGAATCGGATCATGATGAGATCATGATAATGAGACCGATTCACCTTTAAACACAGACCCTGAATTATCCTGGTCATAGGTTACTCGAGAAGGACATCAAGATAACCGGATAGATTGGTGTACTATATACCTATCTATATGATGGAGGTAGCTGGTCTCATAGCTACTCATGTGGGGACACTAAGGGTACAGTGCAGGTGCTCATTAGGGAATGAATTCACTGATTGATCCGCCTACGGAATGTTGGATGGTTATTGATACCTCATGTCAGACAGCGATTCTGTAGTCCAAGTAGTATATCTGGTCTTTAGACTTGAGACACCAAGGATGTCCTGTATGAGTACTCCACTCTTTGATACTGGACTTATAGGTTTGGAAAGTTCCAGATCTAGTACAGTCAGTTATTGGGAGTGGTAGCCAACCTTATGAGGGTTATTGAGAGTCAATAGAGGATCATCTGCTCTCGATATCATGAGAGGAATATCCCATATGTTCTTGCTCGAACAAATCCTTAGCCAAGGTTATTCGGATTAAGAGAGAAAGAGTTCTCTAGGAGAATCTGACAAGAGCAAGACTCGAGGAGAGACAGTATGGGCCTGACAGCACCATGCCCAGTATAGGATCTTTGGGATCTTGGATGGATGAGGGACTATAGATACATGGTAACTGAGGACAGATAGGTCCGAAAGATTGAATTCCCTTGTATCGTTTAGGGGCCGTGGCGTAATGGCCTAGTATATCCACAGTCGATGATTTGGGTGAATTATTATAGAGATAATAATTCACTAAGTCAGAAGAAGTTCTGACAAGTATGACTCATGGCTAGCTCGATATTGGGCTTAGAGGGTCACACACATATGATAGATGTTGCGACGAGTAGAGGTTCGGATATGAGATATCTGCTGAACCCCCTATCTTATTGGATATCCATTAAGCCCCTAAATATTTGATCCTGAGATGAGATCCAATAATTGCTAATAAGAGATTATTGGGTAGAGACCCACTAATCCAAGAGGCTTGGGTAATTGGATGGAGATCCAATACCCAATAGGGCAAAAGATCCATTAGAGTTTTCAGGGGGCCTCTATAAATAGGAGCGAACCAAAGCTCTATCGCTGAGGGTTTCTTTTGGTAGCCACCTCCTGTTCTCCTCTCCCTAGAGAGAGAGGTGAATCGTCGTAATTCCTGTCATGTGGATATCGCTAGAGAGGAGGATACTTGACCTCCTTCATCCTCTCCCACAGATCTGTAGGGATTCAAGGATATACGATCTCCCTAGGTACTTTCTTTTACATGTGCAATTTTCACAGATTTATTTTGATGCACCGATCTTCGCACGATGACGAAAACTTTCTACGAAAAATCTGGGGTGTTTTGTTTTTGTTCTATTGCTGTGCATGAGATGTCGCTCCCCTTATGGATTTCCCAATAGTGGTATCAGAGCCAGGTTGTTTGTGCGAAGATCGAATCTTAAACTGCGTGTGTTGTGTTTTAGATCTGCTTTTGACGCCAAAATCGTTGGCGTAAAAGGGCCAGGAAGGGCAGCAACTGTTGCTGTCCTTACTGCGCTCGTGTAGTGGCAACAAGGCTGCAAGCAGCCTGCTTTGCCGTCGCATAGGTAGCACCATCGCTAGTGGGTCGCGGTAGGCGGTCTGCTGCGCCGCAGAGGCGCCGGCCTACCGGGCACCGTACATGCGGCGGCGTCGTAGAGGCGCCGGCGTTGGGTGCCCATGCCCGCAGGCCAACGCTATAGAGTGCGGCGATGGCGCCACGCCCCATGGCGCCGGCGCGGCGCCAGTGCCACTGGCGCTCTGGGCAAACAGCGGTGGGCGCCGCCCTCCCCGCGTGCAAGGGGTGCCGCCAGCAGGGTGGTAGCGATCGCAAGCACAGTAAGGATGAGGGATTAGGGTTTTAGGGCAAAAGATAGTTTTACCCCTCAGAATTTCAGAAATTCTAAATTCTGTCCCTTTTGACATAATTACCAAAATACCCTTTTGATTGAATTACCAAAATACCCTTTTGATTGAATTACCAAAATACCCCTGAGAATTCAAAATTCCCTTTATGTCCTTGATTTTAGAAAAAAATAAATATATTAATTAAATATTTTAATTAACTATTATTTTTTTATTTGGTAGTCCTATAAAATAACATATACATGTGATGTATGATGTGGACAGATGATTATGGACTTGTGAATGTGATGTGTGTACATGTGATTATTATTATTGGGGCCTGCGAGCCTCTATTCTTTTCTCATTTATTATTGGGCCTGCGTGCCTGTAATTATGTTGTAATTACATGAGGAGGCGCAGCAGTAGCGTGACTCGCGAGGTTGAGACGGACGATTCGACGAATGAAGATGCATTCAGATGCCGACGGATCCGACAAAGCGAGATGGACGATCACAGGGCATAGAGATACGCCGAAGCACACATAGACCTTGATGTGAGTGATTGGGCCCACTGGCTCGGGCCTAATCACATTAGGATGTGGTCCATGATCATTTGGTGTGATTGCTCATGTGATGTGTGATTAGATATACACCTACTAGTTATGTATATATATATTTACATGCGATGTAGATATATATATTAAATACGTATGTTTATGACACATTATATTAGGAGACCAAATCAAAAATCCTCTCCATTAATAATATTAAGTCGGTAAACATGAGACAATTAGATTGACCCACGTGGCCATCCATCGTTATAGCTAGGAACTGATTCTCGGTGTAGGTTGAGTTAGTCGAGTCCCTTGAGACTCACTTATATCGCGTCTCGCTATCTTATCTACGACATAGAGATATCACCGGTGACCTGAGGACATGGTATGCTTGGTTGAGTCCCTCGAGAGTATATCACCGAATCAGACTCATCTTGTAACGATGGTGATGACTTAACTGAACATCATGGTTGGTCGAGTCCCTCGAGGCCATGGTGGTTCGGAGGCCGAACAGGATGGGAATCACAAGGAGTTGTGATT
This sequence comes from Musa beccarii, assembly GCA_024322285.1. Taxonomy (NCBI): domain Eukaryota; kingdom Viridiplantae; phylum Streptophyta; class Magnoliopsida; order Zingiberales; family Musaceae; genus Musa; species Musa beccarii. The sequence continues at coordinate 40,038,155 of CM044401.1, forward strand.
GGCAAGAGTTGCCTACCTTTACGGGCTTAACGTGATTGGTCGAGTCCCTCGAGGTTACGTTAAGACGTCGATTGGATACCGGAGGGATTCAGGGATATACGATCTCCTTATGTACTTTCTTTTACACGTGCAATTTTCGTGGATTTGTTTTGGTGCACCGATCTTCACACGATGACAAAAACTTTCTACAGAAAATCTGGGGTTTGTTTTATTTTTGTTCTTTCGCTATGCATGAGATGTCGCTCCCCCTATGGATTTTCCAACAAAGGTAGCCATGATGACGACACCGGTGCTAGCGCTACCAGATTTCAGTCGACCCTTCATCATTGAGGCCGATGCATCTGGAGTTGGAATTGGAGCCATTCTCATGCAAGATGGTCGACCACTCGCATACACCAACAAGGCATTATCTCCCTCCCATCAAAAAATGTCTATCTATGATAAGGAGATGCTCGCCATTGTACACGCAGTAACAAAGTGGAGACCCTACCTAATTGGCCAACGATTTCAGATTAAAACCGACCATAGAAGCCTCAAGTACTTTTTGGAGCAGAAGATATCATCCTCGGAGCAGCAAAAATGGGTAACCAAACTTCTAGGATTTGATTATGAAATTATTTACAAAAAGGGGAAAAAAATGTTGTTGCAGATGCACTCTCACGGCTACCTGAGCAAGCTGAATTTTCAGCCGTCTCTCTTCCTACCACCGGCTTCCTTAAGGACATTAGGGAGGAATGGAAGAAGGATCTAGAAACCAGCAACATCATAAAAAAATTAGAGGATCCAAGCGTAATAGCTCACTATACTTAGGATTCGAGGGATCTACGCTATAAAGGTCGTATTGTGCTTATACCAAACTCCCCTTGCATCAAAGTCATTATGCACGAAATGCACTCCACACCTTTAGCAGGGCACTCCAGATTTCTAAGAACCTACAAAAGAGTGAAGCAAAATTTTTATTAGAGAGGTGATGGAAATCATCAATTTAGCAACCATATATCCCGATAGCTAAAGAGCTATGATACATATGAAATGCAAATTGACACCCTCCAACGAATTGAAACAAGGCGGATCGTTCAAGAATGAAGTAAGGAAAACTATTCTAATCACTTATCAATAGAAAATTGATGAAATAACTAGAATAGCATTTTGAACTCCCTTAAGACATCAAAAACTAATAAGTCTGATAAGTCAAAGGAAAAGCAAAGATTTGGTTTGAACGCCACAAGCAGAAAAGCCTGATAAGTTCTAAAGTTCATGCAAGAACTTAAAAATAAAACACTCACCGGTGTTGAAGAATTGTTATACTTCCCAAATTGTCTATCTTACATTGAGAGTCAACCTCATTTATATAGTATGAGGATAATACAAAGGGAATGAATGCATTAAATAACATTCATATTCCTAATTCATGAATTTTGGTAAACATGGCTGAATGGACTTTTATTCTTCAAGATGAGGTCTTCAAATTTGTCCTTCTCTCTTCATGATCATATTGATCATTTTAGGCTCTTCTTGCAACCATAGAATCTTGATTGAGTCTTGACTAGCTTGATCTGGTTCATATCAAGAGGGATGAAAAAATTATTTCCGAATACATAGCACAATGTGATGTATGTCAACAGCAAAAAGGTGAAACAATGGCGAGTCCAGAGAAACTACAACCACTACCCATACCAGACTCAGTGTGGACTAACATCTCCATGGACTTCAACGAAGGGTTACCACCTTCTAAAGGTAAAAGCACAATCCTTGTAGTGGTTGATCGACTTAGGAAATATGCTCATTTTTGTGCTGTGCGAAATCCCTACACTGCTGTTAGTATTGCTCAGATTTTCACAGAAAATATTGTTAAACTGCATGGGATGCTAAGGTCCATTGTAAGTGATCGTGATAGGGTCTTCACTAGTAAATTTTGGATCAAGCTATTTTAGTTGCAAGACACTAAACTTAAGATGAGCATAGCAAATCATCCACAAATTGATGACTAAACAGAAGTGGTGAACAGGTGTTTAGAGACGTACCTTCGGTGTTTCGCTAGTGGTCGGCTAAAGGAGTGGATGAAATGGCTCCCCTGGGCCGAATGGTGGTACAATATTACATATCATTCATCTACAAAATGTACCCCATATGAAGCATTATATGGTCGGTCAGCTCCTATGATTCCAAATTATGTAATTGGCTCGGCTAAGGTAGATCAGGTCGACTAAGATTTAATTGACAGAGACAAACTCCTATAGTTGCTAAAGGATAATCTCTCTACCGCTCAAGCTAGAATGAAGTAGCAAGCTGACACACGAAGAAGCGAAAGAGAATTTTTAGTAGGAGATTGAGTTTATCTTCGCCTATAGCCATACAAACAACTATCCATCAACACACGAGCCTCCATGAAGCTATCTCCATATTTTTATGGGCCCTATCAAATCGCAAAGCATATTGGAGCTGTGGCGTACAGACTTAAATTGCATGAGGATGCTAAAATTCACCCTGTCTTTCACGTGTCATGCTTGAAGCCTAAGTTGGGAAGTTGGGAGAACACGAGTCACCCCAGAATCAACTACCCAATACCACTAGTGATGCCTAGCCGCAAGTCATTCTCGACCGTAGAATCATCATGCATTGCCGACGTCCCTCTACTGAAGTACTAGTGCATTGGAATAATTTACAACCCGAAGATGCCACATAGGAATCATATGAGGAGCTGAAGACCCAGTTCCCTAAATTCATGGAACCTCAGCCTTGAGGATAAGGTTGATTGGAAGAGGGCAGGCTTGATAGGACCCCCCTAGTAGGGTTGGGTCCTACTCAATCAAGTAGCAGCTAATAAAAACCCTGTGAGTGTAATAAATCCCACCTAGCCGCCTCTATCCTATAAAGAAGAGAGGCTAGAGTTTATATTTGGGCTATTGGGCCTCTTAGCCTCTGCCCCCCTTGTTACTGGGCCAGTCGGCTAAAGGTGAGGGTAAATTGGATAGTTTACTTAGGAAGCAGCCCTTGGGACTAGGGTTTGGAGCTCTATATAAGCTTGTAGCCTCCACCTCTTTGGAACAAGAAATATCAATCTATAATTTTAGCCACCAGGCTACTTGGAGGGTGAAACCCCTATAGCGTTCTAAGGGTTGATCCCCCTCAAAGATCAATCTTCATAGAATTCCTCTGGGGTTCTATCAGAGGGGTATTTGGTCCTTCCCCTTCAACGTGACTTGCTAGTGGAAGTTGGGAGCCTCATCGAAGAAGGCTTCGAAAGTGGATGTAGGTCATTTGACCGAACCACTATATATCGTGGTATTCCTTGAATGTATGAGTGTTTAAATTTCTGAATCATTTCTCTACTTAGCTGCAAATCATTCGGTCTTCATCTCCTTTACTCGAGCTACTTTAACTAAGTCATTTTTTCATTGAATCGAAATTTCCATATAAACTAGCTATTTATGAAATCAATTTCAAACTTACTAGTTTTAATCCACTGCATTAATTCACCCCCCCCTCTTAATGCCACTCCGATCCTAATAGATTCAAGCGCATCCGAAGATGAGGAGCCAACCAACAAAGAAGTTGCTAAGTTCGCTTTAATGGTATTTGGCCATGAGGTAAGTAACTCAATCAAAGCTCATTTATCCTTTGATGAATTATTGAATGCTTTTCATGATTTATTTGATGAATGCATATTATTTTGTAAAAAGTATAAATTGTTAAAAAAGGAGCATGCCTCTCTTGTTAATGAATTATATAGATTAAAGATTAAGCATGATAATGAGATGTTGCCTTCTTGCACTAAATGTGAAGATTTAGAGACACTTAAAAAGGAAAATTTGCTACTACATGAAACCTTAGAAAAATTTAAAATAAGAAGCAATCTTTAAATATGATCCTTGCTAATAAGGATCATGTTCATAGAAGGGATGGAATCAGCTTTGTGAGTAGCACTCACCAAAAGCCAACCATCTTCATTAAAGGCTCAACTTTGCATATTTCACCCTGAAATAAATACAACTTTTATTTTAAATTTATACATTATGCTCATAAATATCTATTTAAGAGGTATAATCTACATAAGTTAATTTGGGTTCCTAAAGGGACCATAAATGACTCAATACAAAATGATAAGTTAGGTAGATCAATTAATGAGACACCCAAAGCCAAATCCTTTCTTGTAGATATGGTTACAATCACAAGCTAGGAGCAAGAGATGGTACATTGATAGTGGATGCTCAAAGCATATGACCGGAGATCCAACTCAATTCTCTAAGCTCACTAGCCAAGACGAAGGGTATATCACTTTCGGAGGCAACAACAAAGGTAAAATCATTGGCAAAGGAACCATAAGTAACAAATTAAACATCTTGATTGAAGATGTGTTATTAGTAGATGGTTTAAAGCATAATCATCTAAGCATTAATCAATTGTATGATAAAGGATATATCATAAGATTTGAATCTAACGCTTGCATTGTTAAAATATCACACAAAAATACATCTATGATTGCCTTAAAATATAATAACGTCTATACTATTGACATTGATGATCTTTGTAATGAAATGTGCTTTTCGGCTTTAAACGATGATGCTTGGCCTTAGCATAGGAGGTTAAGTCATGCTAGCATGAAATTAATCTCTCAAATTTTATCTAGAGAACTTATAAGAGGAATGCCCAATATCAAGTTTGTTAAAGACAAAGTGTGTGATGCATATCAACTAGGAAAACAAATAAAAGGTAGTTTCAAATTAAAAAATCAAATAAGTACCTCTCGACCATTATAATTGATCCATATGAATTTGTTTGGACCAATTGATACAATAAGCCTAGGAGATAGCAAATACACCTTTGTAATTATTTATGATTACAGTAGATACACTTGGACATACTTATTGACACACAAAAGTGATTGTTTTAAGTATTTTTTTAAAATTTTATAAACTTGTTCAAAATGAAAAAGGCTTTATGATTTCATCTATACGTAGTGATCACGGTAGTGAGTTTCAAAATCGTGATTTCCAAAACTTTTGTGAATCAAATGGGTATAATCATAATTTCTCTATTCCAAGAAACTTATAACAAAATGTAGTAGAAAAAAAGAATAGGAGTTTACATGAAATGGAAAGAACCATATTAAACGAAAATAACCTACCCAAATATTTTTGGGCCGAAGCCGTTAACATGACACGCTAAGTCATGAATAGGGTTCTAGTAAGACCATTACTTTCTAAAACTCCTTATGAATTATGGAATAACAAAAGACCCAATGTTTTATATTTTAAAGTTTTCAATTGTAAATGTTTTATTTTAAATGAAAAAAATACCTTATGAAAATTTGATGCAAAATCTGATGAAGGCATTTTTCTTGGTTATTCTTTTACTTCTAAAGCTTTTCATGTCTTTAATAAAAAAAAGTTTAGTTATAGAAGAATCTATTTATATTATTTTAATTGAGGTTTTCAAATTTAAGAAAAATAATTTTGATGATGATCTTGATTTTGATGCTTTAAATTTAAATGAAACTTCTCCTCCTAGCAACTTGGATGCATCTTCTTCCAAAGCATCCTTACCTAAGAAATGGAAGTATAGGATACTCATTCTAAGGAGCTAATTATACTCGACACTAAGAGGGGGTGAATTAGTGTAGCGGTAAAAATGTCGATGTTTCGAAAAATTCATTTCGATTCAAAGATTTCCTTTCGATGAAAGCCGTATCGAAAATGCTTTAAACTTAAAGACATTTGTAATGAAAGCCATATCAGAAATGCTTTATATTTATTTACAATATAAATAAAAAATAGAATAGAAATTGTAAATCGATTTATAGTGGTTCGGTCATCCGACCTACGTCCACTCCCAATTCCTCCTTCGTCAAGGCCACTAGCTTTCATTGGTAGTCTTCTTTCAAATGGGCGAAGACTAACGACCCTTACAACCCTCTTCTTCTTTTCACAGGTTTAGGAGAACAACCTTTACAAGCACTCATTCTCTCTTAAACTAAAAACAACTTGAGGCTAGAGAAGGAAAATTCTTAAAAGATTATAATAGTGTTTTTCCACTATTAGTTCTCTATGCCTATGTATTCTAACCAAGGATGAGAGAGGTATTTATATGCTTTAAATAGATTCAAACTTAGAGCCAAAACTAGCCTCATCCCAGGTCTTCCGAGTACTAGTGGTATTACCGCTAATGCTGGGCGGTACCACCACCGAGGCTTTCTAGCACTAGGTGGTACTACTGCTTGACATAACCCCGGAGATTGTCTTAGAGACCGAGCCACCGGCGATTCCATCACCTGTTCTAGTAGTGTCACCGCTTGACCCACTTCTTAGGTCATTGTTTGGGCCTTTCACTTAGCCCAACATAGCCTAAACTTGGGCCCAATTGGCTCCTAATTGAGTTAGCCCAATTCTAACCTAATTATGCCTAAAACCTACTTTGATCTAGATAATTATTATAAAGCTTAATCAAATGTTGTTCGGTATGTCATTGGTCCTTCCGGTGCTTCATCTGATTCTTCGACGCATCATCCTCTCTTACGACCTATTGTCCAATCAGCCAACTTCGATCTCTTTGATGCAATATCTACTCTTCTTGGCCTAATGCCCGAACTCATCGTCTGAAGCTTTCTACCGATACATCGACCGATCCTCTAGCTCGACGTCCAATCTTGAGATATGTTTCACTTCGGCCCAACTTAGATTCTTACAACTTTAGTTGTCTCTTCCTGGTCAAAGCTTCATGCGTCACTCAAAATGCTGATTAGATCTTAATCACTGTCAAATGGTTTCATCATCAAAATCTGAGATTCAATAATCTCCCCCTTTTTTATGATGACAACCAATTGATGACGGAGTTAAAACCAAACTCCCCCATTAATATGTCATATTGATAGAACTTTTGAATTCAAAAAATCATAAGAATTTCATACAAAATCAAAATGTTCAATACATCATACCATGAATGAAATAATCATCATATTTCTCCCCCAGTGTCATCAACAAAAAGAAGAAATTCATCTAGCAAGTTTTTAAGATATGCAAGTTTTACAACATACAAGTTGGTGAATTTTTATCACTTTACAACATGCATGATCACCAAATCATCATTAGTTTTAAGGATGTACAAGATTGTAAATTTTGCTTCTTGAGATGTCTAAGTTTGCACTTTGCTTCTTGAGTTTACAAACTAGCAATTATTGGTGATGTTCAAGATGGCAAGTTCTTTCTTCTCTTTTGATAAGTGCAAGCTGGCAAGTTTTGTCTTTCTAGCAATTTTGTTTTTCAAGCTAACAATTTTGATTCCTTTGCAATACTCGAGCTAGCAAGTCTTTCTCCCCCTTTGTCATTGTCAAAAAGAAGGGAAGAGTATAATTTTTCTTTTTTATATCAATGCTGTAATCAAAATAAAAATTAATCATATCATGAGGTATATAAATTACAAAGACAAAGGAGCATTGAAACATAGGAGAAAAATCAATTTATGCATGCAATGTTTCAACTATCAAAGCACATCATTTCAATTGTAAGTATTTGAAAAGAAATAAGGAAACATTATGATTCAAATGGATAAACATTCTCTATTAGTAAAATGAATAATCTTGATTTTTAAGAATCTCAAGTTATAATTATCAAGAACATGGATTGTTTGCATAAATTTTTTCTTTAGTGACTCCAAGAAGAATTGTAGGAGAACAATGAAAAATCTCAATTCATAAATCTTAGTTTAAACGAAAGAGTCAAGATTTATTTGGAAAATTCTTCTCTTTAGTAAATGACAAGAAGAAATATAGGAGAAATTGGTTTGTTCATAAGAAACATCAAGTCATCGAGATCACGAAAAAGAAATTTTGAGTATCCTGTAAAGGAATAAAAAAATATTATCGATTCATGCATTCAAACCATCATTACTTCAATTCATCATGTATAGTTTTCAAATGATACAAACATTTATTTTCAAAACATTCATCATTATTTTTAGCTCATTCAATTCAAATCATTAAATCATCACAATCACTTTCTAGAGGATCACGAGATTCATAAAATAACATAAATGAATTCATTAATCTCTATAAGATAGAAAATGCATTTCCTTTTTATGTGTTTCAATTTATGTGATTTACTTCTTATAAGCATGTTTTTGCCTTTAATGCTAAATAAATACAAGCATCAACATTCAAGACCGAAAAACAAATTTCATCATAAACATCATCAAGGCCAAAAATATAACACATCAAATATACGTCATCTTCAAACAAAAGATTCGATTTGTCATGATAATATATTTTCCTTTTTATATGTTTCAATTCATGTTCTTTCATTAAATATAGGTATACTTATGTTTTTCATGCGAAAGCCAAGCATCATGTTTAAAATCGAAAAGTAATAAAATCATCAAGATATACATGATTGCTTCTTAAAACTTATATAGAGTTAATCTTATTTGGTGTGCATGCATTATCATAAAACATGCAATTATCATGATAATAATAATTATTTTTTTAACTAATAAAATCATGAAAAGCATGATATATTTTTGTAATTTTTTTATTTCTTACAAACTAAATCAAGCAACTCAAGAAAAGCATCAAGTAATTTCATAATAAAGTAAAGGGGTTTTGCTTGAGTTGCTTACCTTATTGCCAAAAACCGTCAAATCATAGTTCGCCACCTCACCTTCAGATGCACTTGATTTGTCCTTAAGTTCTTTCTTTTGCACCTTACTCCTTTTAAGTTCATTTTTGGTATTAATTTTTTATTTTATAAACTTTTTTAAATTTTATAATGATAAGTCAAGGTTATCATCATCATCACTTGAGTTATCACTCAAGTGGTCATCTATAGTTCGAAGTGTCAAATCCTTCCTGTTCTTTGGAAGGAAGTTCTGTTGAATCTCGAATTTTGATGATGAAACTAATTGATTATGTTTTAGTAATCTAACTATATTTTGAGTCACGTAGGTATACTCTCGATCAGGATTAGATAATTGATGTAGGAAAAATTGATGTTGTGCTAAAGGAAATCATGTCAAGAGATTGGACGTCAAGCCGGAGGTCCGATTGACGATCGATAGAAGGCTTCGGACAAAGAAATCGGGCATCAGGACAAGAGGAGTAGAGTTACACTAAGGAGATTGGGGCTATGGAGGTCAACTGTTGATTGGGAAACAAGCCGCAAGAAAGGACGATGCGCCGAAGTGTCGAACGAAGTGCTGATAGATTAAGGACGTGTCAGGCAACTAATTATGATTCATATTGTAATAATTGTCTAGATCGAAGTAGGATTAGCTTAATTGGGTTGTAATTGGGCTAACCCAGTTATGGGCTAACTAGGCCTACATTGGGGCTGTGTTGGGTCTGTTGAATCTCGGATTTTGATGATGAAATCATTTGGTGAAATATTTGTTCTAATCTATATTGTCAAAGATAAGTGTGCAGGATTAACTACGATGGGTTAGAAACATAAAGCGATTTGCCAAGGTCAAGTCCGTCAGGTGTTCAAGAGTTCATCGGAAGTCCGAAGGATCGTCGGAAGTGTTGTTGGAACCAACCGAGATCAAATCAGGGACTTACCGAAGGTTTTGAAAGTTCGCAGCAAAGATCATCGAAGGTTCGCAGAGATTGCTAAGAAGGTTCGGAAGCTTGCCGAAGACTCGTTGAGCACGCTATACAAGCCGGGAGCATGCTGGGAATTCGCCGTAAGAAATCCGAGGGAAGTATCGGAAGACCGCCGGAAGCCTCATCATAAAGCTCGTCGGAATAAGACATGAAGAATATCGGTTCAAATCACTGTTAATTATGTTTTAATTTCATAGTTGGCACGTACTTAGGGCAAGGATTTCGAATTAATCCTGTTCAAATCTAGTAGGGGCCAACCAGGCTCTTATTGGGCCTTTTTAGGCCTTGAACAAGGCCCATTCAGCATTGTTGAATGGGCCAGGCGGTAGAACCGCCTAGCAGCCGAGTGCTGGGTGATAGTACCACCCAGGTATAGTGTGTAGAGGTAGTAGTACTGCCTGGCATAGGCGGTAGCACCGCCTGTGCACTGTCAGTCTGACGACTGACAGGCGGTAGCACCACCAGCACCGGAAATTTCAATTTGATTTCAAATTTGGAGCCCAAATTTGAATCCACTTTGGATCTATAAATACCCCCCCTTTCTCAGCTGAAAGGGTACCCTCTTGAGAGTAAGAAATCAAGCTAAAGTCTTACAAAAGTCTTGTTTTCAGTAGTTTGTGTTTACCTCATTCTTTCTCTTTGGAAAATCTATAAGAGTGTGAACTTCTTGTAAAGGGTTGTAAGAGGGGTGTTTGGTCCTTCCCCTTCAAAAAGATTTGCTAGTGGAAGTTGGGAGCCTCATCGGAAAAGGCTTCGGAAGTGGATGTAGGTCACTTTGACCGAACCACTATATATCGTTGCGTCTTGAATGTGTGAGTGTTTAAATTTCTGTTTCATCTCTTTACTTGGCTGCAATCCATTTAGTTTGTCATTACTTTTACTCAAGCAACTTCTACCAAGTCATCTTTTATCGGATTGAAATTTTCATACGAACTAACCTTTTACTGAAATCGGTTTTAAGCTTACGATTTTAATCCGCTGCACTAATTCACCCCCCCCCCTCCTTAGTGCTTGTCCGATCCTAACAATTGATATCAGAGCGGGTTCACTCTCATATTTGGTCTAAAAACACAAGAGAGATGACATATTCCGATATGCAAGAGGGTTATTCCATTACATATCTGCCTATGTTTAATGGGTCGGATTATACATATTGGAAGACTCGTATGAGGATCTTTCTTATTTTTATGGACTTTAAGCTTTGGAATATCGTTGAGAATGGTTTTCAAAAATCTTCTCTTTCGATGAGCGATTAGAATGAATTGGAGAAGAAGGTTTTTGCTTTAAACGCAAAGGCTATGAATGCCTTGTTTTGTGCACTAGACAAAAACGAATTTAATCGCGTATCAATTTGTGAATCGGCTTTTGATATTTGGCGTACTCTTGAGATCACTCATGAAGGCACTAGCCGAGTGAAAGAGTCTAAAATCAATATTCTTATGTATTCTCATGAACTTTTTCGAATGAAACCAAGTGAGTCCATTGGAGACATGTACACCCGCTTTACGGATGTCATCAATGGACTTAAGGCACTTGGTAAAGGTTTTTCCAACTTTGAACTTGTAACTAAGATTTTAAGATCCCTTCCAAAGAGTTGGGATCCAAAGATTATGGCCATTCAAGAGACCAAGGACCTTAAGACTTTTCCTCTTGAAGTACTTATTGGGTCTCTAATAACCTATGAAATGATGTGTCATACTCATGAAGAGCTCGAGAACCCCCTTCCAAAGAACAGAAAGGATATGATACTAAGAACACAAGAAGACCACTTGAAAGGAACATCAAGTGATGAGGACAGTGATAATGACATCGCACTTTTAACTCGAAAATTCAAAAAGTTCATAAGAAAGAATAAATTTAAAAATGACACAAAAAATAAACTTGAATATAAAAAGGACCAAGTTATTTACTACGAGTGCAAGAAGCTGGGATACTTTAAATATGAATGCCCTCAAGCCAAGAAGAAGCAACCCAAGAAGAAGAAATCATTGAAGGCTACATGGGATGATTCAAGTGACTCTGAGATTGCAGAAGCAAGCAACAAAGAGGAGGCTAACTTCACGCTAATGGCCCTTGGAGAAGAGGTTAGTGAGTTATTTAATGAAGAATTATCTTTCGATGAGCTTTCTATTGCTTTTCATGAGTTATTTGATGAATGTAGAACTATTAGTAAGAAGTTCAATTTGCTTAAGAAAGAGCATGCTTTATTATAAAATAAGTTCAATAGTCTCCAAACTCCTTCTCTACCCCCATGCTCAAAGTGTGAACACTTAGAAGCAATAAAAAGGGAGAATTTGCTACTCAAAGAGACCCTAAACAAGTTTAAGGTCGGTAGCAAGGGCTTGGACATGATCCTTGTTAACAAGGGTCACGTCGGAAATAGATGTGGAGTTGGATTTGTGAGTGAATCTCATCAAAATCTCACCACCTTTGTTAAAGGACCCACATTGCATATATCACCCCATTTGAAATGTAATTTTTGTGGTAAAACTAGACATGTTGTTTACAAATATCCATTCAAGAAAATTAGTCCACAAAAATTGATATGGGTTCCTAAAGGAACCATAAACAATTTAATGTTGAATTACAAATTAAGTAGATCAATTTGTAAGGCACCCGAAATCAAATGGGTACCTAAAAACCATCCTCTTTTGTAGACAAACTCACAAGCTAGGAGCAAGAAATGATATCTTGATAGTGGATGCTCAAGGCACATGACCGGAGATCCATCTCATTTCTCTATGCTCACTAGCAAAGAAGAAGGGTATGTCACCTTCGGAGACAACAACAAGGGTAAAATCATTGGCAAGGGAACCATAGGTAACAAATTAAGTTTTTTAACTGATGATGTGTTACTAGTTGATGGTTTAAAATATAATCTTTTAAGCATTAGTCAATTATGCGATAAAGGTTATGTTGTTAGATTTGAATCTAATGTTTGCATCATTAAAAAATCAAACAATGACATATCAATGATTGCTTTAAAATAAAATAATGTCTACACCATAAATATAGATGAATTAAGTAATGAAATATGTTTTTTGATTTTGAATGATGATGCTTGGCTTTAACATAGGAGATTAGGTCATGTAAGCATGAAACTAATATCTAAGATTTCATCTAGAGAGTTAGTAAGAGGAATTCCTAATATGAAGTTTGTCAAGGACAAAGTATGTGATGCATGTCAACTAGGAAAATAAATAAAAACTAGTTTCAAATCAAAAAATTAAATTAGCACCACTAGACCATTGCAATTGATCCATTTGGACTTATTTGGACCAATTGACATAACAAGCCTAGGAGGTAGCAAATATGCCTTCGTAATTGTGGATGACTATAGTAGATACACTTGGACCTATTTCTTGGCTCACAAAAGTGATTGTTTCAAATGTTTCTCTAAATTTTGTAAACTCACTCAAAATGAAAAAGGTTTTATGATTTCATCAATTCGAAGTGATCACGGAGGTGAATTTCAAAATCATGACTTTCAAATTTTTTGTGAAATAAACGGATATAACCATAACTTCTCTACTCCAAGAAATCCTCAACAAAATGGAGTAGTGGAAAGGAAAAATAGAAATTTATAAAAAATGGCTATAACTATGTTAAATGAACATGACTTGCTATGTTATGAATAGAGTTCTTGTTAGACCATCCCTATCTAAGACTCCATATGAATTATGAAATAATAGAAAACCTAATATTTCTTACTTTAAAGTTTTCGGTTGCAAATGCTTTATTTTAAATGAAAAGGATGCCTTAGGAAAATTTGATGCTAAATCTGATGAAGGTATCTTTCTTGGTTACTCTTCTATTTCTAAAACTTTTTGGGTTTTCAACAAAAGAACTTTAGTTATAGAAGAATCTATTCTTGTGGTTTTTAATGAATTTTTTGAATCAAAGAAAAAGGATTTTGATGATGATCTTGGTTTCAATGATTTGAATTTGAATGAACCCTCTCCTCAAAATAACAACTTGGATGCATCTTCTTCCCAAATTTCCTTACCCAAGAAATGAAAGTATGTAGATGCCTATCCCAATGAGTTAATTATAGGAGATACATCTAAAGGGGTTCAAACTCATTCTTCATTTAAGAATTTTTGTGCCCATGCTGCTTTTCTTTCTCAAGTTGAACCAAAATGCATTGATGATGCCTTGAAAGATGATTCTTGGGTCATCGCAATACAAGATGAGTTAAATCAATTTGAGAGGACTGAGGTATGGAAGCTTATTCCTAGACCTAATGACCATTTAGTTATTGGTACTAAATGGATCTTTAGAAACAAGCAAGATGAATACGGTATTGTGGTTAGAAACAAGGCTAGATTAGTGGCCAAAGGTTTCAACCAAAAAGAAGGTATTGATTATGAAGAGACCTTCGCTCCTGTGGCAAGATTAGAAGCCATCAGGATGCTCCTTGCCTATGCTAGTAGTAATGATATTAAACTATTTTAAATGGATGTCAAAAGTACTTTTTAAATTGCTTTATTTCCGAAGAAGTATATGTTAAACAACCACCTGGATTCGAAAATTCTCTTCTTTCTAATCATGTATTTAAATTAACTAAGGCTCTATATAGACTAAAACAAGCTCCTAGAGCTAGGTATGAAAGGCTTAGCTCCTTTCTTATTTCTAATAATTTTACAAATGGCAAGGTTGATACTGCATTGTTTATCAAACATTTTGAAAATAATTTTCTTATTGTTCAAATTTATGTTGATGACATTATTTTTTGTTCTTCGGATGAATCACTATGTGAATCTTTTGCCAAGTGTATGAGTCATGAATTTGAGATGAGGCTAATGGGAGAATTAATCTTCTTTCTTGGATTACAAATTAAACAACTTAGTAATAACATATTCCTTAATCAATCTAAATATACATTAGAATTGTTAAAACGATTTAATATGGATAGTTCAAAAGCCATTCACACTCCAATGAGTATTTCCACCAAGATAGACTTGGATGAAGGTGGAGAAAATTTTGATCAAAAGAAATATAGGGGGATGATAGGTAGCTTGCTCTATCTTACTACAACTAGACCAGATATCATGTTTAGTGTAGAACTTTGTGCAAGATTTCAAGCTAATGCTGAGTTGTCTCACCTTAAAGCCGTTAAAAGAATTCTTAGATATTTTAAAGGTACTCCTAATCTAGGATTATGGTATCCAAAATCTGATAACTTTGATTTGAAAGCCTATGCAGATGCGGATTTTGGTGGATGTAGAATAGATAGAAAGAGCACATCCGGAACATGCTAATTTTTAGGATATGCACTTGTTTCTTGGACTTCCAAGAAATAAAATTTGGTTGCACTATCTACGGAGGAAGCTGAATACATAGCCGCAAGTGCATGTTATGCTCAAGTCATTTGGATGAAAAATACACTTGAAAATTATGGAATTCATTTAAATAACATTCCTATAAAATGTGATAATATAAGTGCTATTTGTCTAACCAAAAATCCTATTCAAAAATCTAGAACTAAGTACATTGACATAAGACATCACTTTATATGAGATCATGTTAACAGTAACAATGTCACTCTTGAATTTATCGATACAAAACATCAATTAGCGGACATCTTTACAAAACATTTAAATGAAGAACAATTTGACTTCATTAGGAGGGAAATAGGCATGTTAAATTGTCCTTGTGAATGAGTAGCATTATATATAGTTTCTTTCGGCTTTCGTGGTTTTTACGAAAACTCAACTCTTGCGGATTTGCCTCCCTCATTTTAATTCTATATCTCAAGGAGTAATCTATGATTACATCTCATCTCATTTCAACACTAGTAAACAAATTTAAAAATTAAAAAAAAATTATTTTGTGGGGCCAGCGATAGCACCGCCTGAACCGGCGGTAGTACCGCTTGGGTACTCAGCTCCCAGGCGATAGTACCGCCTGGTTGGTGGTAGTACCGCCCGAACACCCCCATATTAAAGGGGGTGTTAGGGTCAGCAGTAGAACCGATCGAAACACTCTCCCTTTCATCCTTCTTTCTCCTAAGCTCCTCTAAGCTTTCTCCTCTCCATTCTTCCTCCTCCTAAAGGGCAATCAAAGGCATTTTCTTGATCCAAGCTCCTCACCTCTCTAGGAAACACAAACAAGGTAATAGCTGAAATTTTCTCTTCTACTCACATTTGCTTGTCTTTTCCTTATTATTTTCTTTTGTTTGTTCATCATGAATAGATATGGCTCCTAAGAAATCAACGAGAGGCAAAGGAAAAAGGTTGGAAGGATATTCATTTGACCCAACCCTTTTTAGATCTAATGAGGTAGTCTTAAGATACCCAAATTTTGATTGTAAAGCCATACATAAGGGTAAACATGTTGATCTAGGTGAACTAGGAAACCTAGAACCTATTAGATGGTTTACTAATCTAAATGCTCTACCTATCTTGCAAATTAATTAACCAATCTACCCTAGGTTGGTTAAGCTATTTTATGCTAACATGATTATTGAAGATGATGTTTTATCTACCTATGTGTTAGGAATCACAATTTAGATTTCTGATCGTATCATATGTGAGCTACTTGGAATTGAAGAAAAGAATGGAGGATGTTATTTTAGAGGGCAATGGGATATGGATGCAATCGGAGCAACCCACTTCGAAGTCTTAGAAATGATTTTTGCTAATCCTAACCTAGGCATCATTCCTAAAAGCTGCGAGTACTTATTACCTTTTATCTCAAAATTACTTCATCACATTATGATAAGCATTCTACTTCCGAAGCAGTTTCATCCTGATGAAATGAGTATGTTAGAACTAAGTACGATGTATTGGATCATGACTAGACAAAACAACTACTTTGGTTATTTGATTAGACAACACATGATAGAAATTTTCTATAGAGACTCGATGTTGTTATATGGCGGGTTGATCACTAGATTCATTTTTACCCATGACATCTGTGTGTCACCCGACGAGGAAATAATACAGGTTGATAGATATAACACAATTAATAGAAGTCTCCTGAAGCGGCTTAGATGCACCTTTAGAGATGGCATATAGATTAGGCAACCTAGAAGGATTGATATAGTTCCCCCATCGGTAGAGCAACCTGAAACACTAATTTTTAGGGGAAATGAATCTTCTCCGCCTAGTCCCATTGATCCAGCACCATCTGAGCCAGCTCCTGCTCCATCTACTGAAGATCCGATCATAGTTGCCTTAAATCAAATCACATCACAACAAGCTAAAATTTTGAAGGAAGTGCAACAAATGAATCGTAAAATAGATCACTTGTATAGGCATTTTGGCATTCCCCCTTCGGAGTAGCTGTTGTTTTCTTTTTAAACACTTGTCCTGTTATGCTTATGACTACTATGGATGATGTTGTGTGATGTTACTTTCATTTCATCTACTCAGCTTTTGAATGAACTTTTTTTTTTGTTCGATCGTAATTTTTGGATGATACTTTCATATTATTTTATGACTTGATACCTTCCTCGAATGGTTTCATGCTCTCTCCATGGCTCACTTGATGACAATGAATGATTTCTCCACCTTCATTATTTTTGTTGATGACAAAGGGGGAGAAAAATGTAAATTACTATGATGGAGTAATTGTTTCTATGTTAGAATAAAATGCTTAATGTGAAATATGAATCAATTGTATCGCATCGCGAATGCTTAAGACTTCTTATTCTTGAGATAAGCTACTTTTTCATTTGATATCATGTCTTGATATTGAAACATTCTTTTGGATATAACTTGATCCTTATCATGCTTGAATTAATATTTCTTGTTATTATAGGTGTAAATACCTTGACATTGTTTAAAATACATTGTTTTTCGTATTTATGCCTAAGCTCGTTTATTAAGCTTTATGTTAAATGAAATCTATTGGATTTGGCTTGAATTCAAAAGATTGAATTCAAGTGCTTTTACCTTCAAATGATATGGCATATAGATAGGAGTAGTTAAGAGTAACTCCATCATCAATTGATTGTCATCATCAAAAAGGGAGAGATTGTTGAATCTCGAATTTTGATGATGAAATCAATTGGTAAAATATTTGTTCTAATCTATATTGTCAAAGATAAGTGTGCAGGATTAACTACGATGGGTTAGAAACAAAAAGCGATTTGCCGAGGTCAAGTCCGTCGGGTGTTCAAGAGTTCATCGGAAGTCCGAAGGATCGTCGGAAGTGTTGTCGGAACCAACCGAGATCGAATCAGGGACTTACCGAAGGTTTCGGAAGTTTGCAGCAAAGATCGTCGAAGGTTCGCGGAGATTGTCGAGAAGGTTCGGAAGCTTGCTGAAGACTCGTTGAGCACGCCATACAAGCCGGGAGCATGCTAGGAATTCGCCGGAAGAAATCCGAGGGAAGTATCGGAAGACCGTCGGAAGCCTCATCATAAAGCTCGCCGGAATAAGACGTGAAGAATGTCAGTTCAAATCACTGTTAATTATGTTTCAATTTCATAGTTGGCATGTACTTAGGGCAAGGATTTTGAATTAATCCTGCTCAAATCTGGTAGGGACCAACCGGGCTCTTACTGGGCCTTTTTGGGCCTTGAACAAGGCCCATTTGGCATTGATGAATGGGCCAAGCGGTAGAACCGCCTGGTAGCCGAGTGCTGGGCGATAGTACCGCCCAGCTATAGTGCGCAGAGGCGGTAGTACCGCCTGGCATAGGCAGTAGCATCGTCTATGCACTGTCAGTCTGACAACTGACATGCGATAGCATCGCCCCTGACAGGCGGTACCACCGCTAGCACCGGGAACTCCAATTTAATTTCAAATTTAGAGCCCAAATTTGAATCCACTTTAGATCTATAAATACCCCCCCTTTCTCAGCTAAAAGGGTACCCTTTTGAGAGTAAGAAATCAAGCTAAAGTCTTGCAAAAGTCTTGTATTCAGTAGTTTGTGTTCACCTCATTCTTTCTCTTTGGGAAATCTGTAAGAGTGTGAACTTCTTGTAAAGGGTTGTAAGGGGGGTGTTTGGTCCTTCTCCTTCAAAAAGATTTACTATTGGAAGTTGGGAGCCTCATCGGAGAAGGCTTTAGAAGTGGATGTAGGTCACTTTGACTGAATCACTATACATCACTGCGTCTTGAATGTGTGAGTGTTTAAATTTCTGTTTCATCTCTTTACTTGGCTACAAACCATTCAGTTTGTCATTACTTTTACTCAAGCAACTTCTACCAAGTCATCTTTTGTCATATTGAAGTTTTCATACGAACTAGCCTTTTACCAAAATCAGTTTTAAGCTTACGATTTTAATCCACTGCACTAATTCACCCCCCTCTTAGTGCTTGTCCGATCCTAACAGGGTCGAATAAAAGGCCCAAATAGTGCCCAAGTGCCACGTCAAGCGGTTTCACCACTAGGATTGGCGATGGCACCACCAGAAGGCTTAGTCTTTTAGACTAAGTTTGGGCGGTGGTACCTCCCAGTACACTGATCATGGTAGTATATCAAGCGGTAGTACCACCAAACTGGGTGGTGGTATCGCCCAATGTTATGGTCAAATTGGTGATGGTACCACCAGTACTTGATAAACCCAGGATGGGAAGGTTTTTGGCTCCAATTTTGAATCAGATTAGAGCCTATGAAAATCTCTCTCATCCCTGGGTTGAATACACAAGCACATACACTTTGATAGTAGAAAAATACTATTCAAATCTCACTAGAATTCCCCTCCTCTAGTTCTCACTTATATTCAATTTAAAAGAGAGGAGAGAGTACTTGTAAGGGTTATCTCCTAAGCCCATCAAAAGGAGAGAGAGTTGTAAGGGAGCTTGTCTTCGCCCGTTAGAAGGAAGATAACTATTGAAAAGCTGATAGCCTCAAGAGAAGAGGAATCGGGAGTGGGCATAGGTCGTATGACTGAACCACTATAAAAATTTTGGTTTACATTTACTTATTATTCTTTATATTTCAACAGAACTTATTTACTTGCTACTCCACTTCCTCATCTCCTTCTTACAAATCATTTTAAGTCTATACACAATCAAAATTGGATTTCATTAAAACGAAGTTTTCAACGTACAAAGTTTATGAAATTGTTTAAATCGCCAAAATTTGTTATTATTAACCACTGCACTAATTCACCCCCTCCCCTCCCCCCCTCCTAGTGCTGCTCTAGATCTCAACAATTCAGATTTACACCCGTGAGAAATGGCTCCTCACGACGTTCAAGAGGGTTTTTTTATCATTTATCCTTCATTCTTTAACGGGTCAGACTACACTTATTGTTAAACTCGAATGAGAGTTTTCTTACTTTCTATGAATTTGGATTTATGGAACGTCGTTTAAAATGGATTTTAAATTCCCTCTAATCCGATAAACGAATGGTCGGATTTAGAGAGAAAATCTTTTTCTTTAAATACAAAGGCTATGAATGTCTTATTTTGCGCTTTAGACAAAATTGAATTTAATCATGTTTCTTCTTATGAATCGACCTTCGATATTTTGCACACACTTGAAATCACGCACAAGGGCACTAGTAGAGTCAAAGACTCAAAAGTAAACCTCTTAATGTATTATTTTGAGCTTTTCCGAATGGCACCAAGTGAGACTATCAGTGACATGTACACCTGTTTCACGGATGTCGTCAATAGTTTGAAAAGTCTTAGTAAATGTTTTTTGAATTTTGAACTTACTAACAAGATCTTAAGATCCCTTCTAAAAAGGTGGGATCCTAAAGTAACGGCGATACAAAAAACTAAAGATCTAAATGATTTTTTATTAGAAGAACTAATCGGGACATTAATGACCTATGAGATGATATTCTTGGAACACAATGAACATGATGAACACATGAATCACTTTCTAAAGAACAGGAAGGATTTGGAATTTTGAACTATGGAATACCACTTGAAAGAAAGCTCAAGTGATGAGGACGATGATGATGAGAACTTTGAACTTTTGACAATGAACTTCAAAAAATTTATAATATAAAAATTAAAGAAAAAAAATGAACTTGAACATAAGAAGAGGCCAAAGAAGAAGAAGAAGGCTCCCAAGGACGAATCGATAACAATCGAAGGCAAAATGGTAAATTGTGCTTTGACGGGCTACGACTACAAGGTAAGTAAGTCACTCGAAATGTTGTAATATTGTTTTAAAATTATATTATCTTTTTATGAGTTGCTTAATTTAGTTAGTAGAAAATAAAAAAATACATTTTCAAAAATTATATCATGCTTTTCTTTCTAGTAATTTTTGAAAATTAAAAATATGAATGATGATTGTATGATTTGTGATAATGTTTGTACACCTAATAGGATTAATCCATGCATGTGTATCTTGATGTTTTAATTTATTTTTTGTTTCTAAACATGATGCTTAATGATTTTATATCATGCATGAGTTTTTTTTTTTGAAGTAATGTTGATTTGAAACTCTATGTTTTGGATTAACGTGTTTTTGGTCTAATCGTTTCCATGATGAATTAAGATGACATTTTCATGAAAAATTAAGTTGACATAATGCATGTACACCTAACAAGATTAATTTCATGAAATAATGTAATGTTGAACAATTTTGTTTTATGCATAAGGATTTGTAGTAATAATCTTATGTTATGGGTTAATGTGTTATATTTAGATTTAATGGTTTTCATAAAAAAATTGTTTTTCGGATTTGTAAACTGATACATGGTTTTGACAAAAATTTAAGCATGACTCCTGATTTTTTTTAACACTAAACTAGAATCATGTAAGATGGTAAACATCTTGTTATAACGAACAACAATGAAAGAAAGAGCTCTAGAATTAAAATGATTTTGATGATGTTTTAAAAAAATCATGGTTGATAATGATATAAATGAAAATGTATGTGTATCTTGATGGTTTTGTATCAGCTTTTGGTTTTAAACATGATGCACATCTTCTATACTAAAAACAATTTGCATGAAATTAAAACATATAAAAATAAAAAAATGCACTATCATGATGTTTTATGTTTGATGGTTTTGATGACAAAACGTATATTTTGGAATTTATACGATGATGGTTTGAACATGATTGTATGAAATCAATTGCATGAAATGAAAATGTATTTTTGATTTTATTGAGGTTAATGAATTCATTTCATGAATCTTGTGAATCACTTGAAAATAATCAAGATGAATGCTTTATAAATTAATGTGTGTAACATGTTCTTAGTCTCAATGATTTCTTTTGAAACTTGCTTTTCGGATCTATATGATGATAAAAGCATGCTTACATGAAATAAATCATAAAAAGGAAAGACATGTTTCTTAAAATTCTTCTATCTCTAAAGTTTTCAATTTTGATGAATCCATATGAATCTCTTGAATCAAATTTTTTGGAAGATGCCACATATTTAATGAGATTCAACTTAATGATCTTTATGACAAAATTTACTTTTTCGTCTTGAATGTGACACTTGTTTTTATTAAAGGCAAAGACATACTTACAAGAAGCAAATCACATGAATAGAAACTTATAAAAATGAAATGCAATCCTCTATCTCAATCTTATCAATTTTTTTATTAAGAAATTCATGAATCTATGGTTGTCATGTATGAATTTATTAAATGTGATTTTGAGGATGATTTTGGGTTTGACAAATGCTTGATTCATATTTACGACATAAGATACATTTTAAATATGAATCATGCTTTAATCATGTTCAATGCTTCAACCATGTTCTATCTCCCTCAATTCATTTTGTTCTGCTCTATTTCTTTACTAAAGAGGAGAACCTTCCAAATGAATCATGAAATTGATGATTTGATAATAAGTTTTTATCAAAAATCTATTTGCCATTTTGAATCTCTAAAAAGTTGATTATGTGATAATAACTTTATTCATGAATCTCAAAAATGATTTTGATTTGATTATGAGTTTCGAGTTGACAAATTGATTTGAATGAGATCTTTTGGTTCAAGCAAATCATGACTCTCTTTTGATTTCTTGACTTGAAATATTTTTTATGCGAATCGAAATACTTTTCCTCTATGACTCCTTCATTCTATCATTTGCTAAAGAGGAAAACAATCCAAGTCTTGATATCTCAATAGTTGATACTTGAAATTATTTTTTATGATTCATGATGAATTTAGATCTATTATGTATAAATCAAGTTATTCATTTTACTACCAAATGAATCATGACTTGATATTAATATTGGTTGTATACCCTTTATCATGAATTTAAAATTGATGCTAAAGAAAATATTTGTAAATCATAATCTTGACTTCTCGGACTTATAACTTGAGGTTTTCCTTATATGAATCAAGATTTCTTACAATGCATTCTTGTATAATTCTTTTGTTTTATTAAAATGATTTGTCAAATGAATCATGTCCTTCTTGATTTTTCTTGACATGATTTCTTTATATGGCTTGTATAATAATTGATATTTTTAGCCATTAAGCCCTCTCTTCATTTTGATAAAAACAAAGGGGGAGTTAGCTTACAAGCTTGTGTATCATAAGAGAAAGAAATATTGCTAACTAGAACTTGCCAAGAAAGGCAAAGGTTGCACTTCTCAAAAGAGAAGAAAGAAATTACAAACTTGCACATTCTTCTTTAATTTGTTAGCTTGCATGTTTAAAGTGATGTAATTTTTGTAAAAAAAATCACTTGCTAGCACAGGAAAGCTATTTGCACCTCTCAAAAGAAGAACCAACAAAGTGCTATCTTGCCTATCATGAGAAATGAAGTGCACATTTCAAGAAGCAAGTGATGAATTGCTATGCTTGGACATCCTTAAAAAAACTTGCTATGATTGAATATTGTAAATCTAGCTTATATGTTGACTTGCATATCTTTTAAAATAGCTAGAACAACTTCTCCTTTTTGTTGATGGCAAAGGAGAGAAGTAGATTGATGATTTCATACAACATATGATATATTGAATATTTTTATATTTGCATGATGTTTTTGATAACATATGATGAATGTTACTTGGATTTAGTATAATCTAAGGGCCTTATCAGCATATTGATAGGGGGAGTTTAGTTAAACTCCGGGAGTCAATGTTACCTCCGTCATCAATTAGTTGTCATCATAAAAAAGAAAAATATTGTTGAATCTCGGATTTTGATGATGAAACTAATTGATTATGTTTTAGTAATCTAACTGCGTTTTGAGTCACGCAAGTATACTCTCGATCAGGATTAGATAATTGACATAAGAAAAATTAATATTGTCTCGGAAGAAATCATGTCAGGAGATTAGACATCAAGCCGGAGGTCTGGTCGATGATCGACAGAAGGCTTCGGACAAAGAAATCAAGCATCAGGCCAAGAGGAGCGGAGTTGCACCAAGGAGATTGGGGCTGCGGAGGTCAGCTACTAATTGGGCAATAAGTCGTAAGAAAGGACGATGTGCCGAAGTGTCGGATGAAGCGCCGATAGACCAAGGACGTGCCATGCAACTAATTACGATTCACGTTGTAATAATTATCTAGATCGAAGTAGGATTAGCTTAATTGGGTTATAATTAGGCTAACATAGTTCGGGGCCAACTAGGTCTGCATTGGGGCTATGTTGGGTCAAATGAAAGGCCCAAACAGTGCCCAAGTACCACGTCAGGCGGTGGCAACACTAGGGTTAGCGATGACACTACCAGAAGGCTCAGTCTTGTAGACTGAGTTTGGGTGATGGTACCACCCAATGGGCGATAGTACCGCCCAGTACACTGACCATGGCAGTGTGTCAAGCAGTATTGCCAGGCTAGGCAATGGTATCACCTAGTGTCAAGGTCAAACTAGTAGTGGTATAGCCAGTACCCGGTAAACCTAGGATGGAAAGGTTTTGGCTCCAAGTTTGAATCAGATTAGAGCCTATAAAAACCCCTCCTATCCCTGGGTTGAACACACAAGCACATACACTTTGAAAGTAGAAAAACGTTGTTTAAATCTCTCTAGAATTTCTCTCCTCTAATCCTTAGCACAATTTCTATTCTTCCTGGCCCGATTCTCGAACCCATGGCATGAAGCCTTCTACTGATATGTCGATCGATCCTTCAGCTCGACGTCCAATCATCTTACATGTTCCACTCCGACCCAATGTTTGATTCCTCCTACTTAAATTATCTCTTCCTAATTGAATCTAGTCCTACGTCATTCAAAATGTAGATCAGATTATAAACACTATTAATTGGTTTCATCATCAAAATCTGAGATTCAATAGGAACAAGCTTATATACCTCATTTCTCTCAAATTAATTTAACTCCTCTTACATTGTGATAACCTATGAATCATCTTTTAGAGCTTTATCAATATAGTTCGATTAAATTTGAGACAAAAAGCTGTATTCACACAAATTTTTTTTAAAGAAGAATGAGTTTGAATATCTTTTTTATGTATCTCCAATGATTAATGTTAGGATCTAAAGCAGAGGGAGGGGGTGAATTAGTGCAATGGATAAAAATAATAATTTAAAATCAATTCCGAAAAGCATTGTATGTTGAGAAGCTTTATCCGTCGAAAGTGATTTCGGCAAAGTGAATTATTCAAGTGAATGTGTAAGAGAGTAGAGAGGAGGAGATTGAAAGATTGTAGCCAAGTAAAATTAAAATGCAATAATTAAAAACTCACACACCAAGAGAAGTATATAGTGATTCATAGTGGTTCGATCAAATAAACTACGTCCACTTCCGAAACCTCCTCCGATGAGGTTGTCGACTTCCACTATCAATCCTTCTTGAAGGAAAAGTATCAAACACTCCTTTTTACAGAACTTACAAGTGGCTCACACTCTTTTACAGAATTTTACACTTGTGAATTCGGGAGGTGAACACTCGAAGGCAATTTTGCTAGAGTTTTGACTCAGTTCTTAACACTTCTCAATGTACTTAGCTAGCTAAGAAGTAAGGGATATTTATAGGCTCAATTGGCTTCAGAATTGGAGCAAAAAAGAGTCACATCCTGGATTTTTGAATGCTGGCGATACCACCGCCTGTCACTGGCGGTACCACCGCCTGTCACTGGCGGTACCACCACCAGTTGACCTTGGTTCTGTCAGTGTATTGGGCGGTACCAATGGCCAGACTGATGTATCTATCGCTTGAGAGAGTCTTGGGCTTTATGGAGGGGCAGTACTGTTAGGAAATCCAAGAGGCGACATCTCATGCATAGCGAAAGAATAGAAAAATAAAATATCTAGATTTCCGTAAAAGGTTCCATCGTCGTGCGAAGATTGGTATGTCAAAAATAAATCAGCGAATCTGAAAACTACATGTGTAAAAAAAAGTACCTAGGGAGATCGTATATCCCTGAATCTCTATAGATCTGTAGGACTGGATGAAGGAGTTCAAATATTCTCCTCTCTAGCGATAATTCACATGGTAGGGACTACAATGATGCTCCTCTCTTGGGGAGAGGAGAATATAAGGTGGCCACCAAAAACCCCAGCCTATGGATCTTTGGTTCCCTCCTATTTATAGAGGCCCCCTGTAAACCCTAATGGATCCTGCCCTATTGGGTATTAGATCTCCATCCAATTAACCAAGCCTCTTGGATTAGTGGGTCTCTACCCAATAATCTCTTATTAGCTCTTATTGGATCTCATCTTAGGATCCAATAATTCATGAGCTTAACGGATATCCAATAAGTTAGGGGCTCTAGTGGATATCTCATATCTGAATCTCTACTCGTCGTGACATCTACCATATGTGTATAACCCTCTAGACCCAATATCAAGCTGGCCATGAGTCATACTTGTCAAAACTCCTTATGACTCAGTGAATTATTATCTCCATAATAATTCACTCGACTCATCGACTACGGACGTACTAAGTCACTACGCCGCAGTCCCCAAAAGATATAGGGGAATCTAATCCTTTGGACCTATTTATCCTCGATTATCATATATCTATAGTCCCTCATCCATCTAATATCCTAGAGACCCTATACCGGGCATGGTGCTGTAAGGCCCATACGGTCTCTCCTTGAGTCTTGCTCTAATCGGATACTCTCGAAGAACTCTTTCTCTCTTAATCCGAATATCCTTGGATAAGGATTTGTTTGAGCAAGAATACATGGGATATTCTTCTCATGATACCGAGAGCGGATGATCCTCTATTGATACTCAATACCCCTCGTAAGGTTGGCTACCACTCCCAATAACCGATTATACTAGATTGTGAACTTCCAAATATACAAGTTCGGTATTAAAGAGTGGAGTATTTATACAGGACATCCTTGGTGTCTCAAGTCTAAGGACCAAATACACTACTCGGACTATGGAATTGTTGTTTGATGTGAGGTATCAATAACCATCTAACATTCCGTAAGCGGATCAATCAGTGAACTCATTCTCCAATGAGCACATCTACTATACACATGAGTAGCTATGAGACCAGCCACCTCCATTATATGGATGGGTATACAGCACACCAGTCTATTCGATTATCTCAATATCCCTCTCGAGTAACCTATGACCGGGATTATTTAGGGTCTGTGTTTAAAGGTGAATCGGTCTCATTATCATGATCTCATCAAGATCCGATTCCCATTGAACAAATCCAAGGATTTCACAATATATGCAGTATGCAAGATAAAGTGATAAAATACCTAATAATAATAAACAAAAAAAAGAGTGCATATCAAGTCACAAGTGCCATTACTCATGTGATTGGCTTGTAAGGCACATATGACTAGCAATCTCCCACTTGACCTAAAGCCAATCACTTACTTGCTTGATCCCCATCAGACCCCTATGATACTTAAAGACAATTTGAGACCATGGCTTGGTTAGTGGATCTGTAATATTATCTTCGTATGGAACTCTTTCCACTATTAGATCTCTTAGGGCCACGATCTCTCTAATAAGATAGAACCTCTTTAGAATACTTCTGATGAGACTCGAGCTCCCTTATTTGAGTAATCGCCATGTAGTTATCGCAATATAAGGGAATCCGCTCCTCGCTGGTCAGTACGACTCTCAAATTTATGATGAACTACTTCATCCAGACTCCCTCCTCTACTACCTCTACTGCAATAATGTACTCCGCCTCTATGGTCGAGTCAGTAGTAGTATCTTGTTTGAAACTCTTCTAGTATATTGCTCCTCCATTCAGGGTGAACACATACCCTGAATTAGACTTGCCATCATCGACATCGGACTTGAAGCTCGTGTCCGTGTAGTCCTCAACTCTAAGGCTACTGCCTCCATATACCAGTAAAAGATCTTTAGTCCTTCTCAAGTACTTAAGGATACATTTTACTGTTTTCTATTGCTCTAAGCTTGGATCTGCCTGATACCTGTGCATGACACTCACAGCAGCGCTATATCAAGCCTGGTACATAGCATAGCATACATGATAGATCCTATCACTGAGGCATATGGTATCCTATCTATGTGTGCCCTTTCTTCAAGAGTCTTTAGGGACATACTCCTGGAAAATGATATTCCATGTTTCATTGGTATGAGACCTCTCTTGGAATTTTTCATGTCAAACCTTTTGACAATGGTGTCTATGTACCTGGACTGGGACAAGGCAAGCATCCTCTTAGATCTATCTCTATAGATCTATATCCCCAATACATAGGATGCTTCCCCTAAGTCCTTCATGGAGAAGTGCTTGGATAGCTACGCCTTTACTATGGAGAGCATTCCTACATCATTCCCAATGATCAGGATGTCATCTATATATAATACCAAAATGGTGATATTGCTCCCACTTACCTTCCTGTACACACAAGGCTCATTTCATTCTTAACAAAATCATAAGATCTGATCACTTCATCAAATCTTATGTTCCAACTTCAAGAAGCTTGCTTCAGTCCATAGATGGACCTAAGCAACCTGCATACCTTATCTGGGTTATCCCTGGACATGAATCCCTCAGGCGGTATCATATACATCTCCTCCTCGAGGTTACCATTGAGGAATACGGTTTTGACGTCCAACTACCACATCTCATAATCAGCGTGCTACAATAACTAATAGAATTCGAATGAATTTTAGCATAGCTATGGGTGAGAAAGTTTCGTCATAGTCAACACCTTGCCTTTGATAATACTCCTTAGCCACTAGCTTTGCTTTATAGGTCTCTACCTTTCCATCTACTCTAATCTTCTTTTTGAAGATCCACTTGCAACCAATGGGGTACAATGCCCTTAAGTGCAATAACCAGATTCCAAACCTGATTGGAGTACATGGAATCCATTTCTGAATTCATAGCTTCTTACCATTTCTCGGAGTCTATGCTCATAATAGCCTCCTCGTAGGTTTGAGGATCAATATCATCAGCATCTTCTCTTGTGATATGTCCCACATATCTCTTAGGAGGATGGGATACTCTACTGAACCTACGTAAAGTTGAAACTTATATGCTAGGTACCTGAGTAGATTCTAGTTGTGGAATGGTGCTTGAGCTAGGTTCTCCAACCTTGCTCAACTCTATCATGCTCCCATTGTCTCCACCAAGAATGTGTTCCTTCTCAAGGAAAACTACTCTCTTAGCTGCAAAGACCTTTTGGTTATCAGGATGATAGAAATAATACCCACAAGATTCCTTGGGGTATCTCATGAACTTGCACCATTCCGTCCTGGATTCCAATTTATCGGGGTTGTATCTTTTGACGTGGGTAGGGCATCGCTAAATCTTAACAACCTTAAGATCGAGCTTTTTCCCATTCCATATCTCATATGGAGTAGAGACTACTGACTTAGTTAGAATTCTGTTCAGAAAGTAAGGTATGGTCTCTAGGGCATATCCCCAAAATAAGATGGGTAGGTTGACGAAACTCATCATAGAATGCACCATGTCTAATAGTATACGATTCCTCCTTTCTGATACACCATTAAGTTGCGGTGTATAAGGAGGTGTCCACTGGGATAAAATTTAATGGATTTTGAGGAACTAGGTGAACTCTATACTTAAGTTCTCATCTCCTCGATCTAATCAAAGGGTTTTAATATTCTTTCCAGTCTAGTTCTCTACTTCATTCTTATATTCTCTGAATTTCTCAAAAGCCTCAGACTTGTACTTCATCAAGTACATATATTCGCATCTTAAGAAATTATCAATGAAAATAATGAAGTAGGAATAACCACCTATGGCATGAGTCGACATGGGACCACATACATCACTATGTATAAGTTTCAATAACTCAGTGGCTCTCTCTCTAGTTCTACTAAATGGAGAGTTGGTCATCTTTCCCCGAAGGCAAGGTTCACAAGTCGCATATGACTTATAGTCGAATGGATCTAGATATCCATTCTTCAGCAACTTTTAAATCCTTCCCTCATGGATATGACCTAGTCTACAATGCCACAGATATGCATTGTTCACCTCTTCATGTTTCCTCTTTGACTCACTTACACTCATGATGTGTGGAGTTGTATCTAGTATAAATAAACCATTATGTAATGTTTCTCTCGTGATGATCTCATCATCTAATGCTATTGAGCAACTATTGTTCTCAAAAACTAATTTATATCCACTAACTATCAAACATGAAATGAAAATAATATTTTTGATAATAGAAAGAATATAATAGCATGCATGTAATGCAATAATAGTTCCACTAGGTAAATGTAGGGTGTCCTTGCTAACAGCCACTACATCAACTTTTGCTCTATTGCCCATCTTAAGGTCCATCTCGCCTCTTTTCAATCTCCTAGGTCCTACCAAAACCTATAATAAATTGCAGATATGATAAGCACTCTCGGTATCCAATACCCATATGTTATCATAAGATTCTGACAAATGAAAACCGATCAAGAATATACCTGAAGCTTCTCCAAGCTTTTGTTTCACCCTTTCTGCAAGGTACTCTTTATAGTTCCTCTTCCAGTGCCCATTTTTACTATAGTGAAAGCACTGGTCTTTGTCCTTTGTTGGGTCTTTCCTGGTAACCTTTGCCTTACCCTTGCCCTTCTTAAGGGACTTCTCAATCTTCCTTTTCTTTTTGGTCTCACCAACATAGAGAACTGGCTTCTCTTTCTTGATGGCGCTCTCTACTTCTCTCAACATATTAAGGAGCTCTGCGAGGGTCACCTCAAGCTTGTTCATATTAAAATTCATTATAAATTGAGAAAAGGAATCTGATAGGGACTAAAGCATAAAATCCACATATAGGTTATCCTCTAGGACCATTTCTAGACCTATGAGTTTCTCGATCCACTCAATCATCTTAAGGATATGGTTCTGAACTGATGTCCCCTCAGTCATCCTGGCATAGAAAAGACTCTTCGATATCTTATATCACTGAGTTCTTCCCTGTTCCTCAAACAATTTATGGAGATGTACGAGTATAGAATTGGCACCCATATTTTCATGCTGTCTCTGTAACTCAGTAGTCATAGAGGCCAACATATAATACTGAGCAAGAGTGGAATCATCAATGTACTTCACATAACAAGCAATCTTATTCTCGCTTGCCCCTTCATCGGGCGTAGGGATCACTGTATCAAGGACATACATGATTTTCTCTATCATGAGAATGATTCTCAGATTATGAAGCCAATCCATATAATTTGGACTAGTGAGGCGGTTGGTATCAAGTATCCCACGTAAAGGATTTGAAAGTGATATTTTTCTGAAATTAAAGATGTAGTAGAAATAAATAACATGCAGACTTTACAAAAATTAAACAGTTAAGATTATGACTTTTATCTTAATGTACTCCCACTAATTTTTCGTGAGACACACAACACCCTCCGGTATGTGAATCGGAGACCCCTGGTGATCTCTAGTGGGGATCGGGATCCAAACGACGTCTTAACGTAACCTCAAGGGACGCGACCAATCACGTTAAGCCTATAAAGGTAAGCAACTCTTGCCAATCACAACTCCTTGTGATTCCCGTCTTATTTGGCCTCCAAACCACCATAGTCTCGAGGGACTCGACCAACCATAATGTTCAATTAAGTCATCACCATCGTTATAAGATGAGTCTGATTCGATGATATACTCTCGAGGGACTCGACCAAGCATACCATTTCCTCAAGTCACCGGTGACATCTCTATGTCGTAGATAAGATAGCGAATCACGATATAGGTAAGTCTCGAGGGACTCGACTAACTCAAGCTACACCGGAAATCGGTTCCTACCTATAACGATGGAAGGCCACGTGGGTCAATCTAATTGCCTCACGTTTACCGACTTAATATTATTAATAGGGGGGATTTTTGATTTGGTCTCCTAATATAATATGTCACACACATACATATTTAATATATATCTACATCACATGTAAATATATATATATAGTAGGTGTATAACCAATCACACATCAAATGAATAATTAGACCAGATGATCATAGACCACATCCTAATATGATCAAGCCCGAGCCAGTGGGCCCAATCACTCACATCAAGATTTATGTGTGTTTCGGCGCATCACCATGCCCTGTGATCGTCCATCTCACTTCGTCAGTTCCGTCGGCATCTCAACGCATCTCCATACGTTGGATCATCCGTCTCGACCTCATGGGTCCCGCTCTCGCTGTGTCTTCTTGTGTAATTATAATATAATTATAGGCACGTAGGCCCAATAATAAACAAGAAAAATAGAGACTCACAGATCTCAATAATAATAATCACATGTACACACATCACATCACACGGTCCATGATCATCTGTCCACATCATACATCACATGTATATGCTATTATATAGAACTATTAGATAAATAATAATAGTTAATTAAATATTTTAATTAACTAATATTTTTTTAAAACAAAGAATTATGAAGGATATTTTGGTAATTCGAGGAAACGGATACCATTGGAATTGTAAAAATTCTCAAGGGCAAAATTGTCTTTTGTAATAAACCCTAATCCCTCACTACTTTGCTAAGTTGTGGGCGCCACTGCCCTACCGATGGCAGCCATAGCTCGTAAGAGCATCGCCCCTACTTGCGGGCGGCTCGCCCATTGCTGATATCCCTAAGGGCGGCATCGTCGCACCGGGTGGTGCCACCGTTACGGGTGCTTTTGCCCGCGAGTGGTGTTGCTACAACCAACGGGTCGGCGTCCCCTTTTGCGGGCAATCCACCGTGGGCTACCTCCCGCGGGCGTTGGCGTAGCCCTCCCTTGCGGGCGAGCCACCCACTAGCGCCGCCCCTATTAGGTGCGACGCTGTCTCCTCGGGCCCCGCTTGCCCCTGCGGGCTCCCAACGCATGCGTCCAGTGCTGCCATTGTGGGCAAATGACCATAACCCATCGGCCACCAGCCGTCACCCGCAGGCTGCTCATGTTGGGAAATCCACAAGGGGCGACATCTCATGCGCAGTGGAAGAACAGAAAAACAAAACCCCTTGATTCACATGAAAGTTCGTCATCGTGCAAAGATCGGTGAGTCAAAAATAAATCTGCGAAAACTGCATATGTAAAAGAAAGTACCTAGGGAGATCGTATATCCCTAAATCCCTACATATCTATAGGAGAGGATGAAGAAGGTCAAACGTCCTCCTCTCTAGTGGTATCCACACGGTAGGGACTACAACGATGCTCCTCTCTTAGGAGAGGAGAATAGAAGGTGGCTATCAAGAGAACCACTAGCCTATGGGCCTTCAATTTCCTCTCATTTATAGAGGCCCCCCTGTAAACCCTAATGGATCCTACCCTATTGGGTATTGGATCTCTATCCAATTACCCAAGCCTCTTAGATTAATGGGTCTCTACCTCATAATCTCTTATTAGCTCTTCTTAGGTCTCATCTTAGGATCTAATAATTTAGGGGTTTATTGGATATCCAATAAGATAGGGGCTCCGACGGATATCTTATATCCAAACCTCTACTCATCGCAACACCTACCATATGTGTGTGACCATCTAGGCCCAATATCGAGCTAGCCATAAGTCATACTTGTCAAAACTCCTTCTAACTTAGTGAATTATTATCTCCATAATAATTCACCCGACTCATCGACTGCGGATGTACTAGGCCACTACGCCGCAGTCCCCAGACGATACAGAGGAATCCAATCCTTTGGACCTATCTATTCTCGGTTACCATGTATCTATAGTCCCTCATTCATCTAATATCTCAGAGACCCTATACCGAGCATTGTGCTGTCAGGCCCATACGGTTCCTCCTCGAGTCTCGCTCTTATCAGATTCTCCCGAAAAACTCTTTCTCTCTCAATCCGAATAACCTTGGCCAAGGATTTGTTTAAGCAAGAATATATGGGATATTCCTCTCATGATACCGAGTGCGGATGATCCTCTATTAACACTCAATAACCGGCTGTACTAGATTAGGAACTTCCAAACCTATAAGTCTAGTATTAAAGAGTAGAGTACTCATATAAGATATCCTTGGTGTCTCAAGTCTAAGGACTAGATATACTACTAGGACTACAGAATCGCTGTCTGACATGAGGTATCAATAACCATCCAATATTCCGTAAGTGGATCAATCAGTAAACTTATTCTCCAATGAGCACTTGTACTGTAACCTTAGTGTCTCCACATGAGTAGCTATGACACCAGCCACCTCCATCATATGGACAAGTATACAGTACACCTATCTATCCGGTTATCTCGATATCCCTCTTGAGTAATGTATGACCAAGATTATTTAGGGTCTATGTTTAAAGGTGAATCGGTCTCATTATCATGATCTCATCATGATCTGATTCCCATTGCACAGATCCAAGGACATCATAATATATGCAACATGTAAGATAAAGTGATAAAATACCTAATAATAATAAGTAAAAAAAAGAGTGCATGTCAAGTCACAAGTGTCATTACTTATGTGATTGGCTTGCAGGGCACATATGACTAGCAAGTACTACTACTTGTCAAGCTGTACCACTACTAATAAGTAATAACTGTCAGCGCTAACCTAGGGCAGTACCACCACCTAGAGCTCCTCGAAACCTGTTCCCAGGGTGGTGCCACCGCCCTAGTCTAGTGGTGCCACCGCTAGACAAGTACAACAATATTGGATGGGCCTTGAATCTGGCCTAATCCACTTAAATTATGGGCCCAATTGGCCCCTACCAGGATTAAAGGATTATCACCTAATCCTAACCCTAATTACATGATACTATAAAATTAAAAACATATTTCTAAGCAAAATAAAATCCGGCAATGTCGAGTCTTCTTCTGATGAGCTTCTAGCGAACCCTCAAACAATCTTTCGGTAGACTCTCAGTAGGCTCCCAAACTTTATGGCGAGTTCTAATGAGTCTTTTTGGCAAGCTTCCAAACATTCTTGGTGAGCTCCACGAACCTCTGATGAAACTTTCGTTGAACTTCCAATAATCCTTTTGTAAGTCCCCGATTCATTCTCGGCTAGTTCCGATAGCACTTCCGACAAACCTTTGAACTTTCAGCGGACTCTTAGACTCCCAATGCACTTGACTCTAGTAATTTGCTTTATATCTTCATTGCTATCGTAGTTAATCCTACACACTTTTCTCAATAATATGTATTACTTGATGATCTTTATGATGAAATTTACTTTTCGGTCTTGAATGTTGATGCTTGTTTTTATTTAGCATTAAAGGCAAAAGCATGCTTATAAGAAGTAAATCACATAAATTGAAACACATAAAAAAATACATTTTCTATCTTATAGAGATTAATGAATCCATTTATGTTATTTTATGAATCTCGTGAACCTTTAGAAAGTGATTTTGATGATTTGATGATTTGAATTGAATGTGTTAAAAATAATGATAAATGTTTTGAAAATAAATGTTTGTATCATTTGAAAACTATGCATGATGAATTGAAATAATGATGGTTTGAATACATGAATCGACAATATTTTTTTATTCCTTTACTGGATACTCAAAATTTCTTTTTCATGATCTTGATGACTCGATGTTTCTTATGCATAAACCAATTTCTCCTATAATTCTTCTTGTCATTTACTAAAGAGAAGAATTTTCCAAATAAATCTTGACTCTTTCGTTTAAACTAAGATTTATGAATTGAGATTTTTCATTGTTCTCCTACAATTCTTCTTGGAGTCACTAAAGAAAAAATTTATGCAAACAATCCATGTTCTTGATAATTATAACTTGAGATTCTTAAAAATCAAGATTATTCATTTTACTAATAGAGAATGTTTATCCATTTGAATCATAATGTTTCCTTATTTCTTTTCAAATACTTACAATTGAAATGATGTGCTTTGATAGTTGAAACATTGCATGCATAAATTGATTTTTCTCCTATGTTTCAATGCTCCTTTGTCTTTGTAATTTATATACCTCATGATATGATTAATTTTTATTTTGATTACAGCATTGATATAAAAAAGAAAAATTATACTCTTCCCTTCTTTTTGACAATGACAAAGGGGGAGAAAGACTTGCTAGCTCGAGTATTGCAAAGGAATCAAAATTGCTAGCTTGAAAAACAAAATTGCTAGAAAGGCAAAACTTGCTAGCTTGCACTTATCAAAAGAGAAGAAAGAACTTTTCATCTTGAACATCACCAATAATTGCTAGCTTGCAAACTCAAGAAGCAAAAGTGTAAACTTGGACATCTCAAGAAGCAAAATTTACAATCTTGTACATCCTTAAAACTAATGATGATTTAGTGATCATGCATGTTGTATAGTGATAAAAATTTACTAGCTTGTATGTTGTAAAACTTGCATATCTTTAAAACTTACTAGATGAATTTCTTCTTTTTGTTGATGACAAAGGGGGAGAAGTATGATGATTATTTCATTCATGGTATAATATATTGAACATTTTAATTTTGTATGAAATTCTTATGATTTTCTGAATTCAAAAGTTCTATCAATATGGCATATTAATGGGGGAGTTTGGTTTTAACTCCATCATCAATTGGTTGTCATCATCAAAAAGGGGGAGATTATTGAATCTCAGATTTTAATGATGAAACCAATTGATAGTGATTAAGATCTAATCAGCATTTTGAGTGACGTAGGAAACTTTGATCAGGAAGAGACAATTAAAGTTGGAAGAATCTATATTGGGCTAGAATGAAACATATCTCAAGATTGGACATCAAGTCAAAGGATTGGTCGATGTACCAATAGAAGGCTTCAGACAATGAATTCGGTCATCAGGCCAAGAAGAGTAGATATTGCACCAAGGAGATCAGAGTTGGCCGATTGGACAATAGGCCGCAAGAGAGGATGATGCGTCGAAGAATCAGACGAAGCGTCGGAAGAACCAATGACATGCTAGACAACATCTGATTAAGCTTTGTAATAATTGTCTAGATTAAAGTAGGTTTTAGGTATAATTGAGTTAGAATTAGGCTAAGTTAATTAGGAGCCAATTGGGTCCAAGTTTAGACTATGTTGGGCCAAGTGAAAGGCCTAAATAATGACCGAAGAAGTGGGTCAAGCGGTGACACTACTAGAATAGGCAGTGGAATCATCAGTGGCTCGGTCTCTAAGACAGTCTCTGAGACTGTGTCAAGCAATGGTACCATCTACTGCTAGAAAGCTTAGGTGGTGGTATCGCCTAGCACTAGTGGTAGTACCATTAGTACCCGAAAGACCCGGGATAAGATTGGTTTTGGCTCTAAGTTTGAATCCATTTAGAGCCTATAAATACCTCTCTTATCCCTTATTAGAATACACAAGCATAGAGAACTAATAGTGGAATAACGTTGCTGTAATTCTTTAAGAATTTCCCTCCTCTAGCCTCAAGTTATTTTCAGTTTAAGAGAGGAGTGAGTGCTTGTAAAGGTTATTCTCCTAAACCTGTGAAAAGGAGAAAAGGGTTATAAGGGTAGTTAGTCTTCGTCCGTTTGAAAGAAGATTGCTAGTGAAAACCGATGGTCTCGATGAATGAGGAATCAAGAGTGGACGTAGGTCAGATGATCGAACCACTATAAATCGATTTGTAATTTCTGTTCTATTTTTTATTTATATTATAAATAAATATAAAGTGTTTCTAATATGGTTTTCATTTTAAATGACTTTAAGTTTAAAGCATTTCTGATGCGGCTTTCATTGAAATGAAATATTTGAATCAAAATGAATTTTCTGAAACATTGATATTTTTACCAATACACTATCAAAACCCACCCACCCCTCTTAGTGCTGACTCGATCTAATAGTTGGTATCAAAGTCATGGTATTTCTCATTTGGATTAACACCCAAGAGAAATGGCTCTTTTTGACTTTAAGAGGGTCATTCTATCGTTCGTCCTCCCATGTTCAATGGGACGGACTATATATATTGAAAAACTCGAATGTGAGTTTTCTTATTTTCTTTGGACTTAAATTTATGGAACATTATAGAAAATGATTTTGAAAAGTCTTCCAAACCAAATAATGATTGGAATGATTTAGAGAATGAGACTTTTTCGTTTAATGCAAAGGCTATGAATGCCTTGTTTTGTGCTTTGGAGAAAAATGAATTTAATCGTGTTTCTATTTGTGAAACTACACAAGAGATTTGGCACACATTTGAAGTATTGGTATATATACACCCGTTTTATAGATGTCGTCAATAGTTTAAAAAATCTTAGTAAATATTTTTCAAATTTTGATCATTTTAACAAATACTAAAATCCCTTCCAAAGAGTTGGGATCCTAAAATAATGACAATTCAAGAAGCCAACGACTTGAATAATTTTTTCTCGAAGATTTATTGGGTTGTTAATGACCTATAAGATGACATTTATAGTACAAGATGAACATGAAAACTTGTTGGGATCTAGAGCAGCACTAAGAGAGAGGGGGGGGGGGAGGGTGAATTAGTGCAGTGGTTAATAATAAAAAATTTTCAAGATTTAAACAAATTCGTAAACTTCGTATGTTGAAAACTTTATTTTGATGAAATCCAATTTCGATTGCGTATAGACTTAAAATGATTTGTAAGAAGGAGGTGAGGAAGTGGAGTAGCAAGTAAATAAGGTTTTCTCAAATATAAAGAACAATAAGTAAATTCAAATCAAAATTTTTATAATGGTTCAGTCATACGACCTACATCCACTCCCAATTCTTCTTCTCTTGAGGCCATCGGCTTTCCACTAGTTATCTTCCTACCAACAGGCGAAGACAAGCTCTCTTACAATGCTCTCTCCTTTTGACGGGCTTAGGAGGTAATCCTTACAAGCACTCTCTCCTCTCTTTTAACTTGAATACAAGTGAAATCAAAGTTGTGGAGGTCAACAAGTCGATTGAACAATAGGTCGTAAGAGAGGATGATGCGTCGAAGAATCAGATGAAGCGCCGATAAACCAATGACATGTCAAACAATAATTGATTTGAGCTTTGTATTAATTATCTAGATCAAAGTAGGTTTATATTTTAATTGGGTTGGAATTAGACCAACTTAATTAGGGGCCACTCTTTGTATAATTTGTCTAGATCAAAGTATAATTTGGACTAGACTAGGATCATCCACTCTTTGTATCATGAGAGGAGTATCCCATGTGTGCTCACTCAAGCAAAATCCCTAGCTAGGGTTGTTCGGATTGAGAGAGAAGAAGTTCTCTAGGAGAATCCGATCAAAGCAAGACTCGGATAGGATTCCGTATGGGTCTAACTTTATAATGCCCAATATACGGTCTTTGGGATATAGATGAATGAGGGATTATAGATACATAGTAACTGAGGACACATAGGTCCGATGGATTAGATCCCCATATTCCATCTGGGGACTACAGCGTAGTAGCCTAGTATGTCCATAGTCGATGAGTCGAGTGAATTATTATGGAGATAATAATTCACTATATTAGGAGTTCTAACAGGAGCGAGTTACGATTAGCTCAGTATCGCGCCTAGAGGGTCACACATATTAGGTGGATATTGTGATGAGTAGAAGTGCAAATATAAGATATCTACAGAGCCCCTATTTTGGATCTTGTGGATAAGATCCAATCGAATAATTGGATAGAGATCCAATATGAACTGGATAGAGATCCAGTGTGAACTGGATAGAGATCTAGTGTGAATTGGATAGAGATCTAATGTGAACAGGATCTGTTAAGGATAAGTTTCTAGCATCTCTATAAATAGGAGGAACTCCCTGGTTCATAGGCTAGAGCTCTTGGTACTCTCACCCCTCCTATTCTCCTCAGCCTTCTCTCATCCTCCTTAGCTCCGGTAGCCTTGTGGTGCAAGTGGACAGGGAGATCCTGCGGTGATATGAGGAGCGTCATTGCTGCATTCGCTCTGTGGATTATTGCTAGAGAGGAGTACGCTAGTGCTCCTTCATCCTCTTCATTAGATCTGAAATTCTAAGGGATATACGATCTCCCCAGGTAATGCTTCTGACATTATACGTGTAGTTTTTTGGATTTGTGATTTTTTGCACACCAATCTTCGCACAACGGCCAAGCACGCAACTATGAAAAATCTGGTATTGTTTTTTATTTTTCGCTATGCATGAGATGCCAATTCATTAATTTCCCAGCAGTGCCGACTCGGTACCAATAGTCAGTATCAGAGCCATAATTTTCTTATTTGATTTAACACCCAAAGAGAAATGACTTTTTTTGGCTTTCAAGAGGGTCACTCTATCATTCATCCTCCTATGTTTAATGAGACGGACTACACATATTAGAAAACTCGAATGAGAATTTTCGTGCTTTCTTTGAATTTTGATTTATGGAATATTATCAAATATGATTTTCAACAACCCTCTAAACTTATGAATGAATGGAATGATTTTAAAAACAA
The DNA here is from genome assembly GCA_024322285.1 of Musa beccarii. Taxonomy (NCBI): domain Eukaryota; kingdom Viridiplantae; phylum Streptophyta; class Magnoliopsida; order Zingiberales; family Musaceae; genus Musa; species Musa beccarii. Next base: position 40,078,273 of record CM044401.1, read on the forward strand.
AATCATTTTCTTTGAATGCCTAAGTGATAAATATTTTATTTTATGCCTTGGATAAAAAAAAATTAATCGGATTTTAATTTATAAAACTGCATATGAGATTTGACACACTCTTGAAATCACACACGAAGGCACAACTAGAGTAAAAGATTCTAAGATAAATCTTTTAATGCATAATTTTGAATTGTTTCATATGAAACCAAACGAAACCATTGGGGACATGTGCACCCGGTTTACAAATGCCATCAATGGTTTGAAAGCACTTGGTAAAAGTTTTTCGAATCTTGAACTTGTTAATAAAATTTTATGTTCTCTCCCTAAAAATTGGGATCCTAAAGTAACTGCTATTCAAGAAACAAAAAATCTGAATAACTTTCCTATTGAAGAACTTATCGGGTCATTAATGACCTATAAGATGACAATTATAGTACATGACAAACATGAGAATAACCTTCCAAAGAATAAGAAGGATTTGGCACTTCGAATAATAGAATATCACTTGAGTGATAATTCAAGTGATGATGATGACGATGATGACCTTGAACTTCTCACTATAAAATTTAAAAAGTTCATAAAATAAGAAACTAAGAACAAAAATAAATTTAAAAAGAAGAAGTTATTAAAGAAGAAAAAACCACTCAAGGATGAATCGAGTGCATCTAAAGACGAGGTTTCAAATTACGCTTTGACGGCTTTCGACAATAAGGTAAGTAACTCAACCAAAACCCCTTTACTTTATTATGAAATTACTTGATGCATTTCATGAGTTATTTTTAAATTAGTAAGAAATATAAAATAAAAAAATTCATGCTAAGTGATTTTGGAAAATTAAAATTATATGTTTTATGATAAAGGAATAAAATATTAGATTTAAATCTAATGCTTGTACACCAAATATAATTCCATGTATGTTTATCTTGATGATTTCCATATCGCCTTTCGGTTTCAAACATGATGCATGGTTTTGACATTAAAAAAAATTATTTTGAGTATAACTATTGCACATTAATTCCTTTCACCAAGTATAAAGAGTTACTCACTAAAATTAAAATCATAAATCAAATCTTTTTATTAAAGATGTTTTATTTTATGTTAATGTGTTATGCTATTGATCTTTGTCATGACGAAATATGTTTTTTGGTTTTAAACAATAATGCATGGATTTGGCTTAAAAGATAAAGGCATGCTGGTATAAATTGAAACAACTAAAAAGATGAAAGTATTTTCTTGAAAATTTCTTGTTCTCTAAATTTTTTTATTTTTCAATAAAATATTGATGAATCCATATATATTATCTTTTGTGAATCTCTTGAACTATGAAAGGTGATTTTGATTTCGGATTTGACAAGTACTTGATTTATTCATATTTATGAATTTAGATGTATTTTATATGAATCATTTTCAATGTTTTTATCTTTCTTAATTCATTTTATTCTAACATGTTTCTATCTTCCAAAAGAAGTTTTATTCACATGAATCATGATTCCTTCACTTGATACTTGAGATCTTTTTATTAAGATCTCTTATTATTTGATCTTCGATGTTCTTTTTGCCATTTACTAAAGAGGAAATTTAATGAATTATGAATTTTCTTTTGACTTCTCGGAATTATGACTTATGAATCAAGATTTTTTGTTCTCTTACGATTCTTCTTAGAGTTACTAAAGAAGAAATTTGTTCAATTAAACTATGATATATTAATTGACTTCTTGATCTTATGGTTTATATACCTCATGATATGATTGAATCATTGATTTATCTTTGTTATTAAATTTTTGTCATACTTGAAAATTAATATAAAGGGAAAAGAATGACAACATTGTATTCTATCCTTCTTTTTGACAATGACATAGGGGGAGAAAAACATGCTATCTTGAATATTGCAAAGGAAGCAAAAAGTTTCTCTCTCACGAGAAGCAAAAATTTTGCTAAACTTCATGGCTTGTATATCGCAAAGGGAATCAAAGAATTTACTTACTTAAACATCTCAAGAGAAGTAAAAGCTTGCCTATCTCAAGAAGCAAAATTTACAAACTTACACATTTCAAAAGAGAAGCAAGAATTGCTAGATTGTACTTCTCAAAAGAGAAGAAAGAACTTACTAGCTTGCATGTTATAAAGTGATGAAAATTTTGCTAATAGCTAGTTGCACTTCTCCTTTTTGTTGATGATAAAGGGGGAGAAGATATGATGATCATGCACGAGATGTTGTATTTGAATATTTTGATTATGCATGATTTTATGATGACATGTTGCTAGGATTCATAATTTATTTATGAATTTATATTTCTATCAATATGGCATATTGAAAGGAGTTAAGGTTAATTCTATCATCAATTGGTTGTCATATAAAAAAGGGAGAGATTATTGAATCTCAAATTTTGATGATAAAACCAATTAATAGAGTTTATGACCTTATCTGCATTTTTGAGTGATGCAAGACTAGTTTCGATCAAGGAGAGGCAAATTGATAAGCCGGAGGAATTGAATGTTGGGCCGGAGTTGAACATGTCAGAAGATTGACATCGAGACGGAGAATCGATCGACGTATCAACAGAAGGCTTCGTGCCATGAGTTCAGGCATCGGGCCAAGAAGAGCAAACATTGTGCTAAGGAGATCGGAGTTACGGGGTCAACATACCAATTAGGCAATAGGCCACAAAAGAGGATGATACGTCGAAGGATCGGACAAAGCGCTGATGAACCAATGACATGCCGAACAACTAAGATTCATGGTTATAATAATTTATCTAGATTGAAGTAGTTTAGGGGCCTAATTGAGTTAGTTTTAAATATAATTAGGCTAACTCAATTAGGGGCCTAATGGGCCTAAGTTAGGGCTATGTTGGGCTAAGAGAAAGAACCAAATAATAACCCAAAAGGTGGGTCAAGCGGTGGCACCACTAGAATAGGCAGTGGATCCATCGGTGGCTTAGTCTCCGAGACAGTATCCAAGACTATGTCAAGCAGTGGTACCGCTAGAATAGGTGATAGTACCACCTATTGTTAGAGCAGACTAGGCGGTGGTACTGCCCAACACTAGCGGTGGTACCGCCAATACCTTGAAATCTCAAGGTGTTTAAAATTTTAGCTCTATTTTTGAAGCCATTTGGGGTCTATATATACCCCAGTTATTCTTGCTTGGAATAGCAAGAATTGAGCAAGATAGAGGAACAAAAACTCTATGATTCTAAGGTTATAATCGCTTAAAAGTGTAGTCCCTCCTCCTAGAGCTAAGTGGTATTATTAAGATGGGTGTGTGAAGGAACACTTCTAAAATAGGGGTGTAAAGGTTCTCTCCTAAGCCTGTCAAAAGGAGAAAGTGCTGTAAGGGTAGTTGATCTTCGCTTATTGAAAAGAAGATCGTCAGTAGATGCTAGTGGCCTTGAGTGAAGAGGAATCGGGAGTGCACGTAGGTTAGGACAACTAACCAGTATAAAATCTAATTTGCATTTACTTTATGCTTTTCATTCATATTACAAATAGATTTACTTGTTCAATATGCTTACGAATGTTTTAAGTTCATATGCATTTCTGATATGAGCTTTCATCGAAACAAAGTTTTCCGAATCGAATCATTTTTATCGTAACCACTAATTCACCTCATTCCCACCCCACCCCCATGCCCCCCTCTCCCCCCCTCTTATTGCTGACTTGATCCTAAAAATAAGAGGGTAGTTGATCTTTGGCTATTGAAGGAAGATCATTAGTGGACGCCGATGGCCTCGACAAAGGAGGAATCGAGAAGTAGACATAGGTCACGATGACCAAACCACTATAAATTCAGTGTGATCTCTTCTTTGATGCTTTTCTTTATATTGCTTATTGAATTGGTGGTCCACTCCACTTCACACTTCTTTTAAGTTTAAATGCTTTTCTGATACAAGTTTTATCGAAAGAAGTTTTTTGAATCGATAAAAGTTTTAACGAAAGTATGTTATGACTCTAGCTAGAAGAGTCTTTATTGAAGGGGGTAAACATATAAATACTAAAGGCATTCATGTAAATCCTATCTGGCTAACCCCTATTAAAGAGGTAAAGAGGTCGGCTAGGTTAGGATTAGTTTGGAGGTTGCTATTTAGAGAAGCATTAGGAGTTGATTAGAAGTAGGGGTCTTGAGTAGGAGTCCCATTAGGAGTTGGGGTTTAGAAGCCCTATAAATAGTCATGTATTTACCCTCTTTTTTTCATGAATAGATCAATCCTTTTAGTAGCCTTTGAGCAGTAACTTGGAGGAAGGAACCCTTATAGAGTTCCAAGAAGGCTAATCCCCTAAAGAGATCAACCTCAAGTTTAGAATCCGTAAGGGTTCTAATACTTGGTATCATAGCAGTATTCTTGGCATCTCATTGCCCTTCCACAGCTATCCATCAGCCCTCCACAACCACCCAAAGTAATTCCCACAATTGAATCAAAGATCATCATTGAATTTCACCATCATCTCCACCACCACGGATCATCCTTTAATCTCCCCGTGAATTGCAACAGGGTCTAGTTTCCTACCTTACTTCTACTATAATTTAGTTATCCTTATTCAAAAAATCCAAAAAAAATTGTTCCTATATTGCTGCATAAACTTTTCATCATAAAGTTTTCATCTCTACGATGAAAGATGCACTGCAGAATTCCAACCGCATAGCACTGTTTGTTTGATCTTACTACTATGTTTTTTCTATCTAAATCTTGACAAAATTTTTACGATGGCTTTGACACTTCCTAACAACAAATTTTCCTTCGGTTTCATCAAAAAATTCTCAATATAAATTACTGATCTTTTACGTCCAAGCTGCTACACTTTAGACGTAAAAATCTACTATAGTACCTTTCCGTGATCCTCAATTTTGCCAAACCTCTTATTGTTGTTTCCTTCTACAAAATTTTTAATAACATTATCTCTTCTTACTAGTATATTCCCTTTGAGTTTTACTTAAATCTTTATTGAGAATTGTTGGAAAAAATTACAAATTTACTATTGGAATTTTTTTGGTGAAAAATCTGGTGCTGCACCTTATTCCTTTTTCTTCTCCATAACCTATCAAACCCTAGCCATCTTGCTACCACCAACTAAGACATCTTTAGGGCATCCCTCTAGCCTTAAGATGCAGCCATCATAACCTATTTTCATAACCCTAATAGCCATAAAAACTGTAGCCCAAAATAGTAAACCATTATAGTTGAACCCTTCTATCACCGATCTATTGTCTGAACTTTCCACCGCCCCATGCCATTAACCTATCAACAGAAAAAAGATAAGGACATCTCTAATCTACAAGCATATACTATGGCTTCTCAAGATCCAATTGATGCCAAATTTGAAGCATTGGAATCTTAGATTGAATCACGATTTAAATCGCGCTTAGAGGACAAATTGCATGCTTTGTTTATAGAATTCAGAATTGGACAACCACCGAGTCCAACTAAATTTCAGTGAGGAGAGAGTTTAGAGAGGCCTTCAGAGAAGGAGGGATAGCCCTCGGATATGCTTTAGCCACGCATGATGGTGGAATTCCTACAATGGGAAGAAGGAGACCTGATGGGGTGGATTTCACGCGCCGAACATTATTTTTGCTACTACCGAACATCGGATAATACTATGGTGGAAATTGCTGCCATCCACCTTGTAGGAGATACTATTCAATGGTACAATTGGTTGGAATACAAGCATGGAGCTCTGATGTAGAATCAATTTATGAATGCACTGCTGAACCGTTTCGGACCTACAGAGTATAAAAATATCGACGACCAACTTGTAAAGATTGGAAAAACCTCTATGATTTAAGAGTACCAAACTAGGTTTGTGAAGCTATCCTACCTTGCTTATGATTGGACTGATCATCAATTATTAGGAACATTCATTGATGGACTAAAGCAGAGATAAAAGAGGAGGTTAAGGCATGGTAACCCCGTACCATAACGACTGCGATTTCTTTCACCCGAATACAAGAAGAACGGCTCAACCATGATGCTCAGAGGTTGAGAACCTCTCCTAGGCCCGTGGCATATAAACCTCATTCTGCTCCTAACCATCCTTCACTGCCAAAAAAAATTGATAAGAGAAGAACTACGTGACCGATCAGCAAAGGGTCTTTGTTGGCATTGCGACAAGCCATGGAACCACGATCATCATTGCCAAAGGGGCTGTCTCATACTGATTGAACCTCTTGAAGGCATGGAGGAGGAGGTCCAGGGCATAAGGAAGAGGTCACAAATGAAGAACAGCAGCCGATTGATATTACGATGCATGCCCTTGCTGGTTATGCGAACCCGCAAATGATAAAAGTGGGAGGACTTTTGAAGCAACAACCGATCACTGTTCTTATTCACACTGGGAGCACTAATAATTTTATGAATAGCAAGGTTGTTGTTCGGATGGCCTTACCTATCAAGAACTGTAGCAGGTTTGACATTAAGGTCGCCGACGGTTGAATTTTGAAGTGTGATCGTAGGTGCCCGCGGGTGAAACTGTTGCTGTAGGACCAAGAGACAATTGTATATTTCTTCCTCCTCTCTCTTGATGATTATGAGGCCATGCTTGGCATCGAATGGCTGATGACATTGAGTGATATTTCCTGAAATTTTTTGATACTAATTATGAAATTTTACAGTAAGGGGAAACAAGTGAACGTTGGGGCGACGAAATGACGATTTGCACACAACGAATGGAGAAAGTTTTGCACAAAGCATACAACGACTTTTTATTATAGCTTGAGCAGTAATATAAGGAAGAGCCAACCAAATTTGAAGACTCAAACCTACTTCTCTTGCTTGCTAAAATTTCAGATATATTTGATGAACCACGTGGCCTACTTACTTGGCCGACACCAAGGAACATAAAATCACTATGCAACTTTCTCTGTTTAATAGGCTACTACTGCAAGTTCATGAAAAACTATAGAAAGATCAATGCATCCCTTACTTCCTTGCTGAAAAAAGATACTTTCCAATGGTTGGACAAAGCCACCACCGCCTTCGATGAATTTAAAGTCGCAATGTCGACAATGCCTGTACTAGCACTACCCGACTTCGATAAGACTTTTGTTATTGAAGTTGATGACTCTGGATTCAGAATTAGTGATATACTAATGCAAGATGTCTTGGGAAATCTATCAGGGGAGCGACATCACACACGTAGTGGAAGAACAGAAAATAAAAAACCCTAGATTTCCTATAGAAAGTTTTCATTGTCATGCAAAGATCGGTGCATCAAAACAAATCCGTGAAAACTGCACGTGTAAAAGAAAGTACCTAGGGAGATCGTATATCCCTGAATCCCTGCAGATTTGTGGGAGAGGATGAAGGAGGTCAAGCATCCTCTCTCTTGCGGTATCCACACGGCAGGGATTGCAACAATGCACCTCTCTCTCTGGAGAGAGGAGAATAGGAGGTGGCTACCAAAAAAAACCCTTAGCCTATAGAGCTTTGGTTCCCTCCTATTTATAGAGGCCCCTTGAAAACCCTAATAGACATTTTGCCCTATTGGGTATTGGATCTCCATCCAATTACCCAAGCCTCTTAGATTAGTGGGTCTCTACCCAATAATCTCTTATTAGCAATTATTGGATCTCATCTCAAGATCCGATAATTCAGGGGCTTAATGGATATCCAATAAGATAGGGGGTTCAGTGGATATCTCATATCCGAACCTCTACTCATCGCAACACCTACCATATGTGTGTGACCCTCTAGGCCCAATATCGAGCTGGCCGTGAGTCATACTTGTCAGAACTCCTTCTGACTTAGTGAATTATTATCTCTATAATAATTCACCCAACTCATCGACTGTGGACGTACCAGGCCACTACGCCGTAGCCCCTAGACGATACAAGGAAATCCAATCCTTTGGACCTATCTATCCTTAGTTACCATGTATCTATAGTCCCTCATCCATCCAATATCCTAGAGACCCTATACCGGGTATGGTGCTGTCAGGCCCATACGATCACTCCTCGAGTCTTGCTCTTGTCAGATTCTCCCAGAGAACTCTTTCTCTCTCAATCCGAATAACCTTGGCTAAGGATTTGTTCGAGCAAGAACACATGGGATATTCCTCTCATGATACCGAGTGTGGAGATCCTTTATTGACACTCAATAGCCCTCGTAAGGTTGGCTACCACTCCCAATAACCGGCTGTACTAGATCTAGAACTTTCCAAACCTATAAGTCTGGTATCAAAGAGTGGAGTACTCATATAGGACATCCTTGGTGTCTCAAGTCTAAGGACCAAATACACTACTAGGACTATGGAATCGCTGTCTGACGTGAGATATCAATAACCATCCAGTATTCCGTAGGCGGATCAATCAGTGAACTCATTCCCCAATGAGCACCTGCACTGTACCCTTAGTGTCCCCACATGAGTAGCTATGAAACCAACTACCTCCATCATATGGACGGGTATACAGCACACCAGTCTATCCGGTTATCTCGATGTCCTTCTCGAGTAACCTATAACGAGGATAATTCAGGGTCTGTGTTTAAAGGTGAATTGGTCTCATTATCGTGATATCATCACGATCCAATTCCTATTGCACAGATCCAAGGACATCATAATATATGCAACACACACGATAAAGTGATAAAATGCATAATAATAAGCAAATAGAAAAAGTGCATATCAAGTCACAAATGTCATCACTCATGTGATTGGCTTACAAGGCACATATGACTAGCAAGATGGCTGCCCCCTCACTTATACTAGTAAGGTGTTATCTCATTCCCATCTCATGATGACTATTTACAACAAGGACAAGCTCGCGATTGTGCATGTGGTGGCCAAATAGAAACCGTACTTGAATGGGCGACGCTTTCAAATCAAGACCGACCATAAAACCTAAAATATTTCTTGGAGCAGAAGATATCTTCCCCCGAGTAGCAAAAATGGGTAACAAAGCTTCTTGGATATGATTATGAAATAACATACAAAATGGGGAAAGAGAATATTGTTGTAGATGTGCTTTCGCAACTACCCGAGCAAGTTGAATTTTCAACCATTTCACTTTCAACCAGTGACTTCCTTGAGGATATTAGGAGGGAATGGCAAGATGATCCAGAGACAAGTAAGATCATAAAAAAATTAGAGGAAGCACTACGCTCTGTGGCTCATTATAGTTGGGATTCAAAAGACTTGCGCTATAAGGGATGCATTGTGCTTGTGCCAAATTCTACTTGCATAAAGACCATCCTTCAAACATTTCACCCCTATGGTTAGGCACTCCGAGTTCCTTAGAACCTATAAGAGAATTAAGCAAAATTTTTATTGGGTAGGGATGAAAAATATTATTACTGAATTTGTAGCACAATGTGATGTATGTCAACGACATAAAGGCGAGATAGTGGCAAGTCTTGGAAAGCTGCAACCTCTACCCATCTCGGACTCAATATAGACTGATATATCAATTGACTTCATCGAAAGGCTTCCCTCATCACAAGGAATAGGTACAATTCTTGTTATGGTTAATCGCCTTACAAAGTATGCTCACTTTTGTATTATTCGCAATCCCTACATTGCTACTAGTATTGCTTGAATCTTTATGGAGAATATTATAAAATTGCATGGGATGTCGAGATCTATTGTAAGTGATCGTGATAAGGTCTTTACAAGCAAATCTTGGATAGAGTTATTCTAGATATAGAGTACTAAATTGAAGATGAATACAGTATATCACTCACAAACCGACGGCTAGACTGAAGTAGTGAACAGGTATTTGGAGACATATCTCATATGTTTCACCAGTGACTAGCTAAAAGAGTGGACAAAGTGGCTTCCCTAGGCCGAGTGGTGGTATAATACAACTTATTATTCATCCACAAAATGTACTCCCTATAAGGCTATGTATGGCCGACCGCCTCCTAAAATCTCAAAATATGTGTTGGCACCTCTAAAGTAGAACAAGTAGACATGAAACTACATGACAGAGACAAGATACTGAAGTTGCTAAAAGATAATCTCACTACAGCTCAAGCAAGAATGAAACAATAATATGATCAACACAAAGGTAAAAGAGAATTTTCAATAGGAGATTGGGTCTTCCTACAGCTCCAGTCATACAAGCAAATATCAATTCAGACCAGAGCATCTATGAAGCTTTCACCTTAGTTCTATGGACCCTACCAGATTTTGGAGTGCATCAGAGCAATAGCATACATATGGGACTTACTCGTCAGATCCTGAATCTATCCAGTCTTCTATGTGTCGTGTTTGAAGCTTAAGTTGGGACAAAATGAGATAGCCCAAAGCCACCTACCAAATATGACTACCCAAGGAGAGCTCCAGACCTAATCAAGTGTCATTATTGATCGATGGATCGGGACTCAATGACGACGATCCACTATTGAAGTGCTAATACAATGGACAAACCTACCAGCAAACGATACCACTTGGGAGAATTATGATGACTTGAAGATCAAATTCCTAGAATTCATGGAGCGTTAGCCTCAAGGATAAGGCTGATTTGAAGAGGACGGGTCTGTTAGGACTCTAGCTAGGAGAGTCCTAATTTAGTTTTATTGAAGGGGGCAAACACGTAAATCCTAAGGGCATTCATGTAAATCCTATCTGGCCAACCCCTATTAAAGAGGTGAAGAGGCCGACTAGGTTAAGATTAGTTTGGAGGTTGCTATTTAAAGAAGCATTAGAAGTTGATTAGAAGTAGGGGTCTTGAGTAGGAGTCCTATTAGGAGTTGGGGTTTAGAAGCCCTATAAATAGCCATGTATTCACCCTCTTTTCTTCATGAATAGATAAATCCCTTTAATAGCCTTTGAGCAGCAACTTGGAGGAAAGACCCATATAGATTTTCAAGAAGGCCGATCCCCTAAAGAGATCAACCCCAAGCTTAGAATCTGTAAGGGTTCTTGCAAAGCACTAATTCACACACACACACCTCCCTCCCCCTCTCTTAGTATTGATATCGATCCTAACAATTGGTATCATAGTTAAGTTTTTCTTCGTTGGTTTAACACCCAAAAGAGATGGCTTTTTTTTTACATTCAAGAGGGTCACTCTATCATTCATCCTCTTATGCTTAATGAGACAAACTACACATATTGGAAAACATGAATGAGAGATTTCTTACTGTTTATAAACTTTGATTTATAGAATATTATCGAATATGATTTTCAAATACCCTCTAAACCTATGAATGAATGGAATGATTTTGAGAAAAAAATCATTTTCTTTGAATGTTAAAGCGATGAACACCTTTTTTTTGCTTTGGACAAAAATGAGTTTAATCATATTTCAACTTATGAAACTGCACATGAGATTTGGCACACTCTTGAAATTACACATGAAAGCACAAGTAGAGTTAAAGAATCAAAAATTAATCTTTTGATGCATAATTTTGAATTATTTTGAATGGAACCAAGCGAAATCATTGAAAACATATACACCCGATTTATGAATGTCATCAATATTTTGAAAGCACTTGGTAAAAGTTTTTCGAATCTTGAACTTATTAATAAAATTTTATGTTCTCTTCCTAAAGTTTAGGATAAAAAAGTAGCTGTCATTCAAGAAGCAAAGGACTTGAAATGACCTATGAAATGACTTGTATCGAATATGAGAACAATCTTCTAAAGAACAGGAAGGATTTGACACTTAGAACAAAAAAAAACCACTTGGGAGAAAACTCAAGTAATGATGATGATGGCGATGATGATCTTGAACTCCTAACAATAAAATTTTAAAAGTTTATAAAACAAGAATCAAAAAATAAAAATGAACTTAAAAAGAACATAATAACTTGCTATGAATGCAATCGACCAGAGCATATCAAAAGCAAATGTATGTAACAAAGAAGAAGAAAGGACTTAAAGTGACATAGGATGAATTGAGTGCATTTGAAGATGAGGTTGCGAACTACGCTTTGGTGGCCTTCAATAACGAGGTCAGTGACTCAACCAAAACCCCTTTACTTTACTATGAAATTACTTGATGCATTTCATGAGTTATTTTTAAATTCATAAGAAATATAAAATGCAAAAAAAAGGAGGTATCATGCTTCTCTTTCTGGTGATTTTAAAAAATTAAAAATTTGATTATGACAATTGAATGCAAGAAGCAATAATGTATATCTTAATAATTTCCATATTGCTTTTCATTTTCAAATGATGATGTAATGCTTTTTGTATGAAAGACTAGGGCATCACACAAATTGAAACTAAAAAGGGAATGTAATTTTTTTGAAAATTTCTCTATCCTATTGAGTTTTCAATAAGAGATTAAAAAATCTATTTATGTCATCTTGAATCTCTTGAAAGTAATTTTGATGATTTGATTATTTGATTATTTGAATTTGAATGAGTTTTATCTAAATCTTACACTTAATACTTGAAAATTTTTTTTATGAATCATTCATGATCTTAATGACTTGAGATTTCTTATGCATGAATCAAGTTCTCCTATGTTTCTTTTTGCTATAGAGAAGTTTTTATCCTAATCATGATCTTGATTTCTTGATATTTAATACTTGAGATTTTTTTTATGAATCAAGATCTCTTATTTAATCTCTTATATTTATTTTTACCATTTACTAAAGAGGAAAATTATCCAAATGAATCATTATTATTTTTTTGATTTCTCGAAATTACAACTTGAAAGTTTTCTATGAATCAAGAATTTTCCTTTCACTAAAGAAGAACGAATCTTGATTCTTTTACTTGATATTTATGAACTGAGATTTATTTTATATGAATCAAGATTTTTCATTAATTGATCTCCTACGATTCTTCTTGGTAGTTATTAAAGAAGAAATTTACCCAAATAAACCATGATATATCACTTGTCCTCTTGATGTGCACAAACTTGAGTTTTATTCCTTTATATTTATGGCTTGTAAGCCTTATGTTATGATTGAAATATTTTGTACCATTGTATCATACCCTTCTTTTTGAAAATGAAAAAGAGGGAGAAAGAATGCTAGTGTGCATATTGTAAAGGAAGCAAAAATTGCTAGCTTATGCATCACAAAATAAAGCCAAATTGCTAGCCTACACATTTCGAGAGAAAACTTGCTAGATGGCACATTGCAAAGGAAGAAAAACTTGCTAGCTTGCACATCTCAAAAGAGAGGCAAAATTTGCTAGCTTGCACATTTCAAGAAGAAGCTTGCTATCTTGCATATCTCTAAAAAATTGCTAGCTTACAAGTCTAAAAGATGCTAGTTGCACTTCTCCTTTTTGTTGATGACAAAGGGGGAGAAGATATGATGATGATGTACTTTTATGTTTTGAAACATTGCATAAAATACTCATGATTTTTTGTATTTAAAGGTTCTATCAATATGACATATTGATATGGAGAGTTTAGTTTAAACTCCGTCATCAATTGGTTGTCATCATAAAAAAGGGGGAGATTGTTGAATCTCGAATTTTGATGATGAAACCAATTAATAAAGTTATGATCTAATATACATTTGAGTGATGTAGGACTAACTTTAATCAAGGAAAGACAAATCAATTAAAGCAATAAAATTAAAGATTAGGATGGATTTGAACATGTAAGAAGATTGGACGTCGGACTAGTCGATGTGTCAGCAGAAGGCTTCATGTCATGAGTTCGGGCATCGGGCCAGAAGGAGCGAACATTCCACTAAGAAAATCAGAGTTGCGAAGATCAACATACTGATTAGGCAATACGTCGCAAGAGAAGATGATGCGTCGAAGGTTCGGACAAAGCGTCAGATAAACCAATGATATGTCGGACAACTTAGTATTCTTATTTGTAATTGATTATGCCTAGATTGAAGTAGTCATGATTGTAATTGAGTTAATTTTGGGTGTAACCATGCCAACTCAATTAGGGGCTAATTGGGCCAAAGTTTGGGCTATTTTAGGCTAAGAGAAAGGCCCATTCAATGATCCAAAAGTTGGGTCAAGCGGTGGCACCACCAGAACAGGCGGTGGAACCACCAGTGGCTTAGTCTCCAAGACACAGTCTCTGAGACTATATCAGGTGGTGCTACCACCCAGTGTTAGTGCTGTAGGTAGTGGTACCATCCATCATAGGTGGTGGTACCGTCCAGTATCAGTGCTGCAAGCAATGGTACCATCCAGCATAGGTGGTGGTACCGCCAATACCCTAAAATCCGAAGGTGTTTGAAATTTTGGCTCCATTTTTGAAGCCATTTAGGGTCTATAAATACATAAATTATTCTTGCTTGGAATAGCAAGAATTGAGCAAGAACTAAGAATAAATTAGTTTGAAATATTATTGTAATTCCTTAAGAATTCCCTTTCTATAGCTCTAAGTTTTGAATTTAATTTGAGAGAAGGGTGAGTGAATTGTAAAGGTTATCTCCTAAATCTATGAAAAGGAGAAAAGGGTTATAAGAGGGTAGTTAATCTTTGCCCATTGAAAGAAGATCATTAGTGGATACCGATGGCCTTGACAAAGAAGGAATCAGGAAGTAGACGTAGGTCACAACAACCGAACCACTATAAATCTGGTGTGATATCTTATTTGCTGCTTTCTTTATATTACTTACTAAATTAGCTGCTCACTCTACATCACACTTATTCTAAATTTAAATGCTTTTTTGATACAAGTTTTATCGAACAAAGTTTCCGAATCAATGAAAGTTTTTACGAAAGCACTAATTCACCCCCTCCCCCCCTATCTTAGTGCTGATTTCGATCCTAACAATTAGGATATCATCTATATATAGTACCAAAAAGGCGATAGCACTCCCACTTACCTTCCTATACACACAAGGTTTATGTTCATTCTTAACAAAGTCGTAAGATATGATCGTCTCATCAAATCTTATGTTCCAACTTCGAGAAGCTTGCTTTAGTCCACAGATAGGCTTAAGCAACTTGCATACTTTATTTGAACTTTCTTAGGATATGAATCCCTAAGGCTATATCATATACACCTCCTCGAGGTTGCTATTGAGGAACATGGTTTTTACATCCATATGTTAGATCTTATAATCATAGTGTGTTGCAATAGCCAATAAAATTTGAATGGATTTTAGCATAGCTATGGGTGAGAAGGTTTTGTTAACTCACAACTAGCTCAATATTGGGCCTAGAGGGACACATATATATTGTGAATAATGCGATGAATAGAGAATTAGATATGTGATATCTAATAAGCATTTATTTTATTGGATCCTTTGAGTGAGACCCAATAAGAGCTTAGAGTGGAGAATTAAATTGAGATCCAATTTTTATTAAGCTAAGGATAATTGGATGGAGATCCAGTATCTAATATGCTAGGGTAATTGGATGGAGATCTAGTACCTAATAGGGTAGGATCCAATAAGGTTAGTAGCAGGAGCTCTCTATAAAAATGATGTGGGACTAAAAGGGTTATTATTAGTTATAGGTGTCCTACAATCCAATCATGTGAGTGATGACACCTATAACACGCTGCGTCAATCTCTTTGCTTATGATTATTAGTATTTTCTCATATTATCTAGATGTATATTATGATTTCCTTGGATTTGTGCAATGAGAATCGGATCATGATGAGATCACGATAATGACCCCGATGTTAGGATCAAGAGCGACACTAAGAGAGGGGGGGTTGTTGGGAAATCTAGGGGGCGACATCTCATGCGCAACGGAAGAACAGAAAACAAAACACCTTAAATTTATGTAAAAGGTTCCATCATCATGCCAAGATCAGTGCGTCAAAACAAATTCACGAATTTGAAAACTGCTTATATAAAAAGAAAGTACCTAGGGAGATTGTAAATCCCTAAATCCCTACTGATATGTAGGACTAGATGAAAGAGTTCAAATGTCCTTCACTCTAGCGATAATCCACATGACAGGGACTGCAACGATGCTCCCCTCTTGAGGACAGGAGAATCGAAGGTGGCTACCAAAAAACCCCAGCCTATGGACCTTTAGTTCCCTCCTATTTATAGAGACCCCTATAAACTCTAATAGATCCTACCCTATTGGGTATTGGATCTCCATCCAATTACCCAAGCCTCTTGGATTAGTGGGTCTCTACCCAATAATCTCTTATTAGCTCTTATTGGATCTCATCTTAGGATCCAATAATTTAATGGCTTAAAGGATATCCAATAAGTTAGGGCTCCGATGGATATCTCATATCCGAACCTCTACTCGTTGCGACACCTACCATATATTGGGAAATCCGTCAGGGGAGCGACATCACATGTGCAGCGGAAGAACATAAAACAAAACCCTAGATTTCTCGTAGAAAGTTTCTGTCATTGTATGAAGATCGGTGTGTCAAAAATAAATCCGCAAAAACTGTACGTATAAAAGAAGATACCTAGGGAGATCCTATATCCCAAAATTCCTACAGATCTGTGGGAGAGGATAAAGGAGGTCAAGCATCCTCCTCTCTAGCGGTATCCACATGGCAGGGATTGCGATGATGCACCTCTCTCTCTAGGGAGAGGAGAACAGGAGGTGGCTACCAAAAGAAACCCTCAGCCTATAGAGCTTTGGTTCCCTCCTATTTATAGAGGCCCCCTGAAAACCCTAATGGATCTTTTGCCCTATTAGGTATTGGATCTCTATCCAATTACCCAAGCCTCTTGGATTAGTGGGTCTCTACCCAATAATCTCTTATTAGTAATTATTGGATCTCATCTCAGGATCCAATAATTTAGGGGCTTAATGGATATCCAATAAGATAGAGGGTTCAGCGGATATCTCATATCCAAACCTCTACTCGTCGCAACACCTACCATATGTGTGTGACCCTCTAGGCCCAATATCAAGCTGGCTGTGAGTTATACTTGTCAGAACTCCTTCTGACATAGTGAATTATTATCTTTATAATAACTCACCCAACTCATCGACTGCGGACGTACCAAGCCACTACGCCATGGCCCCTAGACGATATAGGGGAATCTAATCCTTTGGACCTATCTGTCCTTAGTTACCATGTATCTATAGTCCCTCATCCATCTAATATCCTAGTGACCCTATACCGAGCATGGTGCTGTCAGGCCCATACGGTCTCTCATCGGGTCTTGCTCTTGTCGGATTCTCCCGGAGAACTCTTTCTCTCTCAATCCGAATAACCTTGGCCAATGATTGTTCAAGCAAGAACACATAGGATATTCCTCTCATGATACCGAGAGTAGATGATCCTCTATTGACACTCAATAGCCCTCGTAAGATTGGCTACCACTCCCAATGACTGATTGTACTAGATCTAGAACTTTCCAAACCTATAAGTCTGGTATCAAAGAGTAGAGTACTTATACAGGACATCCTTAGTGTCTCAAGTCTAAGGACCAGATACACTATTGGGACTATGAAATCACTGTTTGACGTGAGGTATCAATACCATCCAGCATTCCATAGGCGAATCAATCAGTAAACTCATTCTCCAATGAGCACCTGCATTGTACCCTTAGTGTCCCCACATGAGTAGCTATGAGACCAACTACCTTCATCATATGAACGAGTATACAGCACACCAGTCTATCTGGTTATCTTGATGTCCTTCTCGAGTAACCTATGACCAGAATAATTTAGGGTCTGCGTCATAAAGTGAATCGATCTTATTATCGTGATCTCATCACGATCCGATTCCCATTGCACAGATTTAAGGACATCACAATATATGCAACACGTAAGATAAAGTGATAAAATGCCTAATAATATATAAAGAGAAAAAGTGCATATCAAGTCATAAGTGCCATCACTCATGTGATTGGCTTGCAGGACACATATGACTAGCAATCTCCCACTTGACCTATAGCCAATCACCAACATGTCTAATCCCTATCAGACCTTTGTGACGCTCAAAGATAATCTGAGTCAGTAGCTTTGTCAATAGATCTTCAATGTTATCGTCGGATGGAACTCTTTCCACTACTACATCTCTTCGGGTCACGATCTCTCTAATAAGTTGGAACCTCCTTAGAATATTTCTGATGAGACCCGGGTTCTCTTATTTGAGTAATCACCTCGTAATTATCATAATTTAAGGAAATCGGCTCCTCGCTACTTGGGATGATTCCTAGATCTGTGATGAACTTCTTTATCCGACTCCCTCCTTTCTTTGCCTCTATCGCAATAATGTATTCGCCTCTGTGGTCGAGTCAGCAGTAGTGTCTTGCTTGGAACTCTTCTAGCATACTGCTCCTCCATTCAGGGTGAACACATACCCTGAATTAGACTTGCTATCATCGATATCGAACTGGAAGCTCAAGTCCATGTAGCCCTCAACCCTGAGGCTACTATCTTCATATACCAGTAAAATATCCTTAGTCCTTCTCAAGTACTTGAGGATACTTTTTACTATTTTCCAATACTCCAAGCCTGGATCTGCTTGATATTTGCTTATGACACTCAGAGCATGCGTTATATCAGGCCTGGTACATAGCATAACATACATGATAAATCCTATCGCTGATGCATATGGTATCATATCCATGTGTGCTCTTTCTTCAGGAGTCTTTGGGGACATACTCCTAGAAAGTGATATTCCATGTCTCATTGGTATGAGACCTCTCTTGGAATTTTCCATACCAAACCTTTTGACAATGGTGTCTATGTACCTGGATTGGGACAAGCCAAGCATCCTCTTGGATCTATCTCTATAGATCTGTATCCCCAATATGCAGGATGCTTCCCCTAAGTCCTTCATAGAGAAGTGCCTAAATAACCAAGTCTTTACTGTGGAGAGCATTCCTACATTATTCCCAATGATCAGGATGTCATCCACAAATAATACAAAAAAGGTGATAGTCCTCCCACTTAATTTTCTATACACACAAGGTTCATCTTCGTTCTTAACGAAGTTATTAGATCTGATCGCCTCATCAAATCTTATGTTCCAACTTTGGGAAGCTTGCTTCAATCCATAAATGGACCTAAGCAACTTGCACACCTTATCTGGGTTATCCCTGGACACGAATCCCTTAGGCTGTATCATATACACCTTCTCATCGAGGTTACCATTGAGAAATACGGTTTTGACGTCCATCTTCCAAATCTCATAATCATAGTGTGCTGCAATAGCCAATAGAATTCGAATGGCTACAAGTGAGAAAGTTTCGTCATAGTCAACACCTTGCCTTTGACGAGACCCCTTAGCCACTAGCCTTGCTTTATAGGTTTCTACCTTTCCATCTACTCCAATCTTCTTTTTGAAGATCCACTTGAAACCAATACCCTCGGGTGCATCAACTAGGTTCCAAACCTTGTTGGAGTATATGGAATCTATTTCGAAATTTATGGCTTCTTGCCATTTCCCAAAGTCTATGCTCATAATAGCCTCCTCGTAGGTTTGAGGATCAATATCCTCAACATCCTCTCTTCTGATATGTCCCACATATCTCTTAGGAGGATGAGATACTCTATCGGAACTACGTAAAGTTAAAACTTGTGTGTTAGGTATCTGAACAGATTCTGGAATGGTGCTTGAGCTAGGTTCTCCAACCTCTCTCAACTCTATCATGCTCCCACTGTTTCCACCAAGAATGTGTTCCTTCTCAAGGAACACTACTCTCTTGGCTACAAAGACCTTTCGGTCCTCAAGGTGATAGAAATAATACCCACAAGTTTCTTTGGGGTATCCCATGAACTTGCACCGTTCCATCCTAGATTCTAACTTGTCAGGGTTGTGTCTCTTAACGTGGGCAAGGCAGTCCCAAATCTTAACAACTTTAAGATCGGGCTTCTTCCCATTCCATATCTCATATAGAGTAGACATCACTGATTTAGTTGGAATTCTGTTCAGAAGGTAAGCTGTGGTCTCTAAGGCATATCCCCAGAATGAGATGGGTAGGTTGGCGAAACACATCATGGAACGCACCATGTCTAACAGTGTGCGATTCCCCCTTTCTGATACACCATTAAGCTGTGGTGTATAAGGAGGTGTCCATTAGGATAATATCCCATAGTCTTTGAGGAACTAAGTGAACTCTATACTCAAGTACGCACCTCCTCGATCTAAACGAAGGGTTTTAATACTCTTTCCAGTCTGGTTCTCCACTTCTTGTTTCCTCTTAGACTCAATTATACTCATGATATATGGAGCTGTATTTAGCATAAATAAACCATTATGCATTGTTCCTCTCGTGATGATTTCATCATCTAATATTATTGAACAACCATTATTCTCAAAAACTAATTTATATCCACTAACTGTCAAACATGAAATGGAAATAATATTTTTGATAATAGAAAAAACATAATAACATGCATCTAATGCAATAATAGCTCCACTAGGCAGATGTAAGGTGACCTTGCCAATAGCCACTACAGCAACCTTTGCTCCATTGCCCATCTTAAGGTCCACCTCACCTCTATTCAATCTCCTAAGTCCTGCCAGAACCTGCAACGAATTGCAAATATGATAAGCACTCTCGGTATCCAATACCCATGTGTTATCATAAGATTCTGACAAATGAAGACTGATCATGAATGTACTCAAGCTTCGCAAGCCACATTTCGCCCTCTCTGCAAGGTGTACTCTTTGCAGTTCCTCTTCCAGTGCCCATCTTTGCCGTAGTGGAAGTACTGTCCTTTGTTCTTTGTTGGGTCTTTCTTAGCAACCTTTGCCTTACCCATTTTGCCCTTACCCTTGCCCTTCTTAAGGGTCTTCTCATCCTTCATTTTCTTTCTAGTCTCACTAGTGTAGAGAACCGGCTTCTCTTTCTTGATGGTGCTCTCTGCTTCTCTCAACATATTGAGAAGCTCTGGGAGGGTCACCTCAAATTTTTTCATATTAAAATTCATTATGAACTGAGAAAATGAATCTGGTAGGGATTGAAGCACAAGATCCACACACATGTTATCCTCTAAGACCATTTCTAGACCTGTGAGTTTCTCGATCCACTCAATCATGATTCTAAACCGGTGTCCTCTCAGTCATCCTAGCACGGAAAAGACTCTTTGATATCTTATATCGCTGAGTTCTTCCCTGTTCCTCAAACAGTTTGCAGAGATGCAGGAGTATGGAATTAGCATCCATATTTTCATGTTGTCTCTATAACTCAGTAGTCATAGAGGCCAACATATAGCACTGAGCAAGAGTGGAATCATCTAAGTACTTCACATAACGAACGATCTCATCCTCACTTGCCCCTTCGTCAGGTGTAGGGATCACTATATCAAGGACATACGCGATTTTCTCTATCATGAGAACGATTCTCAGATTATAAAGCCAATCCGTATAATTTGGACCAGTGAGGCAGTTGGCATCAAGTATGCCACGTAAAGGATTTGAAAGCGATATTTTTCTGAAATAAAAGATGTAGCAGAAATAAATAACATGCAGACTATGCAGAAATTTAAATAATTAAGATAAGGACTTCTATCTTAATATATTCCCACTAATTTTTCACGAGATACACAACACCTTCCGGTATATGAATCGGAGACCTCCGACGGATCTCTAATGGGGATCAGGATCCAATCAGCATCTTAACGTAACCACGAGGGACTCGACCAATCACGTTAAGCCCATAAAGGTAGGCAACTCTTGCCAATCATGACTCCTTGTGATTCTTGTCCTGTTCGGCATCCGAACCACTATGGCCTTGAGGGACTCGACCAACCATGATGTTCGGTCAAGTCATCACCATCGTTACCAAATAAGTCTGATTCGGTGATATACTCTCGAGGGACTCGACCAAGCATACCATGTCCTCAGGTCACCAATGACATCTCTATGTCATAGATAAGATAGCGAAACGCGATATAAGTGAGTTTCATGGGACTCGACCAACTCAACCTACACCGGGAATCGGTTCCTACCTATAACGATGGAAGGCCACGTAGGTCAATCTAATTGCCTCACATTTATCGACTTAATATTATTAATAGAGGGGATTTTGGTTTGGTCTCCTAATATAATGTGTCACACATATACATATACGTATTTAATATATATATATATATATATCTACATCGCATGTAAATATATATATATATATATATATATATATATATATCTAGTAGGTGTATAACTAATCACACATCACATGAGCAATCACACCAGATGATGATGGACCACATCCTAATGTGATCAGGCCCGAGCCAATAGGCCCAATCACTCACATCAAGATCTATGTGTACTTCGGCGCATCTCCATGCCCTGTGATCGTCCATCTTGCTTCGTCGGATCCGTCGGCATCTCAACGCATCTCCATGCATCGGATAATCCGTCTCGGCCTCATGGGTCCTGCTACCGTTGCGCCTTCTCATGTAATTACAACATAATTACAAGCACGTAGGCCCGACAATAAATGAGAAAAATAGAGGCTCGCAGGCCCCAATAATAATAATCACATGTACACATATCACATCATAGGTCCATAATCATCTGTCCACATCATACATCACATGTATATATTATTTTATAGGACTATTAGATAAAAAATAATAGTTAATTAAATTATTTAATTAATATATTTATTTTTTTGAAATCAGGGACAAAGGGAATTTTTGAATTCTCAAGGGTATTTTGGTAATTTGGTCAAAAGGGTATTTTGGTAATTTTATCAAAGGGGATAGAATCTAGAATTTCTAAAATCCCAAGGGGTATTTTAGTAATTCTATCAAAAGGGATAGAATTTGGAATTTCTAAAATTTCGAGGGTAAAACTGTCTTTATGTTCTAAAACCCTAATCCCTCACCCTTACTACGCTTGCAACCGCCGCCACCCTGCCGGCGACGCCCCTTGTGCACGGGGAGGGCGATGGCGCCGTCGCTGTCTCACGGGCACCTCTGCGGCGCTAGCCTGTATGCACAGGAGCCCAACGCCGTGCTGCCTTTGCGGCAGCGGCCGGGCGCAAAGATCTCGCCGGCGCGCCATGCGGGCGCGCGCAGTAACCGGCCGGCTTGCAGTACTACGCTTGCAGGCCAATAGCCCACTGGCCGATTGCTGTGCTCGTGTAGCGGCCGCAAGGGCAGCAACAGTTGCTGCCTTTCTTGGCCCTTTTGCGCTAACGAATTTTGGCGTCAAAAGCAGATCTAAAACACAACTCACGCAGTTTAAGATCCGATCTTTGCACGAATAATCTGGCTCTGATACCACTATTGGGAAATCCATCAGGAGAGCGACATCACATGCGCAGCAGAAAAATAGAAAACAAAACCTCAGATTTCCCATAGAAAGTATCCGTCGTCGTGCGAAGATCGGTGCGTCAAAAACAAATCCGCAAAAACTGCACGTGTAAAAGAAGATACCTAGAGAGATCGTATATCCCTAAATTCCTGCAAATCTATGGGAGAGGATGAAGGTGGTCAAGCATCCTCCTCTCTAGCAGTATCCACACGACAGGAATTGCGACGATGCACCTCTCTCTCTAGGGAGAGGAGAACAGGAGGTGGCTACCAAAAGAAACCCTCAGCCTATAGAGCTTTGGTTCCCTCCTATTTACAGAGGCCCCCTGAAAACTCTAATGGATCTTTTGCCCTATTGGGTATTGGATCTCCATCCAATTACCCAAGCCTCTTGGATTAGTGGGTCTCTACCCAATAATCTCTTATTAGCAATTATTGGATCTCATCTCAGGATCCAATAATTCAGGGGCTTAATGGATATCCAATAAGATAGGGGATTCAGCGGATATCTCATATCCGAACCTCTACTCATCACAATACCTACCATATATGTGTGACCCTCTAGGCCCAATATCGAGCTGGCCATGAGTTATACTTATCATAACTCCTTCTGATATAGTGAATTATTATCTCTATAATAACTCACCGAACTCGTCGACTGCGGATGTACCAGGCCACTACGTCGCGGCCCCCAGACGATACAGGGGAATCCAATCCTTTGGACCTATCTGTCCTCAGTTACCATGTATCTATAGTCCATCATCCATCTAATATTCCAGAGACCCTATACCGGGCATGGTGCTGTCAGGCCCATACGGTCTCTCATCGAGTCTTGCTCTTGTCGGATTCTCCCGAGAATTCTCTTTCTCTCAATCCGAATAACCTTGGCCAAGGATTTGTTCGAGCAAGAACACATGGGATATTCCTCTCATGATACCGAGAGCAAATGATCCTCTATTGACACTCAATAGCCCTCGTAAGGTTGGCTACCACTCCCAATGACCGGCTGTACTAGATCTGGACTTTCCAAACCTATAAGTCCATTATCAAAGAGTGGAGTACTCATACAGGACATCCTTGGTGCCTCAAGTCTAAGGACCAGATACACTACTGGGACTACGGAATCGCTATCTAACGTGAGGTATCAATAACTATCCAATATTCCATAGGCGGATCAATCAGTGAACTCATTCTCTAATGAGCACCTGCACTGTACCCTTAGTGTCCCCACACGAGTAGCTATGAGACCAACTACCTCTATCATATAAACGGGTATATAGCACACCAGTCAATTCGATTATTTCGATGTCCTTCTCGAGTAACCTATTACCAGGATAATTTAGGGTCTGTGTTTAAAGGTGAATCGGTCTCATTATCGTGATCTCATCATGATTCGATTCCCATTGCACAAATCCAAGGACATCACAATATATGCAACACGCAAGATAAAGTGATAAAATGCCTAATAATACGCAAAGAGAAAAAGTGCATATCAAGTCATAAGTATCATCACTCATGTGATTGGCTTGTAGGGCACATATGACTAGCACCATATGTGTGTTCCTCCTAAGCCCATCAAAAGGAAGTTGGTCTTCGCCCATTGGAAGGAAGACAGCTAGTGAAAAGCCAGTGGCCTTAAGTGAAGCGGAATCAGGAGTGGACATAAGTCGGATGACTGAACCACTATAAAAATGGTTTGCGTTTACGTATTGTCTTTTATATTTCTACAAACCATCTTCTCTTCGCTGCTCAACTTCCTCATCACTACCCTTCTTCTTCTCTAAACACTCCCTAGTTTAAGCACTTTCCGATATGCTTCAATTGAAATAATGTTTTAGTTGAAACAAAATTTTCAACGTACGAAGTTTTTAAAATCATTTTAAATCACTGAATTTGTCATACTTAACCACTGCACTAATTCATCCCCTCTCTTAGTGTCGCTCTAGATCCTAATAGTTAGTATCAAAGCCACGTTATTTTTCTTTTGGATTCACACCCACGAGAAATGGTTCTTTATGACTTTCAAGAGGATTTTTCGATCGTTCATCCTCCCTTCTTTAACGAGTCAGACTACACTTATTGAAAAACTTGAATGAGAGTTTTCTTGCTTTCTATGAATTTGGATTTATGGAACGTTGTTGAAAATGGATTTTAACTTCCCTCTAAACCAATGAACGAATAGTCAGATTTAGAGAGAAAATCTTTTTCTTTAAATGTAAAGGCTATAAATGTCTTATTTTGTGCCTTAGATAAAAATGAGTTTAATCGGACTTCAATGTGCAAAACAGCTTTCAATATTTGGCACACACTTGAAATTACGCACGAGGGAACTAGTAGAGTCAATAACTCAAAAATAAACCTCTTATTGCATGATTTTGAGCTTTTCTGAATGGCACCAAGCGAGACTATTGGTGATATGTATACTCACTTCATGGATGTCATCAATAGTCTAAAGGTTCTTGGTAAATCATTTTCGAATTTTGAATTAGTTAATAAGATTTTGTATTCTCTTCCAAAAAATTGGGATTCTAAAGTAACCGCTAATAAGAAGCTAAAAATTTGAATATTTTTCTATTGGAAGAACTAATTGGGTCATTAGTGACCTATGAAATGAGCTTCTTTGAACTTGATGAACATATGAACTACCTTCCAAAGAACAGGAAGGATTTAGGACTTAGAACGGAAGAAGACCACTCAAGTGAAAACTCAAGTGATGAGGACCTTGAACTTTTACCGATAAAATTTAAGCAGCTCAGAGCTCGCCAAAGAAGCTTGTCAGAGTTTACTGAGAAGATCATCGAGAGTTCAAGAGCTTGCCAGGAGTTCGCTAGATGATCACTAAGAGTCCGTCAGAAATCTACTGGAAGATCACCGGAAGAACTTTTGACCTATCAGACAGACTTGCTTGCTTTAGTAGATATCTTAATTATCATAGTTAGAGTGTACTTAGAGTTATGATTAGGAGATAATCACACTAACTCAATTAGGGGCCAACTAGGCTCGAATCCGGACTGGTTTGGGTCGGACTATTGGCTCGAATAGTGTGCTGAACCCTATATGGCAGTGGCACCGCCAAAACTGGGCGGTGGAATCACCCAAGGCTCAGTCTCCCAAGTAGTCTAGGCGGTGGTACCACCCAGACTAGGTAGTGATACTGTTGGCAGTTATTAACTGCTAAGCGGTGGTACCACCAGATTGGGCGATGGTACCACTAGGCTTGGCGGTGGTATCGCCGAAGTCCAATAGCCGAGACTCTATCTGGTGGTATAGTCTGGCGGTGGTACCACCCAATGATAGAGACCACTAGTAGTGGTATCGCTAGGGATAAGCGGTGGTATCGCTAGTACCCCGAAAATCCAAACAAGACCTTTTTTGGCTCTATTTTTTAAACCAATTGAGGCCTATAAATATAACACACTTCTCTGCTTGTGGGATATAAAGAAGTGAACAAAAGAATTGAGATTATAGTGAAATCACTGCTTGTAATTTTAAGAGTTCACCTCCACCGGTTCTGGACTTAAAAACTTGTATAAGGAGAGTGAGCAACTTGTAAAGAGATTTATAAATTGGGTGTTTTGATCTTTGTGTTGAATCTCAGATTTTGATGATTAAGCCAATTGATAGGTTATTTAATCTAATCCATATTATTGAGATAAGTGTGCAGGATTAACTACTATAGCAGTGAACACATAAAGCAAATTGTTAGAGTCAAGTACGTTAGGAGTTCGAGAGTCCGCCGAAAGTCCAAAGGATTATCGAAAGTACTGCTAGAACTGGCCGAGAATGAATCGGGGACTTACCGAAGGTTTCAAAAGTTCATCGAAAGATTCGTCTGAGGTTTGCGGAACTCATCGAGAAAGTTCAGAAGCTTGCCAAAAGATTCATCAAAACTCACCGTAAAGTCCGAGAGCCTGCTAGGAGTCCATCGGAAGTTCGTCGAAAAAAGACTTGATATTACCGAATTATAATTTGCTTAGAAATATGTTTTAATTTTATAGTTAGCATGTAATTAGGTTTAGGATTAAGTGATAATCCTAATCAACCCTTATAGGGGCCAACTAGGCCTTAATTGGATTGGATTGGACCGAATTCAAGGTCCATCCAGATTGGTTTGAACTTGTCTGGCAATGGCATCGCCAGACTGGGGCGGTGGCACCGCCCCAGGAACAGGTTCCCAAGTGGTCTGGGCTGTGGCACCACTGACAGTTATTACTAGTGCTAGACGGTGGTACCGCCTGACAAGCGATGGTATCGCCCCTCTACAAAGCCCAAGGACCTTGTCAGGCAATAGTACCGTTAGACTAGGTGGTGGTACCACCTAGTACACTAACAGAGTAGGGTCAACTGGCGATGGTACCGCTAGTGCCAGGCGATGGTACCGCCAATATCCGAAAATCCAAGATGTGACTCTTTTTTGCTCTAATTTTGAAGTCAATTGAGCCTATAAATATCTCTTACTTCTCAGCTAGCTAGGCACATTGAGAAGTGATAAAAAAAACTGAGTCAAAACTCTAGCAAATTTATATTCGAAAGCTTGAGTGTTCGCCTTCCAAAGCCTCACTTGCAAAAGTTCTATAAGAGAGTGTGAACCACTTGTAAAAGTCTATAAGAGGGGTATTTGGTCCTCCCCTTCAATAAGGATTGATAGTGGAAGCCAGGAATCTCATCAGAGGAGGTTTCAGAAATGGACGTAGGTTATTTGACTAAACCACTATAAATCGCTACGTACTTCTCTTGATGTGTGAGTTTTAAATTATTACATTTCAATCTTTACTTAGCTACAATCTCTCGATCTCCTCCTCACTACTTTCTTTCATATTCACTCGAAACACTTACTTTGCTAAAATCATTTTCATTAAACCGAAACTTCTCAACGGATAATTCTTTTTTGGAACATTTTAAATTTTTTATTTTTATTCATTGCACTAATTCACCCGCCCATCTTAGTGCCGCTCTAGATCCTAATACTTTTCCCATTAAAGAAAGATCAAGAGTGGAAGTCGGTGACTTCAACAGAGGAGGTATCAGTTGTGGACGTAGGTCGATCGATCGAACCACTATAAATTAGTGTGTTCTTTCCTTTCTGTGCTTTGTTGTTTATATTCGTTACTCTTTTACTTAACTGCAAACTCCTCTACTTCCTTTCTACTCTTCTATGATTGCTTTCAAAGCTAAACATTTTAGCGATACGATTCTTGCAAAATCGAAAGATTTTTGAAATCAATGTTTTTAATCAATAATTTCCCTAACCTCTCCCTCCCCACACCTTGTTGTCAAAAGCATGATAAAATAATATTAATTTTTTTTAACTAATTCAAATCATGGAAAAACACTAAGTAATTTCATAGTAAGGTAAAATTAAATTTGATTGAGTTACTTACCTTGTTGTCGAAAGCTGTCAAAGCGGAGTTCGCCACCTCGCCTTCAGATACACTTGATTTGTCCTTAAGTGTTTTCTTCTTCTTCACTTTTATATACTTGTCTTTGGAGCGCCCAAATTTCTTACATTCATAGCTAGTAATTGTGTCCAGATTGAGTTCATTTTTAATTTTTAATTATTATTTTATAAATTTTTAAAATTTTATAGTGATAAGTTCAAGATCATCATCACTTGAGCTTTCACTCGAGTGGTCTTCTATAGTTCGAAGTGTCAAATCCTTCCTGTTCTTTGAAAGGTGATTCTCATGTTCATCAAGTTCTAAGCATGTCATCTCATAGGTCATTGTGTTAGGATCAGTTCGACACTAAGAGGGGGGGGCATAAATTAGTGCAATGGTAAAATATGACAAATTCAACGATTTAAGAAACATTAGAAACTTTGTACGATAAACACTACAATTTAATTAAAACCAATTTTGATTGAAGCATATCGGAAAGATGTTAAACTCGAAGGCTTTTGCAAGTGAGAGAAGTAGAGGAAGTAAGGAGGTTTGCAGAAAGATAAATTTCAAGAAGATAAATGCAAACCTGATTTTTATAATGGTTCAGTCATACGACCTACGTCCACTCCCGAATCCTCTTCACTTGAGGCCATCGGCTTTCCACTAGTTGTCTTCCTTCCAACGGGTGAAGACAAACTCCCTTACAATGGTCTCTCCTTTTGACGGGCTTAGGAGGTAACCCTTACAAGTACTCACTCCTCACTTGAAGCTAAAAATAATATAAGTCTAGAGGAGGGTTTTCTCAAGTGATTTTTTTAGAGTTTTCTCGCTTTTAAAATATGTGTGCTTATATATACAACCAAGGGACGAGAGGGGTATTTATAGGATCCAATTGGATTTAAACTTTGAGCTAAAAATCATTTCAGCCTGAGTCTACCGGGTTCTGGCGATACCACCACCAGTGTTGGGTGGTAACACCGCTTAGCACACTACCACTGTTAGTGTATTGAGCGGTACCCAGTCTAGCAGTGCCACCGCCTAGACACACTATCAGTGGGCAATACCACCGCCTAGACTCAGTCTTGAAGACTGAGCCTTCAAGCGGTTCCACTGCCCAACTAGTGATATCACTGCCTGACGTGGCACTTGAGCACTATTTGGGCCTTTCATCTGGCCCAACACAACCCTGATTAGGGCCTAGTTGACTCCTATCTAGGTTAAGTGGATTACCTCCCAATCTTAACCCTAATTATGTGCTAACTATAAAATTAAAGATATTTTCTAAGCAAATCTAAATCTAGCACATTAAGGCTTCTTCCAGCAAGCTTCCAGTGAACTTCTGGTGGACTTCCGACAAACTCTTGGACATCTTCCGACGGACTCTCGGTAGGCTCCCGGATTTTACTATGATCTTGGCGAGTTCCAATGAGTCTTCTTTGGCAAGCTTCGATCTTTCTTAGCGAGCTCCATGAACCTCTAACAAGTCTTTTCAGTAAACTTCCGATGAACCCTTCGTCACATTCCCGACTTACTCTCGGCTAATTTCAACAACATTCTCGATGAATCTTCAGACTTCTGGCTAACTCTCGATCTCTCAATGATTCAATAGTCCTTGACTCTGACATATCATTTTGCTTTATGCCTTCATCATTATCATAGTTAATCCTACACATTAATTAAACCTTAACTCTACTTCGATCTAGACAATTATAATACGAATCAACATTTTGTTGCCCAACACGTCATTGGTCGGTGCTTCATCCTCTCTTGCGGCCTGTTGCCCAATCAGCGGTTGACCTTCACAACCTCGATCTCCTTGGTGCAACACCACTTTTCTTGGCCCAATGCCTAAAATCTTTATCTGAAGCCTTCTACCAATTGTTGATCGAACCTCCGGCTCGACGTCCAATATCCTAATGTGATTTCCTTCGGCACAACGCTAATTCTTTCTATATCAACTGTCTAATCCTGATCGATAGTAGACCTGTGTGACTTAAAACATAATTAGATAACCAAAACATAATCAGTTGGTTTCATCATCAAAATCTGAGATTCAATAATCTTTCCCTTTTTTATGGTGACAACTAATTGATTATGAAGTTAACTAAACTCCCCCTATCAATATGTCATATTAATAGAACCGTTGGATTTCAATAAATCCAAGTAACATGTATCAAAATCATGTTATCAAAAGCATCATGCAAATATATAAAATATTCATTACAATATATATTGCATGAAACCATCAATCTACTTCTCCCCCTTTGTCATCAACAAAAAGGAGAAGTTGCCTCTAGCTATTTTAAAAGATAGGCAAGGTTTATAACATCAAGCTAGCAAGATATACAACATTCAATTATAGCAAGTTTTTAAGTTCATGCATTGCAATTTTTACTTGCTTCTTGAGATGTGCAAGTTTGCACTATGTTTCTTACGATAGGCAAGATAGCACTTGTTTCTTCTCTTTTGAGAAGTGCAACTTAGTTTTGCCTTAGTAAATTTTTATTTGCAATGAGCTAGCAATTTTGCATAATTTACATCACTTTAAACATGCAAGCTAAAATTACAACATACAAGCATAGAAGCATAGCAAGTGTAAGATTATAAATTTTCTAAGTTTTATAATTTTTTGCTCCTTTTGAGATAGTAATTCTTTGCTTCTCTTTAGATTGCAAGATTGCACTTGTTGGTAGTGTTTATGATAGCAAGTTCTTTCATTGCAATGATCGAGCTAACAAATTTTCCTTCCTTTGAAATGTGCAAGCTAGCAAAAACTTTCTCCCCCTTTGTTTTTGTCAAAAAAAAGTGGAGGATCCAATGATATAGACTTTTACATCAATTATAAATTTGTATCAATAAAAGTTTACAATAATCTTTCAATCATCATATGATGCATTCAAAAAAGTATTGAAACATAAGAGAAAAATCGATACAATGTTTCAATCAAATTCAAGTCATGAATACCAATACTAGCATATTTTCTTCCACCTTTTTTTTATAATAAAAGAAATGAAAGGAAGAGTTTAGGTATACAAATGTTTCAATTATCATGTGAACAAATGAAGGATAAGGACAAGAGTCCAAAAGTTCATGAATCATTTCGAAAAATCTCCTTTTTAGCAAATGAGAGGTTGAAACATAGGAGAAAAACTCTCAATTCAAGTATAAAGCATTTCATCAAGATTACATTTCAAAAGAAATTCTAAGTATCAAATGTCAATATATCAAGACTTGGATTGTGACAAAGCTCATTCAAGTTTGGATCATCAAAATCATTATCATAGTTTACGAGATTCATAAATGACATAGATAGACTTGGATTGTTTTCCTATTTAGTGAATGATAGAATGAAGGAATCATTGAGGAAAAAGATTTTGATTTTCATTAAAAATATCTCAAGTCATAAGTCCGAGAATTCAAGATCATGAAAAATAAATTTCGAGTAAGGAATCAAAAACTATCGATTCATGCATTCAAACTATCATTACTCAACATATATAATTTCAAAATGTAAAGATCGTAAACATTGATTCAAAACATTTATTTTCAAGCCATGATAAAGAAGAGTAAATCAATGATTCAATCATATTATGTCATGAATTCCAAAAGAAGTTATCAAGAAGTCATCAAGAAATCAAATTTAAAAAAAAAAATCATGAATCATCAAGAAGTCATCAAGAAATCAAGGGACATATCAAGTCATCAAGATCACAAAAAAAAATTCAATTATATAGTTATGAGAAATCAAGAGACAAGTCATATTTCATTTGGAAAATTCTCTTTTGATAAATGAAATAATCATGATATACGATCTTGATTTATAAAAGTTTCAAGTTATAATTATCAAGATCATGAATCGTAAATATTTTCTTTAGCAAAGAATCACATGAGCACTTGATTATTGCATAAGAATTCTCATTGCATCATGATTTATTAATTCTTTCTCTACAACATAAATCATAGGAGGTATAATAGCAATGATATCAATCATGATTCATTTGGTAGCAAATAGCAAAGAGAAAACTTTGTTTCATGCATCTCGAATCACAAAAATCAAGTTATGATTCCAAGAGATTAAGAGAAGAGTCAAGAATCATTAAAAAAAATCTCATTCAAGTTCAATTCGACAAAATCATCAAAATTATTTTTGATTCACATGAACATAATATATATGAATTCATCATTTGTCTTTTATCAAAAAAATCGAAAACTCTAGAGATAGAAAGGTTTCTAGAAACATGCATTTCCTTTTTATAATTTATTTCATATAAGTATGCTTCTGTCTTTTAATGCTAGATTCATGTATCATTGTATAGATCCAAAAAACAAGTTTCAAGAGAAATCATTTAGACCAATAACATGATATACACATTTATTTTCAAAGCATTCATCATGATTATTTTCAAGATATTCACAAGATTCATAAAATGAATTCATTTATCTCAATAAGATAGAAAATACATTTTCATTTCATGCACTTGATTTCATATGAGTATTTTCAAGTATTTGTTAGAACCCTTATGGATTCTAAGGTTTGAGTTGATCTTTTTAGGGGATCGGCCTCCTTGAAACTCTAAGGGGTTCCTTCCTCCAAGTTGTTACTCAAAGGCTGCTAAAAAGATTGATCTATTCATAAATAAAAGAGGGTGAATATATAGTTGTTTATAGGGCTTCTAAACGCCAACTCCTAATAGGACTCCTACTCAAGACTCCTACTTCTAATCAACTCCTAATGCTTCTCTAAATAGCAACCTCCAAACTAATCCTAACCTAGCCAGTCTCTTCACCTCTTTAATAGGGGTCGGCTAGATAGGATTTACATGAATACCCTTAGGATTTATATGTTTGCCCCCTTCAATGAAACTAAATTAGAACACTTCTAGCTAGAGTCCTAACAGACCCATCCTCTTCAAGTCAGCCTTGTCCTCGAGGCTAATGCTCCATGAATTATGAGAATTTGATCTTCAAGTCATCATAGTTCTCCCAAGTGGTATCTTCTGTTGGTAGGTTCGCCACTATATTAGCACTTCAGTAGTGGGTCATTGTCATCGAGTTATAATTCATCGATCAATAATGGCACTCGGTTGGGTTTGGAGCTCTCCTTGGATAGTCATATTTGGTAGGTGGCTTTGGACTATCTCGTTTTGTCCCAACTTGAGCTTCAAACATAACACATGGAAGACTGGATGGATTCGGGAGCTAGCGAGTAAGTCCAATCTATATGTTATTGCTCTGATGCACTCTAAAATCTAGTAGGGTCCATAGAACCGAGGTGAAAGCTTCATGGATGCTCTGGTCTAGATTGATATTTGCTTGTATGGCTGGAGCCATAGGAAGACCCAATCTCCTACTAAAAATTCTCTTTCGCCTTTGTGTTGATCATATTACTATTTCATCCTTACTTGAGCTGTAGTGAGATTATTTTTTAACAACTTCAGCATTTTGTCTCTGTCCTATACTATCCTATCTACTTGTTCTACTTTAGAGGTGCCCAACACATATTTTGGGATTACAGGGGGAGGTCGGTCATACATAGCCTCATAGGAAGTATATTTTATGGATGAATGATAAGTTGTATTATACCACCACTCGGCCCAGGGAAGCCACTTTGTCCACTCTTTTGGTCGGTCACTGGTGAAGTATCTTAGGTATGTCTCTAAGCACCTGATTACCACTTCAGTTTAGTCGTCAGTTTGTGGGTGATATACCATACTCATCTTCAATTTAGTGCCCGGCATCTAGAATAACTCTATCCAAAATTTGCTCATGAAGACCCTATCATGATCACTTATAATAGATCTCAGCATCCCATGTAATTTTATAATATTCTCTATAAAGATTCGAGCAATACTAGAAGCAGTGTAAGGATTACGAACATCGTAAAAGTGAGCATACTTTATAAGGCTTATATTTTTTCCTTATGATGAGGGAAGCCCTTCGATAAAGTCCATTGATATATCAGTCTATATTGAGTTTGGGATGGGTAGAGGTTGTAGCTTTCTGAGACTTGCCACTGTCTCACTTTTATGTCATTGACATACATCACATTATACTATAAATTCAGCAATAATATTTTTCATCTCTACCCAATAAAAATTTTGCTTAATTCTCTTATAGGTTCTATGGAACCTGCTGTGCCCGGCCATAGATGTGGAATGCATCTCTTGAAGGATGGTCTTTATGCAAGTAGAATTTGGCACAAGCACAATGCGTCCCTTATAGCGCAAGTCTTTTTGAGTCCCAATTGTAATAAGCCACAAAGCTTGGTGCTTCCTCCAATTTTTTTTATGATCTTAGTGGTCTCTAGATCATCTTTTCATTCTCTCCTAATATCATCAAGGAAGTCACTAGTCGAAAGTGAAACGATCAAAAATTCAGCTTACTCGGGTAGTTATGAAAGCGCATCTGCAACAACATTCTTTTTCCCCTTTTTATAAGTTATTTTATAATCATATCTAAGAAGCTTTGTTACCCATTTTTGCTACTTGGGGGAAGATATCTTCTACTCTAAGAAATATTTTAGACTTTTATGGTCGATCTTGATTTAAAAGCATCGCCCGATCAAGTACGGTCTCTATTTAGCCACCGCATACACAATCGTGAGCATCTCCTTATTGTAAATATTCATTTTGAGATGGCAAGGAGACAACGCCTTATTGGTATAAGCGAGGGAGCTGCCATCTTGTATTAGTACAGCACCAATTCTGACTCCGGAAGTATCGGCTTCAATAATAAAAGTCTTACCGAAGTCAGGTAGTGCTAGTACGGGCGTTGCTGACATTGCGACTTTAAGTTCGTTAAAGGCGGTGGTGGCTTTGTCCGACCATTGGAAAGCATCTTTTTTTTAGCACGGAAGCAAGGGGTGCACTGATCTTTTCATAGTTTTTCATGAACTTGTGATAGTAGCCTATTAAACCGAGAAAGCTACGTAGCGATTTTATATTTTTCGGGGTCTGCCAATTCTGCATTGCTTCAATTTTGGAGGGGTCCACTACCACACCTTCCTCTAATATGATATGCTCTAGATATTTCACCTTTTGTTGAAGAAAGCTGTACTTCAATTTTTTGACAAAAAGAACATGTTCTCGCAGAATCGTCAAAATAAATCGTAAGTGTTGAAAATGACTTTCAAGAGAAGGGCTATAAATAAGGATATCATCGAAGAAAACCAGCACAAACTTACGAAGATAACTCTAGAAAATATCATTCATAAAGCTTCAAAAGGTGGAGGGAGCATTGGTGAGACCAAAGGGCATTACCAGAAATTTGTAGTGGCCATTATACGTTCAAAAGGTGGTTTTCGGTATGTCTTCTTCACACACTCATATTTGATGATACCTGGATCAAAGGTCCAGCTTTGTGAAGACTCATGCTCCCTTTAATTCATCAAGCAATTTATCTACTACTGAAATAGGGTACTTGTCGAATAATTTGGAGCATAATTGGTTATCCGAACAATTCATGCAATGTGGTTCTTAAATTCTACCAAAATCGAGCTTTGGTCAATTCTGTCTATTCTTGTTTATTCCTTTAAAAAATTGATTTCAGCTAAAATCTTTTTTTCGACTGAGCTTGATATTATTGCTTCGAATCCTTGTATGCTTTTGCTTTTATTTCCTTTCAAATTTGAATGCAATTGTGAAAGAATATGTTTGCATCGTATTGTTTCGTAAAGGCGCATGTACGTTTCATTATTTCGCATGTGCTTCCGATATGAGCTAATTTATTGTTCATATTATACCATTGAGAGCTCAGTAATCAATGCACATTCGCCATGTTCCGTCATTCTTTCATACGAGGAGCACCGGTGAAGAGTAGGGCTGCAACTTTACCGAATAACTCATGTTTTAAACATCTCTTTTACAATCCTTTCTATTTCATCCTTCTAGAGATGTGGATACCAATATGGTCAAGTATTTGCTAGAGGTTAGCCTGGAAGTATCGGTATACGATGATTATACTAGTGGGTAGGAGGTAGGCTGCATGGTTCATCAAATATATCTGAAAATTCAGGAAGCAAGGGAAGTAGGTTTGGGTCTTCAAATTTGGTTGGCTCTCCCTTAGATTGCTGCTCAAGTTATACTAAAAAGCCGTTGTATGCTTTGTGTAAAAACTTTCTCCATTTGTTGTATGCAAATCGTTGTTATGTCGCCCCCACGTTTCCCGCGTAGTATTACCTGTTTCCCCTTATTGTAAAATTTCATAATTAGTTTCAAAAAATTTCAGGAAATATCAGCCAATGTCATCAGTCATTCAATGTTGAGCACAGCCTCATAATCATTAAGAGGGAGGAGGAAGAAATATACAATTATCTCTTGGTCCTGCAGCAATAGTTTCACCCGTGAGCACCTACGATCACACTTCAAAATTCATTCATCGACGACCTTAACATCAAACCTGCTACAATTCTTGATAGGTAAGGCCATCCAAATAGCGACCTTGCTATTCATAAAATTATTAGTGCTCCCGGTGTCATAAAGAATGGTGATCGGTTATTGCTTCAGAAGTCCTCCCACTTTCATCGTTTGCTGGTTCGCATAACTGGCAAGGGCATGCATCGTAATATTAATCGGCTATTGTTCTTCATTTGTGACCTCCTCCTTATGCTCCTAGACCTCCTTCTCCATGTCTCTAAGAGGTTTAATCAGTAGGAGGTGGCCCCTTTTGTAGCGATGATCGTGGTTCCATGGCTCGTCGCAATACCAACAAAGACCCTTTGCTGATCAATCATGTAGTTCTTCTCTTGTCAATTTTTTTGATAGCGAAGGATGGCTAGGAGTAGAAGGAGGTTTATATGCCATGGGCCTAGGAGAGGTTCGCATCCTTCGAGCATCTTGGTTGAGCCATTCTTCTTGTATTCGAGCGAAAGAAATCGCAGCCGTCACAGTACGAGGCTGTCGTGCCTTATCCTCCCCTTTTATCTCTAGCTTTAGTCCTTCGATGAAATGTTCCTAACAATTGATGGTTAGTCCAATCACAAGCAAGGTAGGATAGCTTCTCAAACCTGGTTTGGTACCCTTGAATCGTAGATGTTTGTTGAATCTTTGCGAGTTGGTTATCGATATTTTCATACTCCGTAGGTCCGAAATGGTTCAATAGTGCATTCTTAAATTGATTCCACATCAGAGCCCCATGATTGTATTCCAGCCAATTATACCATTGAATAACATCTCCTTCAAGGTGGATGATGGTAATTTCCACCATAGCATCATCAGACATTTAGTAGTAGCGAAAGTAATGTTCGGCGCATAAAATCCACCCCACCAGGTCTCCTTCCTATCGCAGGAAGTCCACCCTCATGCGTGGCTGAAGCATGTCCGAGGGTTGTCCCTCCTTCTCTGGAGGCCTCTCTAAAATCTCTCCTTATTGAAATTTGGTTGGACTCGATGGTTGTCCAATTCTGAATTCTGCAAACAAACAGCGCAATTTGTCCTCCAAGCATGATTCAAGCAACGATTCAATTCGAGATTCCAATGCTTCAAATTTGGCATCAATTAGATCATAAGAAGTCATAGCATATGTGTGTAGATCAGAGATGTCCTTGTCTTTTTTTTGTTTATGGGTTAATGGCATGGGGTGGTAGAAGGTTCGGATAATAGATCGGTGATAGAAGGGTTCAGCTGTAATGGTTTACTGTTTTGGGCTACAGTCTTTGACATTGTTAGGGTTATGAAAATAGGTTATGATGGCTGCATCTTAAGGCTAGAGAGATGCCCTAAAGACATCTTGGTTGGTGGCAGAAAGGTGGCTAGGGTTTGGTAGGTTACGGAGAAGAAAAAGGACAAAGGTGCAGTACCAAATTTTTTGCCGAAAAAATTCCAACAGTAAAGATCCAATTTTTTCCAGCAATTCTCAATAGAGATTCAAGTAAAGCTCAAAGGAAATATACTAGTAAGGGAGAGGCAATGTTGTTAAAAATTTTGTAGAAGGAAATGACAACAAGAGGTTCAGCAAAATTGATGATCACGGAAAGGTACTATAGTAGATTTTTATGTCTAAAGTGTAGTAGATTGGATATAAAAGATCAGTGGTTTATATTGAGAATTTTTTGACGAAACCAAAGGCAAATCTGCTGTTATAAGTGTTAAATCCATTGTAAAAATTTTGTAGAGATTTGGATAGAAAAAATATATTAGCAAGATCAAATAGAAGTGTTAAATCCATTGTAAAAATTTTGTAGAGATTTGGATAGAAAAAATGTATTAGCAAGATCAAATAAACAATGCTATACGGTTGGAATTCTACTGTGCATCTTTCATCATAGAGATGAAAACTTTACGATGAAAAGTTTATGCAGCAATATAGGAATAATTTTTTTAGATTTTTTGAATAAGGATAACTAAATTGCCGTAGCAGTAAGGTAGGAAACCAGAACCTATTGTAATTCACGGGGAGATCAAAGGATGATCTGCGGTGGTAGAGATGACGGCGAAATTCAATAATAATCTTTTAAGCAATTGTGAGAATTGCTTTGGACAGCTATGGAGGGTGATGGATGGCTATGGAAGGGCAGCGAGATGCCAAGAATGCTGCTCTGATACCAAGTGTTAGAACCTTTACGGATTCTAAGCTTGGGGTTGATATCTTTAGGGGATCGACCTCCTTGGAACTCTATAGGAGTTCCTTCTTCCAAGTTGTTGCTCAAAGGCTGCTGATAGGACCCTAGCAGGGTAAAGTCCTACTCAACCATGTAGTAGCTAATAAAAACCCTGTGAGAATATAATAAACCCTACCTAGCCACCTCTATCCTATAAAGAAGAGAGGCTAGGGTTTATATTTGGGTCTTTGGGCTTCTTAGCCGTCGCCCCCTTGTTACTGGGCCGGTCCGCTAAGGTTGAGGGAAAATTGGATAGTTCACTTAGGAAGCAGCCCCTAGGGCTAGGGTTTGGAGCTCTATATAAGCTTGTAGCCTCCACCTCTTTGGAATAAGAAAGATCAATCTATAATTGCAGCCACCAGGCTACTTGGAGGGTGGAACCCCTATAGCGTTCTAAGGGTTGATCCCCCTCAAAGATCAATCTCCATAGAATTTCTCTGGGGTTCTATCATCTGGTATCAGAGCAGCGATCTTGCTACTTTTGCTGCCATCCCTGCCGCCCACCATTAGCCAAGCAATTTCCACAATTGCTCTTGACGTCGTCATCTCCACCGTCATCTCTTGACGTAGATCAAATCAATCTACAGTCGCCACCTCTAATTGCATCAGAGATCTGGTATTTTTCTACCACCAATACCTTTTGCTGCTGCAATTTTTCATCTAAAATATCAAAAAGAAGTTTTTCTATCAATCCCTTGCCTGCGAATTTCTTGCATCGCAAAAGTTACCATCTTTGCGAACGAAGGATCGCTGTAAAAAATTTCAACCGCGTGTTGCTGCCTTTAACCGATCTAATTGTTATCCTTTTTGAACGAAATTTTTTGTGCACCTCATAGATCATCTTGGCTCCCATCCATGAATGATCTATTGTGGAATTCATCAAAAAAAAAATTCGTGTGTTGCTGCAATCTCTTGTCGCACACTGCTGAAATTTTTCAATGAGAATTCTGCTATCGCAACTTGCACCGATTTCTTTACTGCTTTGCTGCCAAAATTTCTTGATCCAATTTGTTATCCTTGTTGCTATCTAAACTAAGATTCTACCGTCAAACCCCCTCCTCAAATCCCTGAGTTTTCGCTGGAAATTTCATCGAGAAATCGCTATTTCTTTGACGACAATTCTGCTCTTACGAGGCAGCGCACATAGGCAGCAATTGCCACTGATTTTTGTCAAATCTTTATTGCGATCTACCACAGATCTAAAACCCTCTTCTCTAACCTTTATCCACTACCATCTCAGCCCAAAACTCCATCAAATCGCAGCCCCAAACAGCACCCAAAACAGCCACAAAACAAGCCTAAACCGCAGCCTACATCCACCGATCCACAAACCCTTTCAGCCACCACTTCCCTCAAACAATTCATGCCTTTAACCCGGCAACAAAAGAGAGATCTTAATATTATAGATCTGGAGGCATATACTATGGCATCCGAGGAGACGATAAATGCTAAATTCGAAGCCTTCGAGACGCGAATGAAGGATAAGATTCGGGCTCTCTTTGCTAAACTCAGTTTGGGTCGAACACCGAGCCCAAAGAAATCTCATCAAGGAGAGAGCTCTGACCGAAGAGATGACTCCCAAGAGAAGGGAGGCTCTATGACCGATCCCTACTATCCACACATGAGGGTGGACTTCCCTAGATGGGAAGAAGGAGACCCGATTAGTTGGATCTCGCGCGCGGAGCGATATTTTCGGTATCACAAAATTGTGGACGCATCTATGGTAGAAATTGTAGCTATACATCTTGAAGGGGATGCCATACAATGGTTTGATTGGTTTGAACACACTCATAGAGTCCTCTCATGGCAACAATTCAAAGAAGGACTGCTGATCCGCTTCGGACCAACCGATTACGAGAACATCGACGGACAACTAGCAAAGATCCGACAAACCTCCACCATCCAGGAGTATCAAACTAGGTTTGAAAGGTTATCTAATCAAACTCATGATTGGTCTAAAAAATAGTTATTGGGGACATTTATTGAGGGCTTAAAGCCAGAGATCCGGGGAGAAGTTAAAGCACGACAACCGTACACCCTTATGGCAACCATCTCTTTCGCACGACTTCAGGATAAGCGATTGAACCACGAAGCCCAGAGGACTAGGGTCATTCCCCAACTAGCAATATCGAATCCCTCAGCCCCCCCTACTATCAGTCGAGCTCCTGCACCAAAAAGGTTGACAAGAGAAGAGCTTCGAGACCAATCTGCCAAGGGGTTATGTTGGCATTGTGACGAGCCGTGGAGCCGCGAGCATCGCTGTAAAAATGGGAGACTTCTTGTGATTGAACTAGTGGAAGAAGAGATCAGTGAACAGCCAGAAGAGAGTCTTGAACATGAGGATGAAGATGTGGAAGAAGAGCCACAATCAACAGACTTTATGGTACATGCGCTAGCCGGCTACTCAAATCCGCAAACGATGAAAGTTGGAGGCCTGCTCAAACAACAACTAATCACCGTTCTCATCGATATAGGTAGTACTAATAATTTTCTAAATATTAAGGTTACTGCTCGGATGGCGCTCTATATCGAAGGTTGCAGCAAGTTCGACGTAAAGGTTGCCGACGGTCGAATCCTAAAATACGACCAAAGATGCCCACAGGTGAAACTATTACTGCAGGGACAAGAAATTGTTGCCGATTTCTTCCTCCTACAAATTGATGATTATGAGGCTGTGCTGGGTATAGAATGGCTGACAACACTAGGTGATGTCTCTTGAAACTTTTCCAAATTGATTATGAAATTCTATTGCAAAGGTAAACAGGTCACCCTACGCGGGAAGCGCAGAAGCAACATAACCACTATTTCAACCCAACGAATGGAGAAAGTTTTAC
This sequence comes from Musa beccarii, assembly GCA_024322285.1. Lineage (NCBI taxonomy): Eukaryota > Viridiplantae > Streptophyta > Magnoliopsida > Zingiberales > Musaceae > Musa > Musa beccarii. The sequence goes on from CM044401.1 coordinate 40,120,099, forward strand.
ACAAGATAAATGGTGGCTTTCTTATGCATCTCCAGCAGCAACCAGAGGGGGAGGAATGGAAGAAGGATCCAGAAACCAGCAACATCATCAAAACATTGGAGGAGGATCCAAGCGCAATAGCTCACTATACTTGGGATTCGAGAGATCTACGCTATAAAGGTCATATTGTGCTTATACCAAACTCCCCTTGCATCAAAGTCATTCTGTACGAAATACACTCCACACCTTTAGCAGGGCACTCCGGATTTCTAAGAACCTACAAAAGAGTGAAGCAAAACTTTTATTGGAAAGGGATGAAAAAAATTATTTCTGAATACGTAGCACAATGTGATGTATGTCAACAGCAAAAAGGTGAAACAGTGGCGAGTCCAGGGAAACTACAACCACTACCCATACCAGACTCGGTGTGGACTAACATCTCCATGGACTTCATCGAAGGGCTACCACCTTCCAAAGGTAAAAGCACAATCCTTGTGGTGGTTGATCGACTTATGAAATATGCTCATTTTTGTGCTGTGCGAAATCCCTACACTGCTGTTAGTATTGCTCAGATTTTCATAGAAAATATTGTCAAACTACATGGGATGCCAAGGTCCATCGTAAGTGATCGTGACAGGGTCTTCACTAGTAAATTTTGGACCGAGTTATTTCAGTTACAGGGCACCAAACTTAAGATGAGCACTGCATATCATCCACAAACTGACGGCCAAACAGAAGTGGTGAACAGATGTTTAGAGACATACCTTCGGTGTTTCGCTAGTGATCGACCAAAGGAGCGGACGAAATGACTCCCCTGGGCCGAATGGTGGTACAATACTACATATCATTCATTTATAAAATGTACCCCATATGAAGCATTATATGGTCGGCCGGCCCCTATGATTCCAAAGTATGTAATTGGCTCGGCTAAGGTAGATCAAGTCGACCAAGATTTAATTAACAGGGACAAACTCCTACAGTTGTTAAAGGATAATCTCTCTACCGCTCAAGCTAGAATGAAGTAGCAAGTTGACACACGAAGAAGTGAAAGAGAATTTTTAGTAGGAGACTGGGTTTACCTTCGTCTACAACCATACAAGCAACTATCCATCAACACATGAGCCTCCATGAAGCTATCTCCATGTTTTTATGGGCCCTATCAGATCATAGAGCGTATTGGAGCTATGGCGTATAGACTTAAATTACCTGAAGATGCCAAAATTCACCCTGTCTTCCACGTGTCATGCATGAAGCCCAAGTTGGGAGAACACGAGACACCCCAGATCCAACTGCCCAACACCACTGATGATGGAAATATTCAAGCCCAACCATAAGCCATCCTCGACCGTAGAGTCGTGATGCATCATCGACGTCCCTCTACTGAAGTACTAGTACATTGGACTAATTTACCACTCAAAGATGCCACATGGGAATCATATGAGGAGCTGAAGTCCCGGTTCCCTGAGTTCATGGAACCCCAACCTTGAGGACAAGGCTGATTTGAAGAGGGCGGGCTTGATAGGACCCTAGCAGGGTAAGGTCCTACTCAACCATGTAGTAGCTAATAAAAACCCTGTGAGAATGTAATAAACCCCACCTAGCCACCTCTATCCTATAAAGAAGAAAGGCTAGGGTTTATATTTGGGTCTTTAGGCTTCTTAGCCGTCGCCCCCTTGTTACTGGGCCAGTCCGCTAAGGTTGAGGGCAAATTGGGTAGTTCACTTAGGAAGCAGCCCCTAGGGCTAGGGTTTGGAGCTCTATATAAGCTTGTAGCCTCCACCTCTTTGGAATAAGAAAGATCAATCTATAATTGCAGCCACCAGGCTACTTGGAGGGTGGAACCCCTATAGCGTTCCAAGGGTTGATCCCCCTCAAAGATCAATCTCCATAGAATTTCTCTAGGGTTCTATCAGCTTGCTAACATGATTGATTTATTCATAAAGAAAAGAGAGTGAATATATGGCTATTTATAGGGCTTCTAAACCTCAACTCCTAATAAGACTCCTACTCAAGACCCCTACTTCTAATCAACTCCTAATGCTTCTCTAAATAGTAACCTCCAAACTAATCCTAACGTAGCCGGCCTCTTCACCTCTTTAATAGGGGTCAGCTAGATAGGATTTACATGAATGCTCTTAGGATTTACATATTTGCCTCTTTCAATGAAACTAAATTAGGACTCTCCTAGCTAGAGTCCTAATAGTATTTCATATGAAAGCCATCATCGTATAAATTCGAAATACAAGTATCATCATAAAAATTATCAAGACCAAACACATCAAGCATAAAACATCATTATAGTACATTTTTATGTGTTTCATTTCATGCAAATTTATTTCACACATCATCGTATAAATCCGAAACAAAGTTTTATTAAAACCATCAACACATAAGGTATCTTCAAACGAAAGATCATACAATTATCATGATAATTAAATTTTTGTGTCAAAACGATGTATCTTGTTTGAAACCAATTTCGTCATAAAGACGATTAAGACCAAAAGCACAATATTCTAAAATATAAGATTTCAAATCATCAAGCATGGTACAACCATTAAGCATGATTTCATAATGCATCATCAAAATCATTTTAATTCAAATATTCTCTCTTTTATTGTTATTAGTTATAACAAGATGATTTTAGCTTAGTGTGATAAATCATGCATCATTCAAGAAAAGTCATATGAAAATCGTCAAGATAAATATTCATGGATTTAAACAAACATTGTCAGCAATTATGCAAGTATCATTCATAATTTTTTTACTTTTTAAAAATACTAAAAAAAGCATGATATAATTTTTAAAAATATTTTTTTATTTCCTACTAACTAAACTAAGTTAAGCACCCTATGAAAAGATCAAGTAATTTTATAACAATGAAAAAGCATTTTGGGTGAGTTATTTACCTCATAATTGAAGGCCGTCAAAGCCCGATTCATCGCTTTGTCACTTGATTCTTCTTTGCGAGCTTTTCTCTTCATTTTTATGTACTCGTCTTTGGAGCGTTCCGGTTTCTTACGTTCATAGCAAGAGTTGATGTTTTGTTCATTTGTGTTCTTTAATTCTTGTTTAATGAACTTTTTAAATTTTAATGTCAGAAGTTCAAAGTTCTCAACATTGTCCTCATCACTTGAGTCATCACTCAAGTGGCATTCTCTTGTTCAAAGTATCAAATCCTTCCTGTTCTTTGGAAGGTGGTTCATGTGCTCATCGAGTTCTATAAAGCTCATTTCATATGTCATCAATAAGCCAATGAGTTCTTCAATAAGTAAGTCAACTAGATTTTTAGCTTCTTGTATAGCGGTTACTTTAGAATCCAAATTTTTTGGAAGAAAATATAAAATCATATTAATAAGTTCAAAATTTGAAAAAGATTTACTAAGAGCTTTTAGACCATTGATAACATCCGTAAAATGGGTGTACATGTCACCGATAGTCTCACTTGGTGCCATTCAAAAATGCTCAAAATCATGCAATAAGAGATTTACTTTCTAATCTTTGACTCTACTAGTTTCCTCGTGTGTGATTTCAAGTATGTGTCAAATATCAAAGGCCAATTCGCAAGAAGAAATCCAATTGAATTCGATTTTATCCAGGATTTTATCCAAGGCATAAATTAAGATATTCATAGCCTTTGCATTTAATGAAAAAGATCTATTCTCTAAATCTGATTATTCATTCATCAATTTAGAGGGAGTTTGAAAATGATTTTCGATGACATTCCATAAATCCAAATTCATAGAAAGCAAAAAAATACTCATACGAGTTTTCTAATAAGTGTAGTCCGACTCGTTAAAAAAGAGAGGATGAACGATCGAAAAACCCTCTTGAAATAAAAAAGAGTCATTTCTCTTGAGTGTGAATCTAAAAGAAAAATACCAAGCTCTAATACCAACTGTTAGGATCAGTTCGACCCTAAGAGAGGGGATGAATTAGTATAGTGGTAAAATACAACAAATTCGATGATTTAAGAAACTTTAGAAACTTCGTATGATAAACACTACGTTTCGATTAAAATTGATTTCGATTGAAGTGTATAAGAAAGATGTTAAACTTAAAGGCTTTTGCAAGTGAGAGAAGCAGAGGAAGTAAGGAGATTTGCAGAAAGATAAATTATAAGAAGATAAATGCAAACCTGATTTTTATAGTGGTTCGGTCATACGACCTACATCCACTCCCAATTTCTCTTCACTTGAGGCCACCGGCTTTCCACTAGTTATTTTCCTTCCAATGGGCGAAGATAAATTCTCTTACAATGCTCTCTCCTTTTGACGGGCTTAGGAGGTAACCCTTACAAGCACTCACTCCTCACTTGAAGCTGAAAATAATTTAAGTATAGAGAAGGGTTTTCTCAAGTGATTTTTTCAAAGTTTTCTCACTTTTAAAGTATGTATGCTTATATATACAACCCAAGGATGCAATGGGTATTTATAGACTTCAATTGGATTCAAACTTAGAGCCAAAAATCATCCCATCTGGGGTCTACCGGGTTCTGGCAATACCACCACCAGTGTTGGGCGGTACCACCACCTGGAACACTACCTCTATCAATATACTAGGTGGTACCACCGTCCAATCTGGTGGTACCACTGCCCAGACACACTGTTAGTGGACCATACCATCACCTAGACTCAGTCTTGAAGACTGTGCCTTCAGGTGGTTCCATCGCCCAATTGGCAGTGCCACCACTTGATGTGGCACTTGGGCACTATTTGGGCCTTTCATCCAGGCCAACGCAGCCCTGATTAGGGCCTAGTTGGCCCCTATATGGGTTAAGTGGATTACCTTCCAATTTTAACCCTAATTATATACTAACTATGAAATTAAAGGTATTTTCTAAGCAAATCTAAATCCGACACGTCAAGGCTTCTTTCGGCGAGCTTCCAGCGAACCTCCGACGGACTTCCAACAAACTCTCGGACATCTTCCGACGGACTCCCGGTAGGCTCTCAAACTTTACTATAATCTTGGCGAGCTCCGACAAGTCTTTTTTGGTAAGCTTTGATCTTTCTTGGCAAGCTCTGTGAACCTCCAACGAGTCTTTCCAGTGAACTTCTGACGAACCCTTCGTCACATTCCCGACTTACTCTCGACCAATTCTGGTAGCATTCCTGATGAATATTTGGACTTTCGGCTAACTCTCGAACTCTCAATGATTCGATCGTCCTTGACTCCAGCATGTCATTTGACTTTATGCCTTCATCATTATCGTAGTTAATCCTACACATTAATTAAACCTTAAACCTACTTCAATCTAGACAATTACAATATGAATCAACATCCTATTGCCTAGCACGTTATTGGTCAGTACTTCATCCGGTTCTTTGGTGCATCATCCTCTCTTGCAGCCTATTGCCCATTCGACGATTGACCTTTGTAACCCCGATCTCCTTGGCCACTCTTCTTGGCCCAATGCCCAATATCTTTGTCCGAAGCCTTTTGCCGATTGTCGACCGGACCTCCGGCTTGATGTCCAATATCCTGACGTGATTTCCTCTAGCACAACGTTGATTCTTTTCTATGTCAATTGTTTAATCCTAATCGATAGTAGACCTGTGTGACTTAAAACATAATTAGATAACTAAAACACAATCAATTATTTTTATCATCAAAATCTAAGATTCAACACATCGATGACCCGATAAGTTCTTTAATAGAAAAATTATTCAAATTCTTTGTTTCTTGTATCGCTATTACTTTTATATCTCAATTTTTATGAAGGGATCTTAAAATCTTATTTACAAGTTTAAAATTAAAAAAATATTTATCAAGACTTTTTAAACTATTGATGGCATTCGTAAAATGGTGTATATGTCACCAATAGTTTCACTTAGTTTCATTCGAAACAATTCAAATTCATGCATCAAAAGATTTATTTTCGAGTCTTTGACTCTACTAGTGCCTTCCTATGTAACTTCAAGAGTGTGCTAAATCTTTTATATAATTTCATGAATAAAAACATAATTAAATTTATTTTTGTCCAAAGCACGAAACAAGGCATTCATAACCTTTGCATTTAATGAAAAATTCTTCTTCTCCAAATCATTCTAATCATTTATTGGTTTAGAAGACTTTTTAAAATCATTTTCGATAATGTTACATAAATTTAAGTCCAAAGAAAGTAGGAAAACTCTCATTCAAGTTTACTAATATATGTATTCTGTCCCATTGAATATGGGAGGACGAACGATAGAATGACCCTCTTGAAAGTTAAAAAGAGTTATTTCTCTTGGGTGTTAATCCAAATGAGAAATACCATGGCTCTGATACCAATTGTTAGAATCAATATGACACTAAGGGGGGGGGGGTGAATTAGTGCAGCGGTAAATCGTTTGATTTTTCAAAAAATTGTTTCATACGATGAAGGCCTTATTGATGAAATCATATAAAAAATGCTCTAACTTAAAAGCATTTTCAACTGAGTGATAAGGAAGTAGATTAGTGAGTAAGTAAAATGATTTGCAACAAAGGTAAATAACAAAGTAAAAGGCAGCAAACCAATTTTATAGTGGTTCAATCGTCCCAACCTATGTCTACTCCCGATTCCTCTTCTGTTGAAACCACCAGCTTTTACTATCGGTCTTCCTTCAAATGAGTGAAGACCAACTACCCTTACAACTCAATTCTCCTTTTGACAAGTTCAAGAGAGAACCTTTACACCCCCACTCACTACTCTCTTAGACTTAACCAACACTTAAACCTAGATGGGAGGAATTCTCACATAATTATAATAGAGTTTTTCCCCTTTTTGTTCTCAGCTGGTGTGTGTGCTAACTAGGGATAAGAGGGGTATTTAGAGGCCTCAAGGGGATTCAAACTTGGAGCCAAAATTTAAATCACCCCAAGTCTTTAGGATACTGGCGGTACCACCGCCTAGTCTAGTGGTACCATCGCTTGACATAGTCTCGGAGACTATATCTTAGATATTGAGCCACCGACGGTTCCACATTATGTTCTAGTAGTGCCACCGCTTGACCCACCTATTAAGTCACTATTCGAGCCTTTCACTTGGCCCAACACAGCCCAAACTTAAGCCCAATTGGCCCTTAATTGCGTTGACTCAATTCCAACCCAATTATGCCTAAAACCTACTTCGATCTGAACAATTATTATAAAAAATAATCAGATATTGTCCGGCATGTCATTGGTTCTTCCAACGCTTCATCCGATTCTTCGATGCATCATCCTCTCTTACGGCCTATTGCTTAATCGGCCAACTCCGATCTCCTTGGTGCAATATCCACTCTTCTTGGCTCGATGCTCGAACTCATCGTCTGAAGCCTTCTACTGATATGTCGATCAATTCTCTAGCTCGATGTCTAATCTTCTAACATATTCCACTACGGCTCAACATAGATTCTTCCAACTTTAATTATCTCTTCCTGATTAAAGCTTCCTACGTCACTCAAAACATAGATTAGATCTTAAACACTATCAATTAGTTTCATCATCAAAATCTGAGATTCAATACCCAATAGGGTAGAATCCATTAGGGTTAATGGGAGGCCTCTATAAATACAAGGGAACCAAAAGCCTATAAGCTAGGGTTTCTTGATAGCTACCAATTATTCTCTTCTCCCTAGAGAGGAGCATGTGGATCACCACTAGAGAGGAGGATGTTTGACCTGCTTCATCCTCTCCCATGGATCTATAAGAATTCAGAGATATACAATCTCCCTAGGTATTATCATTCATATACGTAGTTTCTGATTTAGCAAATTTTTATGCACCGATCTTCACATGACGATAAAGCCTTTTTATAAAAATCTAGGATTTTATTTTCTTTTCTTTCGCTACGTATATGATGTCACCCCTGGATTTTCCAACAGTGGTATCAGAGTCAGGTTGTTCATGTGAAGATCAAATTTTAAATTATGTGTGTTGTGATTTAGAGAGGCTTTTGACGTCAAAATCATTAAAACAAAAGTAGAAAAGGGCAGCGACTATTGCTGCCCTCGCAAATGGTAGCCTTGGCCGCACGTAGTGCCGGTGGCCTACGGGCCGCATGAAGGCACTCGCGGGTCATAGGCAGGTAGCACCTACAAGCGGCACTTACAGGCTACCTACGCAGGTGGCTTGCTTGCAAGCAAAGGTGGGCAGCACCGCCCACAAGTAGAAGCGTCTGTAGGGGTGGTGTCGCCGCGAGTAGAAACACCCATGGGGGCATTGTCGCTTGCGGGCAGGGGCTCACTCGTAGGGGCGATGCTTGCTGGCACTACCCCACATAGGCGGCACTTGCGGGCGCTGCGCCTACCTGGTGCAGCTACAAGTGGTGCCCCTGCCACTCTCCTCGTGGCGGCAACAGGGAAGGGGAATTAGGTTTTCGGGCAAAAGATAATTTTATCCCTTAGAATTTCATAAATTTCACTTTTTATCTAAATTACCAAAATACCTTTTATAATTTAGAAAATTCTCAACATGTCTTTAGTTTTAGAAAAATATTAGTTAATTAAAAGATTTAATTAACTATTATTATTTATCTAGTAGTCCTATATAATGATATGTACATATGATGTATGATGTGAATAGATGATCACAGACTGTGTGATACGATGTATGTGTATGATGTGATCATTATTATTATTATTGGGACCTGCAAGCCTCTATTTTTCTCATTTATTGTTGAGCCTATATGTATATAATTATATTGTAATTACATAAGGAGACGCAACAGGAACTCGGAAGTGATAGCAGGACCCACGAGGTCGAGACGGACAATCACGATATATAGAGATGCGCCGAGAGGCCAATGGCATCGACGAGGATGAGATGGACGATCATAGGGCATGGAGATGCGCCACTGCATACATAGATCTTGATGTGAATGATTAGGCCCACTAGGTCAAGCTTGATCATATTAGGGTGCGGTCCATGATCATCTGGTGTGGTTGCTCATGTGATGTGTGATTGATTATACACCTACTATATATATGTTGAATCTCAGATTTTGATGATGAAATCAATTGATAAGTTTGTTATCTAATCTATGCTTTGAGATAAGTGATGTAGGACTAACCTTAATCAAAAGAGGCAAAACAATTAAAGCAAGAAGAATCAAGTGATGGGTTAGAGTTAAAGTTCGGGCATCGAGTCGGGAGAATCAGACAATGCACTGAGAACGGATGTTGCGGGAGTCAACATGCTGGTGGATCGGGCACTTCACCGAAGGTTCAAACGATACGTCGGAAGTTCACCGGAAGGTTGCCGAAAGTTCACCGGGAGAACCAATGACATACCGGATAACATAGATTCATAGCTTGTAGTTGTTTATATCTTAATGGTCGAAGGTTAGTGTTAGGATTTGAGCAACACTAAGAGGGGGGGTGAATTAGTGTAGTGGATTAAAACTCAAACTTGAAATCGATTTCGGAGATAGTTGATTCATATGGAAATTTCGATCCGATAAAATTTGGATTTAGCTAAAATAGTTCGAGTGAATGCAATTGAGAGTAGGGAGAAGAAAACTGAGTGATTTGTAGCTAAGTAAAGATAAGATGTAGAATATTTAAAAACTCATAACCAAAGTACGTAGCGATGTATAATGATTCGGTCGAAAGACCTACGTCCACTTCCGAAGCCTCCTCCGATGAGACTCCCAATTTCCACTATCAAATCTCTTGAAGGGGAAGGACCAAATACCCCTCTTACAAACTTTTACAAGTGGTTCACTCTCTTATAGATTTTTCACAAAGAAAGAGGAAGGTGAACACTTAAGCTATTGAAACAAGACTTTGCTATAGCTTTGACTTAGTTTTTAACTTCTCAAAAGGTGCTTTCTCAATTGAGAAAAAAAGGGTATTTATAGAATCAATTGACTTTCAAAAATAAAACCAAAAAGTGTCCCATCCCGGGTTTACCGGGTACTAGCGATACCACCGCCTGATGGAGTCCTCGGGCTCTGTGGTATGCGGTACCATCGCATGCCAAGCGGTACCACCGCTTGCCTAGCATTAAAGTCGATGGTACCACTACTGACCTGGGGTGGTACCACTACCCAAAACACTTGGAAAGTTGTTCCTGGGATGGTGCCACCGCCTAAGTATGGCGGTGCCACCGTCAGACTATTCTAACAAGGCTGAATGAGCCCTAACTTCAGCCCAAATCAGCCCAAATAAGGCCCAGTTGGCCCCTACCAGGGTTAAATAGGATTATTACCTAATCCATATCCTAATTATGTGCTAACTATGAAATTAAAATATAATTCTAAGTAATTTTAAACCGGCAATGTCAACACTCCCTCAGATTTCTTTCGACGGACTCCTAGTAGGCTCTCGGACTTTGTGCTGAGTTTAACGAGTCTTTGGCAAGCTTCCGAACCTTCTCGGTAAGCTCCGCAAACCTCCGATGATCTTTTCAGTGAACTTTCAAAACCTTCGGCAAGTCCCCAGATTCTTTCTCAGTTGGTTCCGGTAGTACTTTCGATGATCGTTCGGACTTCCGGTGGACTCTCGAACTCCCAACAACTTGACTCTGGTAATTTGCTTTATGTCTTCAAGTTATCATAGTTAATCCTATATACTTATCTCAATAATATGGATTAGATCAAATAACCCATCAATTGATTACATCATCAAAATTCGAGATTCAATAGTTAGGTCAAAATTGAGTTGGTTTTGGGTGAAATTATACCAACTCAATTAGGGGCCAACTGAGCCTAAATTGGGACTGATTTGGGCTTATTGAGAGGCCCATTCAGTGGTCTAAATGTTGTTGTAGGCGGTGGCACCGCCAAACTGGCGGTAGAACCGCCTATAAGCTAAAAAAGTGAAAAAGCACACTTTTCCAAGTTGCAGATGGTGGTATCACCCAGTTTGGGTGGTGGTACCACCTAGCAGTAAAGCTGCAGTGGTGGTACTGCTCCAAGCTGGCGGTAGCACCACTAGAACCTCTATTTTCGAGGTTCTACGGGCGGTTACACTGCCCAATGCAGGTAGTAGTATCGCCCATACCCGGAAGATCAAGAAATTTGAATTTTGGCTTCGTTTTTGGAGCCATTTGAGGCCTATAAATACCCCACTCATCCCTGCAAGGATAATACAAGAAAAAGTAAGCTAAAACTCTGGTGAATCAAGTTGTTATCTTGAAAAAGTTGTTATCTCTCCCTCCTCTTGAAAAGTCTAGAAGTTTGTCTAAGGGAGATGTGAGACTTGTAGAGGTTATCTCCTAAACCTTTGAAAAGGAGAAAGAGTTGTAAAAGGATAGTTGATCTTCATCCATTGAAAGAAGATCATTAGTAAAAGCCGGTGACCTCAACGAAGAAGGAATCGGGAGTGGACGTAGGTCGGAGGACTGAACCACTATAAAATCAGTTTGCATTTCTTTTCTTGCAATTTACATTTTTGCAAATCCTTTACCTTATTGCAATCACTCAAATCCTTCTCTTTCACTTACGAATCTCCTTAAGTTAAAACATAATCAAAGTTGTTTTTCATCGAAATGTGATTCTTATCGAACGAAGTTTTTCGAAATCTCATAAATCAATGTTTTTAACCACTGCACTAATTCACCCCCTACCCCTCTTAGTGCTGCTCTAGATCCTAACAATATATGCATGCGATGTAGATATATATTAAATATGTATATGTGTGATACGTAATATTAGGAGACCGAATCAAAAATCCCCTCTCTCAATAATATTAAGTCAGCAAACATGAAGCAATTAGATTGACCCACATGGCTTTCCATCATTATAAGTAAGGATCGATTCTCGATATAGATTGACTTGGTCAAGTCACTCGAGGCTCACTTATATCGTGATTCACTATCATGCCTATAACATAGAGATATCACCGGTAACCTAAGGACATAGTATGCCTAGTTGAGTCACTCGAGGGCATATTATTGAATCAAACTTATCTTGTAATGATGGTAATAACTCAATTGAACACCATGGTTGGTCGAGTCACTCGAGGCCATGGTGGTTTGGAGGCCAAATAGGACAGGAATTATAAGGAGTTGTGATTGACAAGAGTTGCCTACCTTTACGGGCTTAGCGTAATTGGTCGAGTCACTCGAGGTTATGTTAAGATGCCGATTGGATTTTGATTCCCACTAGAGATCCGTCAAGGGTCTCTAATTCACATACAAGAGGAAGTTGTGTGTTTCATGAGAAAATAGTGAGGGTAGATTAAGATAGAAGTTTATATCTTGATTGTTTATATTTTTACAAAATCTACATATTATTTATTTATACTGCATATTTATTTTTAGAAAATATCACCATTAGACCCTCTACGTGGCATGCTTGATGCTAATCGTCTCACTGGTCTAAATTATGTGGATTAGCTCTGTAGCCTGAGAATAGTTTTTACAGTGAAAAAAATCGTGTACGTCCTTAATACAATAATGCCTACGCCTAAGGAAGGAGCAAGTGAGGATGAGATCACTTGCTATATAAAGTACACAAATAACTCCACTCTAGCTTAGTATTACATGTTGTGCTTTGTGACTCCCAAGTTATAGAGACAAGGTGAAAATATGGATGTCAAATCCATACTCCTACATCTCCCCAAATTGTTTGAGAAACAGAAAAGAACTCAATGATATGAGATATCAAAGAGTCTCTTCTGCATTAGGATGACTAAGGGGACATCGGTTCAGAACCATATCCTTAAGATGATTGAGTAGAGAAACTCACAGGTCTAGGAATGGTCTTAGAGGATAACCTATGTGGATCTTGTGCTTCAGTCCCTACCATATTCATTTTCATAATTCTCTATGCTGGTAAGACCAAAAAGAAAAAGGAGGACATCGAATTCCCTTAAGAAAGGCAAGGGCAGATCGGATAAAGTAAAAGTTACTAAGAAGGATCTAGAAAAGGACAAAAGCTAGTGTTTCCATTGAGGCATAGATAGGCACTAGAAGAGAAACTACAAAGAGTACATTGCAGAGAAGGTAAAACAAAAGCTTGGAGAAGCTTCAGGTACATTCATGATTAGTCTCCATTTGTTAGACTCATATGAAAAAACATGGGTATTAGATATCGACAGTGCTATCATATCTGCAATTCGTTGCATGTTCTGGCAAGATCTAGAAGATTGATGAGAGGCAAGATGGACCTCAAGATGGGCAATGGAGCAAGAGTTGCTATTGATGCTATTAGCGAGATCACCCTATATTTGCTTGATGGAGCTACTATTACATTAGATGCATATTATTTTATTTCTTCTATTATAAGAAAATATTATTTCCATTTCATGTTTAATATTGAATAGTTATAAAATAGTTTTTGAGAACAATAGTTGTTCAATTATTAAGGATGATGAGATCATCATGAGAGGAATATTACATAATAGTTTGATTATACTAGACACTACTCCATATATCATGAATGTAAGTGTGTCCAAGAGGAAACGAGATAAGATGAACAGTGCATACCTATGGCATTATAGGTTAGATTATATCCATAAGGGAAGGATTCAAAAATTACTAAATGATATATACCTAAATTCATTTGACTATGAGTCATATGAGACTTACAAACCTTGCCTTACTGAAAAGATGACCAACTTTTCATTTAGTAGAACTAGAGAGAAAGCCATTAAGTTATTGGAACTCATATATAGTGATGTATGTGGTCCCATGTCAACTTAGGTCATAGGTGGTTATTCTTACTTCATTATTTTTACTGATAATTTTTCTAGGTATGGACATATGTACTTGATAAAGTATAAGTCTGAAGCCATCAAGAAATTCAGGAAATATAAGAATAAAGTAGAGAACCAAATTGGAAAGAGTATTAAGACTCTTCAATCAGATTGTGGAGGTGAGTACTTGAGTACAGAGTTCACCGAGTTCCTTAAGGACCATAGGATTCTATCCCAATGGACATCTTCTTATACACTCTAGCTTAATGGTTTATCCGAAAGGAGGAATCGCACACTGTTAGACATAATGTTGTTCATGATGAATTTCGTTAACTTACTCATCTCATTCTGAGGATACGCCCTAGGGTCCATAGCTTACCTTTTGAATAGAGGTCTAACTAAGTCAGTAGTGTCTACACCATATGAGATATAGAAAGAGAATAAGCTTGATCTTAAAGGTTGGTAAAATTTGGGGCTGCCTTGCCCACATTAAAAGATACAACCTCGACAAGTTGAAATCCAGGACAGAATGGTGCAAGTTCATGGGATACCCCAAGGAAATTTATAGACACTATTTCTATCACCCCAAGGACCAAAAAGTCTTTGTAGCCAAGAGAGTAGTATTCCTTAAGAAGGAATACATTCTTGGTGGAGATAGTGGGAGTATGATAGAGTTGAGTGAGGTTGGAGAACCTAGCTCAAGCATCATTCTATAGCTAGAGTCTGTTCAAATATCTAATGCTGGGAAATCAGGAGATTCGGCATCTCATGCGTAGCAGAAAACAAAAACAAGATCGGATTTCCCATAGTTACGTACTTGGCTATCATGCGACGATTGGTGCGCAAAAATCGTAAATCCAAAAAATCCACATGTATGATGTCAGAAGTGTTACCTGGGGAGATCGTATATCCTCGAAAATTTCAGATCCGATGAAGAGGATAAAGGAGTACTAGCGTACTCCTCTCTAGTGGTAATCCACACAGCGGATGCAGCAACGACGCTTCTTAGATCACCACGGGATTTCTCTCCACGTACACCACAAGGCTACCAGAGCCAAGAAGGAGGAGCGGAGACTGAGGAGAATAAGAGAATGACTACCAAGAGCTCTCAACTTATGAACCAGAAGGTTCCTCCTATTTATAGAGGTGGAAGAAGCTTATCCTTAACAGATCTTATTCACACTAGATCTCTATCCAATTGTATCTCATCGGATCTTATCCACAGGTCCAATTTGATGTCATCCAATTTGATCTTATCCAATCATTTAATTGGATCTCATCCAATTACCCAATTGGATCTTATCCACAGGATCTAAACTAGGGGCTTCGCAGATATCTCATATCTGCATCTCTACTCGTCACAATATCCACCTTATATGTGTGACCCTCTAGACCCGATACTGAGCTAGCCTTGAGTCGCTCCCATCAGAACTCTTTCTGACTTAGAACACCTTCTGATATAGTGAATTATTATCTCCATAATAATTCACTCAATTCATCGACTATGGATGTACTAGGCCACTACGCCATAGTCCCCAAATGGTACAGGGGGATCTAATCTATCGGACCTATCTGTCCTCAATTACCATGTATCTATAGTCCCTCATCCATCTAATATCCCAAAAAAGACTGTATATTGGGCATGGAAAAGTCAGGCCCATACAGAATCTTGTTCGAGTCTCGTTCTAATCAGATTCTCCCGAAGAACTCCTTCTCTCTCAATCCGAATGACCCTGGTCATGGATTTTGCCTGAGTGAGTACATGCAGGATATATCTCTCACGATACCGAGAGTGGATAATCCTCTATTAACATGCAATTACCTTCGTAAGGTTGACTACCATTCTTGAGAATCGGCTATACTAGATCTGGAGCTCTCCAAACCTATAAGTCCGACATCAAAGAATGGAGTACTCAAACAAGGCATCTTTAGTGGCTCAAGTCTAAGGACCAGACACACTACTGGGACTACAGAATTGTTGTCTGACATTAGGTATCATTAACCATACAACATTCTATAAGCGGATTAATCAGTGAACTCATTCTCCAATGAGCACCCGCATTGTACCTCTAGTGTCCTCACACAAGCGACTATGAGACCAATCGCCTCCATCATATAGATGAGTACATAGTGTACTATGTCTATCCGGTTATCTCGATGTCCTTATCGAGTAACCTATGACCAGGATGATTTAGGATCTATATTTAAAGGTATATCGTGATCTCATCACGATTCGATTCCTATTGCACAGATCCATGGACATCACAATATTCATCCAGATAATGTGAGAAAATATCAATAATAATATGCGAAGAGATCGACGGAACATGTCATAGGTGCCATCACTCACATGATTGGCTTGTAGGGCACCTACAACCAACACCTAGCACACAAGTTTCAATTTTACGTAGATTCGGAAGAGTATCTCATCCTCCTGAGAGATATGTGGGACATATCAAAGGATAGGATATTGAGGATATCGATCCTCAGACCTACGAGGAGACTATTATGAGTATAGACTTCAGGAAGTGGTAAGAAGCCAAGAATTCAAAGATGAATTCCATGTACTCTAATAAGGTTTAGAACCTAGTTGATGCACCTAAGGATATTATACCCATTGGTTGCAAGTGGACCTTCAAGAAGAATATCGGAGTAGATGGAAAGGTAGAGACCTATAAAGTAAGGTTAGTGTCATGCCCCCACCCCCCCCGAAATTATCACATTCAGGAGGTGTGACCATGTCTTAAAAATCCATAACATTAAATTTTGTACCAACAATTCAATTCAGGATCCATACTAACGTTTAAGGATATAGAGGATCATTCAAATATCAATCATGTCCATAAAACCTGTACAGTTAAAATCATACATCACATCACACAAACCTTCATAAGAACCTAAACCAACTTAACAAAATATTAACCTCACTTATAATTTCATAAGCGTAAGAATTATACAAATCAGAATTCCAACCATTTACCATAAATTCATATCATCGTAAACTAAACTCAACATTCCAAAATTTTAATCGTGCGAGGTCTTTTAAAGCTTTTACATGATACATCAATCCAAATCTATCGACATCTTCTTTCATACAAAATACATTTATAAAACAATAACATAGCCATCCACAATAACTTATCATGATCTAAATATCTTTTTACTGCCTCCGCCTAATTTTAACATTTTAGCGCGTGACAAGCTAACCTGAAAAAGGGTTATATAACAACAGAGTGAGCTACAAAGCTCAGCAAGTGACAAGCAAATCCAGAACAAGAGGAGAAATAGCTTCAAACAGGCTTAGTATCCAACTGTAAGATAGAGATACAAGAATTCATGGATATAGGCTTATTAGATACCGAATTGCAAATGTCATTTCATTCAAATCTATTTAGTTCATAACAAAGGCAGTAAAAAGGAATTATAACTTATCAGATGACGTAAATAGTATTTCAGAGTATATCAAATGACACAAGAACCATTTCGGAACATAACAAGGGATAAGAAGCATTTTGGAACATATCAATGGCAGAAGAAACATTTCGGAACATATCAAGGGATAAGAAGCATTTCAAAAAATATCAATAGTAAAAGAAACATTTTGAAATATATCACTAGCGGAAGAAGCATTTCAAAATATATCAAATGATACATAGGATATTACAGAGCATATCAATGATGCATAGGACATTTCGAAGCATATCAATAGCACATAGGATATTTCGGAGCATATCGATGACAACTGAAACATTTCTAAACATATCAATTAGCATATGGAATGATTTCAGAACATATTTTGAAGGATAACAATGGCATATGAGATATCTCAGAGCATATCAAAAGAACAAATAAGTAGTAATAGAAGCTCAAATGCCATATCTGATGTACATTCATTTCATTCTCATCCAAAGCGAACATATAAATACATAAGCAATGCTTTGGATAACATATCAGAAATATAGAGGGTGCAGTGGGATCTCAAACAGAATCTCCCATGTCTGAGAGCATCATACATCTATGTTTGGATGAAGCCAGAGGGGGCCGACAGAGCATCGTAGGCTCTAAGCATATACACTTTACCATTTCTAGCAAAGGTCCAAATAATCTCTTTACCATTTTTGGTAAAGATCCAAATAATCCCTTTACCATTTTTGGCAAAGGTCCAAATCATCCCACAAGACACCAGAGTACAAAAAGATAGTATGAACAATAACATTGGCACATATCGGAAGCACATGCGGAATAACGAAAATATGCGTGTGCCTTTGCGAAACAAGGTAGTGCCAACATGAACATTTCATAATAGATTTTAAGTATACAAATAATTTTAAGATGGACAATACAAGAATTACAAAGGACTAATATAAAGTTCAACTGATGAAGAATTTAGCTGAATTAGTTTCCAATAAGATGAAACATGAATAGACAACATCAACAAAAGGACTTGATTCTGACAGAATTTAAAAGGTACTTTGCATGAATTATTTGGAATCAAATATACTCCAAATTACTCAAGAAAGATATCATTGGAAAGCTAAATCAATCTACTTTCAGGTAAAATAAGTTTCATATGAATAAGAGATCTTAACAAATAGTTACAAATGATTCGATAACCCAAAGTCAATGAATAAAATCTCTATTTTGCATAAACTAAAGGGTTGAATTCAATAGAAGTCTGAGCAATCAGTTTGACTCTAAACATTTCAATCTAAGTATCAAAAGAAAGATCAACAAGTATAGTTTCCAACAAAGTAAGTTTCATATAAATCAAAGTTTTCAATAGAGATTTATAGGCAGTTTAGTATCAAAAGATCTGAACTTATTATCTCTGTTTTACATATTCTATAGAGCTGATTCAATTTGATATTTAGATAGGCAAATTTACTCCAAATCATACAAGTAAGCTGCTAAAAGAAAGGTCTACAAGTCTATATTCAGATTAAATAAGTTTTACCTAAATTGGAATTCTGTATAGGGATTTATAGCTTAAAAAAAGTAAAAGGGTTAGAATCTTAATAATTTTCTAGATTCAAACATTTACATTTCAAACAATAGAGATATCATATTTCAAGGCTAGAATGATTCAAATTTCTCATATCCAAGGCAAAAGCAAAGATTGGAATTATAGTAGAAAGGAGTGGAACACTTGCCTTTTGAAGATTTCGATCCAACGATATTATAAGCCAAATCCTTCTACCTTTCCTTCATCTCCTCTCCGTGTGTCATTTTTTGCATCTATCTTCTTTCTTTTTGCGTAGCTGCAGCTCATGCAGAACATAGGAGGTCGCAGTCACCTGATTTCCTTTTCTTTTTCCCAACCATAGCTGCCACAATCGCAGTTGCAGTCGTAGCCGCAGCTGCAGCCGCAGTCGTAGTCGCAGTCGCAGTCGTAGTTGTAGCCATGGCCGCAGCTACAGCCACAGCCACAAGCCCCTCTCTACTTCCTCTCCTCTTCTTCCTTCCTCTTCTTTTTCTTCCTTCCCCTTCTTTTTCTTTCCAGCCACAGCTGCCACATAGCAGCCACAGCCTTCCTTCCTTCCTCTGCTTCTTTCCTAGCCACAGTTGCGGTCACTGACGCATCCACAGCTGCAGCCACAACCGCAGCCCTCGTTCCTCTTCCCTTCCTCCTCTTTTCCCTCTTTTTCTACTCCTCTTCTTCCCTTTTTCTTCTTCTTTCCCAGTTGCAGCTGTCACAATCGTAGCCACAGCCACGGCCACTACTGCAGTCCTCTTTCCTCTTCTTCTTCTCTTTTCTTCTCCCTCTCCTTCTCTTCTTCTTTTCTTCCCTTCTCCTCCCCGACACACCACACCACTTCTTCTCTGTTTCTTCCTACAAAAAATAGAGGTGCGCAGCCCTAGCTGTAGCCACCTCCTTCCTCTCTTCTCCCTCTTCTTCTTCTTCTTCTCCTTCTCTTATCTTCTTCTTCTTTTCTTCTCTTCTTCTTCTCCTATGCATGACACCTGCCTCTCCTTTGTTTCCCAATGCATCATGTGGGAAATAGAGGTGCATGGGAGGAGCTGTGGGATGAGGATGATATTTATTTATTTACTTTTTTCTAACTTAACAATTTAGTCCCTGAAATTTCTATATTTACAAGTAGGTCCTCAAATTTGACAAATAAGTCTTTGACTTTTACAAATAAGTCCTTATGAATGATTCAAAATAACTCCTTACATAAATTTCAGAAATGAGGGATGTTACAGCTAGTGGCTAAGGGGTATCGTCAAAGCCAAGGTGTTGACTATGATAAAACTTTCTCACCCGTAGCCATGCTAAAATCTATCCAAATTCTATTGGTTATTGAAGTACACTATGATTATGAGATCTGGTATATGGACGTGAAAATCATATTCCTCAATGGTAACTTTAAGTAGGAGGTGTATATGATACAACCTAAGGGATTTGTTGTTGAATCTCGGATTTTGATGATGAAACTAATTGATTGTGTTTTGTTATTTAACTGTGTTTTGAGTTATGCAGGTCTACTATCGATCAGGATTAGATAGTTGACGCTGGAGGAATTGACGTTGCGCCGGAGGTGATCACGTCAGGATATTGGATGTCGAGCCGGAGGTTCGGTCGACTATCGGCAGGAGGCTTCGTACGTCGGGCATCGGGCCAAGAAGTGCGGAGTTGCGCCATGGATATCGAGGTTGCGGAGGTCAACCGTCGATTGGGCAACAAGCCGCTAGAGAGGCGATGTCGAAGGATCGGACGGCGCCGACCAATGATATGCCAGGCAACTGAATGTCAATTCGCGTTGTAATAACTGTCTAGATCGAAGTAGAGTTTTTGGTGTTTGTTTGTGCAGGAGTGACTACGATAGGGATGAAGACGTAAAGCGAAACAAAGGGCCGAAGATAAGTGTGATGAATCATTGGGAGTTCGAGTGTTCAACGGAAGTCCGAAGATTCGTTGGGAGCGCGTCGGAACCGGCCGAGAAGCAGTAGGAGCTTGCCGAAGGGTTTTGGAAGTTCGCCGGGAGGTTCGTCGGAAGTTCGCGAGCTTGCCAAGAAAGATCGGAGCTTGCCAAAGAAGCTCTGGGGAACTCGCCAAGATCATCGTGAAGTCAGAGAGCTTCTTTGTGAGTCCGCGGAATGGTTTTCGAAGGTTCGTCGGAAGACCGTCGAAGTTGACCAGGAAGCTCATTTGGAAGAAGTTGTCATGTGGACTTTGTAATAGTTTAGGAAACGTCTTTAAAATTCGTAGTTAGCACGTATTTTGGGTTAGGATTAGATAACCCAAAGTGGGGCCTATTGGGCCTTGATTAGGATGAGTTTGGGCTAAAATTTTGGCCCAAACCGAACCAGCTACGTGCATGCATGCTACGTGCATGCATCTTGTAGCTCGAGCATCAGAGTCTCGCATCTTGAGTCGGCATCGTAGCTCTTAGTGCGAGCACCGCCCTTGCCTCCCCACCTCTGTAGCAGCGGTAGTACTGCTTTGGTCAGCAAGCTGTAGTACTGCTTTGGTGTCAGCGGTAGTACCGCTGGTGCATGGAAAGCCAGCGGTAGCACCGCCTTTGGTGAAGCGATAGAACGCTGGGTGTGTCGATCTGCCAAGATCGACAAGACAAAAAACTCAAAAGATTCAAATTTTTGGCTCCATATTTAGGCTCCAAATTTGAATCACTTTGAGGCTTATAAATACCCCTTCCTTTTCAGCTGAAAAACAAAACCTTTAGAGAGTTAGATTTTGAAAATAAGTCTTAGGAAAGTCTTATTCTTCATTTGCTTAAGTGTTCACCTCATTCTTCTTGTGAAATCTTGTAAGAGTGTGAACCACTTGTAAAGGGTTGTAAGAGGGGTATTTGATCCTTCCCCTTCAAAGGATTTGATAGTGGAAGAAGGGAGCCTCATCGGAGAAGGCTTCGGAAGTGGATGTAGGTCACTTTGACCGAACCACTATACATCGCTGCGTCTTGATTGTGTTAGTGTTTAAATTTCTGTTTTACTTTGCTGCAAGCCTTTACTTTACTTGCTCCACTTCCTTTTTATCTTTGTACGCATGCTTTAAAGTTAGAACGCAAAAATCGGTTTCAAATGAAACGTTGCTTTCATCATACGAAGTTTCCGAAGCTTGTTTTAAATCGCTAAAAAATCCATCGTTTTATCCGCTGCACTAATTCACCCCCCCTCTTAGTGCCACTCGATCCCTAACATTTGTGTCCATAGATAGTCCAGATAAAGTGTACAGGTTACTTAAATCCATCTATGGACTGAAGCAAGCTTCCCGAAGTTGGAGCATAAGATTTGATAAGGTGATCAGATCTTATGACTTCATTAAGAATGAAGATTAGCCTTGTGTGTACAGGAAGGTAAGCGAGATGCTATCATATTTTTGGTGTTGTATGTAGATGACATCCTAATCATTGGGAATGATGTAGGAATGCTCTCCACAATAAAAACTTAGTTATCTAGACAATTCTCCATTAAGGACTTAGGAGAAGCATCCTACATATTGGGGATTCGAATCTATAGAGATAGATTCAAGAGGATGCTTGGTTTGTCCCATTCCAGGTACATAGACACTATTTGTTAGGATCAAGAACGACACTAAGAGGGGGGAGGTGAATTAGTGCAGTAGATAAAACTCGACGATTTAAATGAGTTCGGAAAACTTCATACAATAGAAATTTTTTGTTCGATGAAAACCATTTCGGAAAAACGTTGACTAGAGCGAGTTCGTAAGAGAATAGAGAAGAGGAGATTGGATAGTTGCATTGAAGTAAAGATTGAATGCAGCAAATGAAATTTGTGTACTAAGAGAAGAACGTGCCAATTTTATAGTAGTTCAGTCATCCGACCTACGTCCACTTCCGATACCTCCTCCGATAAGGTTATCGGCTTCTACTATCGATCTTTCTTGAAGGGAAAATATCAATCACCCCTTTACAAAACTTTATAAGTGGCTCACTCTCCTTTTACAAACTTTTACACTTAAAAAAAGGTGAAGGCGAATACTCAACTTTTAAAAGCTATTTCACTATAGTTTCAGTTCAGTTCTTATCACTTCTCTATGCTAAACTAGTTGAGAAGTAAAGGGTATTTATAGGCCTCAATGGACTTCAAAATTGAAGCCAAAAAAGGTCTTATCCTAGATTTTTGAGTACTGATGGTACCACCGCCTATCCCTAGCAATACTACTATCAGTTGACCTAGTCTAGTAGTATCACCGCACAGTTTAGTAGTACCACTACCCAGTCTGGTAGTACTACCACCAGACAAAATCTTAGGTACTAACCTGGGGCGGTACCATCGTCTGATAGGCGGTACCACTACTTGGCAGTTATTAACTACTAGCGGTACCATCGCTTGACCTAGACAGTACCACCGCCCAAGCTTTTAGGAGATCGAACTCTAGGCGGTTCCACCACCCTAGTTTGGCGGTGCCACTACCAGACAAGGTTCAGCAACCTGGATGGGCCTTGAATCTGATCAAATCCAATCCAATTATGGGCCCAGTTGGCCCCTACTAAGGTTAATAGGATTATCTCCCAATCTTAACCCTAATTACGTACTAATTATGAAAATTAAAGATATGTAGTAAAAAAATAAAATTTGGTACATCAAGGTTTCTTCTGGCGAGCTCTCGATGATCTTCTAGTAGTCTTCCGATGAACTCTCGGTAACTTCCAATAGACTCCCAACAAGCTCTTAGACTTCATAACGATCTTGGCGAGTTTTGATGAGTCTTCTTTGGCAAGCTCTGATCTTCTCGGTGAGCTCTGCGAACTCCTGATGAACTTTTCGGTGAGCTTCCGATAAACCCTTCGGCAAGCTCCTGACTCATTCTCGACCAATTCTGGCAGCACTCCCGATGAACCTTCGGACTCACAACGAACTCTCAAACTCCGAACGATTCGATCATACTTGACTCTGGCACTTCATTTTGCTTTATGCCTTCATCACTATCATAGTTAATCCTACACACTTTTCTCAACATATGGATTAGATCAAATAATCTATCAATTGATTTCATCATCAAAATCTGAAATTCAACACTATTGTCAAAAGGTTTGACATGAAAAATTTCAAGAGAGGTCTTATACTGATGAGACATAAGCCATCACTTTTTAGGAGCATATCCCTAAAAGACTCATAAAGAAAGGGAACACATGGATAGAATACCCTATGCCTCAATGATAGGGTCTATCATGTATGTTGTGCTATACACCAAGCCTAATATAGTGTATGCTCTGAGTGTCACGAGCAAGTATAAAGCGGATCCAGGCTTAGAGCACTAGAAAGCAATAAAGTGTATCCTTAAGTACTTGAAAAAGACTAAAGATCTTTTATTGATATACGAAGAAAGTAACCTCAGGGTTGAGGGCTACACGGACTTGAGCTTGTAATCCGATGTTGATTATAGCAAATCTAATTCAAGGTATGTGTTCACCCTGAATAGAGGAGTAGTATGTTGAAAGAGTTTTAAGCAAGATACTACTATTGACCCGACCATAGAGGTGGAGTACATTGCTATGACAAAGGTAGTAAAGAAGGGAGTTTGGATGAAGAAGTTTATCATAGATCTAGGAGTAGTGCCTAGCAACGAGGAACTGATTCCCTTATATTGTGACGACTACTCGGCGATTGCTCGAACGAGGAAACCTGAGCCTCATTAGAAGTGTTCTAAGGAGATTCCAACTTATTAGAGAGATTGTAGCTCGAAAAAATATAGCAATGGAAAGAGCTCCATCCGAAGATAACATTACAAATCCATTGACAAAGCCATTAACTCAGATTATCTTTAAGCATCATAAAGGTCTGATGGGGATCAGACATATAGATGATTGGTTTTAGGTCAAGTGGGAGATTATTAGTTATAGGTGCCCTAGAAGCCAATCACGTGAGTGATAACACTTGTAACATACTACGTCAATCTCTTTGCTTATGATTATTGATATTTTCTCACATTATCTGGATGTATATTGTGATGTCCTTGGATCTGTGTAATGAGAATCGGATCATGATGAAATCATAATAATGAGACTGATTCACTTTTAAACACAGACCTTAAATAATCTTAGTCATAGGTTACTTGAGAGAGACATTGAGATAATTGGACAGGTTAGTGTACTATATACCCATCCATATGATGGAGGTGGCTGGTCTTATAGCTACTCGTGTGGAGACACTAAGAATACAGTAGGTGCTTATTGGAAAATGAGTTCACTGATTGATCTGCTTACGGAATACTAGATGGTTAATAATACCTGACGTCAGATTATGATTCCGTGGTCCTAATTGTGTGCTTGGTCCTTAGACTTAAGACACCAAAGATGCCTTGTATGAGTACTCCATTCTTTGATATCAGACTTATAGGTTTGAAAAGTTCCAAATCTAGTACAATCGATTCTCGAGAATGGTAGCCAACCTTACGAAGGTAATTGAGTATCAATAGAGGACCATCCACTCTCAGTATCATAAAGAATATTTTATGTGTTCTTACTCAAGCAAATCTCTAACTATGGTCATTTGGATAGAGAGAGAAAGAGTTCTTTGGGAGAATCCGATTAGAGCGAGACTCGAGTGAAAATCGTAGGGGCTTGATAGTACCATGCCCGATATACGATCTCTAGGATATTAGATGGATGATGGACTATAAGTACATGGTAACTAAGAATGGATAGATCCAAAAGATTGGATTCCCCTCTATCATCTAAGGACTACAATGTAGTGGCCTAATACATCCGTACTTGATGAGTCAAGTGAATTATTATAGAGATAATAATTCACTGAGTCAGAAGGAGCTTTAATATGTATAATTCATAGCCAGCTCAATATTAGGCCTAGAGGGTCACACACATATGGTAGGTATTACGACGAGTAGAGGTTCGGATATGAGATATCTATTGGGGTCCCTATCTTATTGGATATCTAATCAGCCCTCGAATTATTGGATCCCATGAATGAGATCCAATAAGAGCTAATAAGGGATTATTGGGTAAATACCCATTAATCTAAGAAGTTTGGATAATTGGATGGAGATCCAATATTCAATAGAGCAGGATCCATTAGGGTTAACAGGGGGGGCTTTATAAATAGGAGGGAACTAAAGGCCCATAGGATACGGTTTCCTGGTAGCCACCTCCTATTATTCTCTCCCCAGAGAGGAGCATCTTCGCAGCCCCTACCGTGTGGATCACCGCTAGAGAGGAGGATGCTTGACCTCCTTCATCCTCTCGCACAGATTTGTAAGAATTCAGGGATATACGATCTCCCTAGATATTATCTTTTATATATGTGATTTTTAATTTTACGAATTTTTATGTACCGATCTTCGTATGACGATAAAGCCTTTTTGTGAAAATCTAGGATTTTATTTTCTTTTCTTCTACTACACATGTGATGTCACATTTAGATTTTCCAACAATTATAAGGCTAGACTCTTTAGCCGCCACCTCCCTAACTTCTCCCTTGCTTTTTCCTCAATCGATTGCCCCTTCCTTCATATGAGCGGGGACAAGAAAGATTGCCCCTACTGCGTTAATGGTGGTATGTAAAAGCAAGGAAAGAATGCATCACGAGAGAAAGTGCATCATCATTTCATTCGCCATATGGATCACTGCTAAAAAGGAGAACACGAGATCTCTTTCATTCACGAACTGGGATATACAGATTAAGGATATACGAGTTCTCTTAGATAAAATCATCTCATAATTCTTACGTAATTTTTCAGAGTCATGAGTTTTTTGCTCCTGATCAACGCACGACGTTCCTATATCGTTCTTTTGAAAACCAGTTTATGTTTTGTTTTTCTGCTACATATTTGATGCCTCTCTAAGGTTTCCCAACAATGTCTAAATTAAGAACCATACCTCTTGAATTATTAATTTATAATAATTTATTATATTAATTTATAAAAAATATTAGATAAAATCACTTATAAAACAACTATACTAATCTTGAAAATTCATTCAGATTCCATCATCAATTTTTTAACAATTCACTCTATAATCAAATGAACTAGTTAGTATCAATCAAATCATCACATAATTCTATGAAGAAATTTTACTACACTATTCTAGTTGACCAAATAATCTTGAATTATTATGAAATTTTATAAAAACTAAAAAATTTATACAATTAAATATACACCAAAATTCAATTTAAAATAGAATCATTTGGAAGCTAAACTACCTTTTTAATTCAACTACTAATAGTTATTCTATTCTGCTAAAATTGGTTTAGGACTATTTGAACTTATAAACCTTATATCTTGGTACATAGAAATGATATTCACTCCTTTTTTATTTGTATATCATTAAATTTTTTATTATTTCATCCATGACTAAGTAGCTTATGATCATTTACATACATAATGTTTAAATCTCAAACTTTATTACGTTAATTATGGTTAAAGTCATTCAAACCTTGAGATTTACTTAAGGTATATTAAAATTTAATCGTCACTTCTAGTCACTATATGTATACTTATTACTATAACTTAACCTCGTATTTATCTCTAATAGACTACTTTAGATTGTTATGTTATACTTAACGTAAACATTCATACTTAAGTATTCTCAACTAATATTTCATAGAACGCTAAGAATAATATTTTTAGAAAGCATGTACTTCAATCTTAAAAGTAAAAAAAATAAGCATATCATTTATCATATTCATGAAATATAGATATCATAATTCATATCATTAAGTAAAGATAATATATACATATTATCTATTTTTCTATTGGCATGCTAGCTATAGCTTAATGTGTATAAGACTCTGGCACTATATAAAGTTTCTATCTAGTGAATCTAGAGATAGTTAAGGAAAAAATTATTTGAATTTATATGAGAGGAAGATAGTTAAGAGAAGAGTTATTCAAGTTTATATGAGAAGGTATACATGAGGTTTTGGTCTTGAATTTAAATTAAAAGAGAGTGATTCTTGTTTTGATTTTTTTTTAAATAGCAAAGAATTTGATTTTCTCGATTTAGATGAAAATTATTTAATAATATTAATCCTTTGTCAATTTTTTGATATATTATTTATTTATTTATTTTTTAATCTTAAGTCTGTCTCCCAAGACTATTAATTTAGTATAATCATTATTTGACATTATTTTCTTTTAAATAAAATTATTTCTACTCTTTTGCCTCTTTTTTTTATCTTTTTTATCGTTTTCTTTCATCTAATCGACACTCTTTTTTCCCATGCGAATCGCTAGCCATTGTTATGAGAAATATTCTGTCATCTTTTTCTTTTACTTATCCCCTCAGCATGATACTCTTTTACTTTTACTAATTAGCTGTCATCAGGACCGTTTTAAAAATGGAATAAGAGTCTAGCAAGCAAAGAACTGACAGATCAGAACATAAACTGTCACGACCCGGCCTGATGGGCTAACTAGCCTATCAACTTCATTTTGGCCTATCAACCACTGACCAAAATGCTTAAGCTGTTAGTAGTACACTCATCAAGCCCATATAAGCCAATCTTAGTCCCATCGATTTTCGATGTGGGACTATTGGACTAACTAGGGGTGTTACAATCTCCCCCACTTAAGTGACTTGACGTCCCTGTCAATGCTCAGATCAGACCCTAAAATGGTGCATGTGGGGCATAGCCTAACGGTGGCTCCACACTGTGATGAGTTCTCTGACTTCATCCACAGATAGTCATTTCCTACTCAAGCCTACCTCACCATGCCCGAATACTAGGTCGGCTCTGATACCAAATGTCACGACCCAGCCTGATGGGCTAACTAGCCTATCAACTTCATTTTGGCCTGTCAACCACTGGCCAAAATACTTAAGCTGAAGTTATTAGTAGTACATTCATCAAGCCCATATAAGCCAATCTTAGTCCCATCGATTTTCAATGTGGGACTATTGAACTAACTAGGGGTGTTACATAAACGTATCAGCCTGACTGCCACATGTATATCACGTTAAGAGCGATTATGCAACTGTATAAGAGTGAGCAGAACGTGCAGATGCTACCTTAAATAGATGTAAAGCATTTACACTTATTTCGAAGTTTCATCAAACTGTAATCTTATCTCTCAACAAGAATCAAGTAGAAGAGGAGGCTGCTACCTTAAATAGATTTAAAGCATTTACAACTATCTCGAAGTTTCATCAAAATATAATCTTAGCTCTCAACAAGAATCAAGTAGAAGAGGAGGCTTAGTTTTCATTTCTTATCAAAGATTTAACTTTGATCGCAATAACTCAAGCGATATATTGATCATATGAAAAATATATATATTAACATAGAGAGTATTCTTGTGTACTAATCGAGACTAAATCGTGGTTGGGACCAACTTAGACAAGTGCAACATCCAATGTGCTCACACACGATGATAAAGGATGGGTGAGAAGGACGCCAATGGAAAAGATCTCCTTTAGGTTGTTGAAGTATTCTTGATAGATTCTTGATGGATAATAGTAGAAATAGGAGAGTTGATTCATTGTGAGGTTAGGTTGATGATACTATTCAGATCGAACCGTTTTTAAGAAACCCAAAATAGTATGTTTTAGAAAGTGATGGTTGTATACTACAAAGCAGCATATTTTTAGTGTGATTTCTTTTTCCCTTTTATACTTCTGTCAATAAAAATATTAAAAATACTTTATTGTTGAGTCATCTTTATGGACCTTGCATTAATTAATATATTTATCAAAAGAGCAAATATAATTATTTTAGTATAATCTAAGTTTTAATTTTGAGATTGATACATATTTTAAAATTTTTAGAGTCAATATCCTATGAGAATAAAGAATTCTACTAAGGAGTTCTGATGAAGGAAGAAATTTTAAAAATTAAAATTTAATTTTTTTTTATAAATATCTCATGTAAAAAAATACCTTATTGGTAGAGAGAAGAAGTGAACACTAAAAAAGAAGGAAAGTCCAAAGATCAATAATTAGATAATATGCAAGGAAGTTAACACAAAAATAACATGATTTGATTAAAAAAAATAAAATCTATAGAAGTAACCTCAAAAGAAAAAATTATGAGAAGCTTAATTGATTGATACCGTGAAATGAGTATATATGATTGATACGTGGAATGAATAGGAGGGAGTAGGTGAGTTCATTGGTCAACTGAAACCATTTTTGGTGCAAGAAACGGGTAGGAGGGAGTAGCTGAGTTCATTGGTGAGCCAAAGTTAAATGGTTAATGAATCATTTCTCCCATCATCAGATTTAGTATTAAAATGGAGTTAGTAACGTAGGCTAAGTGAGAAAGGTGCAGGAATGGCTCTTCTTCGAAGCAAAAGCCAATTGGTTAAGTGTGACAAAGTAGGCTTCCAAGCCACATGTACGAATACAAAGCAATGGATCTTCTAGTAACAATGAGAAGAAAACCTGCATACACCGTCAGCACTTGTTTTATACTTCTATCTTAATAAAAAAAATAATTTAATGGAGTACATTGTGAAAATATCCATGTATGTCAGCACATGATCATCGATAACATATCATGACAATTTAAATAGGAAGTGTATGACATAATGCAGAACATGACGTCGTACTATATATATATATATATATATATATGTTGAGAGAGAGAGATCCATACATCATCGCTCTACATTTTAATTTACTGATTCATGGACAAAGGAAGTATATATAAAGCAGGAAGAGAGAATGTAAAGAGCTGTTGATCACTTCAATTTATTGATTGCAGTGCTTCATTCCGCTTCCTGACATCATAGATTTTCAAGCTCGACCTCTTACCATCGAGGAAATCACAACACTAAATAATCTAACGAACAAGTGAGCAAATAATAACATGAAATTTTAATAATGTATTACGAGAATCCATTAAGCTAATTGCAAGATTCTTGAATCTTGGTTATTAGGGACTTTAATAACCAATTGATATGGAATGAATCGGATCTATTGGTCCTTTTCAAAAAGTTAGGATGGACTTCAGATGAGGATCTACTTTAACTAAGTCAAATAATAATAGGAATTATCATCCTACAAATTTTACACTTCGATAATATAGATTTCATCCATTTACAAAAAATTAAAGGTTCGGGATCTTATCTAACAAATTTATATGTAACAAATGCATTCAACTCGTCTTAAGGGTTACAAATCTGAATATAATGTCTATTGAGTATCTAAATTCATTTCAAACCTAAATTAACTATCTATTTTCTAAGTTTAGTTATCCAAAAAAATCGCTACTATCATTAATAATTAACGAATTTATATTTGAAAATCCTAAACTCTTTCTTGGTTGAGATCAAAGAAAACGTTCCTTTGTGCTTGGCTAATTGATTTGATGTTTGTGGAAGAACATATAAGCAGGAAACTATTCCATGAGTGAAATCAAAAGGCATTACAATGATGTGAAGCACACAAAAAAAAAAAAAATCAGAAAACCTAGTAAGCAAATAAATTGATGAACATCAAACTGGACTAATGAAGCACTAAAATATCACCAGGTATACAGTGGATAATCTAATATAGGACACATACGCCCTCATCCCAACCTGCCATTGACCAAACAAATGGCCCACGTAGGTTGAATGGCACTCCAAGCTATGTCCAATCCCATCAGTCATTATCCAATCTCATCAATTAGTAGCCACATTCATCAGTCAGCACCAGTTCTAATTGAGGAAGCAAACAGGGAGGACTGGACAAATGACTCAGCATAGTGTGTTTGTTTAGATTATCTACCCTCTTCTCTTCCTTCCATTTTACTTTTAGAAGGGAGCGAAATTTAAAAAAAAAAAAGAGTTAGCAAGATTCAAAAGGATGGAGACAGAAGGAAGTTGAAGAGGAGTTTTAAGCTAGATCCAAAGAATGCGTCATTTTCTAACGCTCACAAGGCTCTTAAAATGTCAAGCAAGGGATGTAAAGTTGTTGACATATGAAACAAATAATTGAGATGGAGAGAGGAACTAAATGGTAATTATGTTATCTCTATTGAGGCACACTGTTGTCCGTATAAGAGGGTCTAAATAGAAGTGTTTATATTTCTAGATAAATTAGAGTCTATTATATATACTAAGAATATCTTGCATCTTGTACATAGTTTAATATAATGAAAGATTTTATAAAAAACTATATAATTATATTCCTATAACAAATTGGAGTTATATATATATATATATATATATATATATATATATATATATATATATATTCCGATGAAATTTTGATTCAACAATCGACCAACATCACTTTGAAAAAACCTGATGTTCAAACATGTGAAGACGAACTAACATGTGAGAGATTCAAATGTCCCTCCGATGTTAATTCAAATATTCTTGGAGAAATTGATAAAGACTCGGAACAACTTTACAAGCAAAGGCAACCAATATTTTGTGCTCCCGTCTACCCGAGAGGCGTATCCAGAATCCTCTAACTATGCTTATCAAATCAAGTCTTTGGGGGGAAAAGACGCTGAATGAAGAGCAGAGAACGAGATGATACAGCCACATCCTCTCTTAACAATCGACGGATGCCACAGCTTCCCTGGGAGACTGGGCATTTAGAGAGAGTGGCCCCCACGCTCCACCCCACCACGGACCATACCACTCCACTTATGAAAGCACGATACCGTTTTTGTGTAATTAAAAGAATTAGTAATACATATATATTTTTTAAAGTAGTAATGATAAAATATCCGACTGCTGAAGAATGAATCTTTTGGACTCGAAAGCGTGATAATATAAGGCAATAGAAACGCCACCCTTTTCCTCCGACGAACGCCCCCCTCCCGACCTGCCCCACTCTCGGTCCACCTCCGTCTCCAGGTTGCTCCATCCGGTGATGGAAACGGCGGTAGCCGCCGCCGTCAGCGGAGGAGGCCTGGGTTACGCAGACTCCGTCGACTCCTCCCCCCGCTCCCGTGGTGGAGACTCGTGGGACGA
Organism: Musa beccarii; assembly: GCA_024322285.1. Taxonomy (NCBI): domain Eukaryota; kingdom Viridiplantae; phylum Streptophyta; class Magnoliopsida; order Zingiberales; family Musaceae; genus Musa; species Musa beccarii. The sequence goes on from CM044401.1 coordinate 40,152,514, forward strand.
GCCACCCTTCCCCTCCGCCGCCGCCGGCCGCCTCCGCTTGATGTGCAGCTACGGCGGCCGTATCGTCCCCCGGCCCACCGATAAGACCCTCTGCTACCTTGGTGGCGAGACCCGCATCGTGGTTGTCGACCGCCACTCGTCCCTCTCCGACCTCTCCGCCAAGCTCTCCCGGACGCTCCTCGGCGGTCGCCCGTTCTCCCTCAAGTACCAGCTCCCCAACGAGGACCTCGACTCCCTCATCTCCGTCGCCACTGACGAGGACCTTGAAAACATGATTGACGAGTACGACCGCATCCTTACTGCCGTCTCCACTGGTACCGGCAGCGGCTCCAACCGCTCCTCCCGCCTCCGCCTCTTCCTGTTCCCTTCTAAGCCCGAGTCGTCGCCTACGTCCTCGATCGGATCGCTTCTGGATGACTCTAAGTCGGAGACATGGTTCGTGGACGCGCTCAATAGCGCCATGGGCGGGATGGGAATTGACGGCCTTCCCCGCGGCCTCTCCTCCGACTCCGCCTCTGTCAACTGCCTCCTCGGTCTCGAGGACGACTCTTCCATCCACTCCCGCGGCGTCGCTGCAGTCGCCGCCGCGCCAGGTATCGGCGGCGGAGGCACTCACTCGGAGCTGCCCGAGCAGCTTGTACTCCCGCACCCGGACTCGTCCGGCAAGCTCGCCCGTCATGTCCAGGACGTCCACTCTGTCCCCGACTCGCCGATGCTTGACACTACTTCCTCCTTTGGATCTGCCTCCTCCGTCCCTTCTCTCTCCAATCTCCCGCCTATCCGCGTCCGCCCCGACGATCGCCCTTCCGATCCCCGGATCGCTGGCCTCGATGACCACTTCGCCCACATGAACCCCTCCTCCGGCGGCGGACAGAGGCTGGGCGACGATTTTAAGGAGCCGTCGTACGCTCCTCAGCTCCAACCCCCTCCGCCGATCCCCCTCTCCGCTTCTTCCGCTTCCAACTTGACCATCTCCCCTACCGAAAACCCTAGCAGAGCTTTCTCCTCCGATGACGATAAGTCCGACCAGGGCGGCATCCGAAAGCCGCAGCAGCCACCGAAACCAACCGGGATCGAAGCGCTCAACTCAGACTTAGGTTCAAGGTATTATCTATCCTATTCGTAACTCCTCTGAATAAAACTTTCAATTTTGAGGGTTTTAACGTTAAAAAAAAAAGATGCTCTTTTCTCTTCGTCTAGAACGTCTTCTGTGAGTGGCACTGATCCAAAACGAGAGCACCCGGTCTCTTCCGATCCCAGCTATCGCATCCCGATTCCAGCCATCGATGCCACGGGATACCAATTGCCTTTGAGACAGCCGGAGCAATTCCATGAGCAGCAGCTCCATCCCCAGCTTCATCGTCATCAGCAGCATCAGTACATTCCTGCGAACCCTCATTACATCCACCACCCTGCCACTGGTGGTGTCATCCCTGTCCCGTCTTACTTTCCAGTCGCCGCCCACGCTATGCAGCAACCACCGCAAGCTCACCCGTACGATCCCCAGATGCCCGTGTACTACTATCCGGTTCGGCAGCCTCCATCATACAACCTGGCGGCGGTGCAGCCCGGATTGGGGGATCCCAACTTGATATCTTCAGGGGGAAAACCCGCTATGCCTTGGAATTCTGAATTGCTTGCAAACTTATATAGGACAGCCGCTCCATCCCCTGCTGCCACACTGCAACCGCAGGTGATCCACGTCGCGGCCGACCAAGCCCGGTCGTATGGTGCAGGAATGGGATATCATGTGGTGCCGCAACAGCAGCAGCAGCATATTTCGCATTCCCCTGCAACGACGTCTAATTATGGCTACGAATATTTTGCCGATCATACGCGCCCTCAGATGTACTACTCCAAGGCCACTCCGGTGCCCTTGAGCTCAGGGGTCGTCAACGCGGATGCGACCGCAACGGCTGATGATAAGGCAACAAGAGCAACCTGATCCTGATCGAGGAACTCTGGTAAAGGAAATAAGTGATAGAGGAAGAGCTGCTGGATGTGAGGGAAACTACAGTAAACTCTTATGTACGGAGTCTATCTACTATGAGTCTGCTGGATGTGAGGGAAACTACAGCAAGCTCTTATGTACGTAGTCTATCTACTATGAGTTATGTTAATTGGTCTATGTTGGATGTGTCGTTGTGTTCTTTCTGATGTCTGCTGTGATAGGAATAAGTGAGGTGATATTAGGAAGTGTCTCTGTTCTTGTGTCATCCGCGAGCCCCGAGTCCCCATGATCTTTGCACTTGGAGCAGATAAATGTCATGTTGGTCTCGAATTGTTGTCTACTAATAAATTATTCAGTAATATGTGTAAGTACAGCCACACGCTGATAAATGCTTAGTGCTCCTGTGTATGATTTGTGGCCTGCCTCATGTGTTTTTTGAGTTATTTCCTGACAGTTGAGAGTTCCATAGTAAGATTGGTCCCGGGAAGTCTTTCCCGGAATGTGAACTTTGGTTTCTCACTAACTGCATTGAGATTAAGCCCTAAATTGTGTTGCTTACCTCCGGATGAGATATGTGTCTAACTCTAGCTATCATATCAAGTAGAAAAGACAGTGATGTAACCTTGTGTAGCCAGGTCATTCGGTGGCATTCAGCTGTGACATGATAAGATTCTTTGTTCTAATCTCTCTCTACGCCGGGGACTGAGGGCCGAGGGTGTGGCACTCTCCGGTAGCAGTACAATCCAACCTGGATTGCAGTGACTGCTGCTCACAACTCGGGTGAGTTCTGCGGAGGGTTTGTTCTTTATTTTACAGAACCAGAGAGAGCCAGTTGGCGAGCAGCACCAGTTGGCAATTGAGTTTCACGTGACACGTTCTTTCTTTAGCAGAGTATTGGCAGGAATTCAGTAGCCTACACGACATGCGTGGGATTCCACTCAAGTGCGATGGAATCTTCTTTCATCTTAGTATCTGATCTGATGTTGATTGGAACCCTCTTGTTGTTACCTTAATATTTCCAGCGATCAAATTCAGTAAGTAGTTGCAACTTTACGAAGATCATTTCTTTTCTTTCATAAGGTTGAGCTGGAGCTGAGTACTCCTCGTGGACTGTGGATCCCTTTCAAAGGGATTAGAAGTGCTTATGATCAAAGATGCTGATATGGGAAAAGATGGTGACATGGGAGTGATATTGAATGAATTTTGAAATAATTTATCACCAAAATTAAAATTACAAAGGAATATAAAAAATTTATTATTTAAGGATAATAAATGAGGATACAGAATAAAAACAAAAGACTCGCTATTCAAAAAAGCATTAAAGAGATACATAGTTTTTTTTTAAGAACTTCAAGAGAACTTCTATCAATATCCTCAGTTTCTAAAATATTTTCTAATCCTAAAACTTTAAAATAAGTACTAGTACATGAAACAATCCTTCATGCATAGGGAATTATAAGATAAAGTGTTTTACAATTGGTAACAACTCTTTTAATGTATTTCTTAGTCATGAAGAAAAATACATTGAAATAGCTTTAACTTTGTGTAAGGAATATGCTCATAAGTTATCATATTTGAATGAGCTGAGTTGAAGGTTATAAAATAATATTGTGGGTTGAAAAAATACTATAGCATCAACAAGATCCACATGAGTAGATTATAGCGAATTAAACACTCTCGTGTCATTCTCCCTTGGTTGAAAAAGACTTATTTTCAAGTCCTTATTTGTTTCATTAATATGATTATGATAAGGATTTAAATCAGTCATATTAAATGTTGGGACACATTAATTTTCATGTAACTTGATCTCATAAATATTTTTACTAATTCTTTTAAGCACCTTGAATGAACCATCAGCCTTTGGTTTTAATTTTTTTTAATTTTTCGATAGAAACCTCTCCTTCCTTAGATGAATCTAAACTAAATCACTTGCGTTAAACTTCACATATTTTTTTATGTTTGTTGGTAGTTTTCTTGTACCTCTCATTTTGCTTCTCTATGGTTGCTTTAATACCCTAATGTAGCTTCTTTATCTGCTAAGCTCTCTCATCAACATCTCCACTAAATTGCTTAGTTGCCGAATGAGGAATCAAGTCCAAAAGACTAGTAGGATTAGCACTATAAACAATCTCAAAAAAACTATTACCAATGCTATAATGTATGAAACGATTGTAGGTAAACTCAATTTATGGAAGAATGAGATCTCATTGTTTAGTGTTCTTGTTAACATAACTTCTAAGTAAGTTTTTCAAGCTTTTGTTCATTACCTCAATTTGCCCATTGATTTGTGGATGATGTGAGTTGCTGAAATTCAAATAAATACTCAGCTTTCTCCAAAGAGTTCTCCAAAAATAATTCAAAAATTTTGAATCTCGATCAGACATCATGGTTCTTGGAATACCATATAATTTAACAATCTTCTTAAAATATAAATCAGTGATATGAGATGCATCATTTAATTTATTGCAGGGGATAAAGTGAGACATTTTTGAAAATCTTTCAACACCAACCATGATAGAATCCTTATTCCTTTGAGTTCTTAATAGTCTTAAAACGATATCAAAACTTACTTTCTCCAATGGAGCATTAGGCACTGGAAGTAGAGTGAACAAACCAGAATTTTGACATCTTGTTTTTGCCAAATAACACACCCGACATTGCTTTACAAGTCTCTCCACATCTCTGAATATCTTAGACCAATAGAAATTTGATTGAACAAGAGCTAAAGTCTTGTCCCTATTGAAATGTCCTCCCAAAACACCACCATGAGCTTCAACTAGAATTACTTATCTCAAATAACAAGATGAAACACATAAGGTATTAGTTCAAAAAAGAAAACCATCAAAGATAGAAAATTATTGAAAAGAACTTGATTTGTAATTCTGCCATATTGAGCTCAAATCTACATTATTCTCATAGAGATATTTGAATGTTTTAAATCCAACAACTTTAACTTCTATTATTGATAATAAAGAATTCTTTTTGTTCAATGCAACAACAACTATATTTTGAATACCAGATTTATGTTTGATTGTAAAGTTATTGTTAGTTATAGGTGCCCTACAAGCCATCACGTTAGTGATGACACTTGTAACACATTGCATGAATCAATCTCTTTGCTTATGATTATTGATATTTTCTCATATTATCTGGATGTATATTGTGATGTCCTTGAATCTATGTAATGAGAATCGAATAGTGATAAGATCATGATAATGAGACCGATTCACCTTTAAACACAGACCCTAAATAATCCCGGTCATAGGTTACTCAAGAGGGACATCGAGATACCCAAACAAACTGGTATACTATATACCTATCCATATGATTGAGGTTGCTGGTCTCATAGCTACTCATATGGGGATACTAAGGATACAGTGCAGATGCTCATTAGAGAATGACTTCACAGATTGATTCGCTTATGGAATGTTGGATAGTTACTAATACTCATTGTCAGATAGTGATTTCGTAGTCTCAGTAGTATATCTGGTCCTTAGACTTGAGATACCAAGGATGTCCTATATGAGTACTATGTTGAATCACAGATTTTGATGATGAAACTAATTGATTATGTTTTATGGTCTAACTACATTTTGAGTTATGCAGGTCTACTATCGATCAGGATTAGACAATTGACGTTGGAGGAATTAACGTTGCGTCGGGTGATCATATCAAGATATTGGATGTCGAGCCGGAGGTTCGGTCGATAATCGACAGAAGGCTTCGTATGTCAAGCATCGGGCCAAGAAGAGTGGAGTTGCACTAAGGATATTGGGGTTACAGAGGTCAACCATGTTAGGGATCGAGTGTCACTAAGAGAGGGGGGGGGGAGGGGGTGAATTAGTGCAGCGATAAAGAACGATAAATTTCTGTGATTTAAAATAACTTTCGGAAACCTTCGTACTATTGAAAGCAACATTTCGTTTGAAATCGTTTCGATTGCATTTTAACTTGAAAGCATACGTAAGAAGATGAAGAGGTAGTTGAGTAAGTAAGGCAACAAAGTGAAGATGATTTGCAGTAAAGTAAGTTATGAGAAAGTAAATGTAAACCGATTTATAGTGGTTCGGTCATGCGACCTACGTCCACTCCCAATTCTTCTTCACTTGAGGCCACTGGCTTTTCCACTAGCTATCCTCCTTCCAACGGGTGAGGATCAACTCCCTTACAGCACCTCTCCTTTTGACGAGCTTAGGAGGTAACCCTTATAAGGCCTCTCACCCCTCTCTTAGACTAGAACACACTTAAAACTTAAAGGAAAGATTTTGACACACTTTCAATAGAGTTTTCCCTCTTTTTATCTCAGTTCTAGACACCCTTTCATCCATGAATAAGAGGGGTATTTATAGGCCTTAAGAGAATTCAAATTTGGAGCCCAAATTTGAATCACTTTTGGTCTTCCCGGTGCTAGCGGTGCGACCGCCTGTTAGTGGCAGCGTCACCGCCTGTCAATTGTTAGATTGACAGTGTACTAAGTGGTTCCACCGCCCAGGGCAACGGTGCCACCGCCTATGCTCTCAGGTGCTGGGTGGTGCCACCACCCCAGTCTGGGCGGTGCCACTACCTAGCTCTCTGGTCCTAGAAGGTGTCATCGCCCAGCCCTTCCAGCTCATTGGTTTGGGCCTAAAACTCGGCCCAAACCGATCCAAAACAAGGCCCAATTGGCCCCTACTTGGGTTATAGGATTAACACCTAATCATAGCCTAAATTAATGTACTAACTATGAAATTAAAGATATTTCCTAAGCTATCTATTATAAAGTCCGACAAGTCAAGATTTCTTTTGGCGATCTTCCGGTGGTCTTCTGACGAATCCTAGGAAACCATTCTGTGGACTCCCGGCAAGCTCTTGAACTTCACGATGATCTTGGTGAGTTCCAATGAGCTTCTTTAGTAAGCTCCGATCTTTCTTGGCAAGCTTCGTGAACTTCCGATGAACCTTTCGGTGAACTTCCGAAAACCCTTCGGCAAGCTCCCTACTTGTTCTTGGCCAGTTCCAGCAGCACTCCTAACGAATCTTCAGATTTCTGTCGAACTCTCAAACTCCCAATGATCTATCACACTTGTCTTCCGGCACTTTGTTTCGCTTTACGTCTTCATCGTTATCATAGTTAATCCTGCACACACACAAACAAAACTCTACTTCGATCTAGATAATTATTACAATGCGAATTAACATTCAGATGCTTGACACATCATTGGTCGGTGCTTCGTTCGATTCTTCAGCGCATCATCCTCTCTTGCATTTTGTTGCTCAATCGATGGTTGACCTCCGCAACCCCGATATCCTTGGCACAACATGCTCTTCTTGGCTCGATGCTCGATGTACGAAGTCTTCTATTGATTGTCGACCGAACCTCCGGCTCGACATCCAATATCTTGACTTGATCACCCGACGCAACATCAATTCCTCCAGTGTCAATTGTCTAATCCTGATCGATAGTAGACCTGCATAACTCAAAACGTAATTAGATCACAAAACTCAATCAATTAGTTTCATCATCAAAATCCAAGATTCAACAATCTCCCCCTTTTTGATGATGACAACTAATCGATGACTAATGGAGTTAACCATAACTCCCCGGAGTTTAACCAAACTCCCCCTATCAATATACCATTGATAGAACACTTGGATTATCCCAAATTCAAGCAACATTCATCACATGTTAAGAGAAACATTTAAGCCATCATGCAAATATATAAAATATTTATTACAATGCATGAAGTCATCAATCTACTTCTCCCTCTATGTCATCAACAAATAGGAGAAGTTACATCATAGCTAGTTTAAAAAATCTATATGTTTTACAACACACTAGTTATTAATCACATCATACAATATTTAAGCATAGCTTTGTAATACAACATCCAATCAGACCATTTAATCATAGCAAGTTTCAAGATATGTAAGATAGCACTTGTTGTGATGGTATTCATGATCGTAATTTTTTCTATACTCCTTTGAGAAGTGCAAGAAAATAGTATTTAAAGATGTGCATGTAATTTTGTAATTTCTTTCTTCTCTTTTGAGAAGAGCAAGCTTGCAAGTTTTGCTTTCTTTGCATGCTAGGAATTTTACATTCATTTGTAATATGTAAGCTAGCAAAAGCTTTCTCCCCCTTTATCAATGTCAAAAAGAAAGGAAGGATTAATACTTCAAATAATCTTGCATGAGATTTAACAATAATTTATAACAAAAATGCAAGCAATTTTGTTGAAAAAGTGAAGTTGAGCAAGATTTTTGCCTCTCTTGAGATAGCAACTTTTTGCTTCTCAATATTTAAACTAGCAAAATTTTCTCTTTTGATGCACAAGCTAGCAATTTAACTCCCCCTTTATCACTATCAAATAGAAGGGAGGAAGCAATGATATAAAAAAATTTTAAATCCTTTTTCAAATACATTTGCATCAAAATACATATTAGTTATCACATGATGCATACATGGCCAAGAAATCAGGTTTGTAGAAGGATCAAGATTAAGAGATATCATTCATGGTAAATTTTTGCAAGATTAAGATCATGATTTAAAATGAATTTTAAACATATTTTCTTTACATTCATTTTCAAGCCATAATCAAAAGATATCAGTCATTTAATAAATTTCTTTTACATCAATTTTCAATCATCACAAGTGATATTCAAACGTTTGCATCAATATTTCAATCAAGAAGTATTAAAATATAGGAGAAAAATCAAAATAATGCATGCAAAGTTTCAATCATCGAAGCATATTTTCTCAAGTTGAGTATCGAAAAGTCAAGAGAAAACAATTTACATTTTTCTTCATATAACATGGGAGAATCATAAGAGAGTATAGAGTAAGAGATAAAAACTAAAGTTATCAAGATCATGATCTCATAAAAGTAATTCAAAAAATATAGTTTCGAGAAACAAGAGATAAGTCATATTTCATTTGGAAAAATCTCTTTTGATAAATGAAATAATCATGGTATGTGATCTTGATTTATATAAGTTTCAAGTTCTAATTATCAAGATCAAGATTTCAATAAATATTTTCTTTAGAAAAGAATCACATGAGCACTTAATTATTGCATAAGAATTCTCATTGCATCATGATTTATGAATTCTTTTCTCTACAACGTGAGGTATAATAGTAATGATATCAATCATGATTCATTTGGTAGAGAATAGTAAAGAGAATAACTTGATTTATGCATTCGAGCTCTCATTACTTAATAAGTCATGATTCCAATAAAATAAGGTTGTGATTCCGAAAGTCTAGAAGTCATGAATCATTAAAAAAAAATCTCATTTTAGTTTAATTCATTAACTTTAAACACATCATCAAAATCACATTCAAGAAGTTTATGAGATTCACAATATTAACTAAATAAGTTCATCACTTCTCTTTTATGAAAAATCAAAAATTTTAAAAATCATGCATTTTGATTTATTTATGATTTGCATTGATTTCATATAAATATGCCTTTGTCTTCTTTTATGTTGAATAGAAACAAGCATGAATGTTCAAGACGTAAAGGCTATATCTCATAAAGCAAATTGTCAAGCATGATTTTAAATATTCACTTTCAAGCATGAATGTTCAAGATGTAAACCCTAAATCTCATAAAGGCATGCTTCTTATAAGCATGCCTTTGCCTTAAAATAAAATGTCAACATTCAAGACAAAAAAGTAAATTGTCACAAAGTTGAATCATATTAAGCATATGACATTTTCCAAATGATTCGATTCAAGAGATTCACATGGATTCATTAAAATCGAAAACTTTAGAGATAGAAGAATTTTTAAGATCATGCATTTTCTTTTTATGATTTACTTCATGTAGGCATGCCTTTGTTTTTTATTGTAGGATAAAATAGAAATATCAACATTCAACACCGAAAGACAACCTTCATCTCAAAATTCGTCAAGACAAAAATATAACATATTATTTCAAAACATAAGATTCAATTTATCATAATGTATTTTATTTTATAATCAAGTCTTTTCCTTTAATAAAAACAAGTATTAACATTCAAGAGTGAAAAGGCAAATTTCATCATAAAGATCATTAACAGCCAAAAATATAACACATTACACATAATGTTAATGCGTTGACTAATGACGTGCCGGGCAACAAAATATCAATTTGTGTTGTAATAATTATCTAGATCGAAGTAGAGTTTTTGTTTGTGTGTGTAGGATTAACTACGATAACGATGAAGACATAAAGCGAAACAAAGTGTCGGAAGACAAGTGTGATGGATCGTTGGGAGTTCGAGAGTTCAACGAAAGTCCGAAGATTCATTGGGAGTACTGCCGGAACTGGCTGAGAACGAGTAGGGAGCTTACCGAAGGGTTTTCGAAAGTTTATCGAAAGGTTCGTCGAAAGGTTCGTCGGAAGTTTGCGGAGCTTGCCAAGAAAGATCGGAGCTTGTCAAAGAAGCTCGTTGGAATTCACCAAGATCATCGTTAAGTCCAGGAGCTTGCCGGGAGTTCGTATAATAGTTTCCGAGGGTTCATAAAAAAACCACTGGAAGTTCGCCGGAAGACCGTCGGAAGTTCACCGGAAGCTCGCCGGAAGAAGTCTTGACTTGTAGACTTTGTAATAGCTTAGGAAATATCTTTAAAATTTCTAGTTAGTACTTAATTTGGGTTAAGATTAGGTGTTAATCTTATAACCCAAATAGGGGCCAAGTGGGCCCAATAACGGACTGGTTTGAGCTGAGTTTAAGGCCCAAACCAATGTGCTGAAAAGGTTGGGCGGTGGCACTGCCCAGTGGCCGAGAGCTCGGGTGGTGGCACTGCCCAGGTTAGGATGGTGGCACCGCCCAGGCTAGGACGGTGGCATCGCCCAAAGCCTGAGAGCTCAAGCGGTGGCACCGCTAGGCTGGGCGGTGGCACCGCCCAGTACACTATTAGTGTCTGACACTGACAAGCGGTAGCACCGCCAGCACCGGGAAAAATAAAAGTGATTCAAATTTGGGCTCCAAATTTGAATTCTCTTGAGGCCTATAAACACCCCTCTCATTCATGGTTGAAAGGTGGTCTAGAACTGAGAAAGAAAAAGGAAAAACTCTTATCAAAATCTTCCCTCTAAGCTTTGAGTATGTTCTAGTCCAAGAGAGGTGTGAGAGGCCTTGTAAGGGTTACCTCCTAAGCCCATCAAAAGGAGAGAGCTATAAGGGAGTTCATCCTTGCCTGTTGGAAGGAAGATAGCTAGTGGAAAGCCGATGGCCTCTAACGAAGAGGAATCGGGAGTGGATGTAGGTTGCATGACCGAACCACTATAAAAACGATTTACGTTTATGTTCATGCATTTATCTTTCTGCAAACCTTTACTTTGCTAAGTTCACTACCCTCATCTTCTTACGTACGCTTTCAACGAAATCAAAATGGTTTTAATCGAAATGTTAGTCTTTTCGTATGAAGTTTTTGAAACTTATTTAAAATCACTGAAAGTTTATCGTTCTTTACAGCTGCACTAATTCACCCCCCCCTCTTAGTGTCGCTCGATCCCTAACAATTGGACTCAGAGCCTCGTTATTTCTCATATGGATTTACACCCATAAAAAATGGCTCTTCATGGCTTTCAAGAGGGCTTTTTAGTTGTTCATCCATCGTTCTTTAACGGATCGGACTATACATGTTGGAAAACTTGAATGAGAGTTTTCTTGAATTCTCAAGATTTAAACTTATGGAATATTATTGAAAACGGCTTTCAACTTTCCTCTAAACTAACGAACGAATGGTCGAACTTAGAGAAAAAATCTTTTTCTTTAAATGCAAAGGCTATGAATGCCTTATTTTGTGCTTTGGACAAGAATAAGTTCAATCGGATTTCTATGTGTGAAACTGCTTTTGAAATTTAGCGAACACTTGTAATCATGCACGAGGGAACTAGTAGAGTTAAAGACTCGAAAGTAAACCTCTTATTGCATGATTTTGAGATTTTTCGAATGAAACCAAGCGAGATTATAGGTGACATGTATACCCATTTCACGGATGTTGTCAATAGTCTAAAAGCTCTTGGTAAATGTTTTTCAAATTTTGAACTCACTAACAAGATCTTAAGATCTCTTCCAAAAAAGGTGGGATCCTAAAATAACGGTGATACAAGAAACTAAATATTTAAATAATTATTCTATTGAAGAACTTATTGGATCCTTAATAACATATGAAATGAGTTTCTTGGAATATGTTGAACATAATGAACATATGAACCACCTTCTAAAGAACAAGAAAGATTTGAAACTCCGAACTATGAAATGCCACTTGAGTGATGACTCAAGTGATGAGGATAATGAAAAGGACATTGAACTTTTAATGAATCTTAATAAATTCATTAAACAAAGATTTATAACTAAAAATGAACTTGAATGGAGGAATAGGTCAAAGATGAAGATGAAGCACAAAGAAGAATCAAATGATGAAACGACGAATTGGCTTTGACGGGCTTCGACTACAAGGTAAGCAACTTAACTCCCTTGAGTTATTTTGAAATTACATGATGTTTTTCATCAGTGCTTAATTTAGTTAGTAGGAAATAAAAATTATTTTAAAAAATTATACTATGATTTTCCTTTTAGAAATTTTTAAAAATTAAAAATTTATATGATGATTGTATGATAATGCTTAAAATGCCAAATCTTTTATGAATGATAATTCTTGTACAAGAAAAATTCCATGTATGCTTTCCGTATCGGTTTTCGACTTTAAACATCATGCACATCTATGTATGTTATTCTTGAAAGTGTTTTGATGATAAATGCTTGTATCATGCTTATGATATGAAATCTTCTATTTTAGATTAATTGGTCTAAATTGTTTTTATGATGAAATTTTTTAGATGACATGTAACATTTTTTTTTATAAAACTTGAGTTTTGGTTTTAAACTTGATATACATTTTTTATACAAAAGAAATGAGCTTTCTTACATGTAATATATCTACGTTGTTCTTTATAAAATTCCTGAATGAAAGATTTTGATGATTTTTTGGAATTACATAATGATGCTCTTGGTGCTAAAAGTGATACATGACTTTAGAGTTCTCACACTAAACTAGAATCATGTAAGATGTTAAACATCTTGTTATAGCTAACCACAATGAAAGAAAGAGCTTTAGAACTAAAATGATTTTGATGATGTTTAAAAAAATTCATGGTTGATAACGATATAAAATGAAAATGTATGTGTATCTTGATGGTTTTGTGTGGGTTTTGATTTTATACATGATACACATATATGCATGTTATGAATCTCTTGAATTATGAAAGAAATTTTGATGATGGTTTGAATATATGAATAAAAAATCTTTGTCCTTTATTTGACATATGAAATTTCTTGATGATTAAATAATGCTTGAATGAGTTAAAAAGATCAATATTCTGAAAATAAAAGAATTATCATTGGAATTAGAATGATGATCTCATGCTTGATGATCTTTTTGATGAAGTTTACCTCTCGCACTTGAATATGGATATTTGCATTGATTTGGCAAAAACTTGAACATACCTTATAAATACCTTTTGCATGAAATGAAAATAATAAATGTATGTGATGATTTCGGTTTTTGATATATTGCTTGGTCTTTGCATAAAAATCGGAACATGTTCACTTAGATTGATTGAAACACATAAAAATAGGAAAATGTATTATCATGAGGATTTGAAGTTGTTATATCTTGATGACAAACTCATGATTTGGTTTTAAAATTTGATACTCATCTTTTGTAACATGAGTACACTTATATGGAACAAACAACTTAAAATGAAACACATTATCATGATAAATTGAATCTCATGTCTTGAAATAATATGTTATATTTTTGTCTTGATGATTTTTATAATGAAACTTGTCTTTCGTTTTTGAATACTTATTTTGATTTGGCATAAAAAGACAAATGATGAATCCATGTATACTATGTTCATATAAGTCTCTTGAATCTCAAGAATGATTTTGATAATTTGATTATGAGTTTCGAGTTGACAAAATGAGTTTAAATGATTTTATGACTCCTCTCTTGATCTCTTGAAATCATGATTTTAAATTCTTGACTTAAGATATTTCTGTGAATCACCTGAATTATGAATGAGATTTTGATGATGTGTTAAATAATCCATCTATATGAATCTATGAATATGATTTTAAATGATAAGTATGAAGTAGTCAAATTGAACTTGAATGATTTTTCTTTTAGTGATTCTTGAATCTTTTAGAATTATGACTCGTTAAGATGTATTTAATGCTTGAATCAAGTTCTAAAAGATTTTATTTTGCTATAAAGAAATTTTATTAAAATCATGATCTTGATATTTATAACTTGAAGTTCTTTATAAATCAAGATCATTTACCATGCTCCATCCTTTTATCAAAAGAAAATTCTTTAAATAAAATGTAATTTGTCTTTTGATTTCTTGGAATTCAATACTTGAATTTTTAGGAATTTGTGATCTTGATATCTTGATTTTTATGAAATGTGATCTTGATGAAAATTCTTATGCGTGAATCAAGATGTTTTTTGTGCTATCCATTCTCAAATGAATCATGTTCTTCTTGAGTCTTGATATTATATCCTAGAAGTGATATGATTTCTTTGCCTTATGTGGTAAATTGAATATTTGATATAAATGAAATTTGCTTTGTGATAAATCATTGAATCATGACTTGATTTATGAGAATGCTATGTTTTTATGTATCATGATTCTTGGTTGTAAATCCTTTATCATGAATTAAAAATTGATGATAAAAAAAATATTTGTGAATTATGATTTGGATTTCTCGGAACTATATGCTTAGAATTTGTTTTAAAATCATGATCTTGATCTTGCTAAAAAGAATAATTATGAACCATGTATGATATCTTTTGATCCTCGTTGATTTTTCATATTGATATCTTTCATTATATGATATGATTGAATCATTGATTTATTATTTTTATTATGGCATAAAAATACATGCAAAATATGCTAGTATTGGTATCCATGACTTAACTTGATTGCATGCTTAAATTGATTTTTTTCTCCTATGCTTCAATACTTCTTTGTATGATTCATGACTTGATGATTGAAATATTCATATAGAATTTTGATATATATTACTTGTCATGATTTGAATATTGAAGTAAATAAAATTGTGTTCTTCTTGATATCTTTTATGATGAATCATGAATCATGACTTGATCCACTATATTGATATATTTGTATCATGACTTAAAGATTGATGTAAACTTTTTTATGCAAACTTATGTGAAAAGTTTATATTATCATATTTGATCCTCCCTTTCTTTTTGACATTGATAAAGGGAGAGAAAGTTTATTGCTAGCTTACGACTTCAATGAAAAATTTACTAGCTCAATCATTGAAATAAAGGAACATCCTATCTTGAACATTTCAAAAATTGCTAGCATGCTACAAAAGCAAAGTGCAAACTTGCACAAGAAGCAAGTGTTGAATTGCTATGCTTGGACATCTTTAAAAATCTTGTCATGATTGAATGTTGAATTTAGCTAGTATGATTGTAAAACTTGCATATCTTTTAAACTAGCTATGATACAACTTCTCCTTTTTGTTAATGACATAGGGGGAGAAGTAGATTGATGACTTCATGTATTGAATTGAATATTTTATATATTTGCATGATGGTTTTGTTGATTCTTATAATCTGTGATGAATGTTGCTTGGATTTGGGATAATCCAAGGTTTCTATCAATGGCATATTGATAGGAGGAGTTTGGTTAAACTTTAGTGAGTTATGGTTAACTCCATTAGTTATCAATTAGTTGTCATCATCAAAAAGGGAGGGATTGTTGAATCTTGAATTTTGATGATGAAACTAATTGATTGTGTTTTATGGTCTAATTGTATTTTGAGTTATACAAGTCTACTATCGATTAGGATTAGACAGTTGACGCTGGAGGAATTGACATTGCGCTGGGTGATCACGTTAGGATATTGGATGTCAAGCCGAAGGTTCGTCGACAATCGACAGAAGGCTTCGTACTGTCATGCCAAGCGCCCCAAAGGGGATAGGTAGGGTGAATTCTCAAGGATGTCACGGTGATCACCCTAGAGGGGGTATCACGCCGAGCACCCCAAGTGGGGGTGCACCATAGAGGGGGTAGGCAACCGTGCACCCCAAAGGGGGTGTGCCCCAAGAGGGGATAGGCAAGGTGCATTTAGTCCCACATTAGTAAGGAAAGGGGAGGTCTTGAGTCTTATAAGCATTGGTGCTACACACCCGGCAAGCTAGTTTTGTTGGAAGAGGGTAATGGCCACGTGACAAGTGGTATCAGAGCAACCTCTGGCCTTCACCGAGTGCCCCAGAGGAGGTAGGCAGGGTGGCCAGTCCGTGATGAGGACGTTACGAGATTGGATGAGGAAGAATGTCATGCCTAGCGCCCTAGTGGGGGTAGGTAGGGTGAATTCTCAAGGATATCATGGTGATCACCCTAGAGGGGGTATCACGCTGAGCACCCCAGGTGGGGGGGTAGGTAGCTGTGCACCCCAAAGGGGGTGCACCCCAAGAAGGGGTAGGCAAGGTGCATTTAGTCCCACATTAGTAAGGAAATGGGAGGTCTTGAGCCTTATAAGCATTGGTGCTGCACACCTGGCAAGTCAGTTTTGTTGGGAGAGGGTAATGGCCATATGATAGTACGTCGGGCATCGGGCCAAGAAGAGCGGAGTTATGCTAAGGATATCGGGGTTGCGAAGGTCAATCGTCGATTATGCAACAAAATGCAAGAGAGGATGATGCATTGAAGAATCGGACGAAGTGCCGACCAATAACGTGTCGGGTAATAGAATGTCAATTCACGTTGTAATAATTGTCTAGATCGAAGTAGAGTTTTTGTTTGTGTGTATGCAGGATTAACTATGATGGAAGAGGGTAATGGCCACATGATAAGTGGTATCAAAACAACCCCTGGCCTTCACCGAGCGCCCTAGAGGGGGTAGGCAGGGTGGCCAGTCCGTGATGAGGACGTCATGAGATTGGGTGGGGGAGAATGTCATACCAAGCGCCCTAGAGGAGGTAGGCAGGGTGAATTCTCAAGGATGTCACGGTGATCACCCCAGAGGGGGTATCACGTCGAGCACCCCAGGTGGGGGTGCGCCACAGAGGGGGTAGGCAAGGTGTATTTAGTCCTACATTGGTAAGGAAAGAGGAGGTCTTGAGCCTTATAAGCATTGGTGCTACACACCTGGCAAGTCGGTTTTGTTGGGAGAGAGTAATGGCCACGTGACAGTACGTCGGGCATCGGGCCAAGAAGAGTGGAGTTACACCAAGGATATCGGGGTTGTGAAGGTCAACCATCGATTGGGCAACAAAATGCAAGAGAGGATGATACATCGAAGAATCGGACGAAGTGCCGACCAATGACGTGCGGGGCAACAGAATGTCAATTCACATTGTAATAATTGTCTAGATCGAAGTAGAGTTTTTATTTGCGTGTGTGCAGGATTAACTATGATAACGATGAAGACGTAAAGCGAAATAAAGTTTCGGATGACAAGTGTGATGGATCGTTAAGAGTTCGAGAGTTCGATGAAAGTCCGAAGATTCATTGGGAGTGCTGTCGGAACTGGCCGAGAATGAGTAGGGAGCTTGTCGAAGGGTTTTCGGAAGTTCATCGGAAGGTTCATCGGAAGTTCGCATAGCTTGCCAAGAAAGATCAGAGCTTGCCAAAGAAGCTCGTTGGAACTCGCCAAGATCATCGTGAAGTCCAGGAGCTTGCCGGGAGTCCGTAGAATGGTTTCTGAGGGTTCGTTGGAAGACCACCGGAAGTTCGTCGGAAGCTCGTCGAAAGAAGTCTTGACTTATGGACTTTGTAATAGCTTAGGAAATGTCTTTAAAATTTGTAGTTAGTACTTAATTTGGGTTAGAATTAGGTATTAATACTATAACACAAGTAGGGGCTAAGTGGGGCTCGATAACGGATTGGTTTGGGCCGAGTTTAAGGCCCAAACCAGTGTGCTGAAAAGGCTAGGCGGTGGCACCGCCCAAGCTGGGGTGGTGGCACCGCCCAGAGCTCAAGAGCCCAGGTGGTGGTACCGCCGGGCTGGGCGGTGGCACTGCCCAGTACACTGTCAAGGTCTGATACTAACAGGTGGTGGCACCGTCACTGACAAGCGGTGGCACCGCTAGCATTGGGAAAAATGAAAGTGATTCAAATTTGGGTTCCTCTTGAGGCCTATAAATACCCCTCTCATTCATGGTTGAAAGGTGGTCTAGAATTGAGAAAAAAAGGGAAAACTCTTGTTAAAATCTTCCCTCTAAGCTTTGAGTGTGTTCTAGTCCAATAGAGGGGTGAGAGGCCTTGTAAGGGTTACCTCCTAAGCCCATCAAAAGGAGAGAGCTGTAAGGGAGTTCATCCTCACCCATGGAAGGAGGATAGCTAGTGGAAAGCCGGTGGCCTCAAGTGAAGAGGAATCGGGAGTGGATGTAGGTCGGATGACCGAACGACTATAAAAATGATTTACATTTATGTTCATGCATTTATCTTTCTGCAAACCTTTACTTTGCTAAGTTCACTGCCCTCATCTTCTTACATACGCTTTTAATGCAATCGAAACATTATTCTTTTCGTACGAAGTTTCCGAAACTTGTTTAAAATCGTCGAAAGTTTATCGTTCTTTACTGTTGCACTAATTCACCCCCCCTCTTAGTGCCGCTCGATCCCTAACATACTCCACTCTTTGATACCAGACTTATAGGTTTAGAAGTTCCAGATCTAGTAAAGCTGGTTATTGGGAATGGCAGCTAATCTTTGTTGGTTGTAGGTGCCCTATAAGCCAATCACGTGAGTGATGACACGTGTTACATGTTACATCGATCTTTTCACATATTATTATTGGTATTTTCTCACATTATTAGATGAATATTGTGATGTTCATTGATCTGTGCAATAGGAATCGGATCGTGATGAGATCACGATAATGAGACTGATATACCTTTAAACACAGATCTTAAATTATCCTGGTCATAGGTTACTCGATGAGGACATCGAGATAACCGAATAGACTAGTGCGCTGTATACTCATCTATTTAATGGAGGTGACTGTTCTCATAGTCGTTTGTGTGGGGATACTAGAGGTATAGTGTAGGTGCTCATTGGACAATGAGTTCACTGATTGATCCGCTTACAGAATGTTGTATGGTTAATGATACCTAATGTCAGACAACGATTTCGTAGTCCCAGTAGTATGTCTGGTCCTTGGACTTGAGGCACTAAAGATACCTTATTTGAGTACTATATTCTTTGACGTTGGACTTACAGATTTGGAGAGCTCCAGATCTGGTATAGCTGGTTCTCGGGAATGGTAGCCAACCTTACGAAGGCAATAGTATATCAATAGAGGATCATCCACTCTTAGTATCATGAGATGAATATCCCGTGTGTGCTCACTCATGCAAAATCCTTGGCCAAGGTCATTCGAATTGAGAGAGGAGTTCTCTGGGAGAATCCGATTAGAGCGAGACTCGAACAAGATTTCGTATGGGCTTGACTCTACCATGCCCAATATACAGTTTTTGGGATATTAGATGGATGAGGGACTATAGATACATGGTAACTAAGTACAGACAAGTCCGATGGATTATATCCCCTTATACCATCTGGGGATTATAGCGTAGTGGCCTAGTATGTCCATAGTCGATGAATCGAGTGAATTATTATCTCTATATTAGAAGGTGTTATGAGTTAGAAGGAGTTCTGATGGGAGTGACTCACGACCAGCTCGGTATCGGGCCTAAAGGGTCACACACATAAGGTGGATGTTGCGATGAGTAGAGATACGGATATGAGATATCTGTGAAGCCCCTAGTTTGGATCCCGTGGATGAGATTCAATTGGGTAATTGGATGAGATCCAATTAAATGATTAGATATGATCCAATTGGATGAGATCAAATTGGATCTTATGGATAAGATCCAATGAGATCCAATTGGATAGAGATCTAGTGTGAACAGGATCTATTAAGGATAAGCTTCCTCCACCTCTATATATAGGAGGAACCTCCTGGTTCATAGGTTGAGAGCTCTTGGTAGTCTTCCTCGTATTCTCCTCAGTCTTCTCTCCTCCTCCTTGGTTCCGGCAGCCTTATGGTGCACGTGGAAAGAGATCCCGCGGTGATATGAGGAGCGTCATTGTTACGTCCGTTGTGTGGATTACTGCTAGAGAGGAGTACGCTAGTGCTCCTTCATCCTCTACTTCGAATCTAGAATTTTCGAGGATATACGATCTCCCCAGGTAACGCCTTCGACATGATACATACGGATTTTTTGGATTTATGATTTTTATATACCAATCATCGCACGATGGCCAAGTACATATCTATGAGAAATCCAGCCTTGTTTTTGTTTTTCGCTGCACATGAGATGCTGAATCTCCCGATTTCCCAGCAATGGTATCAGAGCCAGTTTGTCGTGCGATGATTGGCTTATAAACTGCTTTTGACGCCAAATTCGTCGATGCAAAAGCAGAAAATGGCAATAACTATTACTGCGTTCATAGGGTTGCTTGCAGCCTTGGCTGCCACCGGCGGCCTGCTCGCAGTGGCGGCGGTTGCGGGCAAAGGGACCCGTAGGCAAGCCGCCTGCAGGCTGTAGGCGGCGCCCCCCTGTGGGCAAACCGCCGTAGCCACGTGCGGGGGTAGCATCTGCAACCAGCGACACCACCCGCGGAGACATCGCCCGCAGGCATGGGCGACGCCCCCCGTGGGCGAGCTGCTACAGTCGTATATGAGGGTAGCGTCTGCTCGCAGTGGTGCCACCCGCGGGCACACCACCCTTGGGCAAGCCGCCCGCAGGCATGGGCGGCGCCCCCTACGTGCATGCCATCGCCGGCAGGGTGGTGGCGGCGATAATGCAGTACTAAGAAAGGGAGGGGATTAGGGTTTTTTTGGACCAAAAGATAATTTTGCCTCTCGAAATTTTTAAAATTCAAATTTATCCTTTATGATAGAATGATCAAAATACCCCTCAGAATTTAAAAATTTTTCTGCATGTCCCTGATTTCAAAATTTAGTTATTTAAAAGATTTAAGTAACTATTATTATTTATCTAGTAATTCTACATGATATATACATTTGATGTGATGTGATGTAGGAAGATGATCATGGACTTTCTGATGTGTGTATGTGATTATTAGGGTCTGTGAGTTTTCATTTTTGTTAATTGTCGGGCCTACGTGCTTATAATTATGTTGTAATTATCCTAGAGGCATGACGGAAGCCTCTAAGTGGTAGTTGGACCCTTGAGGTCGATTCAGACGATCACGACGTATGGAGATGCGTTGAGATACTGGCAGATCCGACGATGATGAGATGGATGATCACCATGCATAGAGATGTACTGATATACATAGATCTTGATGTAAGTGGTTAGGCTTACTGGCTCAGGCCTAATTATATTAGGTTGAAGTCCATGATCATCTGGTGTGCTTGTGCATGTGAATGCTTTACACCTACTAGATAAGTATATTTATATTTGTATGCGATGTAAATATATTAAATATATACGTGTGTGAGATGTCATATCATGAGACCAAACTTAAAACCCCTCCTATAATAATATTAAGTTGGTAAGTGTGAGGCAATAAGATTGACCCACATGGCCTTCCATCGTTAGGGGTAGGAACCGATTCCCGACATAGGCTGAGTTGGTCGAGTCCCTCGAGGCTCACACATTTCGCATATCGCTATTTTGTCTTTGACAAAGAGATGTCACCGGTGACCTGAGGACATGGTACGCTTAGTCAAGTCTCTCGAGGGCATATCACCGAATCAGACTCATCTTGTAACGATGGTGATGACTTAACTAGATATCATAGTTGGTCGAGTTTCTCGAGGTCATGGTGGTTCAGAGGCCAAATATGACAGGAATCACAAGGAGTTGTGATTGACAAGAGTTGTCTACCTTTTGGGCTTAGTGTGATTGGTCGAGTCCCTCGAGGTTGCACTAAGATGTCAATTGGATCCCGATCCCTACTAGAAGTCTGTTGGAGACTTTCATTTCACATGCATGAGGGTGTCATGTGACTCGCTAGAAAAATAAATGAGAGCATGTCAAGATAGAAGTCCATATCTTGATTTATTTATTTTTACAAAATCTACGTGCTATTTACTTATGCTATATCTCCTGTTTATCAGAAACATATCGTCATCAAACCCTCTACGTGGCATACTTGATGCCAACCGCCTCACTAGTCCAAATTATACGGATTGGCTCTGCAACCTAAGAATAGTTCTTACAGCGGAGAAAATCACATGTCTTAAATACGGTCATGCCTCAACCTGAGGCAGAAGCTCCTTAAGAAGAGTTTGCCTAATATGCGAAGTATATAGATGATTCCACTCTCGCCTAGTGTTACATGTTAGCCTCTATGACTCCTGAGTTACAAAGATAACATTAAAACATGGATGCTCATTCCATACTCCTGCACCTCTATAAACTGTTTGAGGAATAGGGAAGAACTCAACGATATGAGATATCCAAGAGTCACTTCCATGCTAGGATGACTGAGGGGACACCGGTTCAGAACAATGTCCTGAAGATGATAGAGTAGATTGAAAAACTCATAGGTCTAGAAATGGTCCTAGATGATAACTTATGTGTTGATCTTATACTTCAGTCCCTACCAGATTTCTTTTCTCAGTTCATCATGAATTTCAATATGAACAAACTTGAGGTATCTCTTCTTGAGCTTCTCAATATATTGAGAGAGGTAGAGAGTACTATCAAGAAAGAGAAATTAGTTTTCTAAGTTGGTGAGACCAAAAGGAAAAGGAAAGTTAGGAAGACCCTTGAGAAGGGTAAGGGCAAGGGCAAACGGGGTAAGACAAAGGTTACCAAAATTGACCCAGTAAAGGATAAAGGCTAGTGCATCCACTACGGTCAAGATGGGTATTGGAAAAGGAACTGCAAGATATATCTTGCTGAAAAAGTGAAACAAAAGCTTGGAAAAGCTTCAGGTACTTTCATGATCAGTCTTCATATGTCAGATTCTTGTGATAATGCATGGGTATTGGATACCGGTAGTGCTTATCATATTTGTAATTCGTTAAGGTTCTGACAAGACATAGGAGATTGGCAAAAGGTGAGATGGACCTCAAGATGAGCAATAGAGCAAGAGTTATTGCTGTTGCTATTGGCGAGGTTACTCTACACTTACCTGATGGAGGTATTATTGCATTAAATGTATGTTATTTTATTCCCTCTATTATCAAAAATATTATTTTCATTTGATGTTTGACATTAAATGGTTATAAAGTACTTTTTGAGAATAATTATTGTTTAATCAGTAAGAATGATAAAATCATTACTAGAAGGACATTGCATAATGGTTTATTTATGCTAAATACTGCTTCATACATCATGAATGTAAGCATGGCCAAGAGGATACAAGAAGAGGTGGATAATGCATATTTGTGGCATTATAGGCTAGGTCATATCTATGAGGGAAGGATTCAAAAGTTATCGAAAAATAGATACATAGATTCATTTGACTACGAGTCATATATAATTTGCGAGCCTTGCCTTCGTGGAAAATTAACCAACTCTCTATTTAGTGAAACTGGAGAGAGAACCATTGAGTTACTAGAACTCATACATAGTGATATATCCACATACATCATGCTATAGGTGGTTATTTTTACTTTATTATTTTTAATGATGATTTCTCTAGGTATGGACATGTGTACCTGATAAAATATAAGTCTGAAGCCTTCGAGAAATTCAGGGAGTATAAAAATGAAGTAGAGAACCAGATTGGAAAGAGTATTAAAACTCTTCGATCAAATCGAGGAGGAGAATACTTGAGTACAGAATTCACCCAGTTCCTCAAGAACCATGGGATTCTATCCCAATGGACACCTCCTTATACACCACAACTCAATGGTGTATTAGAAAGGAGGAATCATATACTATTAGATATGGTGTGGTCCATAATGAGTTTCGCTGACTTACCCATCTCATTTTGGGGATATGCCATACAGACTGCAATTTACCTTCTGAACAGAGTTTCATCTAGATCTGTAGTGTCTACACCATATTATGAGATATGGAGAGGGAAGAAACCCGATCTTAAGGTTGTTAAGATTTGGGGCTGCTCTACCCACGTTAAAAGACACGACCCCGATAAGTTGGAATCTAGGATGGAACGATGCAAGTTCGTGGGATGCCCCAAGGAAACTTGTGGTTATTATTTCTATCACCTTGAGGACTAAAAGGTCTTTGTTGCTAAGAGAATAGTATTTCTTGAGAAGGAATACATTCTTGGCGAAAATAGTGGGAGCATGATAGAATTGAGCAAGGTTGGAGAACCTAGCTCAGGCACCATTCTAGAGATTAAGTCTATTCAGGTACCTAACCCACAAGTTCCAATTTTGCGTAGGACTGGTAGAGTGTCACACCCTCCTGAAAGATATGTGGGCATATTAGTGGAGAGGACATTCATGACATTGATCCTCAGACCTACGAGGAGGCTATTATGAGTATAGACTCCGGGAAGTAGCAATAAGCCATGAATTCTTAGATGGAATCTATATACTCCAACAAGGTTTGGAACGTTGTTGATACACCTGAGGGTATCATACCTATTGGCTGCAAATGAATCTTCAAGAAGAAGATCGGGGTAGATGGAAAGGTGGATATCTATAAGACAAGGCTAGTGGTTAAGGGGTTTCGTCAGAAGCAAGTTGTTGACTATGACGAAACTTTTACACCCATAGCTATGCTGAAATTCATTCGAATTCTATTACCTATTGTAGTACATTATGGCGATGAGATTTGGTAAATGGATGTGAAAACTGCATTCCTCAATGGCAACCTCGAAGAGGAAGTGTATATGATACAGCCTGAGGGGTTCATGTCTAAGCACAGTCCAAATAAGGTGTGCAGATTGCATAAGTCTATTTATGGACTAAAGCAAGCTTTCCGAAGTTGGAACATAAGATTTGATGAGGCGATCAGATCTTATGACTTCGTTAAAAATGAAAATGAGCTTTGTGTGTATGGGAAGGTAAGTGGGAGCGCTATCACCTTCTTAGTGTTATATGTGGATGACATCTTAATCATTGAGAATGATGTAGGAATACTCTCCACAGTAAAAGCTTGGCTATCTAGGCACTTCTCCATGAAGGACTTAGGGGAAGCATCATATATTCTTGGGATTAAGATCTATAGAGATAGATCCAAGAAGATACTTGGCTTGTCCTAGTCCAGGTACATAGACTCCATTGTGAAAAGGTTTGGCATGAAAAATTCCAAGAGAGGTCTCATACCTATGAGACATGGAATATCACTTTCTAGGAGTATGTCCCCAAAGACTCTTGAAGAAAGGGTACACATGGATAGAATACCATATGCCTCAACGATAGGATCTATCATATATGCTATGCTATGTACCAGCCTGATGTAGCGCTTGCTCTGATTGTCACGAGTAAGTATAAGGTAGATCTATGCTTGGAGCATTGGAAAATAGTAAAGTATATCCTTAAGTACTTGAGAAGGACTAAGGATCTTTTACTGGCATATGGAGGCAGTAGCCTCAAAGTTGAGGGCTACACAGACTCGAGCTTCCAGTCTGATATCAATGATAGCAAGTTGAATTCAGGGCATGTCTTCATCCTGAATGGAGGAGCAGTATGCTGAAAAAGTTCTAAGCAAGATACTACTGCTGACTCGACCATAGAGGCGGAATATATTACTATAGTAGAGGCAGCAAAAGAGGGTGTCTAGATGAAGAAGTTCATCATAGATTTGAGAATCGTATCGAATAGTGTGAAGCTAATTCCCATATAGGGCAACAATAACAGGGCGATCAATCATACAAAGGAACCTAGGTCTCATCAGAAGTCTAAGCATGTTCTGAGGAGGTTCCACTTGATCAGAGAGACCATGGCCCCAGGAGATGTAGCAGTGGAAAAAGTTCTATCCGAAGATAACATTGTAGATCCACTGACAAAGCCATTGACTCAGATTATATTTGAGCGTCACAAAGGTCTGATGGGGATCAGATACATAAGTGATTGGCTTTAGGTCAAGTGGGAGATTGTTGGTTGTAGGTGCCCTACAAGCCAATCATGTGAGTGATAGCACCTGTTACATGTTACGTCGATCTCTTTGTATATTATTATTGATATTTTCTTACATTATCTGGATGAATATTATGATGTCCATGGATCTGTGCAATGGGAATCGGATCATGATGAGATCACGATAATGAGACCGATATACCTTTAAACACAAATCCTAAATCATTCTAGTTATAGGTTACTCGATGAGGATATCGAGATAACCGGATAGACTGGTGTGCTGTATACTCATCTATATGATGGAAGCGATTGGTCTCATAGTCGCTTGTGTGGAGACACTAGAGGTATAGTGCAGGTGCTCATTGGAGAATGAGTTCACTGATTGATCTACTTATAGAATGCTGTATGGTTAATGATACATAATGCCTGACAACGATTCCGTAGTCCCAATAGTGTATCTGGTCCTTAGACTTGAGGCACCAAAGATGTCTTGTTTGAGTACTCCATTCTTTGACGTCGGACTTATAGGTTTGGAGAGCTCCAGATCTAGTATAGCTGGTTCTCGGGAATGATGGCCAACCTTACGAAAATAATTGTGTCAATAGAGGATCATCCACTCTCGATATCATGAAATGAATATCCCGCGTGTGCTCGATCAGACAAAATCCCTAACTAGGGTCGTTCAGATTGAGTGAGGAGTTCTTCGGGAGAATCCGATTAGAGGGAGACTCGGATAGGATTCCATATGGGCTTGACTCTACCATGCCCAATATACGGTCTCTAGGATACTAGATGGATGAGGAGCTATAGATACATGGTAACTGAGGACAAACAAGTTTGATAAATTATATCCCCTGTACTATCTAGGGACTATGGCGTAGTGGCCTAGTACGTCCATAGTCGATGAGTCGAGTGAATTATTATAGAGATAATAATTCACTATATCAGAAGGTATTCTGAGTTAGAAGGAGTTCTGATGGGAACGACTCATGGCCAGCTCAGTATCGGGCCTAGAGGGTCACACACATAAGGGGCATGTTGCGATGAGTAAAGGTGCAGATATGAGATATCTGCGAAGCCCCTAGTTTGGATCCTATGGATGAGATCCAATTGGGTAATTGGATGAGATCCAATTAAATGATTGGATAAGATCCAATTGGATGAGATTAAATTGGATCCTATGGATAAGATCCAATGAGATCTAACTAGATAGAGATCTAGTGTGAACAAGATCTATTAAGAATAAGCTTTCTCTACCTCTATAAATAAGAGGAATCTCTTGGTTCATAGGCTGAGAGCTCTTAGTAGTCATCCTCGTATTCTCCTTAGTCTCTTCTCCTCTTCCTTGGCTTCGGCAGCCTTGTGGTGCACGTGGAGAGAGATCCCACGGTGATCTGAGGAGTATCGTTGCTGTGTCCACTGTGTGGATTACCACTAGAGAGGAGATGCTAGTGCTCTTTCATCCTCTACATCAGATCTAAATTTTTTGGGGATATACGATCTCCCTAGGTAACACCTCTGACATGATACATGTGGATTTTTTGGATTTACGATTTTTGTGCACCAATCATCGCACGATGGCCAAGTACATAACTATGGGAAATCCGATCTTATTTTTATTTTTTTCTATGCATGAGATACCGAAACTCTCAATTTTTCAACAATCTTATAAGGGCTATTGAGTGTCAATAGAGGATCATCCACTCTCGATATCATGAGAGGAATATTTCTTATGTTCTTGCTTAGATAAATCCCTAGCTAGGGTCATTCGGATTGAGAGAAAAAGAGTTCTCTGAGAGAATTCGATTATAGCGAGACTCGAGTGAAAACCGTATGGGCCTAACAACACCATACCCGATAAACGATCTCTAGGATATTAGATGGATGAGAGACTATAGGTACATGGTAATTGAGGACAGATAGGTCCAAAGGATTAGATTACCTTGTATCATCGGGGTGTTGGGATCTAGAGTGGCACTAAGAGAGGGGGGGAGGTTGAATTAGTGTAGCAGTTAAGAATGATAAATTTTTGATGATTTAAACAAGTTTGAAAACTTCGTACGTTGAAAACTTCATTTTGATAAAATCTGGTTTCCATTGCATATAAACTTAAAATGATTTGCAAGGAGGAGATGAGGAAGTTGAGTCGTAAGTAAATAAGGTTTGTTGAAATATAAAGAACAATAGTAAATGCAAACCAGGATTTTTATAGTGGTTCGGTCATACGACCTGCGTCCACTCCCGATTCCTCTCCTCTTGAGGCCACCGGCTTTTCCACTAGTTATTCTCCTTCCAACGGGTGAGGGCTGACTCCCTTACAGCTCTCTCCTTTTGACAGACTTAAGAGGTAACCCTTATAAGAACTCTCTCCTCTCTTTTAACTTGAAAACAAGTAAGGACTAGAGGAGGGGATTTCTAGAGATTTAAATAGAGTTTCTCTACTTTCAAAGTGTATGTGCTTGTGCCTATAAAAACCCTAGGATGGGAGGGATTTTTATAGGCTCTAATTGGATTCAAACTTGGAGCCAAAAATCATCCCATTCTAGGTCTACCGGGTTCTAGCGGTACCATCGCCTGTCAGTGGCAGTACCACCGTCAGTCTGACTCTGACATTGGGCAGTACCATCGCTCGGTCTGGTGGTACCATCACTTGACACACTAACACGGTCAGTGTATTGGGCGGTACCATCGCCCAGCTAGTGGTACCACCGCCCTGGTGTTCTGACACTAGGTGGTACCATTGCCCAATACAACCTAGGGAGCTGGACTTGGGTGGTGCCACCGCTAGATAGGACCAGCACACCTGGTTAGCCTTAAACTCAACCTAAACTAGTCCAATATCAGGCCTAATTGGCCCCTAACAGGGTTAAAGGATTAATACTTAATCCTAACCCTAATTATATACTAATTATGAAATTAATGATATTTCCTAAACTAATACAAAGTCTAAAAAGTCAAGACTTTTTCCGATGAACTTCTGGTGGTCTTTCGACAAACCCTTAGACACCATTCTGCAGACTCCCGGTAAGCTCCTGGACTTCTCGATGGAATCGCTAGCGAGTTTCGATGAGCTTCTTTGGCAAGCTCTGATCTTTCTTGACGAGCTCCGTGAACTTCTGATGAACCTTCTGACGAACTTTCAAAAACCCTTCGGCAAGCTCCCTACTCGTTCTCGGCCAATTTTGGCAGCATTCCGATGAATCTTCGGACTTCCATCGAACTCCCAATAATTTCATCGCACTTGACTCAGCACTTTGCTTCATTTTATATCTTTATCGTTGTCATAGTTAATCCTACACACATAAAACTTAACTCTACTTCAATCTAGACAATTATTACATGAATCAACATCCTGTTGCCCGGCACATCTTTGGTTGGTGCTTCGTCCAGTTCTTCAACACACCATTCTCTCTTGCGGCCTATTGTCTAATCGACGGTTGACCTCCACAACCTCGATCTCTTTGGTGCAATACCACACTTCTTGGCCTGATGCCCGATGTTCGAAGCCTTCTATCAATTGTTGACCAGACCTCTGACACGACATCCAATATACTGACATGATTTCCTTCGGTGCAATGCTGATTCATCTTGTGTCAACTGTCTAATCCTGATCGATAGTAGACTTGTGTCACTCAAAACGTAATTAGATAATAAAACCCTATCAATTAGTTTCATCATCAAAATCCGAGATTCAACAATCTCCCCCTTTTTAATGATGATAATTAATTGATGACGGAGTTAATCTTAACTCCCCGGAGTTTAAATAAACTCCCCCCTATCGATATGCCATATTGATAGAAAACTTAGATTATCCTAAATCCAAGCAACATGTATCAAAATCATGTCAACAAAAACATCATGCAAATATGTAAAGTATTCAGTCAACATATATTGTATGAATTCATCAATTCTACTTCTCCCCCTATGTCATCAACAAAAAGAGAAGTAGTTCTAGCTAGTTTAAAAGATTTCCAAGTTTCATAAATATACTAGCAAGATTTATAACATTTAGGCATAGATTTGCAATACAACATTCATTAATAGCAAGTTTTTAAGGATGGGTAATCATGACAATTCAACACTTGTTTCTTGTGTAAGTTTGCACTTTGCTTTTCTTTTTTCTCATTTTGAGAAATACAAGTTTTGCCTTTTTTGCAAGTTCTAGCTAGCTATGTTTGCTTTCATTTGTAATGTGCAAGCTAGTAAAAAAAATTTCTCCCCCTTTGTTTTTGTCAAAAAGAAGGGAGGACTCAATAACTAAAAATTTCAATCATCAAAATCACATCATGAATATGAATTTAACATTCAAGCTAACATGACACAAATTAATCATGAATTTTCATGATATCAAAATAAAAAATTCAAGGGAGTCATTAATAAATCATGTTATAAGGGAAATAAATTGATGATAAGCAAGCTATCAATTATGATAATGATAAACAAGCTAGCATACTTTGTGATACGCAAGCTAGTTGTTTTGTGAGGTTTAGCAAAATTTTTGCCTCTCTTGAGATAGTAACTTGCTTCTCTTTGTGATGTTTAAGATAGCAACTTTTCTCCCCCTTTATCTTTGTCAAAAAGAAGGGAGGACAAAGTTTTATTCCTTGTTACATCAACTTTTCATTTTAAAAAAAATCATCAATCAATATCACATGATGCATTCGAGTAGTCAAATGACATATCATGATTGAATAATTCATCATAAAGCAAATTAATTTTTAATCATCACACAAGGCATGCAAGCCAAAGTAATCATGCCATTTCTAAGTCATGAAAGGTATGGAACGAAAGCTCAAGAAAATCAAGAAGAACATGATTCATTTGACAAATCCTTTTAATAATGATTCATCATAAAAGATATCAAGATTGCATTTCATAAAGAAAAATTCAAGTATCAATATCACGAATTCATAAAAATTCAAGTATTAAATTCCGAGAAATAAAAAGACAAGTTATATTTCCTTTGAAAAATTCTCTTTTAATAAATAAAATAATCATGTCATATGATCTTGATTTAAAATTTCAAGTTATAATTATCAAGATCATGAATCATAAATATTTTCTTTAGCAAAGAATCACATGAGCACTTGATTATTGCATAAGAATTCTTATTGCATCATGATTTATGAATTCTTTTCTCTACAATATATATCATAGGAAGTATAATAGCAATGATATCAT
Source organism: Musa beccarii (assembly GCA_024322285.1). Taxonomy (NCBI): domain Eukaryota; kingdom Viridiplantae; phylum Streptophyta; class Magnoliopsida; order Zingiberales; family Musaceae; genus Musa; species Musa beccarii. Next base: position 40,183,643 of record CM044401.1, read on the forward strand.
TCATGATTTGTTTGAGAGAAATTGCAAAAGAACAATTTGATTCATGCATAAAAATTCTCATCAAGATTTCACAAAAGCGTATTCCAATTATCATGATCATGATTTACAAACATTTTCTTTAACATCAATTTTCAATTCATGATAAGAAGTATGCAAAGAATCATGATATAAAAAACATATTAATATGAAAGGGTCAAGTTATGATTCATTTGATAGTATAAGGAACAACTTGATTTATGCATTCGAGCTCTCATTACTCAATAAGTCATGATTCTAACATAAATAAGGTTGTGATTCCAAAAGTTTAGAAGTCATGAATCATTCTGAAAAATCTCATTCTAGTTCAATTCATCAACTCCAAACACATCATCAAAATCACATTCAAGAAATTCAAGAGATTCACAATATTAACTAAATGAATTCATTGATCTCGATAAGATAGAAAATACATTGTGTTTCAATTTATGTGAATCTTCATATAAGTATCCCTTTGCCTTTAGAAAAAAAAATCAATATTCAAGAACGAAAGACAAGCTTTGTCATAAAGATCGTTAAGACAAAAATATAACATATTACTTCAAGATATAAAATTCAATTCAAATCATTTAGATCAAAAATATGATACCCACATTTGTTTTCAAAACATTCATCACGATTATCTTTAAGAGATTCATAAGATTCATAAAATGAATTCATTAACCTCAATATGATAGAAAATGTAATCTTTTTATGTGTTTCATCCTATAATCATGTCTTTGCCTTTAGTAGAAACAAGTATTAACATTCAAGCGTGAAAAGGCAAAATTTCATAAAACAATTTATCAAGCATGATTCCATAGCTTTTAAGCAAGATAATATCCTTTTAATATCGAGATATTCATCATCAAGTATGATTTCAAAAGGCATATTCAAGATTTTTTATTCGAAAGCCATGTATCATCATACAAATTGGATATTATTATCCAAATCTTTCATTCAAAAATTTTATTTAGAACAATATAGATTAATTACATGTAAGCATGCTCAAGTCCTCTTTCTATAAAAGTTGTGCATCAAGTTTAAGATCGAAAAGGTGATTTCATCAAAGCATCAAGAATAAACACATAAAATACAAAAACATCATGATAGCGCATTTTCCATTTTTATGTGTTTTATTTCATGTGATTGATCTTATACGAGTATGTTCAAATTTTTCATATGAAAATGTCATGCATTATATTTAAAAACGAAAGCATCATCAAAATCAAATTAATTCTTTCTTTCATTAGTTATAACAAGATGATCAATGCTCAAATTTTTGCTAAAATCATGCATCATTTTATAAATTTTATCATAAAAATGATTAAGACCTATTAATCCAAGATGGAAGTTTTTAAATTATAAGCATGATACACACATCTATCATCAAAAGACTTTCAAGAAATTCATACATAGATATGTATCATGTTTAAAATCGAAAACCAATATAGAAAGTATACATGGAATTATGTCATCTCAAAGCGTCATCTTAATTCGTCACGAAAACAATTAGACCAAAAACATGTTAATCCAAAACATAGAGTTTCAAATCAACATTACTTCAAAAACTCATGCATGATATAAAATCGTCAAGCATCATGTTTAGAAATGAAAAGCAATATAAAACATCAAGATACACATGCATGGATTAATCCTAAGCATTATCACAAATCATACAAGTATCATTTTAATTTTTACTTTTCAAAAATACTAGAAAGAAAAGCATGATATAATTTTTTAAAAAATAATTATTTATTTCCTACTAACTAAGTTAAGCAATTCATGAATAAAAATATCAAGTAATTTCATAACAATGTACAAACATTTCGGGTGAGTTTCTTACCTTGTTATCAAAACCCGTTAAAGCATAGTTTGCATCTTTATCCTTTTTGTGCACTTTCCTCTTCTTCATTTTTGTGTACTCATCTTTGGAGTATTCTGGTTTCTTCCGTTCATAGCAAGTGTTGGTGTTATTTTCATTTGTGTTCTTTAATTCTTATTTAATAAACTTTTTAAATTTTAATGTCAAAAGTTTAAAGTTCAACATTGTTCTCATCACTTGAGTCATCACTCAAGTGGTATTCTCTTATTTAAAGTACTAAATCCTTCTTGTTCTTTGGAAGGTGGTTCTTATGTTCATCAAGTTCAAGAATCATTTCATAGGTCATTAATGACCCGATTAGTTCTTCCAATGGAAAATCATTTAAATTTTTAGTCTCTTGTATTGCGGTTACTTTAGGATCTCACATTTTTGGAAGGGATCTTAAGATCTTGTTAGTGAGTTCAAAATCTGAAAAAGATTTACTAAGAGCTTTTAGACTATTGACGACATCTGTGAAATGAGTGTACATGTCACCTATAGTCTCGTTTGGTTGCATTTGAAAAAGCTCAAAATCATGCAATAATAGGTTTACCTTCGAGTCTTTGACTCTACTAGTTTCCTCGTACGTGATTTCAAGTGTTCGCTAAATATCAAAAGCCATTTCGTAAGAAGAAATCTGATTGAACTCAGTTTTATCTAGAGTGCAAAATAAGACATTCATAGCCTTTACATTTAATGAAAAAGATTTTCTCTCTAAATCCGACCATTCATTTATCGGTTTAGAGGAAAGTTGAAAGTCGTTTTCAATGACATTCTATATGTTTAAATATATAGAAATAAAAAAACTCTTATTCAAGTTTTTCAATATGTGTAGTTCAAACCGTTAAACAACGGAAGACGAACAATCGAAAAACCCTCTTGAAAGTCGTGAAGAGCTAATTCTCCTAGGTGTGAATCCAAAAGAGAAATAATGTTGCTCTGATACCAATTTTTGGGATCTAGAGCAGCACTAAGAGAGGGGGAGGGGGTGAATTAGTGCAGCAGTTAAGAACGATAAATTTTCGATGATTCAAATAAGTTCGAAAACTTCGTATGTTGAAAAATTCGTTTCGATGAAATCCAGTTTCAATTGCATATAAACTTAAAATGATTTGTAAGGAGGAGATGAGGAAGTAGAGTAGCAAGTAAATAAGGTTTGCTAAAATATAAAGAATAATAGTAAATACAACCTAGGATTTTTATAGTGGTTCGGTCATACGACCTATGTCCACTCCCGATTCCTCTCCTCTTGAGGCCATCGACTTTTCCACTAGTTGTCCTCCTTTCAGCGGGCAAGGATTGACTCCCTTACAGCTCTCTCCTTTTGATGGACTTAGGAGGTAACCCTTGCAAGCACTCTCTCATCTCTTTTAACTTGAAAACAAGTAAGGACTAGAGGAGGGGATTTCTAGAGATTTAAATAGAGTTTCTCTACTTTCAAAGTGTATATGCTTGTGTCTTCAACCCTAGGATGGAAGGGGTTTTATAGGCTCCAATTAGATTCAACTTGGAGCCAAAAACCATCCCATCCCAGGTCTACCGGGTTTTAGTGGTACTACCGCCCAAGTGTTCTGACACTAGGCAGTACCACCGCCCAATACAACCTGGGGAGCTAGACCTAGGCGGTGCCACTACCCTAGTCTAGTGGCCACTGCCAGACAGGTCTAGCACACCTGGTTGAGCCTTAAACTCGGCCCAAACCAGTCCAATATCGGGCCCAATTGGCCCCTAACAGGGTTAAAGGATTAACACTTAATCCTAACCCTAATTATATACTAACTATGAAATTAAAGACATTTCCTAAGCTAATACAAAGTTTAAAAAGTCAAGACTTCTTCTGGTGAGCTTTTGATGAACTTTCGATGGTCTTCCGACAAACCCTCGGATACCATTCTGTGGACTCCCAACAAGCTCCTGGACTTCTCGATGGAATCACTAACGAGTTCCGACGAGCTTCTTCGGCATGCTCCAATCTTTCTCAGTAAGCTTTGTGGACTTCCAACAAACCTTCCGACGAACTTTTGAAAACCCTTCGGCAAGCTCCCTACTCATTCTCAACCAATTCTGACAGCACTCCAACGAATCTTCGGACTTCCATCGAACTCCCAACGATTTCATCGCACTTGACTCGGCACTTTGCTTCATTTTATGTCTTCATCGTTGTCGTAGTTAATCCTGCACACATAAAACTTAACTCTACTTCAATCTAGACAATTATTACATGAATCAACATCTTGTTGCCTGGGACGTCATTGGTCGATGCTTCGTCCAATTCTTCGATACACCGTCCTCTCTTATGGTTTATTGCCCAATTGATGGTTGACCTCCATAACTCCGATCTCCTTAGCGTAATACCACACTTGGCCCAATGCCCGTTGTCCAAGTCTTCTATCGATCGTCGACCAGACCTCTAGCATGACATCAAATATACTAACGTGATTTTCTTCCGCGCAATGCTAATTCATCTTATGTCAACTGTCTAATCTTGATCGATAGTAGACCTACGTCACTCAAAACATAATTAGATAATAAAACCCTATCAATTAGTTTCATCATCAAAATGTGAGATTCAACACTGGGGATTACGACGTAGTGGCCTAGTACGTCGGCAGTCAATAAGTTGAGTGAATTATTATGAAGATAATAATTCACTAAGTCTGAAGGAGTTTTGATAGGTAAGACTCATGGCCAGCTCGATATTGGGCCTAGAAGGTCACACACATATGGTAGGTGTTGCGATGAGTAGAGGTTTGGATATGAGATATCCACCAGAGCCCCTATTTTATTGGATATCCAATAAGCCTCTTAATTATTGGATCCCATAGATGAGAACCAATAAAAGCCAATAAGAGATTATTGGGTAGAGACCCATTAATCTAAGAAGCTTAGGTAATTGGATGGAGATCCAATATCTAATAGGGTAGGATCCATTAGGGTTAACAAGGGGCCTTTATAAATAAGAGGGAACTAAAGGCTCATAGGCTAGAGCTTCATGGTGGCCATCTCATATTCTTCTCTACCTAGAGAGGAGTATCATTATAGCTCCTGTCGTATGGATCACCGCTAGAGAGAAGGATACTTGACCTCCTTCATCCTCCCCCATGGATCTACAGGAATCTCAGGGATATAAAATCTCTCTAGGTACTATCTTTCTAACATATGCAGTTTTTGATTTTGCGGATTTATTTTTACACACCGATCTTCACATGACAATAAAACCTTTTCATGGAAATCTAGGATTTTTTTTGTTTTTCCGTTGCGCATGCGATGTCGCTCTTGGATTTTCCAACAGTGGTATCAAAGCCAGGTTGTTTGTGCGAAGAATGGATTTTAACTACGTGTGTTGTGATTTAGAAAAACTTTTATTGTCAAAATAGTTTGCACAAAAGGTGAGTGCTTGCACAACGACCGAAAGGCTACTTGTAGCCTTACTACTTGTAGAGGCGGTGGCCACGGGCAAGGGGCCCACAGGCATGCTGCGCCCGTAGGTGAGTAGTCTGCATGTGGCACTAGGCACGGTGGTCTGCCCACAAGGGAGGACGATGCCCACAGCGGCATGGGCCCACAAAGGGGGCACCGACCCGCTACGGGCACTGCCCCCGCAGGGGCAGCTCACTTGTGGGCGATGCTGCTGCAGTCGGTGTCACCGCATGCAAGCAAGTTGCCCACGGGCAAGGGCGGTGGCCCGTCATACCCCCCACGCAAAGGTCGTCGTCAGTAGGGTGGCGACGGCCACAACAAAAGCAACAGGGAAGGGGAATTAGGTTTTCGGACAGAAGATAGTTTTGCCCCTCAGAATTTTAAAAATTTCAAGTTGTGTCCTTTCTTTCTAAATTATCAAAATACCCTTCATACTTCAGAAAATTTCCTTTATGTCTCCTATTTTAGAAAAATATTAGTTAATTAAAAGGTTTAATTAACTATTATTATTTATCTAGTAGTCCTATATAATAATATGTACATGTGATGTATGATGTAGATAGATGATCATGTACCATGTGATGTGTATACATGTGATTATTATTATTATTATTGTAGCCTATGAGTTCCTAATTTTCTCATTTATTATTGGTCTTGCGTACTTGTAAGTATGTTGTAATTACACGAGGAGGTACAACGTGAACGTTTCGACCCATGAGGTCGAAACGGATAATCATGACACGTAGAGATGCATTGAGATGCCGATGGCACCGACGAGGACGAGCTGGATATTCATAGGGCATGGAGATGCGCTAATGCATACATAGGTCTTGATATGAGTGATCGGGCCCAATCGCTCGAGCTTAATCATATTAGGATGTGATCCATGATCATCTGGTGTGATTGCTCATATGATGTGTGTTGCTTATACACCTACTATATATATATTTGCATGCGATGTAGATATATATTAAATATGTATGTGTGTGATACATTATATTATGAGATCGAGTTAAAAATCCCCTCTCTTAATAATATTAAGTCGGTAAACGTAAGACAATTAAATTGACCCATGTGGCCTTCTATTGTTATATGTAGGAACTAATTCTTGGTGTAGGTTAAGTTGGTTGAGTCCCTTGAGGCTCACCTATATCATGATTTGCTATCTTGCTTACGACATATAGATATCATCGGTGACCTGAGGACATGGTATGCTTAGTTGAGTCCCTCGAGAGTATATCACTGAATCAGACTCATCTTGTAACGAAAATGATAACTTAACCGAATATCATGGTTGATCGAGTCCCTCGAGGCTATGGTGGTTCGGAGGCCAAACAGGATAGGAATCACAAAAAGTTATGATCGGTAAGAGTTGTCTACCTTTTGGGCTCAGCGTGATTGGTCGAGTCCTTCAAAGTTACACTAAGATGTTGATTGGATCTCGATCCCCACTAGAAGTCTACCGGAGACTTCCATTTCACATCTCGATCCCCACTAAGATTCTCAGGGTGTCGCATGACTCACTAGAAAAAAGAGTGGGAGCACAACAAGATAGAAGTCCATATCTTGATTATTTATATTTCTACAAAATCTACATATTATTTATTGTTACTACATCTTTATTTTTAGAAAATATCGCTATTAGACTTTCTTTGTGGCATACTTGATGCCAATTACCTCATTGGTTCAAATTATACGGATTGGCTCCGCAACTTGAGAATTATTCTTATGATGGAGAAAATCGTGTATGTTCTAGATATAGTGATGCCTATGCCTAAGGAAGAGATAAGCAAGGATGAGATCACTCGGTACGTGAAGTATACAGATGACTCCACTCTTGTTCAGAATTATATGTTGGGCTCCTTAACTCTCGAGTTATATAGACAACATAAAAAGATGGATATCAGATCCATACTCTTGCATCTCCCCAAATTGTTTGAGAAACAGGAAAGAACTCAACGATATGAGATATCAAAGAGTCTCTTCTCTGCCATGACAATTGAGAGGACACCGATTTAGAACCATGTCCTTAAGATGATTGAGTGGATAGAGAAACTCATAGATCTAAGAATGATCCTAGAGGATAACTTGTATATGGATCTTATGCTTCAGTCCCTATTAGATTCCTTTTCATAATTCTTTATGCTGGTAAGACAAAAAAAAAGAAAGAAAAGTCTCCTAAGAAGGGCAAGGGTAAGGGCAAACCAAGTAAAGCGAAGGTTGCTATGAAAGACCCGATAAAGGACAAAATCCAGTGCTTCCACTATGGCAAAGATGGGCACTAGAAGAGGAACTACAAAGAGTATATTGCAAAAAAAGTGAAATAGAAGCTTAGAGAAGCTTCAGATATACATTCATTATTAGTCTCTATTTGTCAGACTCATATGGTAACACATGGGTATTAGATACCGATATCATATCTACAATACATTGCAGGTTCTGGCAAGACCTAGGAGATTGATGAGAGGCAAGATGAACCTCAAGATGGACAATAAAGCAAGAGTTACTGTTGTTGCTATTGGCGAGGTCACCCTACATCTGCTTAGTGGAGCTATTATTATATTATATACATGTAATTTTGTTCCCTCTATTATCAAAAATATTATTTTCATTTCATATTTGATATTGAAAGGTTATAAAGTAGTTTTTTAGAACAATAGTTGTTAAATTATTAAGGATAATGAGATCATCACGAGAGAAACATTACATATTGGTTTGATTATGCTAGACACTACTCCATATATTATGAATGTAAGTGAGTTCAAGAGGAAATGAGATGAGGTGAAACAATGTATACTTATAGCATTGTAGGCTAGGTTGTATCCATGAGGGAATGATTCAAAAGTTACCGAAGGATGGATACCTAGATCCATTCTGCTAGTCATATGTGCTCTGTAAGCCAATCACATGAGTGATGACACTTATGACTTGATATGTACTTTTACTCTTTACGTATTATTAGGCGTTTTATCACTTTATCTTACGTGTTGCATATATTGTGATGTCCTTGGATCTGTACAATGGGAATCGGATCGTGATGAGATCATGATAATGAGACCGATTCACCTTTAAACACAGACCCTAAATTATCCTGGTCATAGGTTACTCGAGAAGGACATCGAGATAACCGGATAGACTGGTGTGCTGTATACCCGTCTATATGATAGAGGTGGCTGGTCTCATAGCTACTCATGTGGAGACACTGAGGGTACAGTGTAGGTGCTCATTAGGAAATGAGTTCACTGATTGTTCTACCTACGGAATGTTGGATGGTTATTGATACCTCACGTGAGATAGCTATTCCGTAGTCCCAGTAGTGTATCTGATCCTCAGACTTGAGACATCAAGGATGTCCTATATGAGTACTCCACTCTTTGATACCAGACTTATAGGTTTGGAAAGTTTCAGATCTAGTACAGTCGGTCATTGAGAGTGGTAGCCAAACTTACGAGGACTATTGAGTGTCAATAGAGGATCATCCGCTCTCAGTATCATGAGAAGAATATCCCATATATTCTTGCTCGAATAAATCCTTGGCCAAGGTTATTCGGATTGAGAGAGAAAAGGTTCTCCGGGAGAATCCGACAAGAGCAAGACTCGAGGAGAGATCGTATGGGCCTGACAGCACCATGCCCGGCATAGGGTCTCTAGGATATTAGATGGATGAGAGATTATCGATATATGGTAACTAAGGATAGATAGGTCCAAAGGATTATATTCCCCTGTATCGTTTGGGGGTTGCGGTGTAGTGGCCTGGTATGTCCGCAGTCGATGAGTTGGGTGAATTATTATAGAGATAATAATTCACTATGTTAGAAGGAGTTCTGACAAGTATAACTCATGGCCAGCTCGATATTGGGCCTAGAGGGTTATACACATATGGTAGGTGTTGCGACGAGTAGAGGTTCGGATATGAGATATCCGCTGAACTCCCTATCTTATTGGATATCCATTAAGCCCATGAATTATTGGATCTTGAGATGAGATCCAATAATTGCTAATAAGAGATTATTGGGTAGAGACCCACTAATCCAAGAGGCTTGGGTAATTGGATGGAGATCCAATACCCAATAGGGCAAAGATCCATTAGGGTTGACAGGGGGCCTCTATAAATAGGAGGGAACTAAAGCTCTATAGGTTGAGGGTTTTTTTTTGTAGCCACCTCTTGTTCTCCTCTCCCCATAGAGAGAGGTGCATCGTCACAATCCCTACCGTGTGGATATCGCTAGAGAAGAGGACGCTTGACCTCCTTCATCCTCTCCCACAAACATGTAGGAATTCAGGGATATACGATCTCCCTAGGCATCTTCTTTTACATGTGCAGTTTTCACGGATTTGTTTTAATGCATCGATCTTCGCACGATGACGGAAACTTTCTACGGGAAATCTGGGGTTTTGTTTTTCTGTTCTTCCGCTGCGCATGTGATATCACTCCCTTGAAGGATTTCCCAACACATTCAACTGTGAGTCATATGTAACTTGCGAACCGTGCCTTCGTGGAAAGATGACCAACTCTTCATTTAGTGGAACTAGAGAAGAGAGTCACTGAGTTATTGGAACTCATGCATAGTGATGTATATGGTCCTATGTCAACTCAAGCCATAGGTGATTATTCCTACTTCAATATTTTCACTGAAGATTTTTCTAGGTACGAACATATGTACTTGATGAAGTATAAGTTTGAAGCCTTTGAGAAATTCAGAAAACATAAGAATGAAATAGAGAATAAGACTGGAAAGAGTATCAAGACTCTTCGATCAGATCAAGGAGATAAGTACTTGAGTACATAGTTCACCTAGTTCCCTAAGGACTATGGGATTCTGTTCCAATGGATACCTCCTTATACACCCTAGCTCAATGGTGTATCTGAAAGGAGGAATCACATACTTTTAGATATGGTGTGGTCCATGATAAGTTTCGCTGACCTATCCGTCTCATTCTAGGGATATGCCATAGAGTTTACAACTTACTTTTTAAACATAGTTCCAACTAAGTTAGTTGTGTCTATACCATATGAGATATAGAAAGGGAAGAAGTCTGATCTTAAGGTTGTTAAGATTTGGGGCTATCCTACCCACATTAAGAGATACAAGCCCGATAAGTTGAAATCCAAGACAAAACGGTGCAAGTTCGTGGGATACCCCAAGAAAACTTATGGGTATTATTTTTATCACCCTAAGGACCAAAAGATTTTTGTAGCCAAGAGAGTAGTGTTCCTTAAGAAGGAACACATTCTTGGTGGAGATAGTGGGAGCATGATAGAGTTGACCGAGGTTAAAGAACTTAGCTCAAGCACCATTTCACAATCAGAGTCTGCTCATGTACCTAGCACACAAGTTCCGATTTTGCATAGGTTTAGAAGAGTATCCTATCCTCCTGAGAGATATGTGGGATATATTAGAGTAGAGGATGTTGAGGATATTGATAATCAAACCTACGAGGAGGCTATTATGAGTATAGACTCTGGAAAGTGGCAAGAAGTCATGAATTCAAAGATGGATTTTATGTACTCCAACAAGGTTTGGAATCCAGTTGATGCACCCAAGGGTATCATACCCATTGGCTATAAGTGCATCTTTAAAAGGAAGATCGAAATAGATGAAAAGGTAGAGACCTATAAAGCAAGGCTAGTGGCTAAGAGGTATCATCAAAGCCAAGGTGTTGACTATAATGAAACATTCTCACCCGTAGCTATGCTAAAATCCATTAGAATTCTATTAGCTATTGCAGCACACTATGAGATCTGGTCGATAGACATGAAAATTACATTCCTCAATGGTAATCTCGAGGAAGTGTATATGATACAACCTGAGGGATTCATGTCCAAGCACAGTCTAGATAAGGTTTGCAGGTTGCTTGGGTCCATCTATGAATTAAAGCAAGCTTCCTAAAGTTAGAACATAAGATTTGATGAGGTGATCAGATCTTATAACTTCGTTAAGAACGAAGATGAGCCTTGTGTGTATAGGAAGAAAAGTGGGAGTGCTATCACATTTTTGGTGTTATATGTGAATTATATCCTGATCATTGGGAATGATATATGAATGCTCTCCATAGTAAAGGCTTAGCTATCTACACACTTCTCTATGAAGGACTTGGGGGAAGAAGCATCATACATATTAGGAATTCAGATCTATAGAGATAGATCCAAGAGGATGCTTGACTTGTCTCAGTCTAGGTACATAGGCACCATTGTTAAAAGGTTTGACATAAAAAATTTCAAGAAAGTATGTAGGCTATCACTTTCTAAGAGTATGTCCCTAAAGATTCCTGAAGAAAGGGCACATATAGATAGGATACCTTATCCCTCAACAATTGGGTCTATCATGTATATTATGCTATGTACCAAGTCTGATATAGTGTATGCTCTAAGTGTCATGAACAGGTATTAGGTTGATCCAGACTTAGAGTATTGGAAAGTAATAAAGTGTATCCTTAAGTACTTAAGAAGGACTAAGGATCTTTTAATGGTATATGGAGAAAGTAACTTCAAGATTGAGGACTACACGGACTCGAACTTCCAGTTCGATGTCGATGATAACAAGTCTAATTTAGGGTATGTGTTCATCCTAAATTGAAGAGCATTATGTTGGAAAAGTTCCAAGCAAGATACTACTACTGACTTACCTACAAAGGCGGTGTACATTGCTATGGTAGAGGCAACAAAGGAGGGAGTATGGATGAAGCAGTTCATCACAGATCTAGGAGTCGTGTCGAGCAGCAAGGAGTCGATTCCCATATATTATGATAACTATGGGGCAATTGCTCAAATGAGAGAATCTGGGTCTCATCAAAAGTGTTCTGAGGAGATTCCAACTTATTAGAGAGATCGTGGCCCGAAGAGATGTAGTAGTGGAAAGAGTTTCATCTGAAGATAATATTGCAGATCCATTGACAAAGCCATTGATTCAGATTGTCTTTAGGCATTATAAAGATCTGATGAAGATCAAACATGTAGGTGATTGGCTTTAGGTCAAGTGGAAGATTATTAGTTATAGGTGCCTTACAAGCTAATCACGTGAGTGATGACACTTGTAATATGCTGCACTAATCTTTTTGCTTATGATTATTGACATTTTTTCACATTCCCTAGATGCATATTGTGATATCCTTGGATCTGTGTAATGGGAATCAGATCGTGATGAGATCACGATAATGAGGATGATTCATCTTTAAACATAGACCCTAAATAATCCTAGTCATAGGTTCCTCGAGAGGGACATCAAGATAACCGGACAGATTGGTGTGTTGTATACCCGTCCATATGATGGACGTGGCTGGTCTCATAGCTACTCGTTTGGGGACACTAAGGATATAGTGTAGGTGCTCATTGGAGAATAAGTTCACTAATTGATCCGCTTATGGAATGCTTGATAGTTACTAATACATATTGTCAAATAGCGAATTCATAGTCCAACTAGTGTATTTGGTCCTTAGACTTGAAATATTAAGGATGTCTTGTATGAGTACTCTACTCTTTGATACCAGAATTATAGGTTTAGAAGTTTTAGATCTAGTATAGCCGATTATTGGGAGTGTTAGCCAATCTTACGAGGGCTATTGAATATCAATAGAGGATCATCCACTTACGGGATCATGAGAGAAATATTCCATGTATTCTTGCTCAAACAAATCCCTAGCCAGTGTTATTCGGATTGAGAGAGAAAGAGTTCTCCAGGAGAATCCGATTATAGCAAGACTCGAGTGAAAACCGTATGGGCCTAACAACACCATGCCCGATATAAGATCTCATGTCTAACTTCAAAAATCCACTTCATTGTTCTCCACCAGTGCTCAGCCTCTCCTTCTAACATAAAGGTAGCAAGAGAAACCTTCTGATCATCATGGTAATTTAAAACATCAAATATTTTCTCTATCTGCATCATCCATTATTCTGCTACCATTGGATCAGGCTCACCACTAAAACTAAGAGGACTGAGCTTCTTAAACTGTTCAATATCCATCCTAGTCTGGTGTGAAGTCCCTGCTCCATCATTTCTTTCTTATCGAACTTGTTGTTGCATCACATGTGTCATAGCCTCTAGAGTTTTCATAATTCCACTCAATTGATCAGAAGTAGATACAATAGGAGAACGAACTAAATGACCTCGTCATCATTACTTTTCTAAAAGCAATAAAAGAGAAATTTTGATCAATCTCAAAATAAAAGTCACTAAACCTCAAAATTTATTACGCATCTAGCATATCAAAATTCTTAGTGATCCTTAAATCATGCTCTGATACCACCTCTATCACGCTGCCCCGCGCCCCCCCCTCCCCGACGAAATTAACACATTCCAGGAGATGTAACCATCTTAAAATCCATAACATTAAAATTCATCACAATCCAATCCCAAGATCCAAATCAATATTTGAGAATACTAATAATCATTTGAGTTATAAATCACATTCAAAACCTATATTTCATAAAACTTGTATAGTTTACAATTCATTTACCACATCGATTTCATAAAATCCAAAGCCAACTCAATTAAACAATATCCACATCATAAATCCACAAGTGTGGGAATCTATACAATCTCCAAACTAACTTTTACCACAAGTTAATATCATTATATAATTTTAAACTTAATATGAGAGGTCCTTTAACTTTTACAAAACATATAAGTTTAGATTTACCATCAACATTTCACTAAACACAAAATGTACTCATACAACCAAAACATATCAACCACTAAAGATCAGCCCAAAATCTTCTAGCTTTCCCTTCCTCAGCCCAATTTAAACATCCCAGAGACTGATAAGCTAACCTGAAAATATTATATAACAACGGAGTGAGCATAACAAAGCTTAGTTAGTGACTAACATAACCATGGTGAAAGAGAATAGTTTTCAATAAACTTGGTATCAAAATGCAAAGCAAGATACAAGAAATATATATATCATCTTATTCGATACTGAACGCAAATATTCTCTTATTCAATCCTATTAGGTTCATAACAAATGGATTAAAGAGTAATTGGAGCATATCAGATGACATAAATAGTATTTCGGAGCATATCAAATGATACATAGGATATTTCAGAGCATATCAATGGTGCACAGGACATGTCAAAGCATATCAATGACACATAGGACATTTCGGAGCATATCAATGATGTATGAAATGTTTCGGAGCGTATCAATGACATATGAAATATTTTGGAACATATCAATAACATATGAACTGTTTTGGAGCATATCAAGGGCAAATGAAATATTTCAGAATATATCAAAACGTATGAAATATTACGAAGCATAACAAAAGCAAATGAAATATTTCGGAACATATCAATGACATATGAATGGTTTTAGAGTATACCAAGAGAAAATGAAATATTTCAGAACATATCAATGACGTATGAATGGTTTCGAAGCATACCAAGAGCAAAGGAAATATTTCGGAACATATCAATGACGTATGAATAGTTTCGGAGTATATCAAGAGTAAATGAAATATTTCAGAACATATCAAATGACATATGAGATATCTTAGAGCATATCAGAATAATAAATAAGTAATAGAAGCTCAAATGCCATATCTGATGTGTATTCATTTCATTCTCATCCAAAACACACATATAAACACATAAGCAATACTTTGGATATCATATCAGAAACACAGAGGGTATAGTGGGATCTCAAACAAGATCTCTCATGTCTGGGAGTATCATACTTCCACGTCAGAATGAAGCCAGAGGGGGCCAGTAGAGCATCGTGAGCTCTAAGTATATACCCTTTACCATTTCTGACAAAGGTCCAAATAATCTCTTTACCATTTCTAGCAAATGTCCAAATAATCTTTTTACCATTTCTGGCAAACGTCCAGACAATCCCATAGATACTAGAGTACAAAAGAACTATGTGAATAATAAAATTGGCATATATCGGAAGCACATGCGAAATAATGAAACGTATATGCGCCTTTACGAAACAATACGATGCAAACATATTCTTTCACAAATATATTCAAATTTGAAAGGGAATAAAAGTAGGAGTACACAAAAATTTGAAATAATAATATAAAGCTCAATGGAAGAAAGGATTTAAGCTAAAATAAATTTCCAAAAGGATGAAACAAGAATAGACAACGTCGACAAAAGCTCGAGTCAAGTAGAATTTGAAAGACATATTTCATGAATTTTTTTGGATAGTCAATTATATTCTAAATTGCTCAAAACTAGTTTTAAAATAACTCCAAGTCTAGTTTCTACTGAATTAAATTCTGTATAAATTAGAGTATTCGACAAAAAGTTATATCAATTTTAGCAACCAAAGGTTAGAATAGAACTAATGGTATCTGTTTTACCCAATTCATAGGGTCGACTAAAACAAATGTTTCAGCTAGCATATCTACTCCAAATCTCTCAAACTAGATATGCACAGAAAGCTTTATGAATATAGTTTCTAATAAATGAAGGTTTACAATAATTGGATTTGTTCACAGTGAGTTACAAGAAATAGGATATTCAAGGGTAAGAACATACAATCACTATTTTACAGATTCTATGGGGTCAATTCAAATAAAGGTTCAGGTAGACATTTGAACTCCAAATTCATCAATCTTAATCTCAAAAGAAATATATACAAGTCTAATTTTAGATGGATTTAATTTTGTTTAAATTAGAGTTCAGTAAAGAAAATTATAAGTAGAAAAATGCTGCAAGGTCAGAATCTAGGAAAAATTTCAGATTCACTGTTTGTTGCATAAACTGCAGAAATATCATATATGAAGCTTCAATCTTCCAAAATTTCTAGGATTAAGATGAAAACAAAGATCAAACTTACTGTAGGATGGGGTTAGAATACTTGCCTTTGATCAATTTTGTTAGAGCTGGCCCCAGAAAATTACCACAGGGTAATTTTGGCAACCCAACAAAGACAATAAAGCAGAAAGATAAAATAAACAGGGACACCAAATTTACGTGCTTCGGTCAATTGACCTACATCCACGGACGAAGGAGGAATAAATCTCTTATAAAAGGGACAATTACAAATGCCTTAGGAAATTATTCCTAGGCCATAAAGCACTTGAAACTACTAAACAAGAAAAACCCAAAATATTTAATATGGACATAATGAAATTAAATCCAAAGTGGCTTTTCTTGTGGTGCCTGTGGTGCATCTACCTAGAAAGCCTAGACCCCTTTTTATAGCATCAATAAAGGATAGCAAAATAGAAATTAGAGATGTGGGACTAAAGGACTTGCCAAACTAACAAATCTCCACCTTGGCATGTCCCAACATTAACAATTAGCAAAACTTGCTCCACCTTCTTCACAAAAGCCCCAACGGGCAATCACCAACAATGAATACCAAGCAAGTCCAAGCACTGCTTGAACTTGTAAACCAGAAAAGGCTTTGTAAGCATATCAGCTGGATTGTCCTTCGTATGAATTTTTTGAACAAGAACCTTTCCTTCAGCAATGGTGTCATCACAACAAACTGCATTTGAGTAGGTAGTAGGCTCACCAACTTCACCTATTTCTTCTGCAACAGACAAAGCATATGCAACCAAATTTACATATCTTTGTGGTGGTCGAATAACTCTCCGTGGTCTATCATTGGCTATGGAATATTGCTCTTCCTCTGGATCACCTTCGTTAGTAGACTCGGGAGAATTGAAGCTGACTCTTTTCTGCTTTCTAAAAATACAGTGTTCACAGAAATCTAATGGCCCAGTACTCTGTCCGCAAAGAAGACCCCTTTTGCTTAATATGTTTAAACCTTTTTCAGAATTAAACAATGATGATGACGAGACTGCAACTGAGCCTGTGACAGTAGTTCCTTGCAAAATATACAAGCTACCAGACCTATAAGCTTTCATAACAATAAGGGCACCTCTAGAAACTTTCATAACTCCACCTTCAGCTGTGTATTTGCACCCAAGAGCCTCTAGGGTGCCTAAAGAGATGAGATTCTTTTTCAAATCAGGAACATGTCTAACATTAGTGAGTGTCCTCACAATACCATCATGCATTTTAATTCGGATTATGCCTTTACCAATAATATCACACGCAGCATTATTGCCCATCAAAATAATTCCACCATTACAAGATTCATATGTGGAAAATAAATCCCTACTGGAACACATGTGATAAGAACAACCCGAATCTAAAATCCATTCATTTTTAGACCTTGTCCTGTCATCAGTAGCAAAGAAAATATTTCCAAAATTCTCATCAGCTGCAACACTAGCTTCAGCGGACTCAATAGTTTTCTCAATAATTTTTTCCTTTTGTTTTAATTTATTTTTCAATTTAAAGTAATCAGCCTTAATGTGCCCCATTTTATGACAATATCTGCATTCCAAATTTCTATGTCTAGATTTAGATCTAGATTTAGATCTACTACTATCAAATTCCCTTTTATCAGTTCTACCCTTGACAACTGGACCCTCGGCCTGATTTCCTTTATTTTCCCCAGTGATATCCCTATCAATCTGCTCCTTAGATTTTAATGCAGATTTAATTTCTTGTATAAAATTGTTTCTTTTCTATAAATCATAGTATCATGGAAATACTTGAAGGATTGGGGGAGAGAACACAAAAGTAATAGAGCCTTATCCTCATCATCAATATTTACATCTATATTCTCCAAATCCATAACTAATGAATCAAATTTATCAAGATGTGAGAGTATAGATGTACCTTCAATCATCCGAAGCATATATAAATTCTGCTTTAAGTAAAGACGGTTCTCCACTGCTTTCTTCATATACAAGGTTTTAAGCTTGTCCTACATGCTCTTAGCCGTAGTCTCCGTAGTTACGTCCCGTAAAACATCGTCAGAGAGATTTAGAATAATGCTAGATCAGGCCTTCTTATCCATACCTGCAAAATCTTCCTCTGACATACCATCTGGAATTTTCTCAGCTCCCTGTAGTGCCAAATCAACTCCGTCTTGAACCAGAATAGCCTCCATCTTGAGCTGCCACATGCCGAAGTTGACATTTCTGTCGAATTTCTCGATAACAATCTTTGTTATTGTCATTGTTGCCAAAAGATCCCAAAATCAGGCTCTGATCCAGTTTGTTAGAGCTGGCCCCAGGAAATTACCACAGGGTAATTTTGGCAACCCAACAAAGACAATAAAGCAGAAAGATAAAATAAACAGGGACACCAAATTTACGTGCTTCGGTCAATTGACCTATGTCCACGAACGAAGGAGGAGCAAATCTCTTATAAAAGGGACAATTACAAATGCCTTAGGAAATTATTCCTAGGCCATAAAGCACCTGAAACTACTAAACAAGAAAAACCCAAAATATTTAATATGGACTTAATGAAATTAAATCCAAAGCGACTTTTCTTGTGGTGCCTGTGGTGCATCTACCTAGAAAGCCTAGACCCCTTTTTATAGCATCAATAGGGATAGCAAAACAGAAATCAGAGATGTGGGACTAAAGGACTTGCCAAACCAACAAATTTTGATCCTAATGAAAAGTTTTGAGCCAAAAGACCGTAATCCCCAATTTTCTTCTCTTCTTCTCCTCTTCTTCTTCTTCTTTCTCTCTTCTTCTCTTTTCCAATGCAGTCTACCTTCTCAGGTTCCTTAGAGAAGCTTAGGCAGTGGAATTTTTTATTTTATATATTTTATAGTTTAGTCCTTATATTATTTATTTTTACAATTAGGTCCTTAGATTTTTCAAATAGGTCCTCAGAATCTTATAAACAGATCCTCATACTTTATAAATTAGTTTTAATGTTCATTTGGCTCATCTACAGAATTTAAAATGGGTAGTAACTTTGTTATTCAACTCTTATACGAAAATTTAGAAACGAGAAATGCGAGGGATGTTATACTCTCCCTCTCTTAAAAAATATTTTAGTCCTCTAAATTTATTATACCACTATCGATGACCAGATTAGGGTAAGTTTCCTTTTTTCTTCAACTTACAATTTTTAATCTTATGATCCAACCTCCCACAAGCGAAACAGGCTCCAGTAATCCAAAAACATTGACTTGTTTCATAATTTGACCTACATCTTGTACATGTTTGAGTCCTTTGTGGTAGCTTTTCCTTCTCAAATTCAGATGTCTTTACTCTCTTGTCGCTTCTTTTTGGTTAACTTTCTCTCTTACTTTTGCTAATAAACTTATCTTTATCGTTTTTGCCCCTGATTTCTTGGATCTCCTCCAAGTCTTTTTCAATTATTAAAGCTCTTTCTACCACATCAGCATATGCTTGAAGTTTTAAGGCTGATATCCGGCTTCTTATTGCTGGCCTTAGACCCCTTTCAAATCTCTTTGCCTTTCTAGATTCATCATCAGTCATATGTGGGGCAAATCTAGAGAGCTCAGTGAATTTAGATTCATACTTTGCCATCGTCAAGTTTTCTTGGATGAGATTTAAGAACTCCAATTTTTTTGCTCTCTAATGCAATCTGGGAAATATTTATCATTGAATTTTTCTATGAATACCTTCCAAGTGATTGGCTCATGTCTGACATTAGAAATCCTCTTCATTATTCTCCACCAATGCTCAGCCTCTACTTCTAATATAAAGGTAGCAAGAGAAACCTTCTGATCATCATGAAAATTTAAAACACCAAAAATTTTCTCTATCCACATCATCCATTGTTTTGCTACCATTGGATCAGGCTCACCACTAAAACTTTGAGAACTGAGCTTCTTAAACTATTCAATTCCCATCCCAATTTGGTGTGAAGTCCCTACTCCATCATTTCTTTTTTGTCGAACTTGTTGTTACATCACTTATGTCATAGCCTCTAGAGTTTTCATAATTCCACTCAATTGATCAGAAGTAAATACAATAGGATAACTAGATGACCCCATCATCCATGCTTCCTAAAAACAACAAAAGAGAAATTTTGATTAATCTCTAAATAAAAGTCACGAAACCTCAAAATTTATTACGCATCTAGTATATCAAAATTCTTAGTGATCCTCAAATCATGCTCTGATACCACCTCTGTCACCCCCCCCCCCCGAAATTAACACATTCCAGGAGGTGTGACCCTATCTTAAAATCCATAACATTAAAATTTATCACAATCCAATCCCAGGATCTAAATCAACATTTGAGGATACTAACAATCATTCGAGTTATAAATCACATTCAAAACCCATAATTCATAAAACCTATATAGTTTATAATTCATATGCCACATCACTCAATGATTTAATAAAATCCAAAGCCAGCTCAACTAAAAAATATCCACATCATAAATTCACAAGTGTAGGAATCCATACAATCTCTAAACCAACTTTTACCACAAGTGAATATCATTATATAATTTTAAACTTAACATGAGAGGTCCTTTAACTTTTATAAAATATATAAGTTCAAATTTACTATCAACATTTTACTAAACATAAAATATGCTCATACAACAAAAACAAATCAACCACTAAAGATCAGCCCAAAATCTTCTAGCTTTCCCTTCCTCAACCCAATTTAAACATTCCAAAGACTGATAAGCTGACCTGAAAATATTATATAACAACAGAGTGAGCATAACAAAGCTCAGCAAGTGACTAACATATTATAAAATAACAGAGTGAGCATGGTGAAAGAGAATAGTTTTCAATAAACTTTGTATCAAAATACAAAGCAAGATACAAGAAATATATATATCATCTTATCCGATACTAAATCGCAAGTGTTCTCTTATTCAATCTTATTTGGTTCATAACAACTTTCTCTCTCTAGGTGAGAGCTTCTCTCTCTAGATGATTCTCTTCTCTCTCTAGGGTGAGAAGAGGCGGTGTGGATCTGCTTCTTCTCCCTTGGGTGGTGGTTCTTCCCTTCCTCCACGTGGTGTAGGAACTCACTGCTGCTACACAGCTATGAGATCGAATGCGTTGGGAGAAAGTGAAGCCACGGAGAAAGGCTAGGGCGAGAAGGGGCGGCGGCTGCTGGCGGCGGTTCTCCCCTGGCGCACGGAGAGCAGGATGGTGGATCTGCTTCTCCCTTGGGCGAGTCGTTGCTCTGCGGACAAGGAGGGCATTGCTTCTGCAATAAGTGGATCTGCACACACGGAGCTATTGGGAGGCGGCGGCAGCGGCATCCCTGTTCTGCACACGGAGAGCAGGAAAGGGAGGTTCGGCTGCTGGCTTCGGGCGGCTGCTGGGCGGCGATCGGGGGTCGCTGTGGGCTTCGGGCGGGCGGTGAGAATCGCTGCTTCTTCTCCCTCATGCGTGCTCCATCCCTCGCCTCTCTCTGCTGCTGCGAAGAACAGAGGAGGTGACGATCGCTGCTCCCTCTCTGCTCTGTATCAGGTGGAATAGAGGATCCCCTCAGGTCACCTTGGGCTGTAGATCTAGGTCGAGAGGGAGGGAAGAGGTGTGGCTAGCGGCAGAATCACTCTCCACCCTCTGCTTCGCCCCCTTTCAAGCAGGGTCTGCGCACGAACAGAGAGGAGAAGGCTGCTTCTCCATTTTCTCCTTACTGGGAGAAGAGCAGGAGTCTTCTGCAGGAGTGCTCTTTCCCAGCATCGCCCCCACGGCCTTGCACGGTTGTTTGAGTGGTTGCTGGGTGAGGAGGTCACGGCTGCTGGGTAGTTCTCAGAGTCTTGTGACTGCGGCATCCTGAATAGAGGAGATCTGCTGCTGTTTGACAGGGGTGCTACTCGATTGGGGGTAGATCTGCACTGCCCCCTCCCCCTACCCTTTGAACATAGCAGTTCCTCTTGAGTTGTGGCAACGCAACTCGAGAATGGCTAGTGACGGTGGTAGCAGGGTTGATTCGAAGATGTGGCCTCCTTCTCAAGTTACTTCTTCTTCTCGACGAGATGGTTCTTTGAGGATGCAGCATAGAGGTAGGTCACGTTCTAGATTGTAGCCTCCTACTCTCATTTCTAGAGATCCTCGACCTTGGACAAGCCTCTTCAAGGCTCTAGTTGGAAGCTCGGATCTTAGCTTAGATTTCTTTACTCCAGAAACCCAGGCTGATCAGAAGATTGCTGTGTACGAGACTATTGATTCTGAAGAATTGATTAAGACGTGGTCCATGGCACTTGTTGGTTATGTGATCGATTTAAAGACATCATATTTTTCATTATCCTCATTCATCAAGACTCGATGGGGAACATCGGCATTTGATCTGCATATGCTAGAGAATGGTTTTTTTGTATGCAAACTCTATTCTGCAGAGGATTTGCAGCGAATCCTTGAAGGGTTTTGGACTATTCGCGGCCATCCGATGATTCTACGGCGTTGGTCTCCTGATGTCCGTTTGGAGTTAGACAGTTTACAGTCTATTCCTTTATGGGTATCCTTTCATGGTCTTCCCTTGCATCTTTGGAGTCGACATTTTATTGCTAAGTTATGTAGCACCTTGGGATAGCCATTGTATATTAACAAAGCAACAGCAGCACAGACGAGATTGGCTTTTGCACGAGCATGTGTAATGGTTTCTTCTGATGATGATCTTCTAAATGAGGTTTTTTATCGTGATCTTGATGGGACCACCCGTAAGGTGCATGTTTCATATTCTTGGAAACCACAGCGTTGTACAATTTGTAACTCTTTTGGTCATGCACATGGAGCTTGTCAGCAAACTCAGAAACCAATCACTCAGGTTTACCGCCAACGCCAATCATCTCAGCACAGGGTTGATAGTACTATTATGACTACTGATGAACAAGGCAGGGCTCCTTTAGTGGTAGTAGTGCCAGTGAAGACGAGCCAGCATTCTGACTCGCTTGGGCAGCATCACAATCAGAAAGACAAATCAGGAACTTTACCTCTTCCTAATATATCAGAGTCTTTCACAACAACAGCTTCCCAGGTTACCCACACATAGGAGAAAGAGAAACCTTCATCTCTTCCTATATTGTCAGGGACTACCACAATAGGGATCTCACATTCCACTCATCGTGTCATTCAGGATATTGTGTCTCAATCACATGCCCCTACACACCTTACCAACAAGGACATTCTGGACCCTACTAACTAAGACACTCAAGGTGCTTTAAAATTTAAACATTTATAAGCTATGGATGAAGTGGAAAAAAATAAGAATAAAGGCTTAAAAGGTAAGGATATGGTGCGGGAGGAAAATGTGAAATCTAAAGATAAGTAAAAGGAGGTACTTCCTAAGTCGCACCCTTCTACTTAGGAAGAATTTCTTATTTTCCTTTCCTTCTGTTTTATTTCTAATGAAGATAATATGTTGGAATGTTCATGGACTTAATAAACCTGAAAAATGTCGGGAGCTCAATAGAATAATCAAGTTTGCTGCTTGTGATATTGTTATTCTTGTGAAAATAAAAATTAAACCATCTCAGGTTCGTGTTCAAAGGAATTTAATATGGCCAAAGGCAGAACTTCTTATTAATGACTCTAGTGACACTTATGGTAGAATATGGGTCTTATGGCATCCCAATTCTGTTAGTGCATGGTTAATTTCTGCTACTGCACAATTCATCCATCTTAAGGTAGAGGACAAAAAGAATGACTGTCATTTTCATATTACTGGTATATATGCTTCGAACAGTATGCATGAAAGAAATGCTCTATGGACTGATCTAACTATCATTACAAATGGTTGTCTTATAGTACCTTGGATTGTTCTTTGTAACTTTAATACTGTTAGGTACACAAATGAAAAAAAAGTAGGGGGCAAACCACTTTCAGAAAGCCAGCTTCAGAATTTTAATGATTATATAGATACTGCTGCATTGATCGATATGAAATCTGTAGGGGATTGGTTTTCATGGAGTAATCAAGGTGCTGCCCACAGGAAAATAATGGCTCGACTAGACAGATGTTTGATTAGTCATACATGGCTAACAGTTTATCCTGATTCACTTCTGGTGTATGGTGTTCAGTTATTCTCCGATCACTCTTCAATGTATATACACGCAGACAAAGCAACACCCAAAGGCAAGAAACCATTTAGATTCTTTAACATGTGGAGTACTCATCCTCAGTTCCTTAAGATTATCAGATCAGCTTGAAATGTTACTTTGCATGGTTCCCCTCCGTACATTTTATGTCAGAAGCTAAAAGCCTGTAAAGCAGCACTTAAGAAGTGGAATACAAACATCTTTAGCAATATTAACACCCGAGTCAAATTAAGTAAAAAGGAGCTAATGGCAATGCAACAAGAGCTGCATCTCCAGCCCTTTGACGATAATCTTATTTGTAAAGAGGCAGAAGCTAGGCATCAGTTCATGCAAGCTTTAAAGCAAGAGGAAAGTTTTGCAAAACAGAAATCTCGACAGCACTGGCTTACTCTAGGGGATTCCAATACTAAGTTTTTCTATGCTGCCATTGCTGCTAAGGGCCATTAACTACATCAGGAAATGTAAAGATAAAGACGATATCTTATTACGAACTTGGATAAGGTTAAAGCACACACTGAATAATTTTTTTATTCTCTACTCAATCAAGAGGAGCAACCTAATAATATTCAGGTGGAGCCTACTAGAAAGCTTGTTTCGGATGCCATTGCGATTCTCAATGCACCAATCACAGATGAAGAAATTGTAAGAGTTGTCTTTAAGTCACCGAAGCACAAAAGCCCTAGTCCAGATGGATTTCTAGCTGAATTTTATCAAATTGCATGGCCTATCATTGGTGATGATGTGATTAAAGCTTGTCAGCATTTTTTCTCTTCAGGACATATTCTTAAAGAGATAAATTGTACTTTTATTTCTTTAGTTCCGAAGAATACAGGGGCTGATTCACTAGAGCATTACAGGCCTATTTCCTTATATAACTTTACTTACAAGATCATATCCAAGTTGCTTGCAGATCGAATGCGACATATTATGCACAAGATCATTAGTCCGACTCAGGCTGCTTTCATTAAAGGACGAAGTATACATCACAATGTTCTTCTTGCTAATGACTTGGTCAAGGATTTGCATTCCAAATCAAGAGGGACAAAAATCTATTTTAAGGCTAACTTACGAAAAGCATTTGATTCAATTAATCAACATTTCATCTACAAGATGCTCCTCAGTATGAACTTCCCTCAACAATGGGTTAATTGGATTCAATACTGTTTGGAAACTCCAAAATTTTTGATTCTCTTTAATGGTTCCCCTATTGGCTTTTTTGGAAGCACGAATAGCATTCGACAAGGAGATCCATTTACTCTGTATCTTTTCACAATTGTAATGGAAGGACTCAACTGTATGTTGGAGGAGGCAGTCATTGCTGGCAGTATTAAGGTACCCCATGCTGGTTCTCTTCATATATCTCATATAACATTTGTAGATGATCTTATTATATTTCTTCGTAATGACTCTACTTCAGTGAGAAATTTGGCTACTATTCTGAAAGATTTTGGTTTGGTTTCTGGCCTTCAGCTAAATCATGCAAAAAGTAAAGTCTATATAGGTCCTTGCATTGCAGATAAAGACTTTATTATGCAAACTTTGGGGGTTAGCAAAGGAAGTATACTAGTTCCTTATTTGGGTCTCTCACTCATATCCACTGGCATTCACAAAACTCACTGTCAGCCTATCCTGCAAAAAATAAAGAGTAGAATTTTCTCTTGGAAAACTAGACTTCTTTTTAAAGCAGGGCGACTTGAACTCATCCGATCGGTGTTGTTCTCTTACTCTATTGATTGGTCTAATGCATTTCTTTTGCCT
This sequence comes from Musa beccarii, assembly GCA_024322285.1. NCBI lineage: Eukaryota > Viridiplantae > Streptophyta > Magnoliopsida > Zingiberales > Musaceae > Musa > Musa beccarii. The sequence goes on from CM044401.1 coordinate 40,209,515, forward strand.
GTTTGACTTCTTCAGGATATTGAAAGACTATTTAAGAACTTCTTCTGGAATGACATAGATGGAAAGGCAATGCATATGGTAAATTGGGATATCATCTGCAGACCGAAAGATGAAAGCGGGCTAAATCTGAGAAATCTACGAGATTGGAATAAAGCTTGTTTGGTACAAAAATTTTGGGATCTTTTGCAAAATGAATCCTTATGGTCACAATGGGTTTTTGCTAGATACCTATCCATGAAATCAATTTGGGAAGTTTCAGTAAAAAAATATCATTCTGCTACTTGGAAGGAATTTTAAAGGCTAAGAATTGGCTAATCAAATACGTTTCTTATGCAATCTCTTCTAGGACCAGAATTAATATGTGGTATAATCCTTGGGTGAATGGGAAAAGTATTTTCCAATTATATGGTGATAGAGTACGAAGAGATCTTGGAGCCCCTAAAGATTGGAAGGTTTTAGAGTTTATTGCTAATGACACTTGGTGCCTTCCTAATCTCGTTTCTCCTGATATGCTATCACTTTGGCCGACTATTATAACTCTACCAATCAGGAATAACTCTTTCGATATGCTTATTTGGCTTCATGACAATGGTAAATTTAGTGCTACATCTGCATGGAATCAAATCAGACATAGAAATAATAAGTGGATCCCAAGCAGTTGGACATGGGATAGACCGTGCTCACAGAGACATTCTTTATGCACATGGCAGGCTCTTCTTGCCAAACTACCAATAATAGATAATATGAAGCTAAGAGGTATCTATCTTGTTGACCGGTGCTCTCTTTGTATGCAACAGGAAGAAAGTATTGATCATCTTTATTATGCTTGTGACTACACTAATTAGGTTTGGAAGAAGATTCTGAGGCGATTTGAACTAAATAGGCTACCAATGCCAAACTTGCGTCAAGAATTAGAACAGCTCCAACAAAGCTTCTCAAGAAAAGGACTTCTTACACAATTGGCAAAAGTTACTTTCAGATGTGCTATTTGGTGGATTTGGAGGGAGAAGTGTGGTAGGATCTTTGAGGGCCACAACACACACAATGCTCATCTTTTGCTCGAGATTCTTAGTGACTCAAGATCATGTATGGAGCAGGATCTGGAAATGAAGTATTTAACAAGTAGAGAAAAAGAGATCTTCCTCAGATTCAATTTTATAATTCTTTAATTATAGAAAGGTTGCTATATTGTGTGATTCTCTGCTTCAAAAATGTGATGTATTTTCAGGTCGTTCAGGAATGGTTGGTTATATTGCATTTTGCTATTTATTGTATATAGTAGAGCGTCGTAGTCTACAACATGTGTAGTCATGACTACTTTTCTGTTTAACTACTCTCGAAGATGAGTCTGGTGGAGTGAGCCCATTCCACCTTTTTGAGGTGAGGTGCATTCTCCTAGACTACTCTAAGAGATCTCAGGCTTTCGTCTATGACTTATGTAGACAAAGCTAATTTGTACAAACTTTATACTAAATCTACTAACATTTACTTACCAAAAAAATATATATATCATTTCAGAGTGTATCAAATGACCCATAGGACATTTCGGAGAATATCAATAGTGCACAAGACATTTCAGAGTATACCAATGACACATAGGATATTTCAGAGCATATCAATGACGTATGAAATGTTTCGGAGCATATTAACGATATATAAAATATTTTGGAATATATTAATAACATATGAACTGTTTCGGAGCATATCAAGGGCAAATGAAATATTTCGGAACATATCAAAGATGTATAAAATGTTTCGAAGCATAACAAGCACAAATGAAATATTTCAAAACATATTAATGACATATGAATGTCTTTAGAGCATACCAAGAGCAAATGAAATATTTTGGATACATCAATGACGTTTGAATGGTTTCAAAGCATACCAAGAGCAAAGAAAACATTTTGAAACATATTAATGACATATGAATGGTTTCGGAGCATATCAAGAGCAAATGAAATATTTTGAAATATATCAAATGACATATGAGATAACTTAGAGCATATCAGAATAACAAATAAGTAACAGAAACTCAAATGTCATATATGACGTACATTCATTATATTCTCATCTAAAGCGCACATATAAATACATAAGCAATGCTTTGGATATCATATCAGAAACACAGAAGGTGTAGTGGGATCTCAAACAGAATCTCTCATGTTTGAGAGCATCATACATCCACATCTGGATGAAGCTAGAGGGAGCCGGCAGAGCATCGTGGGCTCTAAGCATATATCCTTTATCATTTCTGGCAAAGGTCTAAATAATACCTTTACCATTTCTAGCAAATGTTCAAACAATCTCTTTACTAGTTCTGGCAAAGGTCCAAATAATCCTACAGACACCAAAGTATAAAAAAATAGTGTGAATAATAAAACTATCACATATCGAAAGTACATGCAGAATAATGAAATGTACATGTGCCTTTACGAAACAATACAATGCAAACATATTCTTTCACAAATGTATTCGAATTTGAAAGGGAATAAAAAGTAGGAGTATACAAAGATTTAAAACAATAATATAAAGCTCAATCAAAGAAAGAATTTAAGCTGAAATTAATTGTCAAAAGGATGAAACAAGAATAGACAACGACGACAAAAGCTTGAGTCAAGTTGAATTTGAAAGGCATATTTCTATAATAATTTGGATAGACAATTATATTCCAAATTACTTAAAAATAACTTTAAAAGAAAAATCTCCAAGTCTACTTCTAATGAATTAAATTCTGTATAAATTAGAGTACTCAATAGAAAGTTATAACAATTTTAGTAACCAAAGGTCAAAACTAATGGTATCTATTTTACCCAATTCATAGGGTCGACTAAAACAAATGTTTCAGCTAGCATCTCTACTCCAAATCTTTCAAACAAGATATGCACAGAAATATTTATGAATCTAGTTTCTAATAAATGAAGGTTTACAATAATTGGATTTGTTCACAGTGAGTTACAAGAAATAGAATACCCAAGGGTCAGAACTTACAATCACTATTTTACAGATTCTATAGGGTCAATTCAAATAAAGGTTCGGGTAGGCATTTGAACTCTAACTTCATTAATCTTAGTCTCAAAAGAAAGATATACAAGTCTAATTTCGGATGAATTTAATTTTGCTTAAATCAGAGTTCAGTAAAGAAAATTATTGATAGAATAATGCAGCAAGGTTAGAATCTGAGAAAAATTTTGGATTCACTATTTGTTGCATAAACTACAGAAATATCATATATGAAGCTTCAATCTTTCAAAATTTTAAGGATTAAGTTGAAAACAAAGATCAAAATTACTATAGGATGGGGTTAGAAAACTTGCCTTTGATCAATTTTGATCCCAATGAAAAGTTTTGAGCCAAAAGACCTTCATCCCCAATTTTCTTCTCGTCTTCTCCTTTTCTTCTTCTTCTTTTTCTTTTTCTCTTCTCCAACCTGCCTTCTCATGTTCATTAAGAATGAAGATGGAGAGGTTTTACAGAATTTAAAATGCATAGTAACTTTACTATTAAACTCTTATACTTAAATTTAGAAACGAGAAATGCGAGGGATGTTACAGGCTCCTCTCCTAAAAGAAAATTTAGTCCTCTAAATTTATCATACCTCTATCGATGACCAGATAAGGGTAAGCATCCTTTTTTTCTTTAACGGGCAGTCTTTTATCATATGATCCAACCTCCCACAAGCGAAACAGGCTCCAGTAATAAAAAAACATTGACTTGTTTCATAATTTGACCTACATCTTGTACATGTTTGAATACTTTGTGATAGCTTTTCCTTCTCAAATTCAGATGTCTTTACCCTATTGTTGCTTCTTTTTGGTTAACTCTCTCTTACTTTTGCTAATAAACTTATCTTTATCATTTTTGCCCCTGATTTCTTAGATCTCCTCTAAGTCTTTTTCAATTATTAAAGCTCTTTCTACCACATTGACGTTTTAAGGCCGATATCCGGCTTCTTATTACTGGCCTTAGACCCCTTTCAAATCTCTTTGCCTTTCTAGATTCATCATCAGTCATATGTGGGGCAAATCTAGAGAGCTCAGTGAATTTAGATTCATAATTTGCCATCGTTAAGTTTCCTTGGATGAGATTTAAGAACTCCAATTCTTTTTGCTCTCTAATGCAATCTGAAAAATATTTATCATTGAATTTTTCTATGAATACCTTCCAAGTGATTGGCTCATGTCTGACTTCATAAATTCTCTTCATTATTCCCCACCAATGAATGCTCAGCCTCTACTTCTAACATAAAGGTAGCAAGAGAAACCTTCTGATCATCATGGAAATTTAAAACACCAAATATTTTTTCTATCCACATCATCCATTGTTTTGCTACCATTGGATCAGGCTCACCACTAAAACTAAGAGGACTGAGCTTCTTAAACTATTCAATTCCCATCCCACTTTGGTGTGAAGTCCCTACTCCATCATTTCTTTTTTGTCGAACTTGTTGTTATATCATTTAAGTCATAGCTTCTAGAGTTTTTATAATTCCACTCAATTGATCAGAAGTAGATACAATATGAGAACTAGATGACCTCATCATCCATGCTTCCTAAAAATAGCAAAAGAGAAATTTTAATTAATCTCTAAATAAAAGTCACGAAACCTTAAAATTTATTACGCATCTAGTATATCAAAATTCTTAGTGATCCTCAAATCATGCTTTGATACCACCTTTGTCACCCCCCAAGCACCCCCCCCTCGAAATTAACATATTCTAGGAGGTATGACCCTATCTTAAATTCTATAACATTAAAATTTATCACAATCCAATCCCAAGATCCAAATCAATATTTAAGGATACTAACAATCATTCAAGTTATAAATCACATTCAAAACCCATAATTCATAAAACCTGTATAGTTTATAATTCATATGCCACATCACTCAATGATTTAATAAAATCCAAAGCCAACTCAACTAAATAATATTTTTTTTTTACATCATAAACAGCGGGAGTAACTATAAATCCACAAGTGTAGGAATCCATACAATCTCTAAACTAACTTTTACCACAAGTTAATATCATTATATAATTTTAAACTTAACATGAGAGGTCCTTTAACTTTTACAAAATATATAAGTTCAGATTTACTATCAATATTTCACAAAACATAAAATATGCTCATACAACAAAAACAAATCAACCACTAAAGATCAGCCCAAAATCTTCTAGCTTTCCCTTCCTCAACCCAATTTAAACATCCCAGAGACTGATAAGCTGACCTGAAAATATTATATAACAACAGAGTGAGCATAACAAAGCTCAGCAAGTGACTAATATATTATATAACAACAGAGTGAATATAATAGAGTGAGCATGGTGAAAGAGAATAGTTTTCAATAAACTTGGTATCAAAATATAAAGCAAGATACAAGAAATATATATATATCATCTTATCCGATACTAAATCGCAAGTGTTCTCTTATTCAATCCTATTTGGTTCATAACAAATGGAGTAAAGAGTAATTGGAGCATATCAGATGACGTAAATATCATTTCGGAGTGTATCAAATGACCCATAGGATATTTTGGAGCATATCAATAGTGCACAAGATATTTCAGAGCATATCAATGACACATAGGACATTTCGGAGCATATCAATGACGTATAAAATGTTTTGGAGCATATCAATAATATATGAAATATTTTAGAATATATTAATAATATATAAACTATTTTGGAGTATATCAAGGGTAAATGAAATATTTCAGAATATATCAAAGACGTATAAAATGTTTCGAAGCATAACAAGAGCAAATAAAATATTTTGAAATATATCAATGACATATGAATGTCTGCGAAGCATACCAAGAGTAAATGAAACATTTCGGAATATATCAATGATGTATGAATGGTTTCAAAGCATGCCAAGAGCAAAGAAAATATTTCAAAACATATTAATAACGTATGAATGGTTTCGGAGCATATCAAGAGCAAATAAAATATTTCGAAATATATCAAATGACATATAAGATAACTTAGAGCATATCAGAGTAATAAATAAGTAACAGAAACTCAAATGTCATATCTGACGTACATTCATTATATTCTCATCCAAAGCGCACATATAAACACAAAAGCAATGCTTTGGATATCATATCAGAAACACAAAGGGTATAGTGGGATCTCAAACACAATCTCTCATGTTTGAGAGCATCATATATCCACGTCTGGATGAAGCCAAAGGGGGCCGACAAAGCTTCGCGGGCTCTAAGCTTATACCCTTTACCATTTCTGGTAAAGGTCTAAATAATCCCTTTACCATTTCTAGCAAAAGTTCAGACAATCCCTTTACCATTTATGGCAAAGGTCCAGATAATCCTACAGACACCATAGTATAAAAGGACAGTGTGAATAATAAAACTAGCACATATCGGAAGTACATATAGAATAATGAAATGTACATGCGCCTTTACGAAACAATACAATGCAAACATATTCTTTCACAAATGTATTCGAATTTGAAAGGTTATAAAAAGTAGGAGTATACAAAGATTTGAAACAATAATATAAAGCTCAATCAAAGAAAGAATTTAAGCTGAAATTAATTCCCAAAAGGATGAAACAAGAATAGACAACATCGATAAAAACTTGAGTCAAGTAAAATTTAAAAGGCATATTTCTATAATAATTTGGATAGTCAATTATATTCCAAATTACCTAAAAATGGTTTTAAAAAAAAATCTCCAAGTCTACTTTCTAATGAATTAAATTCTGTATAAATCAGAGTATTCAACAGAAAGTTATAACAATTTTAGCAACCAAAGGTCAGAACTAATGGTATCTATTTTACCCAATTCATAGGGTCGACTAAAACAAATGTTTCAGCTAGCATCTCTACTCCAAATCTTTCAAACAAGATATGCACAGAAATATTTATGAATCTAGTTTCTAATAAATGAAGGTTTACAATAATTGGATTTGTTCACAGTGAGTTACAAGAAATAGAATACCCAAGGGTCAGAACTTACAATCACTTTTTTACAGATTCTATAGGGTCAATTCAAATAAAGGTTCGGGTAGGCATTTGAACTCTAACTTCATTAATCTTAGTCTCAAAAGAAAGATATACAAGTCTAATTTCGGATGAATTTAATTTTGCTTAAATCAGAGTTCAGTAAAGAAAATTATTGATAGAATAATGCAGCAAGGTTAGAATTTGAGAAAAATTTTGGATTCACTATTTGTTGCATAAACTACAGAAATATCATATATGAAGCTTTAATCTTTCAAAATTTTTAGGATTAAGTTGAAAATAAAGATCAAAATTACTATAGAATGGGGTTAGAAAACTTGCCTTTGATCAATTTTGATCCTAATGAAAAGTTTTGAGCCAAAAGACCTTCTTCCCCAATTTTCTTCTCATCTTCTCCTTTTCTTCTTCTTCTCTCTCTTTTTCTCTTCTCCAACCTGCCTTCTCAAGTTCATTAGGAATGAAGGTGGAGAGGTTTTACAGAATTTAAAATGCATAGTAACTTTACTATTAAACTCTTATACTTAAATTTAGAAACGAGAAATGCGAGGGATGTTACACTCTCCCCCCCTAAAAAAAAATTTAGTCCTCTAAATTTATCATACCTCTATCGATAACCAGATGAGGGTAAGCATCCTTTTTTCTTTAACGGGCAATCTTTTATCTTATGATCCAACCTCCCACAAGTGAAACAGGCTCCAGTAATAAAAAAAATTGAGTTGTTTCATGATTTAACCCACATCTTATACATGTTTGAGTCCATTATGGTAGCTTTTCCTCCTCAAATTCAAATATCTTTACCCTCTTGTTGCTTCTTTTTGATTCATTTTCTTTCTTACTTTTGCTAATAAATTTATCTTTATCGTTCTTGCCCCTGATTTCTTGGATCTCCTCTAAGTCTTTTTTAATTATTAAAGCTCTTTCTACCACATCAGCATATGCTTGAAGTTTTAAGGCTGATATCTGGTTTCTTATTGCTGGCCATAAACCCCTTGCAAATCTCTTAGTCTTTCTAGATTTATCATTAGTCATATGTATGACAAATCTAGAGAGCTCAGTGAATTTAGATTCATACTTTGTCATCATCAAGTTTCCTTATATGAGATTTAATACCTCCAATTCTTTTTGCTCTATAATGCAATATGGGAAATATTTATCGTTGTATTTTTCAATGAATGAATACCTTCCAAGTGATTGGCTCATCTCTAACTTCAGAAATCCTCTTCATTGTTCTCCACCAGTGCTCAACCTCTCCTTCTAACATAAAGGTAGCAAGAGAAACCATATGATCATAAGAGAAATTAAGAACATCAAATATTTTCTCTATCTGCATCATCCATTATTCTGCTACCATTGGATCAGGCTCACCACTAAAACTAAGAGGACTGAGCTTCTTAAACTATTCAATTCCCATCCTAGTCTGGTGTGAAGTCCTTGCTCCATCATTTCTTTCTTGACAAACTTGTTATTGCATCACTTGTGTCATAGTCTCTAGAGTTTTCATAATTCTACTTAATTGATCAAAAGTCGATACAACAAGAGAACCAGATGACCTCGTTATCCTTACTTCCTAAAAACACTAAACCTCAAAATTTATTATGCATCTAGCATATCAAAATTCTTAGTGATAGTCAAATCATGATCTGATACTACATAAACACATTCCAGGAGGTGTAATCCTGTCTTAAGATCCATAACATTAAAATTCATCACAATCCAATCATAGGATCCAAATCAACATTTGAGGATACTAAAAATCATTCGAGTTATAAATCACATTCAAAACCCATATTTCATAAAACCTATATAGTTTATAATTTATATACCACATCACTCAATGATTTCATAAAATCCAAAGCCAACTCAACTAAACAATATCCACATCATAAATCTACAAATGTGGGAATCCATACAATCTCCAAACCAACTTTCACCACAAGTTCATATTATTATATCATTTAAACTTAACATTTCAAGTCCTAACATGAGAGGTCCTTTAACTTTTACAAAACATATAAGTTTAGATTTACCATCAATATTTCACTAAACACAAAATGTACTCATACAACAAAAACATATCAACTACTAAAGATCAGCCCAAAATCTTCTGGCTTTCCCTTCCTCAACCCAATTTAAACATTCCAGAGATTGATAAGCTAACCTGAAAATATTATATAACAACGGAGTGAGCATAACAAAGCTCAGCAAGTGACTAATATATCCATGGTGAAAGAGAATAGTTTTCAATAAACTTGGTATCAAAATACAAAGCAAGATACAAGAAATATATATTGTCTTATCCGATATTGAATCATAAATGTTCTATTATTCAATCCTATTTGGTTCATAACAAATGGAGTAAAGAGTAATTGGAGCATATCAGATGACCAAAATAGTATTTCGGAGCGTATCAAACGACACATAGGATATTTCGGAGCATATCAATGGTGCATAGGATATTTCATAGCATATCAAAGACACATAGGACATTTTGGAGTATATCAATGATGTATGAAATGTTTCAGAACATAGCAATGACATATAAAATATTTTAAAATATATCAATAATATATGAACTGTTTCAGTGTATATCAAGAGCAAATGAAACATTTCAGAATATATCAAAGACGTATGAAATGATTCAAAGCATAACAAGAGCAAATAAAATATTTTGGAATATATCAATGACATATGAATGGTTTCGGAGTATAACAAGAGCAAATGAAACATTTCGGAACATACCAATGATATATGAATGGTTTCGGAGCATACCAAGAGCAAAGGAAATATTTCGGAACATATCAATGATGGATGAATGATTTCGGAGCAAATCAAGAGTAAATGAAATATTTTGGAATATATCAAATGACGTATGAGATATCTTAGAACATATCAGAATAACAAATAAGTAACAGAAGCTCAAATGCCATATTTGACATACATTCATTTCATTCTCATCCAAAGCGCACATATAAACACATAAACAATACTTTGGATATCATATCAGAAACACAAAGGGTGTAATGGGATCTTAAATAGAATCTCCCATCTCTGGGAGTGTCATATATCCACGTCTGAATGAAGCCAGAGAGGGTTGGCAGAGCATCGCAAGCTCTAAGCATATACCCTTTATCATTTCTGGCAAAGGTCAAAATAATCCCTTTACCATTTTTGGCCAAGGTTCAGATAATCCTACAGACACTAGAGTACAAAAGGATAGTGTAAACAATAAAACTGGCACATATCAAAAGTACATACGAAACAACGAAATGTATATGTGCCTTTACGAAACAATACGATGCAAACATATTCTTTTAAAAATATATTCGAATTTGAAAGGGAATAAAATGAGTATACAAAGATTTGAAACAATAATATATAGCTCAATTGAAGAAAGGATTTAAGCTGAAATTAATTCCCAAAAGGATGAAACAAAAATAGACAACATCGACAAAATCTTAAGTCAAGTAGAATTTGAAAGACATATTTCCTGAATTATTTGGATAGTTAGTTATACTCCAAATTATTCAAAATTAGTTTTAAAGGAAATATCTCCAAGTGTAGTCTCTAATGAACTAAATTTTGTATAAATTAGAGAACTCGACAGAAAGTTATAACAATTTTAGCAACCAAAGGTCAGAACTAATGGCATCTATTTTACCCAATTCATAGGGTCGAATAAAACAAATGTTTCATTTGGCATCTCTACTCCAAATCTTTCAAACTAGATATGCACAGAAAGCTTTATGAATCTAGTTTCTAATAAATGAAGGTTTACAATAATTGGATTTGTTCACAATGAGTTACAAGAAATAGAATACCAAGGGTCAGAACTTACAATCATTATTTTACAGATTCTATAGGGTCAATTCAAATAAAGGTTCGGGTAGGCATTTGAACTCCAAATTTATCAGTCATAGTCTCAAAAGAAATATATACAAGTCTAATTTTGGATGGATTAAATATTACATAAATCAGAGTTTAGTAACGAAAATTATATGTAGAAAAATGTAGCAAGGTTAGAATCTACGAAAAATTCCAGATTCACTGTTTGTTGCATAAACTGCAGAAATATCATATATGAAGCTTCAATCTTTCAAAATTTTTGGGATTAAGATGAAAATAAAGATCAAACTTACTATAGGATGGGGTTAGAACACTTGTCTTTGATCAATTTTGATCTCAAGAGTTTTGAGACAAAAGACCTTAATCCCCAATTTTCTTCTCTTCTTCTCCTTTTCTTCTTCTTCTCTCTCTTCTTCTCTTCTCCAATGCAGGTTGCCTTCTTAGGTTCCATAGGAATGAAGGAAGAGAGGCTTAGGTGGTGGGATTTGTTATTTTATGTATTTTATAGTTTAGTCCTTGTATTATTTATTTTTACGATTAGGTCCTCAAAATTTTTAAATAGGTCCTCCGAATTTTACAAACAGATCCTCATATTTTATAAATAGGGTTTAAGGTTCATTTGGGCTCATCTACAGAATTTAAAATGGGTAGTAACTTTGCTATTAAACTCTTATACGAATATTTAGAAACGAGAAATGCGAGGGATATTACACTCTCCCCCCCTTAAAAGAAAATTTTAGTTCTCTAAATTTATCATACCTCTATCGATGATCAGATGAGGGTAAGCTTCCTTTTTTGTTTAATGGGTAGTCTTTTATATTATGATCCAACCTCCCACAAGTGAAACAGGTTTCAGAAATCCAAAAACATTGACTTGTTTCATGATTTGACTTACATCTTGTACATGTTTGAGTCCTTTGTAGTAGCTTTTCCTCCTCAAATTCAGATGTCTTTACCCTCTTGTTGCTTCTTTCTGGTTCACTTTCTCTCTTACATTTGCTAATAAATTTATCTTTATCATTCTTGCCCCTGATTTCTTGGATCTCCTCCAAGTCTTTTTCAATTATTAAAGCTCTTACGATCACATCAGCATATGCTTGAAATTTTAAGGCTGATATCCGGCTTCTTATTGCTGGCCTTAGACCCCTTTCAAATCTCTTAGCATTTCTAGATTCATCATTAGTCATATGTGGGGCAAATCTAGAGAGCTTAGTGAATTTAGATTCATACTTTACCACCGTTAAGTTTCCTTGGATGAGATTTAAGATCTCCAATTCTTTTTGCTCTCTAATGCAATCTGGGAAATATTTATCGTTGAATTTTTTTATGAATACCTTCCAAGTGATTGGCTCATGTCTGACTTCAGAAATCCTCTTCATTGTTCTCCACCAATGCTCAACCTCTCCTTCTAACATAAAGGTAGCAAGAGAAACCTTCTAATCATTAGGGTAATTTAAAACATCAAATATTTTCTCTATCCATATCATCCATTATTCTACTACCATTGGATCAGGCTCACCACTAAAACAAGGAGGACTAAGCTTCTTAAACTATTCAATTCCCATCCCAGTCTGGTGTGACGTCCCTGCTCCATCATTTCTTTCTCATCGAACTTGTTGTTACATCACTTGTGTCATAGCCTCTAGAGTTTTCATAATTCTACTCAATTAATCAGAAGTAGATACAACAGGAAAACTAGAAGACCTCGTCATCCTTACTTCCTAAAAAGAGCAAAAGATAAATTTTGATCAATCTCTAACTAAAAGTCACTAAACCTCAAATTTTATTACACATCTAGCATATCAAAATTCTTAGTGATCCTCATATCATACTTTGATATCACCTCCACCTCTATCATGCCCCACCACCCCCTCCCCTTTGAAATAGATACATTTCAGGAGGTGTGACCCTGTCTTAAAATCTATAACATTAAAATTCATCACAACCCAATCCTAGGATCCAAATCAACATTTGAGGATACTAACAATCATTCAAGTTATAAATCACATTCAAAACCCATAATTCATAAAACCTGTATAGTTTATAATTCATATACCACATCACTCAATGATTTCATAAAATTCAAACCCAACTCAACTAAACAATATCCACATCATAAATCCACAAGTGTGGGAATCTATACAATCTCCAAACCAACTTTTACCATAAGTTCATATCATTATATAATTTAAACTTAACATTTCAAATCCTAACATGAGCGACCCTTTAACTTTTACAAAACATTTTAGATTTACCATCAATATTTTACTAAACACAAAATGTACTCATACAACAAAAACATATCAACCACTAAAGCTCTGCCCAAAATCTTTTAATTTTCCCTTCCTTAGCCCAATTTAAATATTCCAAAGACAGATAAGCTAACCTGAAAATATTATATAACAATGAAGTGAGCATAACAAAGCTCAGCAAGTGTCTAACATATCCATGGTGAAAGAGAATAGTTTTCAATAAACATGGTATCAAAATGTAAAGCAAGATACAAGAAATATATATATCATCTTATCCGATATTGAATCACAAATGTTCTCTTATTTAATCCTATTTGGTTCATAACAAATGGAGTAAAGAGTAATTGGAGCATATCAGATGACGTAAATAGTATTTCGGAGTATATCAAATGACACATAGGATATTTCGGAGCATATTAATGGTGCATAGGATATTTCAGAGCATATTAATGGCACATAGGACATTTTGGAGCATATCAATGATGTATGAAATGTTTCAAAATATATCAATGATATATAAAATATTTCAAAATATATTAATAACATATGAAGTATTTCGGAGTATATCAAGAGCAAATGAAATATTTCAGAATATATCAAAGACGTATGAAATGTTTCGAAGCATAACAAGAGCAAATGAAATATTTCAGAATATATCAATGACATATGAATGGTTTCGGAGCATACCAAGAGCAAATGAAATATTTTGGAACATATCAATGACGTATGAATGGTTTCGGAGTATACCAAGACTAAAGGAAATATTTCGGAACATATCAATGATGTATGAATGGTTTCGGAGCATATCAAGAGTAAATAAAATATTTCAGAATGTATCAAATGACATATGAGATATCTTAGAGCATATCAGAATAACAAATAAGTAACAGAAGCTCAAATGTCATATTTGATGTACATTCATTTCATTCTCATCCAAAGCGCACATATAAACACATAAGCAATGCTTTGAATATAATATTAGAAACACAAAGGGTGTAGTGGGATCTCAAACAGAATCTCCTATGTCTAGGAGCATCATACATTCACGTCTGGATGAAGCCAGAGGGGACCGGCAAAGCATCACGAGCTCTAAGTATATACCATTTATCATTTTTGACAAATGTCCAAATAATTCTTTTACCATTTTTGGTAAAGGTCTAGACAATCCCACAAATGTCAGAGTATAAAAGGACAGTGTGAACAATAAAACTAACATATATCAGAAGTACATGCGGAACAATGAAACATACATGCGCCTTTACGAAACAATATGATGCAAACATATTCTTTCATAAATGTATTCGAATTTGAAGGGGAATAAAAGGAGTATAAAAATATTTGAAACAATAATATAAAGCTCAATCAAAGAAAAAATTTAAGCTAAAATTAATTCCCAAAAGGATGAAACAAGAATAGACAACGTCGACAAAAGCTTGAGTCAAGTAGAATTTAAAAGACATATTTCATGAATTATTTAGATTTTTAATTATACTCAAAATTACTCAAAATTGTTATAAAAGAAAGATCTCCAAGTCTAGTTTCTAATGAATTAAATTCTATATAAATTAGAGTAGCCAATAGAAAGTTATAATAATTTTAACAACTAAAGGTCTGAACTAATGGTATCTATTTTACCCAATTCATAGGGTCGAGTAAAACAATTGTATCAGCTGGCATCTTTACTCCAAATCTTTCAAACCTGATGTGGACAGAAAGCTTTATGAATCTAGTTTCTAATAAATGAAGGTTTATAATAATTAGATTTGTTCACAGTGAGTTACAAGAAATAGAATACCCAAGGGTCAGAACTTACAATCACTATTTTACAGATTCTATAGGGTCAATTCAAATAAAGGTTCGGGTAGGCATTTGAACTCCAAATTCATCAATCTTAGTCTCATAAGAAATATATACAAGTCTAATTTCAGATTTATTTAATTTTGCTTAAATCAGAGTTCAGTAAAGAAAATTATAGGTAGAATAAAGCAGTAAGGTCATAATCTCATAAAAATTTTAGATTCACTGTTTGTTGCATAAACTGTAGAAATATCATATATGAAGCTTCAATCTTCCAAAATTTTTAGGATTAAGATGAAAACAAAGATCATACTTACTATAGAATGGGGTTAGAATACTTGCCTTTGATCAATTTTGATCCCAATGAAAAGTTTTGAGCCAAAAGACCGTAATCCCCAATTTTCTTCTCTTCTTCTCCTTTTCTTCTTCTTCTTTCTCTCTTCTTCTCTTCTCTAATGCAGGCTACCTTCTCAGGTTCTTTAGGAATGATAGCAGAGAAGCTTAGGCGGTGGCATTTGTTATTTTATGTATTTTATAGTTTAGTCCTTGTATTATTTATTTTTACGATTAGGTCTTCAGATTTTTCAAATAGGTCATCAAAATCTTATAAATAGATCCTCATATTTTTTAAATAAGTTTTAAAGTTCATTTGGGCTCATCTATAGAATTTAAAATGAGTAGTAACTTTGCTATTAAACTCTTATACGAAAATTTAGAAACGAAAAATGCGAGGGATGTTACATGGGTAGAAACCCATTAATCTAAGAGGCTTGGGTAATTAGATGGAGATCTAATACCCAATAGGGTAGGATACATTATGGTTAACAGGGGGCCTCTATAAATAGGAGGGAACCAAAGGCTCATAGGCTTGGGTTTCATGGTGGCCACCTCCTATTCTTCTCACCCCAAAGAGAAGCATCGTCGCAGCTCTTGCCGTGTGGATCACCGCTAGAGAGAAGGATGCTTGACCTCTTTCATCTTTCCTCATGGATTTATAGGAATCTATGGGATATATTATCTCCCTAGGTACTATCTTTCTAATATATGCAATTTTCGATCTCACTGATTTATTTTTATGCATCGATCTTCGCACGATGATAAAACCTTTTCATGAAAATCTAGGACTTTTGTTTTTTATTCTTTCGCTACCTATTGCCTCTTGTTTAACTTGTGCTAGCGATTAATGAACTTTAATGCCTCATGATCAGAATATAGGACAAATGGCTTGGCAAGAAGATACTAACTCTAATGAGATCAAGCTTGATAAATGACATGGAACTCCTTATCATAGGTAGAATATATCTTTCTTGTATCATTTAACTTCTCACTAAAAAAGGTAATAAGCTTTTCGTTTTGACTCAAAACAATACCAATTCCCACATTAGAGGCATCACATTCAACCTCAAACACTTTGTTAAAATTAGGTAGAACTAAGATAAGAGCTTTGGTCGCCTTTTTTTTTAATAGTTCAAAGGCATCATTAGCCTCACTAGTCCACTTGAATTTATTACCTTTCAAATATTTTATGATTGGAGCAATAATAGAGCTGAAACCCTTGATGAATCTTCTGTAAAAGGAAGTTAAGCTATGGAAACTCCTCGCATCATGCAATGAAGTAGGTGTTGACCAATTAAGAATAGCCATGGAAACTCCTCTACCTTACTTTGATCCATCATGATTTCATCTTTTGAAATAATATATCCCAAAAACACAATACTAGTTGTAAAGAAATCACACTTATTTAGACTAGCATAAAGTTTTTGCTATCTTAAAATAAGAAAGATGTCTTTAATATGATTCATATATTTCTCTTCACTCTTGTTGTATACTAAAATGTCATCAAAGTAAACCACAACAAAAGTCTTAATACATAGCTTAAGCATATGATTCATGAATCTTATAAAAGTGTTAGGAGCATTAAATAGCCCAAATGGCATAACCAACCATTTATATAAGCCTTCTCTAGTTTTAAATAATATTTTTCACTCATCTCCAAGTCTCATTCTTATTTGGTGATAGCTACTCCTCAAATCAATTTTAGAAAAAAATAGAAGCACCACACAATTGATCAAGTAAATTATCTAACCTTAGAATGAAAAAATAATAGTCAATTATGATTTTGTTGATGGTGCGATTGTTCACACATATTCTCCAAGAATCATCCTTCTTTGGCACTAACAAGACTGGAACCACACATGCTCTCACGAATTAATCCTTTTTCCACTAACTCATTTACTCGCCTTTAAAGTTCTTCATATTCCATGGGACTCATTCCGTAGGCTACCTTATTTAGTAAAATAGCCCATAGAATAAGATCAATGTGATACTAGATATCTCTGAAAAGTGGATAGCCATGTGGAATCTCTTCTAGTTCAACATCTTGAAACTACTCTAAGATTGGTGTCTCCTTATATTGTTCATTCTCTTGTAAACTACTAAAGCTAAAATATAATCACCTCTTTTTAATTCATTCTTGCATTTATCATAGGACATAAAAGCGTTAACTTCCCTCTTTGGTGCACTGATTTCAGAAGGTTATAATGGAGCTAAAATATTCTTCTTTTCATTTATACTAAAAGAATAATATGTTTGTAGCTATCATACATCACCCTCCTATCATAATGCCAAGGCCTACCCAATAGCAAATGATAAGTATCTATAGGAGCAACGTCATACCATATTTCATCTTTTCAATACTTACCAATAAAACGGAACTAAACATCTTTTAGTTATCTTGATATCATTCCCTTTTTGCAGCTAGTATAATTGGTAAGGATGTGAATGAGAGATTGTGTCCAACTTTAACTTCTGTACCATTGTTAAAGCTACCACTATCGATGATCACCAAGCACACTTTGCTTGTCATGAGAAGTGCATTTAGTGTGAAACATGTTCTTTCTCACCAAACTTTCATCCTCAGTCACATAGGACATTTATAAGCTATATTCCAACACAATAGACAAACCATGATTAGCATAAATAACCTCTTTCTTATCATTATATTTTAGTTTATCATTGGTTTTATTTTCTTCTTCATTACTATGATCTTCAACCAAAGTAACAATCCTTCTATTTGGACAATCTGAAGCAATATACCCAAAACCATGATATTTGAAGCATTTTTGACCACTTGAGGTAGAAGAATTATGTGTTTGTTTATTTCTAGAAGATCCTACACCCTTATCTTACACCTTTGATACCACTTGCTTTGGATAATAGACTTGAAATTTTTTCTTTTTGTATAGTCTTCTTTTAATCCGTACTGAGAACTCTTTTGGTTCCAAAGCTCTTGATGTTAATATGAGATTATCAAATTCTGTTATGTATTTCTTCATACTAAGATCTTTTTGCTTGAAATCATAAATTTTGAGAAAGATCTCTTGCCTATAGTTGTTAGGTAAGTATTTTCTCTTCAACTCTCTTTTCATTTTCTCCCATATCATGATTTTACTCTTCCCCTCATGTTCTTTTTGCTTTTTCAGATTTTTTCATCAAAAAGATACATTCTGTTTGAGTTTAAGTGCCATAAGTTTTACCTTTTTTTGTTTTGGAAGTTCATGAAAATAAAAAAAAATTCCACTGTATTAAGCTAATCAATAAAATCATCAATATTAATTTTACCTTTAAACTCCAGAATATCCAATCTTGAGTTATATTTGTTCTGCCACTCGTCTTGAACTACATGTCTTTCCCAAAATCTTCTCGACTCTCTTGAGTGATGAGGTGTATCATCATCAGAAATAAACTCTTGGATATCATTTTCATGCTGGTTATTTCTATTTTGAAATTCTTTGATGATTTTATTTTTTTCTTTTAGATTATGTAACAATCTTCGTAGCTACAATCTCATAGGCTTAATATTATCTTCGTGGCCACTATCTTCACCAACATCTTTTCCATTCTGCCTTGGCATGATCTTTAATCTTTAGTTTTGATACTAAACTGATACGGAGGTGATGCAGAATGGATTTTGAAAAAAATTCGATAGTATAGTTGTATTTACTAGAATAAGTTTTTTCGGACAGAAAAGTAATGATCTCACAAAAATATTTTAACACAATTGTAAAATAGTTTATCACCAAGTTTAAAATCATAAAGGGATATAAAAAATTCACCACCCTAGGGATAATAAACGAGGATACAAACTAAAAACAAAAGACTCACTACTCAAGGAAGCATTCAAGATATACAAAGTTTTCTGAAAAAACTCTAAGAGAACTTCTACCAATATTTTTAATTTTTAAAATATTTTTTAATCCTGAAACTCTAAAATAAATACTAGTGCATGAAACAATCCTTCATGCATAGAAAATTATGAGATTAAGTGTTTTACAGTTGGTAACTAACTCATTTAATACGTTCCTTAGTCATGAAAAAAAATATATTGAAACAGTTTTAACTTTGTATAGAGAATATATTCATAAATTATCATATTTGAGTGGAGTGAGTTGAAAACTATAAGTTAATATTATAGAACGAAAAAAATTATCATACCATCAATAAGATCCACGTGAGCACAAACCATAGGGAATCAATCAGGCACTCTTGTATCAGAAAGCTTTTATCTCAGCATCAAACCGTGCTATTTCTTCTTGGTTGGCGTGCATGCACTCTCTTCATCCTGCACGAGGAACCTTTTGCAAGCTTCCTGTTCGAAACAACATGGCCTTGGACCACTTAATCCAATCCGTTTTCTGACCCCTTGTGTTCTCCACTTCACCACGAGGGGTAGGAGCAGTGAACTTTGTGATCCACAAGCTCGCAAGCAGAGGAAAGAGAACAAGCTCCAGCATCAGGCAACGCCATTTGCTTTCTGCTTGGATGATCCACAAGCTTTGTGATCACGTGAGACCAGGTGGAAACAGGGGCCAGATTCATGGTTTTAATTCCTTCGATGTAGCCACCCATCAATGTTCAACAACACTTCCAAGTTTTCATGAAAGCTCTCGACAAATTAACCAGCGTCGGATACTAATATTGACATCACGAAGACCATGATAAACATGAAAACTCTTTTGGGCGTTTAACAAACTTGATTACCTTATAAGTTTATGACTCATGTCCTAGATAGATCGTGATTGCGCTTCCATTAATAAAAATATCTGCTTATTCTATATTTTTGATATTAAATATTTGAAGAAGAAAAGAATATATTTGAATTTTTTTTTCAGTATCACATACATTTGAATTTACCTATATAGGGCTAGATGGAGATGGTATTATAAATTTGAATTTAAGAATCGATTCTCTTAGCTAGTTATATCGTGACACATGGTGTTAAAGTTGATCTTATATTGTATAATGAAGGTAGCAAACAACCATCCGTAATTGGGGCTGAAGCAGACCACATCGTTAGCCTTCGACAATGTTAGGACTTGATTGTAGGTTACGTTGGGGTTTCGATGACGATAGCAAATCTTAAATGAGATAGTATATGATACCCTAATTTACTTCTGAATCAATTATGGGATAAGTTCTATTTTGGATTGCAGACTACATGAGCTTATTTATCATGTGCCAATGGTTTAGGCTCATTAAATTAATAAATCAGTTCTTCCATTACATCTGGTCACAATAATTTTACTCCTCAAATACATTCAAATTACAGTTAATGAGGCCCATTATTTATATCCCACTTTAGTCCAACTATATTTGATTGGGATCAAATGTTGTTTAAAATTATACTCACGAGAATACTAGACCGGATGTTATTTAAGACCTAAAATATAATACTCACGAGAATACTAGACTCGATGTTATTTAAGATCTAAAATATATAAGATGCGACTGCGACTCTAGGCACATTCCTTGTAGATGCTCTTGCATATAAGAGTATTTGTATATGGCTGCATCTAGGAAATTAGATAATTCATAGAAACTCATATTAATAATTGATCATCTTCTCAAGTAGTTCTCTGGTATCTTTAAGTACAAGTCCCTAATGAAGCTAATAATACCAAGCATGCAATTAAACTCAATGGACTTTATCTTGCAAGACTACTTTGTCTTTAATTTTTTATGCTTGAAAGTTGATCTTATTAAATTAATAAATCAGTTCTTCCATTAGATCGGGTCACGATAATTTTGCTCCTCAAATATATTCAAATTACAGTTAATGAGACCCATTATTTTTATCCAACTTTACTCCAACTAGATTTGATTGGGATCAAATGTTATTTAAAATTATACTCATGAGAATAAATGTTATTTAAGACCTAAAAGATATTTTTTTAATGAGATGTGACTCTACGCACATCTGATGCTCTTACATATAAGAGTATTTGTTTATGGCTGCATCTAAGAAATTAGATAATTCATAGAAGCTCTCATGAATAATTCAAAATCTTCTGTGTAAGGCCCTAATGAAGCTAATAGCACAAAAACGTTGAACTTTAAATATTTTCATAAGGGGATTGAGAAGAAGTAGGGCAGTTGTAGTAAAGTAAAGAAGATAAGTAGTAAAATTAAAGTATGCAGTAAGAAGAGAACACACCAATTTATAGTTATTCGGTCATCCGACTTATGTCCACTCTCGATACCTCCTTCGATGAGGTCATCGGCTTCCACTATTGATCTCTTTAAGGGCAAAGGTCAATCACCCCTTTACAGAACTCTTTACAAGTAGCTCACTCTCCTTATATAAGCTTCTAACACTTAGAATTGGTAGGGGTGAACTCTCAATGTTTACAAGTAATTTCACTATAGTCTCAGTTCTTTTTTTCACTTCTCTTTGTCCAATAAGCTGAGAAGTAAGGGGTTTTTTAGACCTCAATTGGCTTTAAAAATGGAGCCAAAAAAGGTCTCTTCCCGGATTTTTGGGGTACTGGCGATACCACCGCTTGTTGACTTTGACATTGGACAGTACCATCACCTAATCTGGTCGTACTATGTCCAGATAGAGTCCTGGCTACTGGAACTAAGCGGTACCATTGCTTGGCAATTAATTACTACTTGACGGTACCATCGCCTAGTTTGGGTAGTATCACGACCCAAACACCTAGGAGATTGAGCCTTGGGTGGTTCCACCGCCTACTTCTAATAGTGCCACCATTAGATAGGGTTCAGCAACACTGTTTGGGCCATGAGTCCAACCCAAACCAATCTGATTATGGGCCTAATGTTAGAGATCGAGTGGCACTAAGAGGAGGGGGGTCAATTAATGCAGCGGTAAGGAATGATAAATTTTTAGCGATTTGAACAAGTTTCAGAAACTTCGTACGGTGAAAACTTTGTTTCGTATTATGAAAGTTGTATCGGTGGAATCATATAAGAAAAGCTCTAACTTAAAGATGTTTGTAGAGATGAGAAGTAAAGCATCAAATCAAGTGGAAAGGGTTTGCAGCAAAGTTAAATAGCAAGAACGTAAATGCAAACCAAATTTTTATAGTGGTTCGGTCATCCGATCTACATCCACTCCCGATTCCTCTTGCTTGAGGCCACCAGCTTTCCACTAGCTATCCTCCTTTCAACGGGCGAGGATGAACTCCCTCATAGCACCTCTCCTTTTGACGGGCTTAGGAGATAACCCTTACAAGCACTCTTACTCCTCTCTTGGATTAGAACACTCTTAAGACTTAGAGGGAAGATATGATATAATTTTAAGAGAGTTTCCCCCTTCTTTTTTTCAGTTCTAGACCCCCTTTAAACTCTGAATAAGTGGGGTATTTATAGGCCTCAAAGTGATTCAAATTTGGAGCCCAAACTTGGAGCCAAAATTTGAACCATTTTGAATTTTTCGGTGCTGGCAGTACTAGGCGGTGCCATCGCCCATCCAGCGGTGCCACCGCTGGTGCCCGCGGGTGCTGGGCGGTGCTACCGCCAGCCTAGGGCGGTTCCACTGCTCAGCTCTCGGCCTCTGGGTGGTGCCACCACCCAGGTCATTTCAGCACACTAGTTTTGACCGAAAACTCAGTCGAAACCGGTCCAAATGAAGTCCGAATTGGCCCAAATTTAGTTTATAAGATTAACACCTAATCCTATACCAAATTATATACTAACTATGAATTTTAAAGATATTTTTTAAACTATTACAAAGTCCACAAGACAAGACTTCTTTCGACGAGCTTTTGGCAAACTTCCGGTGGTCTTCCGACGAACCCTTGGAAACTATTCTACGGACTCCCAGTAAGCTCCCGGACTTCACGATGATCTTGGTGAGTTCCAACGAGCTTCATTGGCAAACTCTAATCTTTCTTGGCAAGCTTCATGAACTTCTAACAAACCTTTCGGTGAACTTCCGAAAACCCTTCGGCAAGCTCCCTACTCGTTCTCGACCGGTTCCGGCAACACTCCCAATGAATCTTCGAACTTCCGTTGAACTCTCGAACTCCCAACCATCCATCACACTTATCTTCTGGTACTTTGTTTCACTTTATGTCTTCATCGCTATTGTAGTTAATCCTGCACATACACAAACAAACATTCTACTTCGATCTAGACAGTTATTATAATGCGAATTAACATTCAGTTGCCCAGCATGTCATTGGTTGGCGCTTCGTCCGATTCTTCGGCACATCATCTTCTCTTGCGATCCGTTGCCCAATCGACGGTTGACCTCTACAACCCCAATATCCTTGGCACAACACGCTCTTCTTGGCCCGATACCCGACGTACGAAGCCTTCTATCGATTATCGATCGAACCTCCGACTCGACATCCAATATCCAGACGTGATCACCCAGCGCAACGTCAATTCCTCCAGCGTTAACTGTCTAATCCTGATCGATAGTAGACCTACGTAACTCAAAACGCAGTTAAATAATAAATCACAATCAATTAGTTTCATCATCAAAATCCGAGATTCAACAATCTTCCCCTTTTTGATGATGACAACTAATTAATGACTAACGGAGTTAACCATAACTTTCCGAAGTTTAACCAAACTCCCCGGAGTTAATCAAACTCCCCCTATCAATATGCCATTGATAGAAACCTTGGATTATCCTAAATCCAAGCAACATTCATCATAATGTTAAGAAAAAATAACAAAACCATCATGTAAATATATAAAATATTTAATTCAATACATGAAGTCATGAATCTACTTCTCCCCCTATATTATCAACAAAAAGGTGAAGTAACATCATAGCTAGTTTTCAAGGATACGCAAATATTACAATCATACTAGCTATCAATCACATCATAACTCAAGCATAGCTTTGCAATACAACATCCAATCATACCATTCAATCATAGCAAGTTTTTAAGGATAGGCAATGATAGTAATTTTTTCACTTGCTTCTTGAGATGTGCAAGTTGTACTTTCTTTACTTCCTTTGCATGTTCTAGCTAGCAAAATTTTTCTTTACGATACATAAGCTAGCAATAAATCTTCTCCCCCTTTGTTTTTGTTAAAAAAGTGGAGTACAAATAGTCAATGCTTTGATCATGACAAAATAATAAATTTACAACATGAATTTTCAGCATATTAAGTCATAAATTCAAGAGAGTCAAAAATCATGATATGAGAGAAAAAGATAATAAGCAAGCAATCAATAATGATAAGCAAGCTAACATACTTTGCGACATGTAAGTTAGCTTCCTTTCAATTCTTCTCTTTTATAACTAAGTTTCGCCTTTGTAAGCTATCAATTTTTTGTTTGCAATAAGCTAGCAATTATGTATAATCATTTTAAATATGTATGCTAACTTTTCATTAAACATACAAACACAAAGGCATGGCAAGTGTACCATTTCAAAATTTTGAAGTTTTGCATTTTTGCTTCTTTTTTGAGATAGTAATTTTTTTCCTCTTAAATGAGCTTGCAATTTTTTATTTGGGTGTGCAACCTAGCAATAAATCTTCTTCCCTTTATCAATGTCAAAAAGAAAGGGAGGATCAAATATGATGATATAAATTTTTCACATAAGTTTGCATATATGTAAAAAAGTTTACATCAATCTTCAAATCATGATACAAATATATCAATATAATGGATCAAATCATGATTCGTGATTCATCATAAAAGATATCAAGAAGAACAAAATATCTTTTACTTCAATATTCAAATCATGACAAGTGACACATATCAAAATTCTACATGAATATTTCAATCATCAAGTCATGAATATGAATTTTATAAGCTAGCTCCCCCTTTGTCAATGTCGAAAAGAAATGAGGACTCAATGGCTAAAAATTTCAATTATTATACAAGCCATATAATTTTGAGAAATCAAAATCATGATTCATAAATATTTTCTTCATTGTCAATTTTCAATTCATGATAAAGGGTATACAATCAAGAATCATGATACATAAAAAAAATAGCATTCTCATATATCAAGTTATGATTCAATGATCCATCATAATGCAAATTTAATTTTCAATCATCACACAAGGCATGCAAGGCAAAGAAATCTTGTCATTTCTATATTATGAAATACATGACATCAAGGCTCATGATTCATTTGAAAAGATATAGCACAAAGAGCAACTTGATTCATGCATAAGAATTCCAAGTATCAAATATCAAGATATCAAGACTTGGATTGTGATAAAGCTCATTCAAGTTCAAATTATCAAAATCATTAACATAGTTTATGAGATTCACAAATGATATAAACTTGAATTGTTCTTCTTTTTGGTAAATGATAAAAAGAAGTAATCATAGAGGAAAATATTTTGATTCGCAAAAATATCTCAAGACAAGAATTCAAAGTCATGATTTCAAGTGATCAAGAGAGGAGTCATAAAATTATTCAAACTCATTTTGTCAACTTGAAACTCCTAATCAAATCAAAAATATTTTTGAGATTCACAACATGAATGAGTGATTATCAACTTTTTAGAGATTACAAAATGATAAATAGATTTTTGATAAACACTTATTATCAAATCATCAATTTCATAATTCATTTAGAAGGTTCTCCTCTATGGTAACTAAAACGGAAATATAGGAGAACAACATGAATTAGGGGAGATAGAGCATGATTGAAGCATTGAACATGATTCATATTTAAAATGTATCTCACGTCGTAAATATGAATCAAGTATTTGTCAAATCCGAAATCATCCTCAAAATTATATTCAATGACAAGCATAGATTTATTGAAAAATCAATAAAATAGAGGATTTCATTTTTTTTTATAAATTTCTATTCTTGTGATTTGCTTCTTATAATCATGCCTTTATCTTAAAACAAAATGTCAACATTCAAGATGGAAAAGCAAATTTCATCATAAAGATTATTAAGAGCCAAAAATATAGCACATTACACATAAGGCATCTTCCAACTAAAAATCGATTCAACATGATAATGTGTTTCGTTTTAAGTTGTTTGTTTTATATAAGTGAGCTCATGTTTTAAAGGATGAATATCATGTTTAAAACCAACACATGTGTTTCGTTATCAAGATATGATATCATAAAGTCATTAAGCATGATAACAACCTTTTAATATTTTCATTTTATCATTATCAATGATGATTTCATAAAGTGTGTTCTAATATTTTCATGAAAACCATCATCGTATAACTTTGAAATACAAGTTGTCATTAAAGCCATCAAGATCAAATGCATCAAAAATATTTCATACGAAAATTTTATTAAGAGCAACGGAGATGGTTTATATGTAAGCATGCTCTTGTCATTTTCTACTAGATTCATGTACATTGTATAGATCCCAAAAGTAAGTTTCAAAAGAAATTGTTTAAACCAAACGCATGATACACATTTATTTTCAAAATTTTCATCATGATTATTTTCATGAGATTCACAAGATTGGTAAAGTGAATTTAATAACCTCACTAGGATAGAAAATGAAATTTCATTTAATGCAATTGTTTTGATGTGAGCATATTCAAATTTTTTTTATGAAAACATGTATCAACGAGATATAAGTTTAGTCATAAACTTGTCAAGACCAAACACATCAAAAATAAAATATCGTGATTAAAATATTTTTAACTTTTGTGTTTTATTTTATGTGGTTGATCTTATATAAGCATGTTCAAATTTTCATGTAAAAACAAAATCATCAATATGCTTGCTTCTATCTTTTAATCATATTTGGTGTGCAAGCATTATCTTGAAACATGCTATTAATTTTTTGTGTCAAAAATCATGCATCTTGTTTGAAATCAAAAGCAATGTAAAATCATCAAAATTCATGAATTTATCATGATCATACGTATGGAGCATTTTCATTTATCAAGTAAGATTTCACATAAGCATGCCCAAAAACTTTTTGCATCAAAGATATGTATCAAGTTTAAAGCCAAAAAATGATACGAAAATCATCAAGATTCATGGATGCATTCTGAATATATTATTTCAAAATATGAGATTTCAAGTCATCAAGTATGATACAATCATAAAGCATGTTTTCATAATGTATCGTCAAAATCATTTTAATTCTTTCTTTCATTTGTAATAATAAGATGATCAATGCTCAAATTTTTTGCTAAAATCATGCATCATTTTATAAATCTAAAAAATAATTTTGTAAAATAAATCATCAAGATAAATATTCATGATTTAATCTTGTTAGGTGTACATGCATGAGATGCAATTATCATGATAATATATTTCTCATTTTATGTGTTTCAATCTACGTGAGCATATTCAAATTTTCATGTAAAGAACATGCATTATATTTAAAATCGAAAGCATCATCATATAAATATGATTCACAAGTTTCGTCGAAACTATCAAGGCATCAATCCAAAATATAGGATATCATTATTTCAAATTCTTATACATAATTTCATTAAGCATATAAAATGAAATACACAATCATAATCATGCTAATTAATTTTTATGTTAAGCCATGCATCAAAATACGATATGGAAATCATAAACTAAGCAATCATCATTCATAATTTTTACTTTTCAAAATACTAGAAGGAAAAGCATAGTATAATTTTTTTAAAACATTTTTTAATTTCTAAAAACACAAGAAAAGCATGAAAAAATAATTCCTACTAACTAAGTTAAGCATTCATTGAAAGCATCATGTAATTTCAAAATAATTCAAGGGAGTTAAGTTACTTACTTGTAGTTGAAACCCATCAAAGCACATTTCATCTCTTCTTTATTTGATTCTTCTTTGCAAGACTTCTTCCTCTCCTTTGGCATCTTTCTCTGTTCAAGTTCATTTGTATTTTTTTATTTTTGTTTAATGAACTTGTTAACATTCATTGTTATGTGTTCAATGTCCTCATTGTCCTCATCACTTGAGTCATCACTCAAGTGGCATTCATTTGTCCGATGTTCCAAATCCTTCCTATTCTTTGGAAGGTGGTTCAAGTGTTCAATGAGTTCAAAATGTTCTAGGAGGCTCATTTCATAAGTCATTAGTGAGCCAATTAGTTCTTCAATCGGAAGATCATTTAGATTTTTACCTTCTTGTATTGCGGTTACTTTAGAATCTCATCTTTTTGGAAGGGATCTTAAGATCTTACTTACAAGTTCAAAATCTGAAAAAGATTTACCAAGAGCTCTTAGACTATTGATGACATCCGTAAAACGGGTGTACATGTCGCCTATAGTCTCGCTTGGTTGCATTCGAAAAACCTCAAAATCGTGCATCAAAATATTAACTTTCGAGTCTTTAACTCTACTTGTTCCTTCATGTGTGATTTCGAGAGTATACCAAATATCGAAATCCATTTCACACGTAGAAATCTGATTAAACTCAGTTTTATCTAAAGAACAATATAAGGCATTATAGCCTTTGCATTTAAAGAAAATGATCTTTTCTCCAAATCCAATCATTCGTTCGTCGATTTAGAGGAAAGTTAAAATCCATTTTCAACGATGTTCCATAAGTTTAAATCAAGAGAAATCAAGAAAACTCTCATTCGAGTTTTCCAATATATGTAGTCCGATCCGTTAAAGAACGATGGACGAAAAATCGAAAAGCCCTCTTGAAAACCATTTAGAGCCATTTCTCACGGGTGTAAATCCGAAAGAGAAAGAACGTGGCTCTGATACCAATTGTTAGGGATCGAGCGGCACTAAGAGGGGGGAGAGGGGGGGTGAATTAGTGTAGTCGTAAGGAACGATAAATTTTCAGTGATTTGAACAAGTTTCGAAAACTTCGTACGGTGAAAACTTTGATTCGTATTATGAAAGTCGTATCGGTGGAATCATATCAGAAAAGCTCTAACTTAAAGATGTTTGTAGAGATGAGAAGTAGAGCATCAAATTAAGTGGAAAGGGTTTGCAGCAAAGTAAATAGCAAGAACGTAAATGCAAACCAGATTTTTATAGTGGTTCGGTCATCCGACCTACATCCACTCCCGATTCCTCTTGCTTGAGGCCATCGGCTTTCCACTAGCTATCCTCCTTTCAATGGGCGAGGGTGAACTCCCTCACAGCACCTCTCCTTTTGACAGGCTTAGGAGATAACCCTTACAAGCACTCTTACCCCTCTCTTGGACTAGAACACTCTTAAGACTTAGAGAGAAGATTTGACATACTTTCAAGAGAGTTTCCTCCTTTTTTTCAGTTCTAGACTTCCTTTAAACTCTGAATGAGTGGGGTATTTATAGGCCTCAAAGTGATTCAGATTTGGAGCCCAAACTTGGAACCAAAATTTGAACAATTTTGAATTTCCCGATGTGGGCAATACTGGGCGGTGCCACCGCCCATCCAGCGGTGCCACCGCTGGTGCCCGCAGGTGCTGGGCGGTGCTACCGCCAACTTGGGGTGGTTCCACCACCCAGCTCTCGGCCTCTGGGCGGTGCCACCGCCCAGGTCATTTTAGCACACTAGTTTCGATTGAAAACTCAACTAAAACCGGTCCAAATGAAGTCCGAATTAGCCCAAATTTGGTTTATAGGATTAACACCTAATCTTAAACCAAATTATATGCTAACTACAAATTTTAAAGATATTTTTTAAGCTATCACAAAGTCCACAAGATAAGACTTCTTTCGGTGAGCTTTTGGTAAACTTCCGGTGGTCTTCCAACGAACCCTTGGAAACCATTCTATGGACTCCCGACAAGCTCCCGGACTTCACGATGATCTTGACGAGTTCCATCGAGCTTCATTGGCAAGCTCTGATCTTTCTTGGCAAGCTCCGCGAACTTTCGACAAACCTTTCGGCGAACTTTCGAAAACCCTTCGGCAAGCTCCCTACTCGTTCTCAGCCGGTTCCGGCAACACTCCCAACGAATCTTCAGACTTTCATCGAATCGTAGTTAATCTTACACATACACAAACAAACATTCTACTTCGATCTAGGCAGTTATTACAACGCGAATTGATATTCAGTTGCTCGGCACATCATTGGTCGATGCTTCATCCGATTCTTCAGCACATTGTCTTCTCTTGCGATCTGTTGCCCAATCGACAGTTGACCTCCGCAACCCTGATACCCTTAGTGCAACATGCTCTTCTTGGCTCGATGTCCGACGTACGAAGCCTTCTGCCGATTGTCGATCGAACCTCCGGCTCGACATCCAATATCCAGACATGATCACCCGGCACAACGTCAATTCCTCTAGCGTCAATTGTCTAATCCTGATCGATAGTAGACCTGCGTAACTCAAAACGTAGTTAAACAATAAACCATAATCAATTAGTTTCATCATCAAAATTTGAGATTCAACACCCAATTGGCCCCTAACAGAGTTAGTGGAATTACCTCCGAAATCTAACTCTAATTAAGCCCTAACTATGACATTTTAAGGCATATACTAAAGCATAAAAGTTTGATAGGTCAAAATTCCTTTCGGTAAGCTTCCAGCGGATTTCCGACAAACTCTTGACAATCTTCCAGCAGACTCTCGACAAGCTCTTTAACTCTCAATAATGTTCTTGGTGAGCTCCGACGAGCTTTTTTGGTGAGCTCCAATCTTCTTGGCAAGCTCTGGTGAACTTCCGATGAATTTCTCAGTGAATTTCGATCTTCTCGGTGAGCTCTGGCGAACTTCCAACGAACTTCTCGATGAAATTTTGATTACAGGCCCAATTGGCCCCTAACATAGTTAGTGGGATTACTTCCCAAATCTAACTCTAATTAAGCCTAACTACGACATTTAAGGTATATACTAAAGAACATAAGTCTGGTAAGTCAAAATTCCTTTCGGTGAGCTTCCGGTGATCTTCCGACGGACTTCCGACGAACTCTCGATAATCTTCCAATGGACTCCTGGCTAGCTCTCGAACTCTCAATGATCTTCTTGGCAAGCTCCGACGAGCTTCTTTGGCGAGCTCCGATCTTCTTGGCGAGCTCTAATGAACTTCTCGGTGAACTTCTGACATACATTTTGGCCAACTCCCGATGAACTCTCAACAAATTCTGGCAACACTCTCTATGAACTTTCGGACTCCCGACGAACTCTTGGACTCCAAACGAATCGTTCGATCTTGACTCCAGCACTACATTTTGCTTTATACCTTGTTCGCTCTCGTAGTTAATCATGCATACTTTTCTCAACATACAGATTTGATCAAATAATTTATCAATTGATTTCATTATCAAAATCTGAGATTCAACAATCTCTCTCCCTTTTTTATGATGACAACCAATTGATGATGGAGTTAATCTTAACTCTTCCTATCTATCTATATGCCATACTTGAGAAAAGACATACTTGAATTCAAAACCTTCTAATTCAAGCACAAACTGATAAGTTACATGCACTTCAACTTATCAATATACACAACATGATACTAAGCATGATTCTTCAATTCAAAACATGATATCACGCATTTATCATAATACCATAATGATGTCAAAGCATGACAATCATTTTTAAGTCCGATATCAAATGATGATAGATATTCATTATTTCAAAGCATGATACCAACTTCAAATATAATATTTAGCATGATACAAACTTCAAGTTCGATACCAAATGATAATTCATCATTTTAAAATTATGATACCAATTTCAATTAGGATATTGAGCATGGTGCACATTTCAAGTTCGATACCTAATTATAATGATTTACATTTATCATTTCGATACCAAAACAAATACAATAGTGAGCATGATAAAGAGTTATCATTTTAAGTTATGAAACTTTTCAAGCATTCATGATACATTTCAAGCATTTACGATGCATTTCAAGCATTCATGATACATTTCAAACATTTACGATACATTTCAAGTATTTACGATACATTTGAAACATTTATGATACAGTTCAAGTATTTATGATACATTTCATGATACCAAGCATATTTCAAGCATTAATAATACCAAGCATGATACATTTCAAGTTTTCATCAATTTGCCACTTTCTCCCCCTTTGTCATCAACAAAAAGGAAATGGGCAATCATTTTATACAAGCAAAATTGTTGCAATAGTAAGATAGTGACTTTTCATTCAAACTAACACTACTCATGCTAGAACTTGAGTAGGATTCTTCTTGAAAGGGAAAAAGGAGCGAGCTCATGACATAAAAATATCCAAGTACAAGGAAAAGTCCATTCATCGAGAAGGATCGAACAAACAAAAGTCTATGAATAGTAGAAGGAAAAGAAATCATTTAAGCTATCAAAAATTCATCAAACCTCTACTTTTCATCAAGAGCTCATGACATAAAAATATGAATAAAAAGAAGAGATTCATACAAGAGTCAAGTATATCATTTCATAACATATGAAATCTATAAATAACATTTCTATCAAATAAAAATTTGTGTATGACATTTTTAATAAGTAAAGTCCGTGAATGCCATTTTTATCAAATAAAGTCTGTGAATGACATTTTTATCAAGTAAAGTCTATGAATAAAATCTGTGAATGCCATTTCTATCAAATAAAATTCGTGAACGCTATTTCTATTAAATAAAATTCATTCATAATCATAGCTTGAAATCCATGAATGATACATTAGTCAATAAAATCCATGAATGTGGGGAGGGTTCTAAGAGTATCAAAAGTCATCAAATGATAGATCAAGGGTATAAAAAATTTATTAAATAAACTCGACACCAAGATAAGAGGAAGATGATATGAAATAAATTTGATAAAAGCTCTATTTACGAAAAATCGAGAAAGTCCAAAAAAGTATACAAGAATCTCATGCATTTAGATAATTTAATATGCCTAATTCTCTTCTAATGAAATCAAATTATTCTTCATTTAAAGATTTTATAAAGATATCAGCTAATTGATGTTTTGTATTAATAAACGCTAAGGTTACATCATGATTATTAACATGATCTCGTATAAAGTGATGCCTAATGTCAATATGTTTAGTTCTAGAGTATTGAATATAATTTTTTGTTAAACATATTTCCCTTGAGTTATCACATTTTATGAGAATATTCTTTAAGTGAATTCCATAATCTTCTAATATATTTTTCATCTATATATCTTGTGCATAATAAGCACTTACTACTATGTATTTGGCTTCGGCTATAGATAATGCAACTGAATTTTGTTTCTTGGAAGACCAAGAGACAAGTGCATGACCTAAGAATTGACATGTTCTAGATGTGCTTTTTCTATCTATTCTACATCCAACAAAATCAGTATCAGCATAAGTAATTAATTTAAAATTTTTGAATTTTGGATACCATAATCTTAGATTAGGGATTCCTATCTAAGAATTCTTTTAACGATTTTAAAATGAGATAGCTTAAGATTAGATAGAAATCTAGTATAAAGTCCTACATAAACATAATATATGGTCTAGTTGCGGTGAGGTATGGTAAGTTACCTATCATACCCTTATAAGTTTTTTGATCAAAGCTTTCTCCACTTTCGTCCATATCTAACTTAGTGGAAGTACTCATTGGTGTATTGATAGCCTTTGAACTATCCATATTGAATCGTTTTAGCAATTTTAATGTATATTTGATTTAACTAAGAAAAATACCATCACTAAGTTATTTGATTTGTAAGCCTAAGAAGAAAGTTAGTTTACCCATTAAGCTCATTTCAAACTCTTGGCTCACACTTTTGACAAATGATTCGCATAAGGACTTATTTTTGGAACTAAAAACAATGTCATCAATATAAATTTGAATAATAAAAAAATTATTTTCAAAATTTTTAATAAACAATATAGTGTCGACCTTGCCTTTAGAGAAATTATTTTGGATAAGAAAAGAGCTAAGTCTCTCATACCAAGCCCTTAAGACTTGTTTTAATCTATAGAGACCCTTGGTTAACTTAAACACATGATTAGGAAAAAAAGAGTTCTCAAATCTGGGCGGTTGTTCAACATACACTTTTGCGGAAATAAAATCATTTAAAAAAATATTTTTGACATCCATTTGAAATAATTTAAAATTATTACAACAAGCATAGGCAAGGAAGTATCCTTATGGCTTCTAATCTTGCCATAGGAGTGAAAATCTCTTTATATTCGATACCTTCTTCTTAGTTAAAATCTTTGGTCATAAATCTAACCTTATTTCTAACTACGATACCAAATTTATCTTGCTTGTTTCTAAAGATCCATTTAGTACCAATCACTAAATGGTCACTAGGTCTAGGGACAAGCTTCCATATCTCATTTCTCTTAAATTGATTTAACTCTTCTTGCATTACGATAACCCATGAATCATCTTTCAAGGCCTCATCAATGCATTTACGTTCAATTTGAGAAAGAAAAGTGGCATTAGTACAAAAATTATTAAAGGAAGAATGAGTTTGAATACTTTTTGATGTGTCTCATATGATTAGCTCCAAAGAATGAGCATCTACATACTTTCATTCCTTGGGTAAGGATGTTTTAGAAGATGCATCCAAGTTGCTAGTGGGAGGAGAGGTTTCATTCAAATTTAAAGCATCAAAATCAAGATCATCATCAAAATCATTTTTCTTAAATTTGGAAACTTCATTAAAGACAACATGAATAGATTCTTCTATAACTAAAATTCTTTTATTAAAGACACGAAAGACTTTAGAAATAGAAGAATAACCAAGAAAAATACCTTCATTGAATTTTGCATCAAACTTTCCTAAGACATCTTTTTCATATAAGATAAAACATTTACAACCGAAAACTTTAAAATATGAAACATTGGGTTTTTGTTATTCCGTAATTCATAAGGAGTTTTGGAAAGTAATGGTTTTACTAGAACCCTATTAATGACATAGCATATCGTATTAATAGCTTCAGCCCAAAAATATTTGGGTAAGCTATGTTTGTTCAACATGGTTTTTGTCATTTCTTATAAGCTCATATTCTTTCTTTCTACTACTTCATTTTGTTGAGGATTTTTCAGAGTAGAGAAATTATAGTTGTATCAATTTGATTCACAAAAGTTTTGGAAATCACGGTTTTGAAACTTACCATCGTGATCACTATGAATCAATGAAATCATAAAGCCTTTTTCATTTTAAACAAGTTTACAAAATTTTAAAAAATACTTAAAACAATCACTTTTGTGTCCTAAGAAGTATGTCAAAGTGTATCTACTATAATCGTCTATAATTACAAAGGTGTATTTACTATCTTCTAGGCTTGTTGTATCAATTGGTCCAAATAAATCCATATGGATCAATTGCAATGGTCTAGAGATGCTTATTTGATTCTTTGATTTGAAACTATATTTTATTTGGTTTCTTAGTTGACATGCATCTCATACTTTGTTTTTGATAAACTTAATATTAGGAATACCTCTTACAAGTTCTCTAGAGGAGATTTGAGAGATTAGTTTCATGCTAGTATGACCTAATCTCTTATGCCAAAGCTAAGCATCATCATTTAAAATCGAAAAGGACGTTTCATTACAAAGATCATCAATGTCAATAGTATATATATTATTTTATTTTAGGGCAATCATAGATGTGTTTTTGTGTAGTTTTTCAATAATACAAGCATTGGATTCAAATCTTATGATGTATCCTTTATCACACAATTGACTAATGCTCAAAAGATTATGCTTTAAGCCATATACTAATAACACATCTTCAATCAAAAAGTTTGATTTGTTACCTATGGTTCCTTTGCCAATGATTTTACCCTTATTGTTGTCTCTAAAGGTGGGATACCCTTTGTCTTGGCTAGTGAGCTTAGAGAATTGAGTTGGATCTCTGGTCATATACCTTGAGCATCCACTATCAAGATACCATCACTTACTCTTAGTTTATGATTATAAATATGTCTATAAAAAGGATTGGTTTTTAGGTACCTATTTGACATTTGGTGTCTCAAAAATTGATCTACCTAATTTATTATTTTGCAGAGAGTCCTGTACGGTTCCTTTAGGAACCCATATTAATTTATGTAGACTATATTTTTTAAATAGATATTTTTGAGCATAATATCTAAGTTTGTAACAAAAGTTGCATTTGGTGTGGGGTGAAACATGTAAGGTAGGGCTTTTAACAAAGATAGTTGGCTTTTGGTGAGAGTTACTCACAAAGCCGATTTCATCTCTTCTATGAACATGACCCTTATTGGTAAGGATCATATTCAAGGATTTGCTACCAATCTTAAACTTTTCTAAAGTTTCATTTAGTAACAAGTTTTCCTTTTTAAGTGTCTCTAAGTATTTACACTTGGTGCATGGAGGCGATAAAGCATTGTCATGCTTAAGTTTTTCAAATTCACTATTTAAAAAGGGATGCTCCTTTTTCAATAAATTATACTTTTTGCTAATTAATCTACATTCATTGAATAAATCATGAAAACCACTCAATAGTTCATCAAAAGATAAATTTGCATCTAATGAACTACTTACGTCATTACCAATTGCCATTAGCGTGTAGTTAGCAATCTCCTTGTTACTTTGTTCTTTGTCTTTGGAAGTGCTCGAATCATCCCATGTAGCTTTGAGCGCCTTCTTTTTCTTCGATTGTTTCTTCTTTGTGTGGAGACATTCACTTTTGAAGTGTCATAGCTTCTTGCATTCATAGCAAATAATTTATTCTTTCTTGAATTTAATTTTATTTTTAGTATCATTTTTAAATTAGATTTGTTTCTTTTTATGAATTTTTTAAACTTTCTTGTCAAAAGTGCCAAGTCATCGTCATTGTCCTCATCACTTGAACTTTCTTTCAAGTGTTCTTCATGAGTTCTTAGTGTCATATCCTTCCTATTCTTTGGAAAATTATTCTCAAGCTTTTCATGAGCATTGCAAGTCATTTCATAGGTCATTAGAGACCCGATAAGTTCTTCGAGTGAAAAATTATTCAAATCCTTGGCCTCTTGAATGACCATTACTTTAGGGTCCCAACTCTTTGGAAGAGATCTTAATATTTTGTTAACAGGTTCAAAATTAGAGAAACTTTTATAAAAAGCTTTTAGACTATTGACAACATCTATAAATTGGGTGTACATATCTCCAATGGACTCACTTGGTTTCATCTGAAATAATTCATAATTATGAACCAAAAGATTTATTTCGGACTCCTTTACTCTATTAATGCCTTCATGTGTGATTTTGAGTATATGCCAAATGTCAAAAGCCATTTCACAAATAAAAAACTTGATTGAATTCATTTTTATCTAAAGTGTAAAAAAGGCACTCACAGCCTTAGCATTTAAAGAGAAAGTCTTCTTATCCAACTCATTTTAATCGTTCATTGGAAGAGAAGACTTTTCAAAACCATTTTCAATAATGTTCCATAACTCAAAATCCAAATAAATAAAAAAGATTCAAATCCTAGTTTTTCAATATATATAATCCGTCCCATTGAACATGGGTGGACGTGTGATTGAATGACCCTCTAGATTGCCAACAAATGCCATCTCTCTTGGATTTCAAACCAAATTGAGAGTGACCTTGCTTTGATACCAATTGTTAGGATCAAGAATAACACTAAGAAGGGGGGAAGAGGGGTATGAATTAGTGCAGCGATTAAAAATGTCGATTTCGAAATACATGTTTCGACAAAAATGTTGAACTTTGAATATGTTCGTAAGAGGGTTAAAAAGAAGTAGGGCAGTTGCAGTAAAGTAATGAAGATAAGTACATAGCAAGAAGAGCACACCAATTTATAATGGTTCGATCGTTCGACCTACATCCACTCCTCATACCTCCTCCAATGAGGTCATCGGCTTCTACTATTGATCTTTAATTAAGGGCAAAGATCAATCACCCATTTACAGAACTCTTTACGAGTAGCTTACTCTCCTTATATAAGCTTTTAACACTTAGAATTAGTGGAGGTGAACTCCTAATGTTTACAAACAATTTCACTATAATCTTAGTTCTTTTTGTTCACTTCTCTTTATCCAATAAGTTGAGAAGTAAGGGGTTTTTATAGGCCTCAATTGACTTAAAAAATAAAACAAAAAAGGTCTCATCCCAGATTTCTAGAGTACTGGCATTACCATACTGCCAAACAGTCTTGGCTACTAGAACTGGGTGGTACTACTGCACAGTCTGGAAGTACCACTACTTGGTAGTTAATAACTGCCTGATGGTACCATCGCCCAGACACCTAGGAGACTAAGCCCTATGTGATTCCACCACCCAATTTTGGTGATGCCATCGTCAGACAGGGTTCAGCAATATTGTTTGGGCCATGAGTCCAGCCCAAACCAGTCCGATTACGGGCCCAATTAGCCCCTAACAGAGTTAGTGGGATTACCTCTAAAATCTAACTCTAATTAAGCCCTAACTACGACATTTAAGGCATATACTAAAGCATATAAGTCCGGTAGGTCAAAATTCCTTCTGGTAAGCTTTCGACGGATTTCTGACAAATTCTCAGCAATCTTCCAACAGACTCCCGGCAAGCTCTTTAACTCTCAACAATCTTCTTGGTGAGCTCCAACAAGCTTTTTTGGTGAGCTTCGATCTTCTTTGCGAGCTCCGGTGAACTTTTGATGAACTTCTCGATGAACTTCGATCTTCTCAGCGAGCTTCGGCGAACTTCCGACGAACTTCTCGGTGAAATTTCGACGTACATTTAGGCAAGCTCCCAATAAACTCTCGACAAATTTCAGTAACACTCTCGATGAACTTTCGAACTCCTAATGAACTCTCAGACTCCCAACAAATTGTTCGATCTTGACTCCAGCACTATGTTTTACTTTATGCCTTGTTCACTATCATAGTTAATCCTGCACACTTTTCTCAATATATAAATTAAATCAAATAATTTATCAATTAATTTCATAATCAAAATATGAGATTCAATAATTTCAAATATTAAAAAGATAATAGGTGTATTGAGATCAATAGTAATTACATCATAAGTAAAGATGAATATTGAATTAGAATTTTAATATCCCTACTAACAAATATACACTATTTTTTTCCTAATAATTAGACTTTTTATACAATATCTTTAACTACAATACACACGCATCTGGACTTACTATATTTGATTGTGATAAGAAAAGCTAATCTCGGGTGTTTGCACTCATCTTTTTTCTCTAAGCTAATTATCTTGCCCATTAAAGTTAGCATTGAGTCGGAAAAAGATGGGCTTGACTAATGATTTACCAAAAGTATTTTATGGAACTTATGAGGAACTCTGATCAATCAAGAGAGAGATGCTCCTTGTACTCACTTTTCCATATGCTCCTTAATCAATCAATCATTTTGTTGTTTCTATATTGAACTTTTTTTTAAAAAAATCACTTATCATAGAGATTAGATTGTCAGTATTGGAAGATTCATTACAGGTTGTCCTATTCCCTCTATAATACCAAGATAATCATCCTATATTTATGCCATTATCAAGACTATTATAATAAATCATATAATCATGCCCCTTCTTTGTTAGGTCTGAAATTGGCATTAAGAGAAGAGTTGGGGGGCGCGGGGCGAGCGGGGTAGGGGTATTTGAATTAGTGCATACGTAAAATCGTCAATTTAGAAAACGTCGTAAGCTTTAAACTTAAAGTGTGGGTGAGAGTAGTAATAAAAAACATGAAATTGAAATTGTAAAGAGCAGAATAGTAAAGAGCACACCAGATTTATAGTAGTTCAATCGTTGCGACCTACATCCACTTCTCGATTCCTCTTTCATCGAGGCCACCGACATCCACTAATAGTCTTTGTTCAATGAGTGAAGACTAACTACCCTCTTACACTCCTTTTCTCCTTTTCACAGGTTTAGGAGATAACTTTTATAATTTTCTAACACTTCTCTTAAACTGAAATCAAAATTTAAAACTAGAGAAAGAGAACTCTTCAAGGATTTACATAGAGTTTTCTTACAAGTTTTTGCTTAAGATCATATATTTTCTAAACTAGGATGAGAGAGGTATTTATAAAACCCAAATAGCTTTAAAAATGGAGCAAAAAACTATCTCATCCTAGGTTCTCGGGGTACTGGCGGTACCACCACTAGTACTGGGTGGTACTGCAACCATTACTCTCTGACATTGGGTGATACCACTGTCCAATCTTGCGGTACTCACCTAACAGAGTCTTGGATATTGGGCTCTAGTGGTACCACCACCTAGCAACATTAATTGCCAATGGTACAACTACCCAAACCTCTTAGGAGACTGAGTCCCGAGTGATGCCACCGCTAAGACCATCACCCAGTCCTGATAGTGCCACCACTTGACATGGCTCCAAGTCACTATTTGGACCATTAGTCTGGCCTAAACCAACCCTGATTCAGGCCTAATTAGCCCCTAACTGAGTTAGTGGAATTATCTTCCAATTGTAACTCAATTTAAGTCATAACTATGATAATTAAGGTATTAACTAAGTAAATCTTTGTTGTCCGGTATGTCAATTGTTCTTTGAGCGAAATCTTGACAAACTTTCAACGATCTTCCAGTGGGCTTCCGGTGAACTCTCGACAAACTTCCGACGAACTCTCAGCAAGCTTTTGGTTAACTCTCGAAGAACTCTCGGTGAACTCCTGATGAGCTTCCGACGCATCATCTGAACCTTTGGCATATCCTCTATTCTTTGACTCTGGCCCAACATTTGATTTTTCTACTTAATGCCTTTTTCATGATCGTAGTTAATTTTGCATCACTTTTCTCAACACATGGATTAGATCAATAATTTATCAATTGATTTCATCATCAAAATTTGAGATTTAACAATCTCTCACTTTTTTATGATAACAATAAATTAACAACGAAGTTAATCTTAACTCTCCCTATCTGTATGTCATATTTGAGATAAGACAAACTTGAATTCAAAAGGAATCATAATTTTTGAATTCAAGTAAAATAATTTTGATCTTAGTGATTATATCAAAATTTTATACATTATGCATCATTATATTTTCAAGTCATTAAAGTATAACATGCATAATTTCATAATATTACAACTCATCATTACTTTATGCATGATACCAAAAATTACTTTGGGCATACCAAAAATAAATCAATATCAATTTTAACCATTTATCACTTCATGAATGATACCAAAAGTTTTATTATTTTAGATCATTCATGATACCAAACATTCATCATTTCTTCCCCTTTGTCATCAACAAAAAGGAGACATGTTCAACAAATATTTGGACCATGTGAGCTAGTATTTTAGCAAGTTTTGCATCACTTTAGAATATGCAAACCAATTTTACACCACTTTATGCAAGTTAGCAAATTTGTGAAATATAAAGTTAAGCAAAATTTTTGCAAGATAGCAAATTTTGCTTCTTGAAGTGGGCAAGCTAGCATTTCTCTTTAGATGTGCAAGAACTTTTGGTTCTTCTTGAGATGTGCCAGCTAGCAATTTTTCAAGATAGCAATTTTTGCAAGTTAAGCACTTTTGCTTTTCAAGATAGCAACTTTTTAATTCTAGTAAGTTTCTTTCTCCCCTTTTGTCATAAAAAAGAAGAAGAAGAAGAAGAAGAAGAAGAAGAAGAAGGAAGGAAGGAAGGAATTCAAAAAAAATCATAAGAACCGAAAGTCCATGAATCAAACTTTTAATTTTGTAGAAAGAGAGGATTTATCACATAAAAGATCGAGATGCGCAAACTAAAATTCATGATTCAAATCCCCACTCTTATAGGAAGAAGAAGCATTCATAGGAAATGATATCCCAAAAGTCCATAAAGAAACAACTTTTCTTTCATAGGAAAAGATCATCAAATGAAAGATAGGAAATCCATGAATATCATCGTGTCACAAAAATCCATGAATACAATTGAAAGAAGAAGATAGGAAATGATCTTGATAAAAAGAAAACTCAATTTTCAAAGATTGAGAAATCTGAAAGATGAACTCATGCATTCGAAAAATTTAACATACCTAATAAAATCATAGTGTTGCATGTATCGTAATATCATCAAAAAATGCATCATAATATTGAAAAGTATATAACATCTTAAAGTACACTATAGAGTTCAAAACAAGGAGTACAATATATCAAGAAGTACAAAATGAGTTCTTCCTTCTTTGTCATCAACAAGAAGGTAGTAAAAATATACAGGCTATTCAGGTGGCGGTAAACCAAAATGCCTAAATAGAGTATTAAGTTATCGATGTATTTGCTACATCTCAGTTAAGATCTGATCTTGATGAGGTTCAATTTGATCCAGTCGAGTCACTATGGGATCAGTAGATAAGGAAGGTGCTGACTCTATAGGTGCTACCTCAAGGGGACTAATAGAAGGAGATTGACTTCCCTTATATATAAGTGTTTCTGGTTTTGATTTAGGTGGGGGAGGATTGGTTCTCCTATGTAATCTAGTCCAAATATCATTTCTTACTATACATCTTAATCTTCTTAATAGGTTTATATTGATGACATTAAATCAATCTAGTTTCATAATTTCTTTATCTAGTGGAATGACTGTCATATGCACATATAGAAGTCATAACTTTTTGGAAGTATCATATCTTTTATTAATAACTCAATCATATTTTATCGTATCAAATATCCAAAATAGTTACCATGTCCTACCATAATCTAATACATTATTCCTAATTCTATTTGACTAACTTCATCATGATGATACTATTTTGGAAGTAAAATACTTATCATGATATAATGAAACACTTTTTATTGAAAGGTAGCAAATATTCATAACTTTTTGGAATGATAGACAAATTTAGATTTTTAAAAATAGTACCTAAAGTCTCAGAGTTTGTAATTTTAATTGATTTTGTATCCCATTGTCCTATAAAGTAGCAACGTCTTCTTTTCTCAGGAATTCCTATAAGCTTACAAATTATGTTATCTGTAATGGGTATATGATGCCCTAAGAGATAAGTCGACACCCTATCGTTTTCATCCACATGCAAGTTGTTGTAAAACAATCGAACAAGTCTAGGATAAATGAGTTTACTAATTTGTAGAATTGGAAGGAAGTCTAAGTTAGCAAACCATTGAATTGGTTCCAAATCACTTAATTCTTCTAGATTTACATATTTTCTCTTATATATATTTTTAAATTCAAAGGTTAAAAATTTAAGAGCATGCTTATTAGAGTCAAAGAGTATAGGATCATAGGTTTCATCTAATCTCCTCTTCCCTTTATCCCTTAAGAATCTTCTATGTGCTATAGCACTACATATATTTTCAATAAAAGAACTACATATAAGATGTAAGATCAAGTAACAAATTGAGGGAAAAGATTTAAGCATTACCTTTGTAATGATCTCCAAGAGGGTTGAGATTGATCCTTAGATATGTGGAAGAGAGGAGCTTTCTTAGATTTCTAAAGGGAGAGAAGGGGGAATGAGCGGTGGAGAGACATTTAGAAAGGTCAA
Organism: Musa beccarii; assembly: GCA_024322285.1. Classification (NCBI taxonomy): domain Eukaryota; kingdom Viridiplantae; phylum Streptophyta; class Magnoliopsida; order Zingiberales; family Musaceae; genus Musa; species Musa beccarii. The sequence continues at coordinate 40,252,890 of CM044401.1, forward strand.
GGAAAGATTGGGGGTGGTTCTACTACCGGCCCTGAAAGGCCCTTTTATAGAGCTAGGTCTTAGGCATTGCTACTGCCAACTAGGCGGTGTTACCGCCTATGGGCAATGTGTGCTAGCGGTGCTACCACCAGTTCTAATAGTGCTACCGCTGGTGCATTGCCTTCAGCTTATTTCAAGCTATAATTTTAATCTTTCAACCATTCAAGTTTCCTCATTTAACATCTATATTCCAGTGATGCTAACATTCAATATTCAAATCAATTATCCAATCAAACAATCATTCAAGCGAATAATATTAACCTTATATTTAGTATTCAAGTCACTCTTTGCTTATGAATTAGCACAAGCTTTTCAGTTCTTTTGAGAAGTGCAACCCATCAAATTTCTCTAATTTTACAATAGTGATTCAATCATAACATGAGAAATACAAATCACAAATACAAGAAAATTGTACATAGTGAAATTCAAGTTATAAATATCAAGAAGTTTAGTGGCATATTTTAGTTTATTTGAATAAATTGTTTCTTTAGTCAATACTAAGAAGAATCGTAGGAGAGTAGTTAATAAAAAACTTAAAATCAACTCAATTCTTAAATATCAAGTAAAAGAATTTAGAATTATTTGGATAAACATTTTTGAGAATTATGAAAACTTATTTTATGTACGATCCATCTTAAGTCATAGATACGAACATATTATCTCATATGGTAGAAATCCAAAGTCATCATCAAAATCACTTTTCATAAAATCCAAAGAAAGTAATGTAGATAGTTTCCTATGTGAATAAAAATAGCTAGTGCCCTTTAGCTTTAATACTAGTATGCTCTAGTATTTCATACAAACACCATGCATCATCATTCAAGACCAAAATGTTATGCATAAACAATCAAAAAGTTTATCATAACAAAAATCAACAAGTTTCAATTATTTTGATTTAAATGATCTTTCCTTATTATTGTTGTTTTAGCTAGTGAGCTTGAAAGATGTGTTAGATCTCCGATCATAATTCTTGAGCATCCATAATCAAAATATCCTTTTTGCTCTTAGTTTTTAATTAAAAACATATCTATAAGAAAGAGGGTTTTCTTTTAGGTATCTATTTTACTTTGGGTGCCTTATTAATAGATTTATCTATCTTAACTAGTGGCATTGAGTCATTTATGGTTCCTTTAGGAACCCAAATTAATTTGTGTGGATTGTACATTTTAAATGAACATTTATAAGCATAATGTCCAAATTTACAACAAAAGTTACATTTGTTTTGGTGTGAAACATATAAAGTTGGCCCTTTAACGAAGATGATTGACTTTTGTTGAGTGTTAATCACAAAGCCAATTCCTTACTTTCTATGAACATGAAACTTATTAGCAAGGATCATATTTAAGGATTTGTTTTCGATTTTAAATTTTTCTAAAGTTTGTTGTAAAAATAAAATTTTCTTTTTAAATGACTCTAATTCTTCACATTTAGTGCAAGGAGGCAATGTTGAATCTTAGGTATTTGATTTTAAAACTATTTTGGTTATTTGATTCGACAAAACATGATCGACCTTTCCACTAAAGATTTAATGCTTCCTTATGGTGGTTTAATTACTAGGTTATTGCATGCACATAGTATTTTAATACCACCAGATGAATAGATTATTTAGGTAGATAAATACAATGTAATCAATAGAAACCTACTTAGACGATTGAGGAGCACACTAAGAAATAGAATTTGGACTAGGCTTCCTAGAAGATCCGATCCTCCCCCTCTTGAACCTGAACCTGAAAACACCTATATTTAGGGGGAGTTAGTCTCCTCTCCCTAGTCCTTTTGATGTTGAAACACTTATATTTTACTGACAAATATCCATTTAAGAAATATGGTCCACACAAATTAGTTTGGGTTCCTAAAGGAACCATAAGAAACTCTAGGCAGAATGATAAGATGACTAGATCGATTTTTGAGGCACCCAAGGCCAAATGAGTACCTAAAAATTTTTTCTTATATACATCTTTACCATTACAAGCTAGGAGCGAGAAATGATACCTCAACATTGTATGATCTTAATCATGCTCACTAGCTCAAACAATCATTGATTGCATAATGATTGAAATGTATTTATACGTTAATCTTATACCATGATGCTAAACCATACTAATATTGAGACTAAGGGAAACTAGGTAATGTGATCTTGTTAGATCTCTTGAAGAATGATTTTGATGATGATCTTGATGTCACCTACAATATGTTGATATTCATGCTTTCATGATTCTCGAAAATACTTGTCTAAACCCCTCTCTTAACATTCAAATTATCAACTTTTTCATTTATCATTCTCCCTTGATTCTCCTAAGAAAAATGTTCTAAATATCTTTTGATGATCATGACATCTCCTTGTATGATTAAATTTATATTAAAAGGAGTTTGATGAGTTATCTTTCTTAAGAAAAGTATGTTCCTTCAAACTGATAAACAATGAGGGATAAAAGTAATTAGAATGATGTTGTTTTGCTTAATCAAATGCATGACAATTAAGTCAAACATTCAATATTAGACTCACTATAAAATAGATGTTAAATGAGGAAGATCAATTGATCAAATAATTGAAGTGTTGTAGCCCCAAATTACCTAAGTGAATGTGTCAGTGGTGGCACTGCTAGAATTGGTGGTAGCACTGCCCAACCAACGGTGGCACTACCTGAGAGTGCCCTATATAAAGGCACTTTTGGGCCGATGGTAGAACCGACCCTATCTCTTACTCCAACTCTCAAAAACCCTCTCCTACCTTCTATTCTTTATTCTCCTCCTTTAGTATACTAAGAAAGGCTCTCATCTCCTAAAATTTTGGATCAATTTTGGTAAGTAAATGTAAGTATATTTAGTATGAAGTTTATAGAAAGTAGCTTTGTCTACACAAGCCATAGACTATAGTCTGAGATCTTTTAGAGCAGTCTAGGAGAATGCACCCCACCTCAGAAAGGTGGAATAGTCTCACTCCACCAGACTCATCTCCAAGAGAAGTTAAACAGAAAAGTAGCCATGACTATACATGTTGTAGACTATGACGCTTTACAATAGGCAATAAATAGCAAAATACAATAATCAACCATGCTCGTGTAAAAGTCAATCTCATCTGTGCTGCTATTGCCTTGTTAATATACAATGGCTGTCCCAAGGTACTGCATAACTTAGCAATAAAATGTCAATTCCAAAGATGCAGGGGAAGACCATGAAAGGAAACCTATAAGGGAATAGATTGGAGGCTGTCTAACTCCAAACGGACATCAAGGGACCATTGCCGTAGTATCATCCGATGGCCATGAATGTCTAAAATCCCTTCAAGAATCCATTGAAAATCCTCTTCAAAATAGAGTTTGCATATAAAAAAATCATTCTCCAACATATGAAGATCGAATGCCGATGTTCCCCATCATGTCATGATGAATGAGGATAACGAGAAATAGGATGTCTTGAGACCGACCACATAACCAACAAGCGCCATGGACCATCTCTCAATTAGCTCTTCAGAATCAGTAGCCTCATACACAGCAATCTTCTGATCGGCCTGGATTTCTAGTGTAATGAAATCTAAGTTAAGATCTGAACTTCCAACTAGAGCCTTGAAGAGGCTTGTCCAAGGCCAAGGATCTCTAGATATGAGAGCAGGAGGCTGCGATCTAGAACGTGACCTGCCTCTATGTTGCGTCATTGATGGAGCACCTCGATAGGAGGAAGATAGCGGAGGAGCAACTTGAGAGGCAGGGACCCTCGTCTAAGCTACCTTGCTACCAGTGTCACCAGCCCCAGGGACCACTGCTACGGTAGCCATGTCCCTACAGCGCTGGAAGAGGCTATTCTCCAGAGCCCAGGGAAGAACCGTCGAATCTCCCTTCCCTCCCTCCTCCTCAATTCAGTCGTCACCCTAGGAAAGGGGTGATGCAGAGTTTGGGGAGTGCAGTATGTTCCCCTGTGCACAGACGGTAGAGAGGCAGCCGCAGCCATCGCCCCTTTCTGCACAGCAGCTGTCGCCCCTCTGCAGCGCCAGCCACAGGGAAGCGAGGGAGTAAACCCTCTCCTATGTTCCCGCCCAATAGTAGCGTCCCTCACCCTAGGGAGAAGCCATCGGCCACAGCCCCAATCGAGGAAGAAGAGCAGATCCTTTGTCTTCGTGCAGTAGTAGAGAGAGGCGAGGGAGGGAGCATGCACGAACCCTCTCCTCCTTGGCAGAAGAGCCGCCTCATTACCAATCGCGTGCAATGCCGACCAAACCCTCTTCGTGCAACAGGACTCATGATCGAAGAAGAAGAGGGCTGCAGAAGCCTCCCTTCATCGATCGCTCCTCCTTGGCAGAAGAGCCGCCTCATTGCCAGTCGCATGTAGCGCCGACCAAACCCTCTTCGTGCGATAGGACTCACGATCGAAGAAGAAGAGGGCTGCAGAAGCCTCCCTTCACCGATCGCTCCTCCTTTGTTTGCACGGAGGAAGAGCTGCCGCCGCTGCTGTCGTCGCCCAACCACAGTGAAGAGAAGAGAACCAGCAAGGGGTCCTCTATTCACCGATCGGAACAGCAGCCTTCACCCTTCGGAACCCCCTCCTCCTTTGTTCTAAAGAGCAGAAAAGGCTCCTACTAGGGGAGAACCATCGCCTAGTAGCCGCCGCCTCTTCTCGCCCTAGCCTTCATGCCACCACCAGCAGACCACTGCCGCCTCTTCTCGTTAGGGAGAAGCAGCTGCGGTTGCAGAAGCAGCGCCCTCCTTGTCCCAGATCAGAAGAGAGTCTCACCAAGGGGAAGAAGTCCAGCAATGGCCGTGAAATCATCGCCACCGCCACGAAAGGAAAATAATTCAAAATTTGGCACAACATTTGTCTAAACTCTTCTCTTATTATTCGAGTCATTAATTTTTTATTTATCGTTCTATCCTCCTAAGAAAAATATTCTTGATATCTTTTGATGATCATGACATTTCCTTGTATGATCAAATTTCTGCTAAAAGGGTTTGATAAGTCATCTATCTTAAGAGAAATAACTTTATAGACAATAAGGGATCAGAGTGATTTAAATGATATTGTTTCGCTTAATCAAATACATGGTAATTAAGTCGAACATTCAATATTAGAATCTCTATAAAATAAATGTTATAGTTATCAAATGATCAAAGTGTTGCTACCCCAAATTGCCTAAGCGAATGTGCCAGCGGTGGCACCGCTCGAGAAGGGCCCTATATAAGGGGACTTTAGGGCCGGTGGTAGAATCGACCCTATCTTTTGCTCCACCTCTCAAAAACCCTCTCCTACCCCTTATTCTTGATCTTCCTCCTTTAGAAAACTGAGAAGGGCTCTCTACTCCATCAATTCTAGGATCAATCTCAAGTTCTAAGGAGATCACCCCAAAGGCATTCTTTGAAATTCTTCCCTTGAATTCATGAAATATTTTTGCCCTTTTACATTTGTTCTTTCATTATCAACATTTGTAGACTAATGACACCTAGAAGATAATCTAGGGACAAAGGGAAGAGGAGAGTAGAAGAATCATATGACCCATCTCTATTTAACTCAAATAATAGTGCCCTTGGGTTCCCTAACTTTGAATCTAGAAGTATTCACAAAGGTAAATATGTAGATCTAAAAAAATTATGGGACTTAGAACCTATTCGATGGTTTGCTAATCTAGATGTTTTACCTATTTTATAAATTTATGACCGATATACCTTAGGTTATTCATTTGTTTACAACAACTTAAATGTGGACGAAGATGATAATGTACCAACCTACATCCTAAGGCATCATATACCTATTATGGATATTATAATTTATAACCTCATAGGAATTGCCAAGAAAACAGATCTTCCTCAGTCGCTATCATTATTAGTAGAGATCTTCCCAAATGATAGTGAAATTGGGATGAGGACCTTGAACAGGTCGATTCTCTCTTTAGGTTGATTCTCTCTCTAGGATGATTCTACTTTTCTCTCTAGGGTGATTCTCTCTCTAGGGTGAGAAGAGGCGGTGGCGGTTGGGCGACGGCGGTAGCGACCGGTGAAGGGAGACGAGGCTGTTGGGCGGCACCCCGGTTCTGTAGCCCTCTTCTACACGGAGAGGGCTGTTTCAGCTGCTTGGCGGTGTTGCGATCGATAGTAGCAATTGTTCTAGTCCCTGGCAGATCTATGAACAGAGGAGGAGAGGGTTCCACCTGCGGAGGGAATCTTGATTAGCTTCTTCTCTCTAGGGCGTGCTCCATCCCTCGCCTCTCTCTACTGCTACACGAAGGAGAACAGTACTTTTTCTGCTCTTCTTCTGAACGAAGGAGGAGAGGGCCCGATTGGGGCTGCAGCCGGTGGCTTCTCCCTAGGGTGAGGGATGCTGCTGTTGGGTGACGGAGAATAGAGGAGAGGGTTTACACCCTCGCTTCCCTATGGCTGGCGCTGTAGAGGGGCGATGGCTGTTGTGCAGAAAGGGGCGGTGGCTACCACCTCTCCCTGGGGCTGCCTCTCTACCATCTGTGCACAGGGGAACAGCTTCTACTGCACTCCCCAACCTCTGCATTGCCCCCTTTCTAGGGCGACTAAACAGAGGAGGAGGGAGTGAAGGGAGATTCGACGATTCTTCCCTGGGCTCTAATCTGAACTCCCCTGCTCTTGTCCAAATAGAGTGGGGGCTGACAATAGAGCAACTTCTTCCAATGTTGCAGGGACAAGGCTACCGTAGCGATGGTCCCTAGGACTGGTGATGCTGGTAGCAAGGTAGCACCGACGAGGCTCTCTGCCTCTCAAGTTGCTCCTCCGCTATCTTCCTCCCGTCGAGGTGCTCCATCGAAGATGTAGCATAGAGGCAGGTCGCATTCTAGATCGCGGCCTCCTACTCTCATATCTAGAGATCCTCGCCCTTGGACAAGCCTCTTCAAGGCTCCGGTTGGAAGTTCAGATTTTAGCTTGGATTTTTTTACTCTAGAAATCCAAGCCGATCAGAAGATTGCTATGTATGAGACTGATGATTCTGAAGAGCTAATTAAGAGATGGTCCATGGCGCTTGTTGGCTACGTGGTCGGTCTTAAGACATCCTATTTCCCGTTATCCTCATTCATCAAGACACGATAGGGAACATCGACATTCAATCTTCATATGTTGGAGAATAGATTTTTTATATGCAAACTCTATTCTGAAGAGGATTTGTAATGGATTCTTATAGGGTTTTGGACCATTCGTGGCCATCCGATGATACTATGACGTTGGTCCCCTGATGTCCGTTTGGAGTTAGACAGCCTCTAGTCTATTCCCTTGTGGGTTTCCTTTCATGGTCTTCCCTTGCATCCTCGGAGTTGATATTTTATTGCTAAGTTATGCAATAATACCTTGGGACAGCCATTGTATATTGACAAGGCAATAGCAGCGTAGACAAGATTGGCTTTTGCACAAGCATGTGTTATGGTTTCTTCCGATGGAGATCTTCCTGATGAGGTTTATTGCAGGGATCTTGAGGGGACCACTCGTAAGGTACATATTTCATATTCCTGGAAGCCACAGCGGTATAAGATTTGTCACTCTTTCGATCATGCACATGGAGCTTGTCAGCAAACTCAAAAAACGATAACTCAGGTTTACCGACAACGTCAGGTAACTCATCATGGAGTTGATGCTGCTATGACTACTGATGAACAAAGTGCGTCTCCCGAAGCAATAGTACCGATGACGATGAAAGAACACTTTGACTCGCTTGGGCAACAACACAGACAGAAGGATACATCAGGAACTTTAACTCTTCCTATTATAGCCCCTTCCACAATAGTAATTTCCCAGAGTACCCAAGAACAAGAGGCGAAGTTGGGAACTTCATCTCTTCCTACATCGACAGGAACTACCGCAATGGGGATCTCACGTCCCACTCATCGTGCTAACCAGGATATTGTGTCTCAACCAGTTCCTACAAACCTCACCAGCCAGGACATTCAACCTTAACAGGTGCCTCAACCTTCAATAAACACTACCAACCTGGATATCTTGGGTACTTCAAAATTTAAATATTTCAAGCTATGGATGAAGTGGATAAAAATAGAAATAAAAGCTTAAAAGGTAAGGATATTATGTAGGAGGAAACTACAAAACCCAAGGATAAGAAGAAGGATGGTACTGTTAAGTCGCACATACTTCCGTTTACCTAGGAAGAGACCCTTATTTCCTTTCCTACATGTTTTATTTCTGATGAAGATACTTTGTTGGAATATTTGTGGACTGAATAAACTTGAGAAATATCGAGAGCTTAATAGAATAATCAAGTCTACTGCTTGTGATATTGTTATTCTTGTGGAAACAAAAATTAAACCATCTCGGGTTTGTGTTCAAAAAAATCTAATATGGCCAGAGGTAGAACTTCTTACCAACGAAACTTGTGATACTTATGGTAAAATATGGGTATTATGATATCCGAACTTTATTAGTGCTTGCTTTATTTCTACTACAGAATAATTCATCCACCTTAAGGCCAAGGATAAAACGAATGGTTGTTAATTTCATATTACTGGTGTATATGCTTCTAATAGTATGCAGGAAAGAAACGTTCTATGGACTGATCTGATTAACATTGCAAATGGCTGTCTTACAGTGCCTTGGATTGTTCTTGGTGACTTCAATACGATTTGGTACACACATGAAAAAGTGGGGGGTAAACCACTTTTAGAGAGCAAGATTTAAAGTTTTAACGATTACATAGATATTGTTGCATTGATTGATATGAAATCTATAAGGGATTGGCTTTCATGGAGTAATCAAGGTGTTGCCCACAGGAAAATAATGGCTCAACTTGATAGGTGTCTGATTAATCGAGAATGGTTAACAATTTACCTTGATTCACTTCTGGAGTATGGTGCTCAGTTGTTCTCTGATCACTCTTCAATGTATATACATGTAGATAAAGTAATACCCAGAGGAAAGAAATCATTTAGATTCTTTAACATGTGGAGTACCCATCCTCAGTTCCTCGAGGTTATCAGATCAGCTTGGAATGTTAATGTGCATAGTTCTCCCCTTTACATCTTATGTCAAAAGCTTAAAGCATGTAAAGCAGCACTAAAGGATTGGAATACAAACACCTTTGGTAATATTACCACCTTGGTCTAGTTAAGCAAAGAGGTAGAAGCTAGGTATCAATTTATGTAGGCCTTAAAGCAGGAAGAAAGTTTTGCAAAATAGAAGTCTCAATAACATTGGCTTACTCTAGGGGATTCCAATATGAAGTTTTTCTATACAACTATTGCTACTAGAAGGGCTGTTAACTGTATCAGGAAATGTAAAGACCAAGATGGTACACTTATGGAGAATATCGGTGAGGTTAAAGCACACACTGAATAATTTTTATTCTTTACTCAATCAAATAGAGCAGCCTAATAATATTCATGTGGAGCCTACTAGAAAGCTTGATTCGGATGACATCACGATTCTCAATGTACCAATTACAGATGAAGAAATTGGAAGAGTTGACTTCAAGTCACCAAAGCATAAAAGCCCTGGTCCAAACGGATTTCTAACTGAATTTTACCAAATTGCATGATCGATCATTGGAAATGATGTGATTAAAGCTTGTCAGCATTTTTTTTCTTCAGGTCATATTCTTAAAGCGATAAATTATACTTTTATTTCTTTAGTTCCTAAGAATATAGGGGCTAATTCACTAGAGCACTACAGGCCCATTTTATTATGTAACTTTATTTATAAGATCATCTCCAAGTTGCTTGCAGATCGAATACAAATGATTATGCACAAGATCATTAGTCATACTCAGGTTGTTTTCATTAAAGAGAGAAGTATATATCATAATGTTCTTCTTGCTAATGACTTGGTCAAAGATTTACACTCCAAATCAAGAGGGATGAAAAGATGTTTTAAAGCTGACTTACAAAAAGTATTTGATTCAGTTAATAGACACTTTCTCTACAAGATGCTCCTTAGTATGAACTTCCCTCAACAATGGGTTAATTGGATTCAGTGTTGCTTGGACACTCCAAAATTTTCGGTTCCCTTCAATGGTTTACCCATTGGCTTCTTTGGGAGTACGAATGACATTCGACAAGGAGATCCATTTTCTCCATATCTTTTTATAATTATTATGGAAGGACTCAGCTGTATGTTAGAAAAGACAGTCTCTGATGGCGGCATTAAGGTACCCCATGCTGGTTCTATCATATATCTCATATAACATTTGCAGATGATCTTATTATATTTCTTCACAATGACACTACTTCAGTGAGGAATTTGGCTACTATTCTGAAAGATTTTGGTTTGGTTTTTGGCCTTCAACTAAATCATGCAAAAAGTAAAGTCTATATGGGTTCTTGCATTAAAGATAAAGACTTTATTATATAAACTTTGGGGGTTAGCAAGGTAAGTCTACTAGTTCCTTATCTGGGTCTCCCACTCATATCCATTGGCATTCACAAAACCCATGTCAGCCTATCCTGCAAAAAATAAAGAATAGAATTTCCTCTTGGAAAACTAGACTCCTTTTGAAAGCAAGACAACTTGAACTCATTCGATCTGTGCTGTTCTCTTACTCTATTTATTGGTCTAATGCATTTCTTCTACCTGTTGGACTTCTTCAAGATATTGAATGGCTTTTGAAGAACTTTTTTTGGAATAGTACGGATGGTAAGACAATGCATTTAGTAAATTGGGATAGCATCTGCAGATCGAAAGATGAGGGGGGGCTGAATCTACGAAATCTGAGAGTTGGAATAAAGCTTGTTTGGTACAGAAATTATGAGATCTTTTGCAAAATAAATCCTTATTTATGGTCATAATGGGTTTCTACTAGGTACCTATCTAAGGAATCAATCTGGGAAGTTCCAAAAAAAATATATCATTCTATTACTTAGAAAGGAATTTTGAAGGTAAGAAATTAGCTGATCAACCACATTTCTTATGCAATCTCTTCTGGGACTAGAATTAATATGTGGTATGATCCTTGGGTGAATGGGAAGAGTATATTTCAATTATATAGTGATAGAGTACGAAGAGATCTTGGGGCCCCTAAAGATTGGAAGGTTTTTGAGTTCATTGTTAACGGCACCTGGTGTCTTCCTAGTCTTATTTCTCCTGATATGCTATCACTTTGGCTGACTATTATAGTTCTTCCAATCAGGAACAACTCTTCAGATATGCTTAATTGGCTTCATGATAATGAAAAGTTTAGTGCTACAACTGCATGAAATCAAATTAGACAAAGAAACAACAAGTGGATCCCAAGCAGTTGGATATGGGATAGACCGGGCTCATAGAGACATTCCTTATGCACATGGTAGGCCCTTCTTGCCAAACTACCCACAATGGATAATATGAAGCGAAAAGGTATATATTTTGCTAATCGATGCTCTCTTTGTATGCAACAGGAAGAAAGTCTTGATCATCTCTATTTTGCTTGCGACTATATTAATTGGGTATGGATGGAGATTCTGAAGAGATTTGAACTATATAGGCTACCAATGCCAAACTTGCATCAAGAACTAGAACAACTGCAGCAAAGCTTCTCAAGAAAAAGGCTTCTTACATAACTGGCAAAGCTTACTTTTAGATGTACTATTTGGTAGATTTGGAAGGAGAGGTGTAGCAGAATTTTTGAGGGTCACAACACACAAAATGCTCACATTTTGCTCGAGATACATAGCGACTCAAGATCATATTTGGAGCAGGATCTAGAAATGAAGTATTTAACACAGAGAAAAAGAGATCTTTATCAGATTCAATTTTATGATTCGTTAATGCTTTATAGAATGAGGTTGTTGTATTGTGTACTTCTATGCTTCAATAATATGATGTATTCACAGGTCTTCTAGTAATGATTGGTTATTGCATTTTAGTAAAGCGTCATAGTCTACAACATGTGTAGTCATGACTACTTTTCTATTTAACTTCTTTTGGAGATGAGTCTGATGGAGTGAGACCATTCCACCTTCCTGAGTTGGGGTGCATTCTCCTAGATTACTTTAAGAGATCTTAGGTTATAGTCTACGGCTTGTGTAGACAAAGCTATTTTGTACAAACTTTATACTAAATACAATTACATTTACTTATAAAAAAAACATAGTGAAATCTAGATCATCATCAAAATCATTCATCAAGAGATCTAACAAAGTCAATTTACCTAGTGTCCCTTAGTCTCAATACTAGTGTGTTTTGGCATCATTATTCATGGTGGAAGGTTGTCGATCATCACATTTCAATCATAATACATCAATGATCTTTTATTATTTAAGCTAGTGAGCTTGATTATACTTACAAAAAAAAAATAGTGAGCTTGATTATGATCATGCATTATTAAGGTATTATTTCTTGCTCTTAGCTAGTAATAGTAAAGATGTCTATAAAGAAGGATGATTTTTAGGTATCTATTTGACCTTGGGTGCCTCAAAAATTGATCTACTCATCTTAACATTTTGCATAGAGTTCTTTACGATTCCTTTAGGAACCTAAATCAATTTGTGTGGACTATAACAAAGGTGGTTGGATTTTAGTGAGAGCTACTCATAAATCTGATTCTATCTCTTCTATAAACGTGACCCATATTTATAAGGATCATGTTCAAGGACTTGCTACCAACCTTAAACTTTTCAAGAGTTTTTTTGAGTAGTAAGTTTTCCTTCTCAAGTGCCTCTAAGTGTTCACACTTGGTGCAAGGAGGTAATGAAGGATTGTTATGCTTAAATTTTTTGAATTCACTAATTAAAATGGTATGCTCTTAGGTGAGAGCTTCTCTCTCTAGGCGATTCTCTTCTCTCTCTAGGGTGAGAAGAGGCGGTGTGGATCTGCTTCTTCTCCCTCTTGGGTGGTGGTTCTTCCCTTCCTCCACGTGGTGCAGGAACTCAATGCTACTACACAACTATGAGATCGAAGGCGTTGGGGGAAAGTGAAGCCACGGAGAAGGCTAGGGCGAGAAGAGGCGACGGCTGCTGGGCGATGGTTCTCCCCTGTTCTGCGCTCGGAGAGCAGGAAGGCTACATCGGTGGATCTTCCCTTGGGTGATTTCACGGTCACTACAGGAAGGCTGCATCGGTGGATCTCCCTTGGGCGATTTCACCCCCTTGGGCGGACGAGGTGGTCCCTAGGGGGCACTCCCTCCCTTGCCTCTCTGTTGCTGCACGAAGGGGAACAGATCTTCTTCTGAACGGAGGAGGAGAGGGCTGATCAGGGTTACTGCGGCGGTTCTGCTTGATCGCTACTTCTTCCCTAGGGCGCGGTCCCTCCCTCGCCTCTCTCTACTGCTGCACGAAGGGGAACAGAGGGCCTTTTCTGCTCTTCTTCTGAACGGTGGAGGAGAGGGCTGAACGGAGGACGAGAGGGCTTGGGGCTGCGGCCGGTGGCTTCTCCCTAGGGTGAGGGACACTACTGCTGGGCGGCGGCGACATGGCGCTACATAGAGGGGCGACGACTACTGTGAAAGGGACGGTGGCTGCCTCATGCGCAGGGGAACATCTATTGCACTCCCAAATCTCTGCATCGCCCCTCCTAGGGCGACTGAATAGAGGAGGAGGGAGATTCTGAACTCCCTTGCACTTCGCAGCCTCTTCTAATGCTGCAAGGGGGACAAGTGATGGTCCCTAGGGCTGGTGATGCTGGTAGCAAGGTAGCTCCGATGAGGCTCCCTGCCTCTCAAGCTCCTTCGCTATCTTCCTCCCGTCGAGGTGCTCCATCGACAATGCTGTATAGAGGCAGGTCACGTTCTAGATCGCGGCCTCCTGCTCTCATATCTAGCGATCCTTGGCCTTGGACAAGCCTCTTCAAGGCTTCGGTTAGAAGTTCAGATCTTAGCTTGGATTTCTTTACTATGTATGAGGCTGCCGATTCTTAAGAGCTGATTGAGAGATGGTCCATGGTGCTTGTTGGTTATATGATCGGTCTCAAGACATCCTATTTCCCGTTATCATCATTCATCAAGACACGATGGGGAACATCGGCATTCGATCTTCATATGTTGGAGAATGATTTTTTTGTATGCAAACTCTATTCTGCAGAGGATTTGCAAAGGATCCTTAAAGGGTTTTGGACCATTCGTGGCCATCCGATGATACTACGGCACTAGTCCCCTGATGTCCGTTTGGAGTTAGACAGCCTCCAGTCGATTCCCCTATGGGTTTCCTTTCATGGTCTTCCCCTGCATCTTTGGAGTCGACGTTTTATTGCCAAGTTATGTAGCACCTTGGGACAGCCATTGTATATTGACAAGGCAATAGCATCACAGACGAGATTGGCTTTTGCACGAGCATGTGTTATGATTTCTTCAGATGGAGATCTTCCTGATGAGGTTTATTATAGGGATCTTGAGAGGACCACTCGTAAGGTGCATGTTTCATACTCTTGGAAGCCACAGCGATGTAAGATTTGTCACTCTTTCGGTTATGCACATGGCGCTTGTCAGCAAACACAAAAAACGATCACTCAAGTTTACCGACAACGTCAGACAACTCATCATGGAGTTGATGCTACTATGACTACTTATGAACAAGGTGGTGCGTCTCCCGAAGCAATAACATCGATGATGACGAAAGAGCATTCTGACTCGCTTAGGAAACAACACAGACAAAAGGATACATCTTGAACTTTAATTCTTCCTCTTATAGCCCCTTCCATAACAGCAATTTCCCAGGGTACCCAAGAATAAGAGGCGAAGTTGGGAACTTCATCTTTTTCTACATCGACAGGAGCTACTGTAACGGGGACTCCACGTCCCACTCATCGTGCTAACCAGGATAATGTATCTCAACTAATCCCAACAAACCTCACCAGTCAGGATATTCAGCCTCAACAACCTTCAACAAACACTGCCAACCTGGATATCTTGGGTATTTCAAAATTTAAGCATTTGCAAGCTGTAGATGAAGTGGATAAAAATAGAAATAAAGGCTTAAAAGGTAAGGATATTATGTGGGAGGAAATTACAAAACCCAAGGATAAGAAGAAGGAAGGTACTAGTAAGTTGCACATACTTTCGTCAACCTAGGAAGAGTCCTTTATTTCCTTTCCAACCTGTTTTAATTTTGATGAAGATACTTTGTTGGAATGTTCGTGGACTGAATAAATTTGAGAAATGTTGGGAGCTTAATAGAACAATCAAGTCTGATGCTTGTGATATTGTTATCCTTGTGGAAACAAAAATTAAACCATCTCGGGTTTGTGTTCAAAAAGATTTAATATGGCCAGAGGCAGAACTTCTTACCAACGATACTTGTGACACTTGTGGTAGAATATGGGTATTATGGCATCCGAACTCTGTTTGTGCTTGCTTTATTTCTACTACAGAACAATTTATTCACCTTAAAGTTGAGGATAAAAGGAATGGTTGTAAATTCCATATTACTGGTGTATATGCTTCTAACAATATGCAGGAAAGAAATGTTCTATGGAATGATCTGATTAACATTGCAAATGGTTGTCTTACAGTGCCTTGGATTGTTCTTGGTGACTTCAATACTGTTCGGAACACACATGAAAAAATGGGGGGTAAACCACTTTCAAAGAGCAAGCTTCAAGGTTTTAATGATTACATAGATATTGCTGCATTGATTGATATGAAATCTGTAGGGGATTGGCTTTCATGTAGTAATCAAGGTGCTGCCCACAGGAAAATAATGGCTCGACTCGATAGGTGTCTGATTAATCGCGAATGGTTAACAGTTTACCCTGATTCACTTTTGGAGTATGGTGCTCAGTTGTTCTCTGATCACTCTTTAATGTATATACATGCAGATAAAGTAATACCCAGAGGCAAGAAACTATTTAGATTCTTTAACATGTGGAGTACCCATCCTCAGTTCCTTGAGGTTATCAGATCAGCTTGGAATATTAATGTGCATGGATCTCCCCCTTACATCTTATGCCAAAAGCTTAAAGCATGTAAAGCAGCACTAAAGGAGTAGAATACAAACACTTTTGGCAATATTATCACCCGGGTTCAGTTAAGCAAAAAGAAACTAATGGCGGTGCAACATGAGCTACATCTTCAATCCTTTGACGAGAATCTTATTTGCAAAGAGGCAGAAGCTAGGTCTCAATTCATGCAGGCCCTAAAGCAGGAAGAAAGTTTTGCAAAACAGAAGTCTCGACAGCATTGGCTGACTTTAGGGGATTCCAATATGAAGTTTTTCTATACAGCCATTGCTACTAGAAGGGCTGTTAACTATATCAGGAAATGTAAAGGTCAAGATGGTACGCTTTTTGAGAATTTGGATGAAGTTAAAGCACACACTGAATAATTTTTTTATTCTTTACTCAATCAAATAGAGCAGCCTAATAATGTTCATGTGGAGTCTACTAGAAAGCTTGATTCGGATGACATCACGATTCTTAATGCACCATTTACAGATAAAGAAGTTGTACGAGTTGTCTTCAAGTCACCAAAACACAAAAGCCCTGGTCCAGATGGATTTCCAACCGAATTTTACCAAATTGCATGGCCGATCATTGGAAATGATGTGATTAAAGCTTGTCAGCATTTTTTCTCTTCAGGTCTTATTCTTAAAGTGATAAATTATACTTTTATTTCTTTAGTTCCTAAGAATGCATGGGCTGATTCACTAGAGCACTACAGGCCCATTTCTTTATGCAACTTTATTTACAAGATCATCTCCAAGTTACTTGCAGATCGAATGCAAATGATTATGCACAAGATCATTAGTCCTAATCAAGCTACTTTCATTAAAGGGAGAAGTATACATCATAATGTTCTTCTTGCTAACGACTTGGTAAAGGATCTGCACTCCAAATCAAGAGGGACGAAAATATGTTTTAAAGCTGACTTACGAAAAGTATTTGATTCAGTTAATAGATAGTTTCTCTATAAGATGCTCCTCAATATGCACTTCCCTCAACAATGGGTTAATTGGATTCAGTGCTACTTGGAAACTCCAAAATTTTTAGTTATGTTCAATGGTTCCCCCGTTGGCTTCTTTCGGAGTACGAATGACATCCGACAAGGAGATCCACTTTCTCCATATCTTTTTACAATTATCATGGAAGGACTCAGCTGTATATTAGAAAAGGCAGTCTCTGATGGTAGCATTAAGGTACCCCATGCTGGTTCTATTCATATATCCCAAATAACATTTCCAGATGATCTTATTATCTTTCTTCGCAATGACACTATTTCAGTGAAGAATTTGGCTACTATTCTGAAAGATTTTGGTTTGGTTTCTGACCTTTAACTAAATCATGTAAAAAGTAAAATCTATATGGGTTTTTGCGTTGAAGATAAAGACTTTATTATACAAACTCTGGGGGTTAGTGAGGGAAGTCTACCAGTTCCTTATCTAGGTCTCCCACTCATATCCACTGGTATTCATAAAATTCACTGTCAACCTATCCTGTAAAAAATAAAGAATAGATTTTCCTCCTAGAAAACTATATTTCTTTCCAAAGCAGGACGACTTGAACTCATCCGATCTGTGTTGTTTTCTTACTCTATTTATTGGTCTAATACATTTCTTCTACCTGTTGGACTTCTTCAGGATATTGAACGGCTATTGAAGAACTTTTTCTGGAATGGTACGGATGGAAAGGCACTGCATATGGTCAATTGGGATAGCATTTGTAGACCAAAAGATAAGGGGGGGCTGAATCTACGAAATCTGAGAGATTAGAATAAAGCTTGTTTGGTACAGAAATTGTGGGATCTTTTACAACATAAATCCTTATGGTCACAATGGGTTTCTTCTAGGTACCTATCTAAGGAATAAATATGGGAAGTTTCAACAAGAACATATCATTCTGCTGCTTGGAAAGGAATTTTGAAGGCAAGAAACTGGCTGATCAATCACATTTCTTATGCAATCTCTTCTGGGACCAGAATTAATATGTTGTATGATCCTTGGGTGAATGGAAAAAGTATATTTCAATTATATGGTGATTGAGTACGAAGAGATCTTGGGGCCCCTAAAGATTGGAAGGTTTCTGAGTTCATTGTTAATGGCACCTGGTGTCTTCCTAATCCTATTTCTCCTGATATACTATCACTTTGGCCGACTATTACAGCTCTTCCAATCAGGAATCACTCATCAGATATGCTTAATTGGCTTCATGACAATGGAAGGTTTAGTGCTACATCTGCATGGAATCAAATCAGACAAAGAAATAACAAGTGGATCCCGAGCAGTTGGACATGGGATAGACCGGGCTCACAAAGACATTTCTTATGCATATGGCAGGCCCTTCTTGCCAAACTACCCACAATGGACAATATGAAGCAAAAAGGTATATATCTTATTAACCGATGCTCTCTTTGTATGTAACAGGAAGAAAGTATAGATCATCTCTATTTTGGTTGTGCCTACACTAATTGGATATGGATGGAGATTCTGAAAAGATTTGAAATACATAGGCTGCCAATGCCAAACTTACATCAAAAACTAGAACAGCTACAGCAAAACTTTTCAAGAAAAGGACTTCTTATACAACTAGCAAAGATTACCTTCAAATATGCTATTTGGTAGATTTGGAAGGAGAGGTGTAGCAGAATCTTTGAGGGTCACAACATACACAATGCTCACCTTCTACTTGAGATACTTAGCGAATCGCGATCATGTATGGAGCAGGATTTGGAAATGAGGCATTTAACAAGTAGAGAAAAAGAGATCTTCCTCAGATTCAATTTTACAATTCTTTAATGCTTCCTTTGTATTGTCTGATTCTCTACTTTAAAATTATGATATATTCACTGGTCGTCCAAGAATGGTTGGTTATTGCATTTTACTATTTGTTGCCTATGGTAGAGCATCATAGTCTATAATATGTGTAGTCATGATTTCTTTTAACTACTCTCGGAGATGAGTGTGGAGTGAGACCATTCCACCTTTCTAAGGTCCCCACCTTAGAAAATTTGTATGCTAATTTGTACCAACTTCATACTAAATCTACTTACATTTACTTACCAAAAAAATAAAATGGTATGCTCTTTTTCCAACGAATTATACATTTTTTTTATAAGCCAACGAACGAATTATACTTCTTACTAATCAATCTACATTCATCGAATAAATCATAAAAAGCATTCAAAAGTTCATCGAAAGTTATATTTTCATCTAATAAACTACTTATCTCTTCTCTGATTGTCATTAGTGCATAGTTAGTGATCTCCTTATTATTTTGTTCTTTGTCTTCGGAGCCGCTCGAATCATCCCACGTTGCTTTCAGTGCCTTTTTCTTTTTTGGTTGTTTCTTCTTCACTTGGGGACATTTGCTTTTGAAATGTCCAGCTTCTTGCATTCATAGCATATAACTTGTTCTTTCTTAGGTTTAATTTTATTTTTAGTGTTATTTTTTGATTTATTTCTTTTTATGAATTTTTTTAACCTTCTTATCAAGAGTGCCAAGTCATAATCATAGTCCTCATCACTTAAACTTTCTATCAAGTGATTTTCCTGAGTTCTTGTGTTATATCCTTCCTGTCCTTTAGAAGGTTGTTCTCAAGCTCTTCATGAGCGTTGCAAGTCATCTCATAGGTCACTAAAGACTCGATAAGTTCTTCGAGAGAGAAATTATTCAAGTCCTTGGCCTCTTGAATTGTAGTTATTTTAGAGTCCCAACTCTTTGGAAAGAATCTCAATATTTTATTAACGAGTTCAAAGTTAGAAAAACTTTTACTATGAGCTTTTAGTCCATTGACGATATCCATAAATTGAGTGTACATGTCTCCAATGGACTCACTTGGTTTCATCCAAAATAATTCATAAGCATGAACTAAAAGATTTTTTTTGGACTCCTTTACTCTACTAGTGCCTTCATATGTAACTTCGAGTGTGTGCCAAATAGCGAAAGCTGTTTCATAAATCGAAACTCGATTGAACTTATTCTTATCTAAAGTGCAAAACAAGGCATTCATAGCCTTGGCATCTAGAGAGAAAGTCTACTTCGCCAACTTATTCTAATCAGTCATTGGAAAAGAAAACTTTTGAAAGCCATTTTTGACAATATTCCATAATTCAAAATCCATAGAAATCAAAAAGATTCTCATCCAAGTTTTTCAATAGGTGTAATCCGTCCTATTGAACATGGGTGGGCGTATGATTGAGTGACCCTCTTGGTTGTTGGCAAATGTCATCTCTCTTAGGTTTAAAACCAAAATGAGAATGACCTCGCTCTGACATCAATTGTTAGGATCAAGAATGACACTAAGAGGGGAGGAGTGAATTAGTGCAGCGGATAAAACAAGCAATTTAAATGATTTCGGAAAGCTTCGTACGATGAAAATATTTCGTTCAACGAAAACCATTTTGGAAAGATGTTTGATTCGAACAAGTTTGTAAATGAGTTTCCAAGAAACTCATTTCATATGTCATTAAGGATCCAATGAGTTCTTCAATAGAATAATCATTTAAATCTTTAGTTTCTTGTATTGTCGTTATTTTAGGATCCCACCTTTTTGGAAGGGATCTTAAAATCTTATTAGTGAGTTCAAAATTTGAAAAACATTTACCAAGAGTTCTTGGACTATTGACGACATCCGTGAAACGAATGTACATGTCGCCGATAGTTTCGCTTGGTTTCATTCGAAAAAGCTCAAAATCATGCAATAAGAGGTTTACTTTTGAGTCTTCTCTAGTAGTTCCCTCGTGCATGTTTTAAATGTTCGCCAAATTTCAAAAACCATTTCGCACGTAGAAATCCGATTGAACTCATTTTTGTCTAAAGTGCAAAATAAGGCATTCATAGCCTTAGCATTCAAAGAAAAAGACCTTTTCTCTAAATCCGACCATTCGTTCATTGGTTTAGAGGGAAGTTAAAAATGGTTTTCAACAATATTCAAAAAATCCAAATCCATTGAAAGCAAGAAAACTCTCATTCGAGTTTTCCAATAAGTGTAGTTCGATCCGTTAAAGAACGATGGATGAACAATCGGAAAATCCTTTTGAAAGCCATGAAGATTCATTTCTTACAGGTGTAAATCTGAAAGAGAAATAATGTGGCTCTGATACCAATTGTTAGGGATCAAGCAGCACTGAGAGGGGGGGGTGAATTAGTGTAGCGGATAAATATGATAAACTTTATGCAATTTAAACCAACTTTCAAAAACTTCGTACGAAAAGAATATGTTTCGATTAAACCCGATTTCGATTGTGTATAAACTTAAAAGCCTACGTAAGAAGATGAAGAGGAAGTCGAGTAAGTACGGTAGCAAATTGAAGATGGTTTGCAGTATAGTAAGTTGCAAGAAAATAAATGTAAACCAATTTATAGTGGTTCGGTCATCCGACCTATATCCACTCCTGATTCCTCTATGCTTGAGGCCACCATCTTTACACTAGCTATGCTCCTTCCAACGGGCAAGGATGAACTCCCTTACAACACCTCTCCTTTTGACGGGCTTAGGAGATAACCCTTACAAGCACTCTCTCATTTCTTTCGGTGGAATACAAGCGAAAAACTAAGGAGGATTTTCTAGAGAGATTTAAACAGCGTTTTCTTGCTTTCAAAGTGTTGTGCTTGTTCTATTTCTTGCAAGAACACTTGGGGTATTTATAAACCCCAAGAGGATTCAAATTTGGAGCGCAAATTTGAATCTCCTTTGTTGTTCTCGGTGCTGGCGGTGCCACTACCTGTCAGTGGCAGTGCCATCGCTTGTCAGTTGTCAGACTGACAGTGTACAAGCGGTGCTATCGCCCAGCTCTTGGCCTTTGGGTGATGCCACCGCCCAGCTCTCTGGTCATGGGTGATGCCACCGCCCAACCTATTCCAGCACACTGGTTTGGGCCTTAAACTCGGCCCAAACCGGTCCAAAACAAGGCCTAATTGGTCCCTACTTGGTTTATAGGATTAACACCTAATCCTAAACCAAATTATGTGCTAACTATGAATTTTAAAAATATTTCCTAAGCTATTACAAAGTCCAATAAGTCAAGACTTCTTTCGGCGAGCTTCCGGCGATCTTCCGACGGTCTTCCGACGAACCCTCGGAAACCATTCTGTGGACTTCCGGTAAGCTCCCGGACTTCATGATGTTCTTGGCAAGTTCCAACGAGCTTCATTGGCAAGCTTCGTTTTTTCTTGGCAAGCTCCGCGAACTTCCGACAAACTTTTCAATGAACTTTCGAAAACCCTTCGGCAAGCTCCCTACTCGTTCTCGGCCAATTCCAGCAGTACTCCCAACGAATCTTCGGACTTCTGTCGAACTCTCGAACACCCAACGATCTATCATACTTGTCTTCCGACACTTGTTTCACATTACATCTTCATCGTTATCGTAGTTAATCCTACACATGTATAAACAAAAACTCTACTTCGATCTAGACAGTTATTACAATACAAATTAACAATTAGTTGCCCAGCACATCATTGGTCGGTGCTTCGTCTGATTCTTCGGCGTATTGTCCTCTCTTACATTTTGTTGTCCAATCGATGGTTGACCTACGCAACCCTAATATCCATGGTGCAACTTTGCTCTTCTTGGCCCATTACCCGACGTACGAAGCCTTCTGCCGATTGTCAACCGAACCTCCGGCTCGACATCGAATATCCTGATATGATCGCCCAATGCAACGTCAATTCCTCCAACGTCAATTGTCTAATCTTGATCGATAGTAGACCTGCGTAACTCAACACGAAGTTAGATCATAAAACACAATCAATTAGTTTCATCATCAAAATCCGAGATTCAACAGCGACTACGACGGTTGATGCGGACAGCACTGCAGCGGTTATTATCGATGCTGCTAGTAAAGAGGGGATGAAACGTCAGCGGCTGTGGTGGCAGTGGCTGCGACCCAAGGGGAGGCATCGAGGGGGAAGAGCACCGGGGGCATGGCAGTGGCATCGTGGGGAGTCACCATGAGGAGGGGGATTGGTGGTGTTCTGTGGTAGAGGACACAGAGCAAGTGAAGGGGCATTTTGCGGTAGGGTATTTTGAGCAAAGGGGTGTTGAATCTTGAATTTTGATGATGAAACTAATTGATTGTGTTTTATTAA
The DNA here is from genome assembly GCA_024322285.1 of Musa beccarii. Taxonomy (NCBI): domain Eukaryota; kingdom Viridiplantae; phylum Streptophyta; class Magnoliopsida; order Zingiberales; family Musaceae; genus Musa; species Musa beccarii. Next base: position 40,275,806 of record CM044401.1, read on the forward strand.
CTAACTACATTTTGAGTGACGTAAGTCTACTATTGATCAGGATTAGACAATTGACACTGGAAGAATTGATGTTACGTTGGGTGATCATGTCAGAATATTAGATGTCGAGCCGGAGGTCCTGTCAATAATCGTCAGAAGGCTTCGAACATCGGGCATCGGGCCAAGAAGAGCAGAGTTGCACCAAGGATATCGGGGTTGCGGAGGTAAATCGTTGATTGGGCAATAAGCCGCAAGAGACGATGATGCACTGAAGAATCGAACGAAGCGTCGACCAATGACATGTAAGGCAACTGAGTGTCAATTTGCATTATAATAACTGCCTAGATCGAAGTAGAGTTTTTATTTGTGTGTGTGCAGGATTAACTACGATAATGATGAAGATGTAAAGCGAAACAAAGTGCTAGAAGACAAGTGTGATGGAACATTGGGAGTTCGAGAGTTTGACGGAAGTCTGAAGATTTGTTGGGAGTGCTACCAAAACTAGCCAAGAACGAGTAGGGAGCTTGCCGAAGGGTTTTTGGAAGTTCGCCGAAAGGTTCGTCAGAAGTTCATGAATCTTGCCAAGAAAGATCGGAGCTTGCCAAAGAAGCTCGGTGGAACTCGCCAAGATCATCATGAAGTCTAGGAGCTTGCCGGGAGTTTATAGAATGGTTTCCGAGGGTTCGTCGGAAGACCGTCGGAAATTCACCGGAAGCTCGCCGGAAGAAGTCTTGACTTATCGGACTTTGTAATAGCTTAGGAAATATCTTTAATTTCATAGTTAGAACAATAATTTGGGTTAGGATTAGGTGTTAATCCTATAACCCAAGTAGGGGCCACATGGGCCTTGTTTTGGACTAGTTTGGTTGAGTTTAAGGCCCAACCAGTGAGCTAGAATGTGCTGGGCAGTGGCACCGCCCAGGTCCCGAGAGCCCAAGCGGTGGCACCGTTGGGCTAGGCGATGGTACCGTCGCTGGGCAAGAAGTCCAAGTAGTGGCACCGCACAATGCACTATCAGTGACAGACTGACAAGCAGTGGCACCGCCCAGGCTGGGGCGGTGCCATCGCCCAAGTCCCGAGAGCCCAAGCGGTGGCACCGTTGGGCTAGTCGGTGGTACTGCCATTGGGCAACAAGCCCAGGTGGTGGCATCGCCCTATCAGTGACAGACTGATAGGCGGTGGCACCGCCACTGACAAGCGGTGGCACCGCCAACACCAGGAAAACCAAAAGTGATTCAAATTTGGGCTCTAAATTTGAATCCTCTTGAGGCCTATAAATATCCCTCTCATTCATGATTGTAAGGGGGTCTAGAACTAAGAAAGAAAAAGGAAAAACTCTATTGAAATAGTATCAAAATCTTCCCTCTAAGCTTTAAGTGTGTTCTAGTCCAAGAGAGGGGTAAGAGGCCTTGTAAGGGTTACCTCCTAATCCCGTCAAAAGGAGAGAGCTATAAGGGAGTTTATCCTCGCCCGTTGGAAGGAGGATAGTAAGTGGAAAAGCCGGTGGCCTCAAGTGAAGAGGAATTGGGAGTGGACGTAGGTCATATGATCGAACCACTATAAATTGGTTTATATTTATATTCTTGTAATTTATTTTACTACAAACCATCTTCACTTTGATGCTCTACCTTCTCATCTCCTTCTTATGAATCAATTTACTTCTAAAGCATCTTTCATTACGAATTTAATTGAAGAATAATTTTCAACGTACGAAGTTTTTGAAAGTTATTTTAAATCATCGAATTTATCGTTCTTAATCACTGCACTAATTCACCCCCCCCCCTCTTAGTACCATTCGATCCCTAACAATTGGTATCAAAGCCTTATTATTTCTCATTCGGATTTACACCCATGAGAAATGGCTCTTCATGGCTTTCAAGAGGGTTTTTTGGTTTGTTCGTCCACCGTTCTTTAATGGATCGAACTACACATATTGGAAAACTCGAATGAGAGTTTTCTTGATTTCTCAAGATTTAAACTTATGGAATATTATTGAAAACGGCTTTCAACTTTCCTCTAAACTGACAAACAAATGGTTCGACTTAGAGAAAAAATCTTTTTCTTTAAATGCAAAGGCTATGAATGTCTTATTTTGTGCTTTAGACAAAAATGAGTTCAATCAGATTTCTACGTGTGAAACGACTTTTGAAATTTGGCGAACACTTGAAATCATGCACGAGGGAAGTAGAAGAGTCAAAGACTCAAAAGTAAATCTCTTATTGCATGATTTTGAGCTTTTTCAAATGAAACCAAGCGAGACTATAGGTGACATGTATACCTATCTCACGGATGTCGTCAATAGTCTAAGAGCTGAAGGAGGTCAAGTGTCCTCCTCTCTAGTGGCATCCACATGGCAGGGACTATGACGATGCACCTCTCTAGGGAGAGGAGAACAAAAGGTAGCTACCAAAAGAACCCCCAGCTTATAGAGCTTTGGTTCCCTCCTATTTATAGAGGTCCCTTGTAAACCCTGATGGATCTTACCCTATTGGGTATTGGATCTCCATCCAATTACCCAAGCCTCTTGGATTAGTGGGTCTCTACCTAATAATCTCTTATTAGCAATTATTGGATCTCATCTTAGGATCCAATAATTCAAGGGCTTAATGGATATCCAATAAGATAGAGGCTCCAGCGGATATCTCGTATATGAACCTCTACTCGTCGTAACACCTACCATGTGTATGATTCTCTAGACTCAATACCTAGCTGGCCATGAGTTATACTTGTTAGAACTCCTTCTGACTTAGTAAATTATTATCTCTATAATAATTCATCCAACTCATCGACTGCGGACATACTAGGCCACTATGTCATAGCTCCTAGATGATACAGGGGAATCCAATCCTTTGGACCTATCTGTCCTCAGTTATCATGTATCTATAGTCCCTTATTCAACTAATATCCCAGAGACCCTATATTGGGCATGGTGCTGTCAGGCTCATACGGTCTCTCCTCAAGTCTTGCTTTGGTCGGATACTTCCGGAGAACTCTTTCTCTCTCAATTTAAATAACCTTGGCCAAGGATTTGTTTGAGCAAAAATACATAGGATATTCCTCTCATGATATCAAGAGCGGATGATCTTCTATTGACACTCAATAGCCCTTATAAGGTTGGCTACTACTCCCAATAATCGGATGTACTAGATTTGGAACTTTCCAAACCTATAAGTCCGGTATCAAAGAGTGGAGTACTCATATATGACATCCTAGGTGTCTCAAGTATAAGGACCAGATATACAATTGGGACTACAGAATCACTGTCTAACGTGAGGTATCAATAACCATCCAACATTCCATAGGTGGATCAATCAGTAAACTCATTTCCCAATGAGCACCTGCACTGTACCCTTAGTGTCCCCACAAGAGTAGCTATAAGACAAGCTACCTCCATCATATGGATGGGTATATAGCACACCAGTCTATCCGATTATCTCGATGTTCCTCTCGAGTAACCTATGACCAGGATTATTTAGAGTCTATGTTTAAAGGTGAATCAGTCTCATTATCATGATCTTATCACGATCTGATTCCAATTATACAGATCTAAGGACATCACAATATATGCAACACGCAAGATAAAGTAGTAAAATGCCTAATAATAAACAAAGCGAAAGAGTGTATATCAAGTCACAAGTGCCATCACTCATGTGATTGGCTTGCAAGACATATGTGACTAGCAACTAAGGGTACAGTATAGGTGCTCATTGGGGAATGAGTTCAACAATTGATTTGCCTACAGAATGCTGGATGGTTATTGATACCTCACGTCAGACAACGATTCCGTAGTCCCAGTAGTATATCTGCTCCTTAGACTTGAGACACCAAGGATGTCCTGTATGAGTACTCCACTCTTTGATATCGGACTTATAGGTTTGGAAAGTTTCAGATCTAGTACAATCGATTATTGGGAGTGGTAGCCAACCTTACAAGGGCTATTGAGTGTCAATAGAGGATCATCCGCTCTCGGTATCATGAGAGGAATATCTCATGTATTCTTACTCGAACAAATCCTTGGTTGAAGTTATTCAGATTGAAAGAGAAAGAGTTCTCTGGGAGAATCTAACCAGAGCAAGACTCGAGGAGAGACCGTATGGGCCTGACAGCACCATGCTCGATATAGTCTTTGGGATATTAGATAGATGAGGGATTATAGATATATGGTAAATAAGGACAGATAGGTCCAAAGGATTGGATTCCCCTGTATCATCTGGGGGTTGCGTCGTAGTAGCTTAGTACGTCCGTAGTCGATCAATTGAGAAAGAGTTATGACAAGTATGACTCATGGCAGCTCGATATTAGGCCTAGAGGGTCACACACATATGGTAGGTGTTGCGACAAGTAGAGGTTCAGATATGAGATATCCGTTGAAGCCCCTATCTTATGGGATATCCATTAAGCCCTTGAATTATTGGATCCTAAGATGATATCCAATAATTACTAATAAGAGATTATAGGGTAGAGACCTACTAATTCATGAGGCTTGGGTAATTGGATGGAGATCCAATACCTAACAGGGCAAGATCCATTAGGGTTTACAGGGGACCTCTATAAATAAGAGGGAACCAAAGTTCTATAGGCTGGGGGTTCTTTTAGTAGCCACCTTCCGTTCTCCTCTCCCTAGAGAGGTGCATCGTTGTAGTCCCTACCATATGGATACCACTAGAGAGGAGGACACTTGACCTTCTTCATCCTCTCCTACAGATCTGTTGGGATTCAGGGATATACGATCTCCCTAGGTATTTTCATTTACACATGAAGTTTTTATGGATTTATTTTGATGCATCGATCTTCTCACGACAACGAAACTTTTCTTTGGAAAATCTGTGATTTTATTTTTTATTCTTCCGCTGCATATGTGATGTTCCCTCATAGGATTTCCCAATAAAATGGAGCTAGGAACGATGTATTAGATCATGGCCAGACATCAAAATTATTTTTGGATACTTAATACGATAAAATATGATCAAACTTTTAACTAAAGATTTAATGCTTCTTTATGATAGTGACCGTTGTGCGTTCGAAAGGTAGTTTTCGGTATGTCTTCTTCGCACACTTGTATTTGATGATACCCGAATCAAAGGTCCAGCTTTGTGAAGACTCGTGCTCCCTTTAATTCATCAAGCAATTTATCTACTACTGGAATAGGGTACTTGTCCTTGATGGTTATACCGTTGAGAGCTCGGTAATCAATGCATATTCGCCATGTTCTTGGCTGAATAACTCTTGTTTCAAGCATCTCTTTTACAATCATTTCTATTTCATCTTTCTGGAGATGTGGATACTGATATGGTTGAGTATTTACTGGAGGTTTACCTAGAAGAATGAGTATACGATGATCATGCCAACGGTTAGGAGGTAGGCTGCGTGGTTCGTCAAATATATTTAAAAATTTAGCAAGCAAGGGAAGTAGGTTTGGATCTTCAAATTTGGTTGACTCTCACTTAGATTGCTGCTCAAGTTGTACTAAAAAGCCGCTGCATGTTTCGTACAAAACTTTCTCCATTCGTTGTGTGTAAATCATCGTTACGTCGCCCCCACGTTTCCCGCACAGTATCACCTGTTTCCCCCTACTATAAAATTTCATAATTAATTTTAAAAAAATCCAGAAAACATCACCTAATGTTATCAACCATTCGATGTCAAGCACAGTCTCATAATCATCGAGAGGGAGGAGGAAAAAATCTACAATTATCTCTTGGTCCTATAGCAACAGTTTCACCCATGGGCACCTATGATCACACTTCAAAATTCGTCCATCTGTGACCTTAACATTGAACCTACTGCAATTCTCAATAGGTAAGACCATCTGGACAGCAACCTTGCTATTCATAAAATTATTAGTGCTCCTAGTACTTACCAAAAAAATATTAGTGCCCCCGGTGTCAATAAGAACGGTGATCGGTTGTTGCTTCAAAAATCCTCCCACTTTCATTGTTTGCGGGTTCGTGTAATTGGTAAGGGCATGCATCGTAATATCAATTGGTTGCTGTTCTTCATCCGTGATCTCTTCCTCATGCTCCTAGACCTCCTCCATGTATTCAAGAGGTTCAGTCATTAGGAGGCGGCCCCTTTTGCAGCGATGATCACGGTTCCACGGCTCGTCGCAATGCCAACAAAGACCCTTTGCTAATCGGTCATATAGTTCTTCTCTTGTCAATTTTTTTGACAGCGAAGGATGGCAGGGAGTAAAAGGGGGTTTATATGCTGAGGTTCTAGGAGTGGTTCTCATCCTCCGAGCATCTTGGCTGAGCCGTTCTTATATTCGGGCAAAAGAAATCGCAACCATCACAGTACGGGGCTGTCGCGCCTTAACTTCCCCTTTTATCTCTGGCTTGAGTCTTTCGATGAATGTTCCTAATAATTGACGGTGAGTCCAATCATAAGTAAGGTAGGATGGCTTCTCAAACCTAGTTTGGTACTCTTGAATCATAGAGGTTTGTCGAATCTTTGCGAGTTGGCCATCGATATTTTCATACTCCATAGGTCTGAAACGGTTCAGCAGTGCGTTCTTAAATTGATTCTATGTCGGAGCCTCATGATTATATTCTAGCCAATTGTACCATTGAATAGCATCTCCTTCAAGGTGGATGACAGTAATCTCCACCATAGCATTATCCGACATTCGATAGTAGCGAAAGTAACGTTCGGCACGTGAAATACACCCCGCCGAGTCTCCTTCTTCCCATCATAGGAAGTCCACTCTCATGCATGGCTGAAGCATGTCCAAGGCCTATTCCTCCTTTAGGGTCCTTTCTGAATTCTCTCCTTACTATAATTTGGTTGGACTCGGTGGTTGTCCAATTCTAAATTATGCAAACAAAGCGCACAATTTGTCTTTCAAGTGCGATTCAAGCCGCGATTCAAGATGTGATTTAATCCGAGATTCCCATGCTTCAAATTTGGCATCAATTGGATCTTGAGAAGCCATAGTATATGCCTGTAAATCAGAGATGCCCTTGTCTTTTTTTTATTGATGGGTTAATGGCATGGGGTGGGGGAAGGTTCGGATAATAGATCGGTGATAGAAGGGTTCGGCTGTAATAGTTTACTATTTTGGGCTATAATTTTTAATGTTGTTAGGGTTATGAAACTAGGTTATGATGGCTGAATCTTAAGGCTAGATGGATGCCCTAAAGATGTCTTGGTTGGTGGCAGCAAGGTGGCTAGGGTTTGATAGGTTACGGAGGAGAAAAATGACAAAGGTGCAGCACCAGAATTTTTGCTGAATAAATTTCAGCAGTAAAGATGTAATTTTTTTCAAAAAATTTCAATAGAGATTCAAGCAAAACTTAAAGGGAATCTACTGGTAAGGGAGAGGTAACGTTGTTAAAAATTTCATAGAAAGAAATGATAGCAAGAGGTTTAGTAAAATTGAGGATCATAGAGAGGTATTATAGTAGATTTTTATGTCTAAAGTGTAGTAGATTGGACGTAAAAGATAAGTAATTTATATTGAGAATTTTTTAACAAAACTAAAGGGAAAACCACTGTTAGGAAGTATCAAAGCCATCATAAAAATTTCATAGAGATTTGGATAGAAAAAATATAGTAGTAATATCAAAAAGATAGTGCTATGCGGCTGAAATTTTGCTGTGCAACTTTTGTTGTAGAGATGAAAACTTTACGATGAAAAATTTATGCACCAATATAGGAACGAATTTTTTTAGATTTTTTGAATAAGGATAACTAAATTGCAGCAGTAGTAAGGTAGATAATCAGAACCTATTGCAATTCACGGGAAGATCAAAGGATGATCTGTGATGGTGGAGATGACGGCGGCATTCGGCAATGATCTTCTAAGCAATTGTGGGAATTGCTTTGGGTGGTTGTGGAGAGTTGGTGGATGGCTGTGGAAGGGCAGTGAGATGCCAAGAACACTGCTCTGATACCAAGTGTTAGAACCCTTGTGGATTCTAAGCTTGGGGTTGATCACTATAGGGGATCAGCCTCCTTAGAACTCTATAGGGGTTCCTTCCTCCAAGTTGCTTCTCAAAGGCTGCTAAAAGATTGATCTATTCCTTAATGAAAAGAGGATGAATACATGGCTATTTATAGAGATTCTAAACTCCAACTCCTAATAGGACTCTTACTCAAGACTCCTACTTCTAACCAACTCCTACTTCTAATTAGGACTCCTTATCTAGTAGGACTCCTAATTCTAATACGACTCTTTCCCTAATAGGACTCCTACTTTTAATAGGACTCTTTCTCTAATAGAACTCCTACTTCTAATAGGACTCCTTCTCTAAGAAGTAACCTAACACTAACCTAGCCGACCTCTTCACCGTTTAATAGGGGTCGGCTAGATAGGATTTACATGAATGCCCTTATCAATGAAACTAAATTAAGACTCTCATAGCTAGAGTCCTAACATGGAGCTTTTATTGAATTTATTTCATATTATCTTCCTCTTATCTTGGTATCAAATTTATTTCATAAATTTTTAATACCCTTACTTCGTCACTCGATGATTTTTTACAACCCCCCCCCTTCCAATCGATAAAAATGTCTTTCACGGACTTCATTGATATAATTGACTTTTGTGTGAATTTTTGCAATGATTATGAATGGATTTTATTTGATAGAAATGTCATTCATGGACTTTATTTGATAAAAGTGTCATTCACGGATTTTTATTTAATAGTTCATTGACACACTTGATTCTTGTATGAATCTCTTCCTTCTATTTTTTTTTTAATGTCATGAGTCCTTTTTTTGTAATTAAATGTAAGTAGATTTAGTATGAAGTTTGTAAAAAATAGTTTTATCTACACAAGCCATAGACTAAAGCCTGAGATCTTTTAGAGTAGTCTAGGAGAATGCACCACACATCAGAAAGGTGGAATAGTTTCACTCCACTAGACTCATCTCCGAGAGTAGTTAAACAGAAAAGTAGTCATAACTATACATATTGTAGACTATGACACTCTACTATAGGCAACAAATAGCAAAATGCAATAACCAACCATTCCTGGATGACCTATGAATACATCACATTTTTGAAGCAGAGAATCACACAACACAACAACTTTTCTAGAAAGTATTAAAGAATTATAAAATTAAATATGAGGAAGATCTCTTTTTCTCTACTTGTTAAATGCTTCATTTCTAGATCCTACTCCATACATGATCTTGAGTCATTAAGAATCTCGAGAAAAAGGTGAGCATTGTGTGTGTTGTGGCCCTTAAAGATCCTGCCACACCTCTTCCTCCAAATCCACCAAATAGCATATCTAAAAGTAACCTTTGCTAGTAGTGTAAGAAGCTCTTTTCTTGAAAAGCTTTGTTGGAGTTATTCTAATTCTTGATGCAAGCTTGGCATTGGTAGCCTATTTAGTTCAAATTGCTTCAGAATCTCCTTTCAAACCCAATTAGTGTAGTCACAAGTATAATACAAATGATCAATACTTTCTTTCTGTTACATACAAAGAGAGTACCGGTTAACAAGATAGATACCTCTTAGCTTCATATTGTCTATTGTAAGTAGTTTGGCAAGAAGAGCCTGTTACGTGCATAAGGAATATCTCTATGAGCATGGTCTATCCCATATCTAACTACTTGGGATCCACTTATTATTTCTCTGTCTAATTTGATTCCATGCAGATGTAGAACTAAATTTATCATTGTCATGAAGCCAAATAAGTATATCGAAAGAGTTGTTTCTGATTGGAAGAGTTATAATAGTTGACCAAAGTGATAGTATATCAGGAGAAACGGGATTAGGAAGGCACCAGGTGCCATTAGCAATAAACTTTGAAACCTTCCAATCTTTAGGGGCCCTAAGATCTCTTCATACTTTATCACCATATAATTAGAAAATACTTTTCTCATTCACCCAAGGATCATACCACATATTAATTCTAATCCCAGAAGAGATTACATAAGAAACGTATTTGATTAGCCAATTCCTAGCCTTCAAATTTCCTTTCTAAGTAGTAGAATGATATATTTTTACTGAAACTTCCCAAATTGATTTCATGGATAGGTATCTAGCAAAAACCCATTGTGACCATAAGGATTCATTTTGCAAAAGATCCCATAATTTCTGTACCAAACAAGCTTTATTCCAATCTCACAGATTTCGCAAATTTAGCCCGCCTTCATCTTTCAGTCTGTAGATGATATTCCAGTTTACCATATGTATTGCCTTTCCATCTGTGCCATTCCAGAAGAAGTTTTTAAATAGTCTTTCAATATCATGAAAAAGTTTTTAAATAGTTTTTAAATTCTGACTTGCTTGGACAACAACACGGACAAAAGGATACATCTGAAACTTTAATTCTTCCTATTGTAGCCCCTTCCACAACAGTAATTTTCCAGGGTACCCAAGAACAAGAGACGAAGTTGGGAACTTCATCTCTTCCTACATCGACAGGAGGTACTGTAACGGGGATCCTACATCCCATTCATCGTGCTAACCAGGATATTATATCTCAACCAATCCCAACAAACCTCACTAGTCAGGATATTCAGCCTCAACAACCTTCAACAAACATTGCCAACCTAGATATCTTGGGTATTTCAAAATTTAAGCATTTACAAGCTGTGGATGAAGTAGATAAAAATAGAAATAAAGGCTTAAAACGTAAGGATATTATGCGAGAGGAAATTACAAAACCCAAGGATAAGAAGAAGGATGGTACTGGTAAGTTGCATATACTTCCGTCTTCCTAGGAAGAGTTTTTTATTTCCTTTCCAACCTATTTTAATTCTAATGAAGATACTTTGTTGGAATGTTCATGGACTGAATAAATTTGAGAAATATCGGGAGCTTAATAGAACAATCAAGTCTGATGCTTGTGATATTGTTATTCTTGTGGAAACAAAAATTAAACCATCTCGAGTTTGTGTTCAAAAAGATTTAATATGGCCAGAGGCAGAACTTCTTACCAACGATACTTATGACACTTATGGTAGAATATGGGTATTATGGCATCCGAACTCTGTTAGTGCTTGCTTTATTTCTACTACAGAATAATTCATCCACCTTAAAGCCGAGGACAAAAGGAATGGTTGTCAATTCCATATTACTGGCGTATATGCTTCTAACAGTATGCAGAAAAGAAATGTTCTATGGAATGATATGATTAACATTGCAAATGGCTATCTTACAATGCCTTGGATTATTCTTGGTGACTTCAATACTGTTCGATACACACATGAAAAAGTAGGGGTTAAACCACTTTCAGAGAGCAAGCTTCAAGGTTTTAACGATTACATAGATATTGCTGCATTAATTGATATGAAATCTGTAGGGGATTGGCTTTCATGGAGTAATCAAGGTGCTGTCCACAGGAAAATAATGGCTCGACTCGATAGGTGTTTGATTAATCGCGAATTGTTAACAGTTTACCCTGATTCACTTCTGGAGTATGGATCTCAGTTGTTCTCTGATCACTCTTTAATGTATATACATGCAGACAAAGTAATACCCAAAGGCAAGAAACCATTTAGATTATTTAACATGTGAAGTACCCATCCTCAGTTCCTTGAGGTTATCAGATCTGCTTGGAATGTTAAGGTGTATGGATCTCCCCCTTACATTTTATGCCAAAAGCTTAAAGCATGTAAAGCAGCACTAAAGGAGTGGAATACAAACACTTTTGGCAATATTATCACCCGGGTTCAGTTAATCAAAAAGAAACTAATGGCGATGCAACATGAGCTACATCTTCAGCCTTTTGACGAGAATCTTATTTGCGAAGAGGCAGAAGCTAGATCTCAATTCATGCAGGCCCTAAAGCAGGAAGAAAGATTTACAAAACAGAAGTCTCGATAGCATTGGACTTTAGGGGATTCAATATGAAGTTTTTCTATACGACCATTGCTACTAGAAGAAGGGTCATTAACTATATCGAGAAATGTAAAAATCAAGATGGTACGCTTTTTGAGAATTTGGATGAAGTTAAAGCACACACTTGAATAATTTTTTATTCTTTACTCAATCAAATAGAGACCTAATAATGTTCATGTGGAGTCTACTAGAAAGCTTGATTCGGATGACATCACGATTCTTAATGCACCATTCTGAGATAAAGAAGTTGTAGGAGTTGTCTTCAAGTCACCAAAACACAAAAGCCCTGGTCGGATGGATTTCCAATTGAATTTTACCAAATTGCATGGCCGATCATTGGAAATGATGTGATTAAAGCTTTCGACATTTTTCTCTTGGTCATATTCTTAAAGCGATAAATTATACTTTTATTTCTTTGATTCCTAAGAATGCAGGGTGATTCACTAGAGCACTACAGGCCCATTTCTTTATGCAACTTTATTTACAAGATCATCTCCAAGTTGCTTGCGGATCGAATGCAAATGATTATGCATAAGATCATTAGTCCTACTCAGTTGCTTTCATTAAAGGGAGAAGTATACATCACAATGTTCTTCTTGCTAATGACTTGGTCAAAGATTTGCACTCGAAGTCAAGAGGGACGAAAATATGTTTTAAAGCTGACTTACGAAAAGCATTTGATTCAGTTAATAGACAGTTTCTCTACAAGATGCTCCTCAGTATGAACTTCCCTCAACAATGGGTTAATTGGATTCGATCTTTGCTTGAAACTCCAAAATTTTTAGTTCTGTTCAATGGTTCCCCCGTTGGTTTCTTTGGGAGTACGAATGGCATCCGACAAGGAGATCCACTTTCTCCATATCTTTTTACAATTGTCAGAGAAGGACTCAGCTATATGTTAGAAAAGGCAGTCTCTAATGGCAACATTAAGGTACCCCATACTGGTTCTATTCATATATCCCACATAACATTTGTAGATGATCTTATTATCTTTCTTCGCAATAACACTATCTCAGTGAAGAATTTGGCTACTATTCTGAAAGATTTTGGTTTGGTTTCTGGCATTCAACTAAATCATGCAAAAAGTAAAGTCTATATGGGTTCTTGCGTTGAAGATAAAGACTTTATTATACAAACTCTGGGGGTTAGCGAGGGTAGTCTACCAGTTCCTTATCTGGGTCTCCCACTCATATCCACTGGCATTCATAAAATTCACTGTCAGCCTATCCTGCAAAAAATAAATAATAGAATTTCCTCCTAGAAAACTAGACTTATTTCCAAAGCAGGACGACTTAAACTCATCCGATCTGTGTTGCTTTCTTACTCTATTCATTGGTCTAATGCATTTCTTCTACCTGTTGGACTCCTTCAGGATATTGAACGGCTATTGAAGAACTTTTTCTAGAATGGTACAGATGGTAAGGCAATGCATATGGTAAATTGGGATAGCATCTGCAGACCGAAAGATGAGGGGGTGAATCTGCGAAATCTGAGAGATTGGAATAAAGCTTGTTTGGTACAGAAATTATGGGATCTTTTGCAGAACAAATCCTTATGGTCACAATGGGTTTCTGCTAGGTACCTATCTAAGGAATCAATCTGGGAAGTTTCAGCAAAAACATATCATTCTGCTGCATGGAAAGGAATTTTGAAGGCAAAAAATTGGCTGACCAAACACATTTCTTATACAATCTCTTCTGGGACGAGAATTAATATGTGGTATGATCCTTGGGTGAATGGAAAGAGTATATTTCAAATGTATGACGATAGAGTACGAAGAGATCTTAGGGCCTCTAAAGATTGGAAGGTTTCTGAGTTCATTGTTAACGGCACCTGGTGTCTTCCTAGTCCTATTTCTCCTGATATGCTATCACTTTGGCCGACTATTACAACTCTTCCAATCAAGAACAACTCCTCAGATATGCTTAATTGGATTCATGATAATGGAAAATTTAGTGCTACATCTACATGGAATCAAATCAGACAAAGGAACAATAAGTGGATTCCAAGCAGTTGGACATGGGATAGACCGGGCTCACAGAGACATTCCTTATGCATATGGCAAGCCCTTCTTGCCAAACTACCCACAATGGATAATATGAAGCGAAAAGGTATATATATTGTTAACCAATGCTCTCTTTGTATGCAACAGGAAGAAGATATTGATCATCTTTATTTTGCTTGCGACTACACTAATTGGATATGGGCGGAGATTCTAAAGAGATTTGAACTCCATAGGCTACCAATGCCAAACTTGCATCAAGAACTAGAACAGCTGCATCAAAGCTTCTCAAGAAAAGGGCTTCTTACACAACTAGCAAAAATTACCTTCAGATGTGCTATTTGGTGGATTTGGAGGGAGAGGTGTAGTAGAATCTTTGAGGGCCACAACACACACAATACTCACCTATTACTCGAGATACTTAGCGACTTAAGATCATATATGGAGTAGGATCTGGAAATGAAGCATTTAACAAGTAGAGAAAAAGATATCTTTATCAGATTCAATTTTATTATTCGTTAATGCTTTCTAGAATGAGATTGCTGTATTGTGTGTTTCTATGTTTCAACATTATGATGTATTCACAGGTCCTTTAGAATGGTTGATTATTGCATTTTGCTATTTATTGACTATCGTAAAGCGTCATAGTCTACAACATGTGTAGTCATGGCTACTTTTTTTGTTTAACTTCTCTTGGAGATGAGTCTGGTGGAGTGAGTCCATTCCACCTTTCTGAGGTGAGGTACATTCTCCTAAACTACTCTAAGATATCTCAGGCTATAGTTTACGACTTGTGTAGACAAAGCTACTTTGTACAAACTTTAAACTAAATACAATTACATTTACTTACCAAAAAAAATATCCTGAAGAAGTCCAACAAGTAAAAAAAATGTATTAGACCAATAATAGAGTAAAAGAACAACACCGATCGGATGAGTTCAAGTCGTCCTGCTTTAGAAAAAAGTCTAGTTTTCCAAAAGGAAATTCTACTCTTTATTTTTTGCAGGATAGGCTGACAATGGGTTTTGTGAATACCAGTGGATATGAGTGGGACACCCAGATAAGAAACTGGCATACTTCCTTAACTAACCCGTAAAGTTTGCATAATAAAGTCTTTATCTGTAATATAAGGACCCATATAGACTTTACGTTTTACATGATTTAGCTAAAGGCCAAAAACCAAACCAAAATATTTCAGAATAGTAGCCAAATTTCTCATTGAAGTAGAGTCATTGCGAAGAAATATAATAAGATTATCTGTAAATGTTATGTGAGATATATAAAGAGAACCAGCATGGGGTACCTTAATACTGTCAACAATGACTGCCTCATCCAACATACAGCTAAGTCCTTCCATTACAATTGTGAAAAGATACGGAGAAAGTGGATCTCCTTGTCGAATGTCATTCGTGCTCCCAAAAAAGCCAATAGGTGAACCATTAAAGAGAACCAAAAATTTTGGAGTTTCCAAACAGCATTGAATCCAATTAACCCATTGTTGAGGGAAGTTCATACTAAGGAGCATCTTGTAGATGAAGTGTCGATTAACTGAATCAAATGCTTTTTGTAAGTCAGTTTTTAAATAGATTTTTGTCCCTCTTGATTTGGAGTGCAAATCTTTGACCAAGTCATTAGCAAGAAGAACATTGTGATGTATATTTCGTCCTTTAATGAAAGCAGCCTGAGTCGGACTAATGATCTTGTGCATAATCTGTCGCATTCGATCTGCAAGCAACTTGGATATGATCTTGTAAATAAAATTACATAATGAAATGGGCTTGTAATGCTCTAGTGAATCAGCCCTTGTATTCTTCGGAACTAAAGAAATAAAAGTGTAATTTATCTCTTTAAGAATATGTCCTGAAGAGAAAAAATGCTGACAAGCTTTAATCATATCATCACCAATAATAGGCAATGCAATTTGATAAAATTCAGTTGGAAATCTATTTGGACCAGGACTTTTGTACTTCGGTGACTTAAATATAACTCTTATAATTTCTTCATCTGTAATTGGTGCATTGAGAATCGCGATGGCATCCGAATCAAGCTTTCTAGTAAGCTCCAGCTGAATATTATTAGGTTTCTCCTCTTAATTGAGTAGAGAATAAAAAATTATTCAGTGTGTGCTTTAACTTCATCCAAATTCACAATAAGATTATCGTCTTTATTTTTACATTTCCTGATGTAGTTAATTGGCCTTCTAGCAGCAATGGCAGCATATAAAAACTTAGTGTTGGAATCCCTAGAGTAAGCTAGTGCTGTCGAGATTTTTGTTTTGTAAAACTTTCCTCCTGCTTTAAGGCTTGCATGAATTGATGCCTGGCTTCTGCCTCTTTACAAATAAGATTCTCATCAAAGGGCTGGAGATGCAGCTCTTGTTGCACTGTCATTAGGTCCTTTTTGCTTAATTGGACCCGGGTGGTAATATACCAAAGATGTTTGTATTCCACTTCTTAAGTGTTGCTTTACAGGCTTTTAGCTTTGACATAAAATGTATGGAGAGGAACCATGCACAGTAACATTCCAAGCTAATCTAATAATCTCGAGAAACTGAGGATGAGTACTCCACATGTTAAAGAATCTAAATGGTTTCTTGCCTTTGGGTGTTGATTTATCTGCGTGTATATACATTGAAGAGTGATCGGAGAATAACTGAACACCATACTCCAGAAGTGAATCAGGATAAACTGTTAGCCTTGCATAATTAATCAAACACCTATCAAGTCAAGCCATTATTTTCCTATGGGCAGCACCTTGATTACTCCATGAAAGCCAATCCCCTACATATTTCATATCGATCAATGCAGCAGTATCTATGTAATCATTAAAATTTTGAAGCTAACTTTCTGAAAGTGGTTTGCCCCCTACTTTTCATTTGTATACCTAATAGTATTAGAGTTACCAAGAACAATCCAAGATACTATAAGACAACCATTTGCAATGATAGTTAGATAAGTCCATAGAGTATTTCTTTTATGTATACTGTTCGAAACATATATACCAGTAATATGGAATTGACAATCATTGTTTTTGTCCTCTATCTTAAGATGGATGAATTGTTCAGTAGTAGAAATAAACCAAGCACTAACAGAGTTGGGATACCATAAACCCATATTCTACCATAAGTGTCACAAGAATCATTAGTAAGAAGTTCTACGTCCGGCTATATTAAATTCTTTTGAACACGAACCTGAGATGGTTTAATTTTTGTTTCCACAAAAATAACAATACCATAAGTAGCAAACTTGATTATTCTATTGAGCTCTCGACATTTTTCAGGTTTATTAGGTCCATGAACATTCCAACATATTATCTTCATCAGAAATAAAACAGAAAAAAAGGAAAGTAAGAAATTCTTCCTAAATAGAAGGTGCGACTTCTGAAGTACGTCCTTTTTCTTATCCTTAGATTTTATATTTTCATCCCGCACTATATCCTAACTTGTCAAGCTTTTATTCTTATTTTTTTCACTTCATTCACAGCTTGCAAATGTTTAAACTTTCAAGTACCTTGAGCGTCCTAGTTAGTAGGGTTCAGAATGTCCTGGTTGGTAAGGTGTGTAGGGGCATGAGCTGATTGAGACATAATATCTTAGATGGCACGATGGGTGGAACGCGGGATCCCTATTGTGGTAGTCCCTGACAATATAGGAAGAGATGAAGGTTTCTCTTTCTCCTGTGTGAGGGTAACCTGGTAAACTATTGTTGTGAAAGACTCTGATATATTGGGAAGAGGTAAAGTTCCTGATTTGCCTTTTTGATTATGATGCTGCCCAAGCGAGTCAGAATGCTCGCTCATCTTCACTGGCACTACTGCCACTGAAGGAGCCTCACCTTGTTCGTCAGTAGTCATAATAGTATTATCAACCCCGTGCTAAGATGACTGGCGTTGGCGATAAACCTAAGTGATCGATTTTTGAGTTTGCTGATAAGCTCTATGTGCATAACCAAAAAAGTAGCAAATCTTATAACGCTATGGCTTCCAAGAATATGAAACATGCACCTTACGAGTGGTCCCATCAAGATCACGATAAAAAACCTCATTTGGAAGATCACCATCAGAAGAAATCATTACACATGCTCGTGCAAAAGCCAATCACATCTGCACTACTATTGCTTTGTCAATATACAATGGCTGTCGCAAGGTCCTACATAACTTAGCAATGAAACATCAACTCCAAAGATGCAAGGGAAGACCATGAAAGGATACCCATAAAAGAATAAATTGTAGACTGTTTAACTCCAAACGGACATCAGGAGACCAACGCTGTAGAATCATCGAATGGCTGCGAATAGTCCAAAACCCTTCTAGGATTCGTTGCAAATCATCTTCAGAATTGAGTTTGCATACAAAAAAACCATTCTCTAACATATGCAGATCAATTGTCGATGTTCTCCATCGAGTCTTGATGAATGAGGATAACGAAAAATATGATGTCTTTAGCCCGACCACATAACCAACAAGCGTCATGAACAACGTCTTAATCAACTCTTCAGAATTAGCAGTCTCGTACACAATAATCTTCTGATGAGCTTGGGTTTCTGGAGCAAAGAAATCTAAGGTAAAATCCAGACTTCCAACCGGAGCCTTGAAGAAGCTTGTCCAAGGTCGAGGATCTCTAGAAATGAGAGTAGGAGGCCGCGATCTAGAACGTGACTTACCTCTATGCTACGTCATCAAAGAACCATCTCGTCGGGAAGAAAAAGCAACTTGAGATGGAAGCCTCATCTTCGGATCAACCCTGCTGCTACCGTCACTGGCCACTCTCGAGTTGCGCTGCCCCAACTCAAGAGGAACTGCTATGTTCAATGGTTGGGGGGGTGAGCAGAACAGGGGAACTGCTCTGATCGCCGCCCTCCTGTCAAGAATAGGGGAACTGTTCTGATCGCCGCCCTGTCAAACAGTAGCAGACCTCCTCTGTTCAGGATGCCGCAGCCGCAAGGCTCCTGCCAGGGGAGACGCTGCCCAGCAGCCGCTGCGTGGCCTCCTCACCCAGCAGCCGCTCAGACTAGTTGCGCCGCCCTCGTGCGTGCAGGGACAAGGTAGCCCCTTACGCGTAGAACTGCAGAAGAGTGGGAGGGGGCGATGCTGGGGAAAGAGCACTCCTGCACTGCCGTCGCCCACTGGCCGCGCCGCCCGTGTGTGCAAGAGCAGAGAAAGCCCTCTCCCACCGCCGCTACCCACCCAGCAGGCGATCGAAGAAGCAGGGCACAAACCCTCTCCTTCTTGGCGAAGGGAAGAGCCGCCGTCGCCCAGTCCGATCGCTGCACCCCAGTCGCGTGCAGTGCCGGCCAAACCCTCTCCGTGAGACAGGAAAGGGGGGTCACGTTCGAAGAAGAAGAGGGCTGTAGAACCAGGGATGCCGCCTAGTAGCCTCACCTCCCTTCACCGATCGCTCCTCCTCTGTTTGCACGCGGGAAGAGCCGTCGCCGCTGCCGCCATCGCCCAGCCGCAGCGTCCCTTGCCCTTGCCGCAGCGCAGATTCAGCCTGCGCCCGCCCGTCGCCGCAGAGCCAAGAGATCGCCCACAGGGAAGAGTCGCCGTCGCCCAGCAGCAGCATCCCTCGCCCTTGCTGCCCCAATTCCTGGTCTGCAAGATGTGATGAGTCCTTTAGCTCTTGATGAAAGCAGTAGGTTGATGAATTTCTAATAGTTTGAATGAATTTTTCTCTTTGTACTATTCATGGACTTTTGATTGCTTGATCCTTCTTGATGGATGAACTAAACAATCCTTCTTGATAAATGAACTTTTCTTGTACTTTCTCTTTTTTTTCTTTTCAAGAAAAATCCTACTCAAGGATAAATAAAGTTGTGCTAGGTTATTTATTTCATCTTTACTAATTTACCTACTTCAAGGCTACAAAGAAATGCTAGCACGAGTAGTGCTATTTTGAACATTCCCTCTTTACTTGGCTATAAATAAAAACTCACTATCTTGCTATCGCAACAATATAAAATTTTACTTACATCAAATGATTGTCTATTCTTCTTCATCCTAGTAAGTAGATCAAGGAGGAGAGGGCTCCACGGATCGGACTGGGCGACGGCTGCTTCTCTCTAGCGAGAAGAACCCTATAATCACTCAAGTCAGTTTTCTTTCTCTAGTGATTTTGCTTCTCTCTCTAGGGTGAGAAGAGACGGCGACGACTACCCCTTCTACGCTTCTTCTTCCTCCTGGTGTGCAGGACCTAGACCAAGGAGGAGAGGGTTTCGTAGATCAGACTGGGCGACGGTTGCTTCTCTCTAGCGAGAAGAATCCTCTGCATCACGAGAACAGAGAAGGAGAGGGTCGACTCCCTCCCTCGCCCCTCTCTGTTGCTGCATGCAGGGGAACCCTCTGATCGCTCAAGTCAGTTTTCTCTCTCTAGGGCGATTCTGCTTCTCTCTCTAGGGTGAGAAGAGGCGACGACGCTGCTGCTGGCGGCTGCTTCTCCCTAGGGAAGGGGCGACGGTGATCTTTTAGGCAAGATCGCTGTGTGGTGAGGGAATCGCGATGGGAGAGGAGGGAAAAGGGGCGCGGGCACTGCCCCCTTTCCTATGCACCTCTGCATTGCCCCCTCCCCCTGATCTGCTTGAGGCTCGCACTCTGCGGCGCCCTCCTCGTCTTATTACTGGCATTTCTATGTGCAACGAGAATAGAGGAGAGGGTTGTCAGTGGTCCCTCGCCTCCCTGCTACCAGCGCTGAACATAGGGGTTCAACTGCGGTTGCTGTGTGATAAGGGGGGCAACGATCAGTGTTGCTTCTCCCTAGGGCAAGAAGAGGGTTGTGGGCACTTTTGCTAGTGGTTCCTCAAGATCGGGGAGGGTTTCCACTTCTTCCTGGCAGGCGATGCATCACCCCCATCTGAGGCTGCTTCTTCCTATTCTGCGCACAATCGGCAGAGATTCTATTCAAGAAGGGGGATTGGCCGGGCTACTCTACACTGGCCCCTTTCCCCTGTTACACTTCTGGAACAGGAAAGGGCCATCGCTCCCCGTCTCTGCATACAAAGGAGGAGATCGCTGAGAAGGCATCGCGTACGAGTGGTGAAGGAGTGATTGGGGCTCGCGGTTGTTCTGCGTGCAGGGGGAATAGAGGACGACAGTTCTTTCCTGTTCTGCACGCACGGAGAGGGCTGCCTTCTCAGTGTTCTGCATGCACGGGCACGGCCAGTCCTCTCCCTGCTCTAGGCAACTTGGAGAAGGCTATTTCTCCGTTACTGCATTGAAGAGACAGTAATGATATCCGGGGCTGATGGTGTTGGTAGCAGGGTAGCTACGACGATGAGACTCCCTGCCTTTACCTCTCAACCATCCCGACGAGATGCTCCTTTAATGACATAGCATAGATGCAGGTTACGTTCTAGATCATGGCCTCCTGCTCTCATATCTAGCAATCCTCGATCTTGGACAAGCCTCTTCAAGGATCCGGTTGGAAGTTCAGATCTTAGCTTGAATTTTTTTACTCCAGAAATCTAAGCTGATCAAAAGATAGCTGTGTATGAGGTTGCTAATTCTGAAAAGCTGATTGAGAGATGGTCCATGGCGCTTGTTGGTTATGTGGTCGGTCTCAAGACATCCTATTTTTCATTATCCTTATTCATCAAGACACGATGGAGAAGATCGGCATTCGATCTTTATGTGCTGGAGAATAATTTTTTTATATGCAAACTCTATTCTGAAGAGGATTTGTAACGGATTCTTGAAGGGTTTTGGACCATTCGTGGCCATCCGATGATACTACGGCGTTTATCCCCTGATGTTCGTTTGGAGTTAGACAGTCTCCAGTCTATTCCCTTGTGGGTTTCCTTTCATGGTCTTCCCATGCATCTTTGGGGTTGATGTTTTATTGCTAAGTTATGCAGTACCTTAGGACAGCCATTGTATATTGACAAGGCAACAGCAACGCAGACGATATTGGCTTTTGCACGAGCATGTGTTATGGTTTCCTCTTATGGAGATCTTCCTGATGAGATTTATTATAGGGATCTTGAGGGGACCACTCGTAAGGTGCATGTTTCATATTCTTGGAAGTCACAACGGTGTAAGATTTGTCACTCTTTCGGTCATGCACATGGAGCTTGTCAGCAAACTCAAAAAATCACTCAGGTTTATCGACAACATCCGATAACTCATCATGGAGTTGATGCTGCTATGACTATTGATGAATAAGGTGCATCTCTTGAAGCAGTAGCACCGATGACGACAAAAGAGCATTCTGACTCGCTTGGGCAACAACATGGACAGAAGGATATATCAGGAATTTTAACTCTTCCTATTATAGCCCCTTCCACAATAGCAATTTTCTAGGATACCCAAGAACAACAGGCGAAGTTGGGAACTTCATCTCTTCCTACATCGACAGTAACTATCGCAACGGGGATCCCACGTCCCACTTCTCGTGCTAACCAGGATATTATGTCTCAACCAGTCCCTACAAATCTCACCAGCCAGGACATTCAACCTTAATAGGTGCCTCAAACATCTGTTAACCTGGATTTATTGGGTACTTCAAAATTTAAGCATTTGCAAGCTGTGGATGAAGTGGATAAAAATAGAAATAAAGGCTTAAAAGGTAAGGATATTATACGGGAGGAAACTGCAAAACCTAAGGATAAGAAGAAGGATGGTACTGTTAAGTCGCACATACTTCTGTCTACCTAGGAAGAGTCTCTTATTTCCTTTTCTACCTATTTTTTTTATGAAGATACATTGTTGGAATATTCATGGACTAAATAAACTTGAGAAATGTCAGGAGCTTAACAGAACAATCAAGTCTGCTGCTTGTGATATTATTATTCTTGTGGAAACAAAAATTAAACAATCTTGGATTTATATTTAAAGAAATTTAATATGGCCAGAGGCAGAACTTCTTACTAACAATACTTGTGACATTTATAGTAGAATATGGGTATTATGGCATCCGAACTTTGTTAGTGCTTGCTTTATTTCTATTACAGAATAATTCATCCACTTTAAGGCTGAGGATAAAAAGAATGGTTGTCAATTCCATATTACTGGTGTATATGTTTCTAATAATATGCAGTAAAGAAATGTTCTATGGACTGATCTGCTTAACATTACAAATGGCTGTCTTACAGTGCCTTAGATTGTTCTTGGTAACTTCAATACTGTTCGGTACAAACATGAAAAAGTGGGGGGTAAACCACTTTCAAAGAATAAGCTTCAAGGTTTTAACGATTACATAGATATTATTGCATTGATTGATATGAAATTTATAGGGGATTGGCTTTCATGGAGTAATCAAGGTGCTACCCATAGGAAAATAATAGCTCGACTTGATAGGTGTCTGATTAATCGAGAATGGTTAACAGTTTACTCTAATTCACTTCTGGAGTATGGTGCTTAATTGTTCTCTGATCACTCTTCAATGTATATACATGCAGACAAAGTAATACCTAGAGGCAAGAAACCATTTAGATTCTTTAACATGTGGAGTACCCATCCTCAGTTCCTCGAGGTTATCAGATCAGCTTGGAATGTTAATGTGCATAGTTCTCCCCCTTACATCTTATGCCAAAAGCTTAAAGTATGTAAAGCAGCACTAAAGGAGTGGAATACAAACACTTTTGACAATATTACCACCTGGGTCCAGTTAAGCAAAAAGGAACTAATGGCAGTGCAACATGAGCTGCATCTTCAGCCCTTTGATGAGAATCTTATTTGCAAAGAGGCAGAAGCTAGGTATCAATTCATGCAGGCCTTAAAGCAGGAAGAAAGTTTTATAAAATAGAAGTCTCGATAGTATTAGCTTACTCTAGGAGATTCTAATACAAAGTTTTTCTATACAGCCATTGCTATTAGAAGGGTTGTTAACTACATTAGGAAATGTAAAAACCAAGACAGTACACTTATTGAGAATTTGGATTAGATTAAAGCACACATTGAATAATTTTTTTATTCTTTACTTAATCAAATAGAGCAGCCTAATAATGTTCCTGTGGAGCCTACTAGAAAGCTTGATTCGGATAACATCACGATTCTCAATGCATCAATTACAGGTGAAGAAATTATCTGAGTTGTCTTTAAGTCGTCAAAGCACAAAAGCCTTGGTCCAAACGGATTTCTAACTGAATTCTACCAAATTGCATGGCCGATCATTGGAAATGATGTGATTAAAGTTTGTCAGCATTTTTTCTTTTCAGGTCATATTCTTAAAGCGATAAATTGTACTTTTATTTCTTTAGTTCCTAAGAATGCAGAGGCTGATTCACTAGAGCACTACAAGCCAATTTCATTATGTAACTTTATTTACAAGATCATCTCCAAGTTGCTTGCAGATCGAATGCAAATGATTATGCATAAGATCATTAGTCCTACTCAGGTTGCTTTCATTAAAGGGAGAAGTATACATCACAATGTTCTTCTTGCTAATGACTTGATCAAAGATTTGCACTCGAAGTCAAGAGGGACGAAAATATGTTTTAAAGCTGACTTACGAAAAGCATTTGATTCAGTTAATAGACAGTTTCTCTACAAGATGCTCCTCAGTATGAACTTCCCTCAACAATGGGTTAATTGGATTCAAAGCTACTTGGAAACTCCAAAATTTTCGGTTCTCTTCAATGGTTCACCCATATAAAGAAATCATGTCATGATATCAAGAAAAATTTAAGGACATGATTCATTTGACAAATCCTTTTAATAGAGTAAAAGAATTATACAATCAAGGATCATGATAAAAATATATCAATATCATAGATCAAGTCATGATTCATGATTCATCATAAAGAAAATTAATTTTCAATCATCACATAAGGCATGCAAGGTAAAGAAATCTTGTCATTTCTATATCATGAAATATATGACATCAAGGCTCATGATTCATTTAAAAATAATAGCATAAAGAGCACCTTGATTCATGCATAAGATTTTTCATCAAGATCCTATTTCATAAGAATCAAGATATCAAGTTCACGAATTCATAAAAATTCAAGTATTGAATTTTGAGAAATCAAAAAACAAGTTACATTTCATTTAAAGAATTTTTTTTTGATAAAACGGAAGGAGCATGGTAAACGATCTTGATTTATAAAGAACTTCAAGTTATAATTGTCAAGATCATGATTTCAATAAAATTTTTTTGTAGCAAAATGAAATCTTTTAGAACTTGATTCAAGCATTAAATACATCTTAACAAGTCATAATTTCAAAAGGTTCAAGAATCACTAAAAGAAAAATCATTCAAGTTCAATTTGAATGCTTCATACTTATCATTAAAATCATTTTCATAGATTCATATAGATAGATTATTTAACACATCATCAAAATCTCATTCATAATTCAAGTGATTCATAAACTATTATAAATGAATTCATCACTTGTATTTCATGAAAAATCAAAAATTTCAAAAATCATACATTTCGCTTTTTATGATTTGCATTGATTTCGTATAAACATACATTTGTCTTCTTTTATGTTGAATAGAAATAAGCATGAATGTTCAAGACATAAAGGCTAAATCTCATAAAGTAAATTGTCAAGCATGATTTTAAATATTCATTTTCAAGCCATGATAAAAACGAGTAAGTCAAAGATTCAATTATTTCATGTCATGAATTCCAAAGGACATCTCAAGTTATCAACATCACATTAAAAAGATACTTCAAAAAGATATATCGATGAGTGATTCATTTGTATCATTTCATTTGAATTCATGATTCATTTAGTAGGTTCTCCTCTTTAGTAAATAAAAAAAGAATTATAGGAGAACAAAATAAACAAAGGGAGATAGAACATGGTTGAAGCATTGAACATGATTCATATTTAAAATGTATCTCATGTCGTAAATATGAATCAAGCATTTGTCAAATCCGAAATCATCCTCAAAATTATATTTAATAAATTTATACATGATAAGTATAGATTCATGAATTTCCTATAGAAAAATTGATAAGATTTAGATAGAGAATTGCATTTTATTTTTATATGTGATTTGCTTCTTATAACTATACTTTTGCCCTTAATAAAAGCAAATGTCAACATTCAAGACGAAAAGGTAAATTGTCATTAAGTTGAATCATATTAAGCATATGACATTTTTCAAAAGATTCGATTTAAAAGTTTCACATGGATTCATCAAAATTGAAAACTTTTAGAGATAAAAAAATTTTCAAAAATCATGCATTTCTTTTTTATGATTTACTTCAAATTAGCATGCCTTTGTCTTTTAATGTCAAATTGAGATAATCATGAAAGTTCAAGACGTAAAGGCAAAAACCATCATCAAGATTCTTAAAGTCAAAAAATATAACACATCATATAAACAATTCATCATAAAACGATTAAGACCAAAAACACAGGTTCAAAGTGCAAGTCGCTCATCACACATAATGTGTTTGATTTTAATTTGTTTGTTTCATATGAGTGTGCTCATGATTTAAAAGATGAGTATCCTTTTTTAAAACCAACACATGAGTTTCGTCGTCAAGATATGATATCATAAAGCATGATAACAACCTTTTAACATTTTTATTTTATCATTATCAATGATGATTTCATAAGGTATGTTCAAATATTTTCATGAAAGCCATTATCATATAAATTCAAAATTATTATCAAAATCTTTCATTCGGGAATTTATTAAGACCAACGTTGATTGATTACATGTAAGTGTGCTCAAATCCTTTTTGCCTAAGGGATGTGTATCAAGTTTAAAACCAAGATAAGTTTCATTATAAAAAATATGATATGTCATCTAAAAATTTCATCATAAAGCCATTAAGAACAATATTCCAAAATATAAGATTTCAAATTAACAAGCATGATACAATCATTTAGCATGATTTCATAATGCATCATCAAAATCATTCTAACATTCTTTCATTCATTATTATTAGTTATAATAAGATGATTTAGCTTAGTGTGAGAAATCATACATCATTCATGAAAAGTTATAGATATTCATGGATTTAAACAAGCATTATCAATAATCATGCAAGCATCATTCATAAAATTGCATCATTAAAAATTTTAAAACATAACATACATGATATAAAATCATCAAACATCATATTTAGAACAGAAAACTAATTTAATTCATCAAGCTACACATGCATGGATTAGTCCTCATAGGTGTACACAAATTATCACACATCGTACAATCATCATTCAAATTTTTATTTTTCAAAAATTCAAGTAGAAAAAGCAGGAAAATATTTAAAAATAAATTTTTTATTTCTTATCAACTAAACTATACACTCATGAAAAACATCATATAATTTCAAAATAACTCAAGGGAGTTAAGTTGTTTACCTTGTAGTCGAAGCCCGTCAAAGCTTAATTCATCGTTTCGTCATTTGATTCTTCTTTGCGCTTCTTCTTCATCTTTGGCCTCTTCCTTCATTCAAGTTCATTTTTAGTTATAGATCTTTATTTAATGAACTTATTAAGATTCATTAAAAGTTCAATGTCCTCTTCATTGTCCTCATCACTTGAGTCATCACTCAAGTGGCATTTTATAGTTTGGACTTTCAAATCTTTCTTATTCTTTAGAAGGTGGTTCATATGTTCATCATGTTCAACATGTTCCAAGAAACACATTTCATATTGAAAGGATCAAAAGGCACTAAGAGGGGGGGGTGAATTAGTGCAGCGGATTAAACTCGTATTCTTGAAACCGATTTCGCAAAGAAACACAAGTTCGTGGAAGAATTTGATTCGACGAAAGAGAACTTGAAAGTAATTGCTTGTGAAAAGGAACTAACTAAGAACTTGCAGCCAAGAAATGAAGTGATTTCAGAAATGTAAACACTCACTCATTTAAGGAGACAATGATGTATAGTGGTTCGGTCAAATGACCTACATCCACTCTTGAAGCCTTTGCAATGAGGCTCCGCTCTTCCACTAGCAAGTCCTTTGAAGGGGAAGGATCAAACACCCCTTTTTACAACCCTTTACAAGATGTTCACACTTGTACAAGATCTCTCAAGAAGAAGAAAGGTGAACACTTAGCAAAGAATACAACACTTTTCAAAAACTCTTCAAAAGCTCAAGACTCAAACTTTTTGCTCAAAGGGTGACCCTTTCATTTGAGAAAGGGGATATTTATAGATCCAAAAGTGGATTTAAAATTGGGCTCCAAATTCCAAGTGAATTTGGA
This sequence comes from Musa beccarii, assembly GCA_024322285.1. Lineage (NCBI taxonomy): Eukaryota > Viridiplantae > Streptophyta > Magnoliopsida > Zingiberales > Musaceae > Musa > Musa beccarii. Next base: position 40,303,685 of record CM044401.1, read on the forward strand.
GTCCCCAGATTTCTGGTGGTCAAAGCGGTGCCACCGCTTGTCAGGGGCGGTGCCACCGCTGTGTCGATCTTTGATCGACGCATGATGGCGGTGCCACCGCTTGACCAGCGATTCCACCGCCGTCGATGAATGTGGGCGGTGCTACGCTTGCATGGCAAAGCGTTCCACCGCTTTGTGTGTGTGTGTGCAGGCGGTGCTACGCCCGGGGGCGGTTCCACCGCCCCAGGCTTGGCGGTTCCACCGCCCCAGGCTTGGGCGGTTCCACCTCCTGCCCCTATTCGGACAGAGCCGAATGGGGCCTGTTTAGTCCTCAACTTGACACAGTAGTGGCCTGGTTGGCTCCTACTGAATTTTGGGCAGGATTTATTTCTTAAATCCTTGCTCTACTCATGTGCAAATTTACGAACATAACTTAACGTGATTTGATCGGACACCCTTCAAGTCGACTTCCGGCGGGTACTACGGCGAGATTCAGGCAGGCCTCCGATGCTTCCCTCGGATTGCTGCCAGTGGTCTCCCAGCATACTCCGGCAAGCCCAACTAGTCTTCGGCTGGTTTCCGAATTTTCCCGGAAGTTCCGCGAACCTTCGACGATCTTTGAAATGGACTTTCGAAAACTTCGACAAGTCCCTGATTTGATCTTGGATGGTTCCGGCAACTCTTCCAAAAATCTCTCGGACTTCCGATGAACCCCCGACGGACTTGGCCTTGATAAATCACGTTATGTTTTCCATCGTAGTAATTCCTGCACACTCATCTCAACAAAGAGATTAGTACAAATATTTCACCACTTGATTTCATCATCAAAATCCGAGATTTAACAATCTCCCCCTTTTTGATGATGACAATCAATTGGTGATGGAGTTATTCTTAACTCCCCCTATGTATATGCCATAAAGAAAAATCGCTTGAATTCAATTTTTGAATTCAACATAATTAATTTTAATTTCAAGATTTCAAACTAGACATCAAGGATATCAATGAAGTATGCATAATAAAAAAAATGATATCAAGAACCCAACTAAGTTTAATTTGGACAGGGCATATCATATAGCAATACACATATCATTTCTCCCCCTTTGTCATCAACAAAAAGGAGACGAGGGAATTATAACAACAAGGAGGGTCGGAAAACATCACAAATATGGAAAAGGAAATCAGAAAACCGAAAACCATTCCACAGTGGCCGAAAAGATATATCATGAAGTTAAGACAATATAGATGTCACGATGTAAGGAATACAACATACATGTCAACATACAACATAAGTTTACATCGTTCAAAAAGAAAACACAGCAAGCTACTCCTCAGGAGGAATGCCAAGATGCCTATACATGTGATCGATCTTTAAGTTCATCTTCCGCATCTCCTTCAAAATTTCAATTTGCTGTAGTTTTACTTCATTTAACTCTCTCATGATCGGGTCAGTAGTAGATGGAGCAGAAAATGTCACTGATGTAGCTGCAACAAAAGGATCAGGAGGAGGAGATTCATTTCCCCTAAGGACTGGTGTTTCAGGATGGTCTACGGCCGGGGGAGGTATATCACATCTCCTAGGTTGCCTAACCCCTATTCCATGCTCGACAGTACATCTAAGTCGTCTTAGTAGTTTAACATTAATAACATTAAATTTTTCGATTTGTATTGCTTCTTCATCTGGGGGAATGCAGATGTTATGGGCATGCAATAGTCTAGTTATTAAACCTCCATATGGTAACATTGATCCTTTAGAAAGGACCTCTATCATGTGTCTTTGCTGATTAGGTAACCAAAACAGAAATGTTGTCTAGTCATAATCCAATATAAGGTACCTAATTCAGTGAAACTGATCTCATCATGATGAAACTGCTTAGGAATAATAATGTTTATTAGAATGTGATGCAGAATTTTAGAGTTAAAAGGTAATAAATGTTCACAACTCTTGGGAATTATTCCTAAATTTGGGTTTGCAAACATAGTTTCTAAAGCTTCTGAGTGAGTGGCACCAACTGTGTCCATATCCCATTTTCCCCGAAAATAACATCCTAGCTCCTTTTCAACAATTCCAATTAATGAGCATATAGTATTATCACATATTTGAATCTCATTACCTAGAAGATAAGTTGACAAGCCATCATCAGTCACAGTTAAATTAGCATAGAATAACTTAACTAAACGTGGATAAATAGGTTCAATAATTTGCAGAATAGGTAAAGCCTCTAAGTCTGCAAACCACATGAAAGGTTCTAAGTTTCCTAATTGATTCAAATCAACATACTTTCCTTTGTGAATGGGTCTAGTACCAAATTCAGAAAATCTAAGGGAGGCTTCTTGTGATTTAAACAAGGATTGGTCAAATGAATCTACCTCCATCCTTTTTCCTTTGTCTCTTGATGTTCTTCTAGGAGCCATTTCTATTCATGAATAATCGAAAATTAATTGAAGAAAGGAATGAAGCTTCACAAGAAAATGAAAGAGAAATAATTCTGTTTTTACCTTAGATTGCTTCTTTGAGATGTAGGAAGAATGAATCACGATAAAATCTCCTCCTTAGGCTTCTAGATAGGAAGAAATCACACCAATTTGAAGTTTAGAGGAGTTTAGAAGAGTGAGGAGGCGGTATGCAGATTAGGGAGGCGGTTCTACCGCCGGCCCTAATACATTTTATAGGAGGGTGTTCGGGCGGTTCCATCAGCTTGTGAGCAGTTCCACCGCTTTGTGGTGACTACCTGAGCGGTTCCACCGAGCATCAAGATCTGTGATGCTACCGCCGGTAGCACAAAACCACTTCGGATTTTAATGTTTTTTTTTTTTCACCTCTCCCTTTTTTTTTAAAAAAAAAAATCTCAGAGATGGGATGAAGTCAAAAGAAATAAATCCATGGACAATCCGAATCAAATTGATGGAAATCATAGTTTAAACATAATTTCAAGAAAATACATCAGAAAAAAAAGGTTACTTACTTGGACAGTTTAGCATGCCTAATTCCCTTCTAATAAAATCAAATTGTTCCTCATTTAAAGGTTTCGTAAAAATGTCCGCTAATTGATGATTTGTATCAACAAAATCAAGAGTGACATTTCTACTACTTACATGATCACGTATAAAGTGATGCCTGATGTCAATGTGCTTAGTGCGAGAGTGTTGGATTGGATTTTTAGTTAGACAAATTGCACTCGTGTTATCACACTTTATAGGAATATTTTTTAAGTAGATTCCATAGTCCTCTAGTGTATTTTTCATCCAGATAATTTGTGCACTGACATGCACTAGCAGCTATATATTAAACCTGCTTTGTAGATAGTGTAACCGAATTTTGTTTCTTGGAAGTCCAAGAAACAAGTGCATGTCCTAGAAATTGGCATGTTCCGGATGTGCTTTTTCTATCTAGTTTACATCCACCAAAATCCGCATCTGCATAAGCTTTCAAACCAAAATTTTCAGATTTTGGATACCATAATCCAAGATTAGGGGTCCCTTTAAGATATCTAAGAATCCTCTTGACCGCTTTCAAGTGAGATAGCTTAGGATTAGCTTGGAATCTTGCACATAGCCCTACACTGAACATGATGTCAGTGCAGTTGCGAGTGAGATAAAGCAGGCTACCTATCATGCCCCTATAAGTTTTTTGATCAAAGCTTTCTCCATTTTCATCCATATCTAATTTAGTGGAGGTGCTCATAGGAGTGCTAATTTCTTTTGATCCATCCATATTGAATCGTTTTAACAATTCCAATGTGTATTTTGATTGATTTAGAAATATACCATTACTTAGTTGCTTGATTTGAAGTCCTAAAAAGAAATTTAGTTCTCCCATTAGGCTCATCTCAAATTCATCACTCATATCCTTAGCAAATAATTCACATAGTGATTTATCACAAGATCCGAAAATGATATCATCAACATAAATTTGAACAATAAGAAAATTATTTTCAAAATGTTTAATAAACAATGTAGTATCAACCTTGCCTTTAGTGAAATTATTTGAAATCAAGAAAGAACTAAGCCTCTCATACCAAGCCCTAGGGGCTTGTTTAAGACCATATAAGGCCTTAGTTAGCTTAAACACATGGTTAGGAAATAGAGAGTTTTCGAATCGGGTGGTTGTTCAACATAAACTTCTTCGAAATGAAACCATTTAAAAATGCACTTTTGACATCCATTTGAAATAATTTAAAATCTTTACTACTAGCATAGGCAAGGAGCATCCTAATGGCTTCCAATCTTGCCACCGGAGCGAAGGTTTCTTCATAATCGATACCTTCTTCTTGGTTGAAACCTTTGGCCACTAGTCTAGCCTTGTTTCTAACCACGATACCGCATTCATCTTGCTTGTTTCTAAAGACCCACTTAGTACCAATAACTAAGTGGTCATTAGGTCTAGGAACAAGCTTCCATACCTCATTCCTCTCAAATTGATTCAATTCTTCTTGCATTGCGATAACCCAAGAATCATCTTTTAGGGCATCAACAATGCACTTTGGTTCAACTTGAGAGAGAAAGGCAGCATGAGCACAGAAATTTTTGAAAGAAGAGCGAGTTTGAACCCCTTTCGATGCATCTCCTATAATTAACTCCTTGGGATGAGCATCTACATACTTCCATTCCTTTGGTAAGGAAGTTTGGGAAGAAGATGCTTCCAAGATGTTATTTTGAGGAGAGGGTTCATTCAAATTCAAATCATCAAGACCAAAATCATCATCAAAATCTTTTTTCTTAAATTCGGAAATCTCATTAAAAACCACATGAATAGATTCTTCTATAAGTAAGGTTCTCTTGTTGAAAACACGAAAAGCCTTAGAAACGGAAGAATAACCAAGAAATATGCCTTCATTGGATTTTACATCGAATTTTCCTAAGGCATCCTTTTCATTCAAAATAAAGCATTTGCAACCAAAAACTTTAAAGTAAGAAACATTGGGTTTTTTATCATTCCATAATTCATATGGAGTTTTGGATAGGGATGGTCTCACTAGAACTCTATTCATCACATAGCAAGCCGTATTCACGGCTTCGGCCCAAAAATATTTTGGTAAATTATATTCATTTAACATGGTTCTAGCCATTTCTTGCAAACTTCTATTTTTCCTTTCTACTACTCCATTTTGTTGTGGATTTCTTGGAGTAGAGAAGTTGTGATTGTATCCGTTTGTTTCACAAAAATTTTGGAAGTCATGATTTTGAAATTCACCTCCATGATCACTTGAATTGATGAGATCATAAAGCCTTTTTCATTTTGAGTGAGTTTACAAAATTTAGAGAAACATTTGAAGCAATCACTTTTATGAGCCAAAAAATAGGTCCAAGTGTATCTACTATAGTCATCCACAATTACAAAGGCATATTTGCTACCTCCTAGGCTTGTTATGTCAATTGGTCCAAATAAGTCTAAGTGGATCAATTGCAATGGTCTAGTGGTGCTTATGTGATTTTTTGATTTGAAACTAGTCTTTATTTGTTTTCCTAGTTGACATGCATCACATACCTTATCCTTAACAAATTTCGTGTTTGGGATACCTCTTACTAAATCTCTAGATGAAATCTTAGAGATTAGTTTCATGCTTGCATGGCCTAGCCTCCTATGCCAAAGCCAAGCGTCATCATTCAAAACCGAAAAACACATTTCATTGCTTAATTTATCAATATTTATGGTGTAGACATTGTTTTGTTTTAAAGCAATCATGGATATGTTGTTGTTGGGTTTTTCAATAATGCAAACATTGGATTCAAATCTAACAACATAACCTTTATCACATAGTTGACTAATACTTAAAAGATTATGTTTTAAACCATCAACTAGTAACACATCATCAATTGAAAAACTCGATTTGTTACCTATGGTTCCCTTGCCAATGATTTTACCCTTGTTGTTGTCTCCGAAAGTGACATATCCTTCTTCTTTGCTAGAGAGCATAGAGAAATGAGATGGATCTCCGGTCATGTGCCTTGAGCATCCACTATCAAGATACCATTTCTTGCTCCTAGCTTGTGAGTTTGTCTACAAAAGAGGATTGTTTTTAGGTACCCATTTGATTTTGGGTGCCTTACAAATTGATCTACTTATTTTGTAATTTATCATTGAATTGTTTATGGTTCCTTTAGGAACCCATATCAACTTTTGTGGACTAATTTTCTTGAATGGACATTTGTAGGTAACATGTCCCGTTTTGCAACAAAAATTACATTTCAAATGGGGTGATACATGCAATGTAGACCCTTTAACAAAGGTGGTGGGATTTTGGTGAGAACCTCTCACAAATCCGATACCACTTCTATTTCTGACATGACCTTTGTTGGCAAGAATCATGTCTAAGCCCTTGCTACCGACCTTAAACTTATTTAGGGTCTCTTTGAGTAGCAAGTTCTCCCTTTTTGTTGCATCTAAGTCTTCACACTTAGAGCATGGGGGTAGAGAAGGGTTTTGAAGACTATTGAATTTACTTTGTAATAAAGCATGCTCTTTCTTAAGTAAATTGAACTTCTTACTAATAGTTCTACATTCATCAAACAACTCATGAAAAGCCATAGAAAGTTCATCGAAAGATAACTCTTCATTAAGTAACTCACTAACCTCTTCTCCAAATGCCATTAGAGCGAAATTTGCCTCCTCTTTGTTGCTTGCCTCTTTAATCTCGGAGTCACTTGAATCATCCCATGTGGCCTTCAAGGCTTTTTTCTTCTTGAATTGCTTCTTCTTGGCTTGAGGGCATTCATTCTTGAAGTGTCCCGGCTTCTTGCATTCGTAGCAAATGACTTGGTCCTTTTTGTGTTCAAATTTGCTTTTTGTGTCATTTTTGAACTTGTTCTTTCTTATGAATTTCTTAAACTTTCGAGTTAGAAGTGCAATGTCATTGTCACTATCCTCATCACTTGATGTTCCTTTCAAGTGGTCTTCTTGTGTTCTAAGTGCCATATCCTTCCTGTTCTTTGGAAGGGGGTTCTCAAGCTCTTCATGAGCATGGCACGTCATCTCGTAAGTCATTAGAGATCCAATAAGTTCTTCAATGGGAAATACTTTAAGATCCTTGGCCTCTTGAATGGCCATAACCTTTGGATCCCAACACTTTGGAAGGGATCTTAAAATCTTAGTTACCAATTCAAAATTCGAAAAACCTTTACCAAGAGCTTTAAGTCCATTGATGACATCCGTAAAGCGGGTGTACATGTCTCCAATGGACTCATTTGGTTTCATCCGAAAAAGTTCGTAGGAATGCACAAGAATGTTGATTTTGGACTCCTTCACTCGGCTAGTGCCTTCATGAGTGATTTCAAGAGTGCGCCAAATATCAAAAGCCGATTCACAAATGGAAACCCGATTAAACTCATTCTTATCAAGTGCACAAAATAAGGCATTCATAGCCTTTGCATTGAGAGCGAAAATCTTCTTCTCCGACTCATTCCATTCACTCATCGGAAGAGAAGATTTTGCGAAGCCATTTTCGACAATGTTCCAAAGTTCGAAGTCCATGGAGATAAGAAAAATTCTCATCACGAGTCTTCCAATACGTATAATCGACCCATTGAACATAGGTGGACGAGTAATGGAGAGACCCTCTTGCATACCGGAGTAGGCCATCTCTCTTGGGTTTTAAACCAATATGAGAGCAAACCTTGCTCGATACCAATTGAAAGGATCAAAAGGCACTAAGAGGGGGTGAATTAGTGCAATGGATTAAACTCGTATTCTTGAAACCGATTTCGCAAAGAAACACAAGTTCGTGGAAGAATTTGATTCGATTTAAAGAGAACTTGAAAGTAATTGCTTGTGAAAAGGAACTAACTAAGAACTTGCAGCCAAGAAATGAAGTGATTTCAGAAATGTAAACACTCACTCATTTAAGGAGACAATGATGTATAGTGGTTCGGTCAAATGACCTACATCCACTCTTGAAGCCTTTGCAATGAGGCTCCGCTCTTCCACTAGCAAGTCCTTTGAAGGGGAAGGATCAAACACCCCTTTTTACAACCCTTTACAAGATGTTCACACTTGTACAAGATCTCTCAAGAAGAAGAAAGGTGAACACTTAGCAAAGAATACAACACTTTTCAAAAACTCTTCAAAAGCTCAAGACTCAAACTTTTTGCTCAAAGGGTGACCCTTTCATTTGAGAAAGGGGGTATTTATAGATCCAAAAGTGGATTTAAAATTGGGCTCCAAATTCCAAGTGAATTTGGAGTCCCAGATTACAGTGGTCAAAGCGGTGCCACCGCTTGTCGAAGTGGTGCCACCGCTTTGTGTCGATCTTTGATCGACGCGTCTGAAGCGTGCCACCGCCTGACGGCGGTGCTACGCTCGATCCGATGGATGGGCGTGTTCCGCCGCAGCGTTCCACCGCCGTCGTGAACAGCGGTGCTACGCCCTTTGACAAGCGTTCCACCACTTTGTGTGTGTGCAGGTGGCGGTGCTATCGCCCTGCAGCGGTTCCACCGCTTCAGTGGTGTTCCACCGGCTTGGCGGTTCCATCGCCCAGCTTGGCGGTTCCACCGCCCAGCTTAGCGGTTCCATCGCCCCAGGCTTGGCGGTTCCACCTCCTCGCCCCTATTCGGACAGAGCCGAATGGGGCACATTTAGTCCTCAACTTGACACAGAGTGGCCTGGTTGGCTCCTCTCGAATTTTGGGCAGGATTTATTTCTTAAATCCTTGCTCTACTCATGTGCAAATTACGAACATAACTTAACGTGATTTGATCGGACACCCTTCAAGTCGACTTCCGGCGGGTACTACGGCGAGATTGAGTGAGGCCTCCGATGCTTCCCTCGGATTCTTGCCGGTGGTCTCCCGAAGATACTCCGGCAAGCCCAACTAGTCTTCTGGTTTCGAATTTTCCGGAAGTTCCGCGAACCTTCGACGATCTTTGAAATGGACTTTGAAAACTTCGACAAGTCCACGATTTGATCTTGGATGGTTCCAAGCAACTCTTCCGAAAATCTCTCGGACTTCCGATGAACCCCCGACGGACTTGGCCTTGATAAATCACGTTATGTTTTCCATCGTAGTAATTCCTGCACACTCATCTCAACAAAGAGATTAGTACAAATATTTCACCACTTGATTTCATCATCAAAATCCGAGATTTAACACATATGTCATTAAGGATCCAATGAGTTCTTCAATAGAATAATCATTTAAATCTTTAGTTTCTTGTATCGCCGTTATTTTAGGATCCCACCTTTTTGGAAATGATCTTAAGCTCTTGTTAGTGAGTTCAAAATTTGAAAAATATTTTCCAAGAGCTTTTAGACTATTGACAACATCCGTGAAATGGGTATACATGTCACCTATAGTCTCGCTTGGTTTCATTCAAAAAATCTCAAAATCATATAATAAGAGGTTTACTTTTGAGTCTTTGACTCTATTAGTTCCCTCATGTGTGATTTCAAGTGTTTGCCAAATTTCAAAAGTCGTTTCGTACATAGAAATCTGATTGAACTTGTTCTTATCCAAAGCGCAAAATAAGGCATTCATAGCCTTTGCATTTAAAGAAAAATATTTCTTTTCCAAGTTCGACCATTCGTTCGTCGGTTTAGAGGGAAGTTGAAAATGATTTTCAATAACGTTCTACAAATCCAAATCCATTGAAAGCAAGAAAACTCTCATTCGAGTTTCCAATAAGTATAATCCGATCTGTTAAAGAACGGTGGACAAATAACCGAAAAGCCCTCTTAAAAGTCATGAAGAGCCATTTCGCATGGATGTAAAATAGAATGAGAAATAACGTGACTTTGATACCAATTGTTAGGGATCAAGCGACACTAAGAGGGGGGGGGGCTGAATTAGTGCAGTGGATAAATATGATAAACTTCGACGATTTTAAACAAGTTTCGAAAACTTCGTAAGGAAAGAATAACATTTCAATTAAAATCATTTTGATTGCGTTAAAAGCATACATAAGAAGATGAGGGTAGTGAACTTAGCAAAGTAAAGGTTTGCAGAAAGATAAATGCATGAACATAAACGCAAACCGTTTTTATAGTGGTTCGGTCATCTAACCTACGTCCACTCTTGATTCCTCTTTGCTTGAGGCCATCAGCTTTTCACTAGCTATCCTCCTTCCAATGGGTGAGGATGAACTCCCTTATATTACCTCTCCTTTTGATGGGCTTAGGAGATAACCCTTACAAGGCCTCTTACCCCTCTCTTAGACTAGAACACTCATAAAGCTTATAGGGAAGATTTTGATACTATTTCAAGAGAGTTTTAGCTTTTTCTTTCTCAGTTCTAGACACTCTTTCAACCATGAATGAGAGGAGTATTTATAGGCTTTAGAGAATTCAAATTTGGAGCTCAAATTTGAATCACTTTTGGTTTTCCTAGTGCTGGCGGTGCCACCGCCTATTAGTGGCAGTGCCACCGCTTGTTAGTGTTAGACACTGATAGTGTACTAAGCGGTGCCATCGCCCAACCAATGGTACTACAGTCTGGGCTCTCGGGACCTAGGTGGTGCCACCGCCCAAGCATTTCCAGCTCACTAGTTGGGCCTTAAACTTGACCCAAACCAGTCCGTTATCGGGCCCAATTGACCCCTATTTGGTTTATAGGATTAACACCTAATCCTAAACCAAATTATATGCTAACTATGAATTTTAAAGATATTTCTTAAGCTATTACAAATTCCATAAGTAAGACTTCTTCCGGCGAACTTCCGATGGTCTTCCAACAAACCCTCAAAAACTATTCTACGGACTCCCAGCAAGCTCCTGGACTTCATGATGATCTTGGTGAGTTCCAATGAGCTTCTTTGGCAAGCTCCGATCTTTCTTGGCAAGCTCCACGAACTTTCGATGAACCTTCCAACGAACTTCTAAAAACCCTTCGGCAAGCTCCCTACTCATTCTCGGCCAGTTTCAATAGCACTCCCAACGAATCTTCAAACTTCCGTCGAACTCTCGAACTCCCAACGATCCATCGCACTTGTCTTCTGACATTTTGTTTCACTTTACGTCTTCATCATTATCATAGTTAATCCTACACACACACAAACAAAAACTCTACTTCGATCTAGACAGTTATTACAATGCAAATTGACATTCAGTTGCCCGACAGGTCATTGGTCGACGGTTCATCCGATTCTTCGGTGCATCATCCTCTTTTACATTTTGTTGCCCAATCAGTGATTAACCTCCACAACCCCGATATCCTTGGCACAACTCTGCTCTTCTTGGCCCGATACTCGATATACGAAGCCTTCTGTCGATTGTTGACCGAACTTCTGGCTCGACATCTAATATCCTGATGTGATCACTCAGCGCAACGTCAATTCTTCTAGTGTCAACTATCTAATCCTGATCGATAGTAGACCTACGTAACTCAAAATATATTTAGACAATAAAACGCAATCAATTAGTTTTATCATCAAAATCTGAGATTCAACAGGGTTGCTATCATTGGTGGATCTTTTATTCAAGGAGCTTCAGCCCCATCTATTTTGATGTTGATCTTACAACTTCTCTTGTAAGAGGTTTAGTGATCGGATCAACTAAATTCTCCCTTATTTTCACAAATATGAGTGAAATAATCTCACTCTTAATTAATTTCCTCATATAATCATGTCTAAGACTTATGTGTCTTGACTTTCCATTATATATTTCACTATATGCATGAGCTAAAGTGGCTTAACTATTACAAAGTATAGAAATTGAATTCATACTCTTAGAAGTCAATGAAATTTCTAATAGAAAGTCCCTTAATCATTCAGCCTCTTTTCCTGCTGCTAGAGCAACAAGTTTTGATTCCATAGTTGAGTGAGTTATACACATTTGTTTCTTGCTTTTTCAAGAAACAATGTCACCTCTCAAGGTAAACACCTAACCGGTAGTGGATTTGTTATTTCTTAAACTCGAAATCCAACTTGCATCAGTATATCCTTCTAAAATAGTAAGAAATTTTGAATATTGTAGATCATAATCTTTGGTCCATTTAAGATACCCAAGAACTCTTTCAATAGCCTTCTAATGCTCTATATCTGGATTGCTAGTAAATCTACTCAATTTACTAACTGCAAATGCTATATCAGGTCTTGTACACTACGTTGCATACATAAGACTTCCTATAGCACTTGAATATTCTAATTGAGCATTTGTTCTTCCAATATTCTTGACTCATTTGATATTTGGGTCAAACGGGGTATTTGCTTCTTTAATTCTTATGTGACTGAATTTCTCTAGTACTTTCTCTATATAATGAGTTTGACTCAAAGCATATCCTCCATTATTTCTTTTTATCTTGATACCTAGTATGGTATCAACTTGCCCAAGATTTTTAATCTTAAATGTTGAGTTTGACTTAAAGGTGTTTCTATAACACCTTTCATGTTGTTGCTCATATTAGCATATCATCAACATAAAAGCAAACTATCACTATATAGTCATCATAAGTTTTGAGATAAACATATTTATCTGTAACATTGTGAACAAATCTATTAGAAAGAATTGTTGTATCAAATTTCTCATACCACTGTTTTGGAGCTTGTTTTAAATCGTATAATGATTTAATAAATTTACACACTTTATATTCATTTCTTAGTAGAACAAAACCTTCAGGTTGTTCCATATATACCTCCTCATCGAGGTTTCTATTTAGAAATACTATTTTGACATCCATTTGATGAACATAAAGATAAAAAATTGATGCTAAAGCAAAAATAATTCTAATAGATGTGATCCTAGCCACAAGAGCATATGTGTCAAAATAATCTATTCATTCCTTTTATCAAAATTCTTTATCAACTAACCTTGCTTTTAATGTTTGGAGAGTACCATCTGTATGATACTTCCTACGAAATACTCATTTATAACCAATAGGTTTAGAGGCAGAATGTAAATCAACAAGTTCCCAAGTGTGGTTTGACATAATAGAATCCATCTCATCATTAATAGTATCTTTCCATAAAATAGCATCATGAGAGGCCATAGCTTCTTTAAACATTTTAGGATCATCTTCCACTTGTAAAACAAGAGGAATTGTTCTTAAGGCTCTCTTAGTAGTTTCTTTTATAAGGTAAAAGAAAATACTTTGAGAATCAATCTCATTTGATCCTAACGTTTTTTCTTTCCGTACATGAGTGCTTCTCCTTAATTCATGAGATTGCTCTCCAATTTGTGAATGTGATTGATGTCTAATCAAAAGAATATTAGGTAGCTCACTAACCTTTTGAGATGTCTCTACTGGTGACTCTTCACTAATTAGAAGATGAACATTATTATTTGAAGTCAATAAGTGTTCAAAGAACTCCATATCTCTATATTCTATTATGATATTCTATTATGATAGTAAAGCCTATAAGCTTTACTATTTAAGGCATAGCCTACAAATGCATATTTGATTCCTCTAAGTCCTAATTTTATCTTTTGAGGATCATTATTCTTGCAATATGCAAGATACCCCACACTTTAAAATAATCATTGTTAGGTTATCTTCCTTTCCATAACTCATATAGAGAGATTTTATTCTTTTTAGAAGGAATTCTATTTGAAATATGACATGTAGCCAATAAAGCTTCTCCCCACAAATTATAAGATAATTTAGCATGCAACAACATAGCATTTATCATCTCTAGATATGTTCTATTTTTTCTTTCTACTAATCCATTTTGCTTAGGTGTTCTAGGTGCTAAACATTCATGAATTATGCCATGTTGTACACAAAATAAATTAAATTCATTAGGAAAGTATTCTCCTCCTCTATCACTTCTTAAAACTTTAATTTTCTTCCTTAATTGATTTTTAACTTCTACTTTATATGCCTTAAAAGCATTAAAAATATTATTTTTATGTTTCGGTAAGTAAACATATGTGAACCTAGACATATCATCTATAAAAATATAAAAGTAATGAAATATCTATTGCATAACATGCCATTTAATTCACATATATCATAATGTATTAAATCTAACAAATTAGTATGCCTTCTAATACTTTTGAAGGGTTTCTTTGTCATCTTTGATTTAACATAAATTTCACATTTATGAAGATTATTAAAATAATAATTATTAAAACACACTTAACCATTCTTTTAATAGTGCTAGTTCCAATATATGCTAATCTATCATGCCATAATGAACAAGAATAAATAATATAAACAGAAGCAACATCTTTATTAAATTTAGAATCATTGTCAACAATAGATAATTTGACCATTCCCTTAGTGGAATAGTCTTTTCCAACAAAAGATCCATTACGGGATATAATTAACTTCTCGAATTTAAATAAAGATTTAATTTCAAGTTTGCCAAGAAGATTCCCACTGATTAAATTTCTACTCATATCTGGTACATGAAGAATATTTGTAAGAGTGACTTTCTTTTCTGAAGTGAAAGTGAGTTTCATATTTCTCTTACCAATCATCTTAGAACGAACTTCATTTCCCATTTGAATCTCTTACCCATCTGTGACTTCTGTATAAGTCTTGAAGAGTGTCTTATCATAGCAAATATGGATGGTAGCACAAGTATCATACCACCAATCATAAACTTTACCAAATATGATATTCACTATGCTCACCGTAGCGAGTATATTATCATCTCCCTCAACGGAGTTGACGTCCAGTTTTTGGCCTTTCTTAAATCTACAATCCCTTGCAAAATGATCAGGTTTCCACAAACAAAATAACCTCCACTCTTTGGCTTCTTAAATTTTTCTTGATCTCTTTTAGGGCCAAGATGATTCTCCTTATTTTACTTGTCTTTATTAGAATTCTTAGGCTGCTTAACAACATTTACTTTTATATTGCTAAAAGAGTTCTCACTCTTATCTCTCATCCTCGATTCCTCCTCGATTCAAAGATGTTTTTGAATTTGCTCTAAGGTGATAGTCTTAGAGTCATATAAAATCTTCTTCCTATACCCTTTCCAAGATGAAGGCAACTTGGCTATTATAGCCCATACTTGAAAAGGTTCAGAAAGTTTGATTTTTTCAGCCTTCAATTGATTAACAATGACTTGCAACTAATGCACTTATGTTAAGATTGGCTTGTCATCTACAAACTTTTAATCAAAATATTTAAAAATTAAAAATTTCTTTATACCTTCCTCCTTGGCTTGATACTTGAATTCTAAGGCATTCCAAATTGTTTTTGCAGATAGTTCTACAGTATAAAGATTATAAAGTCGATCCAAAAGAGCATTGAGAATGTGTCCTCTATACATAACTTCATCTTCGTTTCTTTTCTTTTATTCAGTCTTGACTTCATTAGTGTCATTGTCAGTTGGATCAGGAATTGATTGAAGATTTAGATTAAGCACATAGAAAATCTTCAAAACAGTCAACATGAACTTCATCTTGTCTTGCCAACGGGTAAAATTTGTTCCATCAAAATGATCCAAACAAACAAAATCTTGATTTAACAATTTAATGATATTTGTGGCCTTCATGATAAATTTGTATAAACTCACAAATATCATTTTTAGATTGTTAGAAAATACAACAAAGAAGGGGATGGAAATCAATAACAAACACAAGATCAAGAACACTGTAGAAAATATATTTAGGCTTGAAATGTATATAAACACTTTCTTAAAAATAATATTTTTACCCTCTTCTTAACAAAATTGCTATAAGTTTGATGCAAATAGTTTTAATAGATATGACAAGCCTTTAGAAGATCTGTATTGAGTAAATAATAAAAAATTTTCAAAGAAGAATTGAAGAAGATATAATTCAATCACTTGCTGAGTTAAAGAATATCAAAATAGTGATACTTCGTAATTTACTATTACATACCTATTTATAGATATTTTTACAAAAAACATGATTTTAAAAAAATAACTATCAAAATAATTATAAAGAAAATCACCTTTTCAAATAACTCGTTAAAAAACTTTATTTTTTAAAATTTGAACAATTTATAATATCATCTACTGCAGAGAACAATTTATAATTTCAACCTCATTGCTTTCCACCTCGGTTTATACTTGTTATGACACAAAGGTGAGTTTTTTTTTTCCTTCTTTTTATTTTCTTGCCTATTATCTGAGAATTTTCAAGATCTTGATCATGAACAAGATTAGATTTGACTCTCAGAAATTCCATTTATCAATTCACCTTCTTCTCCTTGAAATCACTTTTGCATGGCTCCAGCATTACATTTTTTTAAATCATCCTCTTCCACAATGATAAGATTGTCACGAAAATTTTATATATATATATATATATATATATATATATAATTTTAAGAGTCTCTTGAAAAAACTTTCATACTCGAAGCATAAAATAGACCATAGTTCTGAAGGCCAATCATGTATTCGAGTAATAGAACTTTTAAAAAATTAGTCTGATTAGCTGATCAATGAGCACTATCTTTATCCTCATAATATATATGAGTAAATTTATAATTAATGAACCTAATAATTAAATAAAAAATACTTCCAAAAGACTCCAATGAGAGTTTTCTCTTTGTTCAAAGTTTTAACCACCAGTCCACAAGGATCAGATTCAATAATTAACTTTGACATTCTCACTTCTCAATTCCAGAGTTAAAAAGTTCAGCTTTCCAATAATTTTCACTCGAGATAGAATACTCAGTAAACAAACAAGTTCTATTACTAGGCCGTAAAAGATTATTTCTAAAGTTAATCTTTACATTTATAAAGATAAAGACTACATAAAGACTATGATAAGAGAAAATAAGCTTTTTGCATCAACATCTGCAATGCTTGTTCAGTCATTATCTTCTAAATCTATAACTTCTACATTCTTAGAGAAATTTTCTTGCTAACAGTCGTCCTCTGCATATTTTAATCTCCATAATTTTGGGCATTCTGCATTCAAGATCGTGCGGATAACAATTTGCCACGTCTATTAACCGTAGGCCTTATTGAGTCTCCGGTTGGGTTTAACTAACCCATGGGCCGGACTGCTTTTTCTGTGAACGAAGAAGGGCAGGGCGTGTCAGAACCCTAGGCGGTGTTGATCGAAGCAGAGAAGCGATTGTGATGGACAATCAGCGATTTGGGAGCTCTTTCCGATGTTTATCGTGGGATTAGCGGTAGATTTCCTTTGGAAATGGTGAGTTATTTGATGACTCTTTTTGTCTGATTTACCACTACGTTTGATTCTTCTTTTCCCGCTTGTTCGTGCTCGAAAATGTGTGGATTTTAAGGGTTTTGATGTAGGATTGATTAGTAATTTTTTCAACTCCTTCTGTGAAAAGAAGCATCTCTTCTTATGTGATCTCTTTCTGATCATGTAATTGCAAAAGCTTTTTCCTTCTAGATTTTAAGATTTGTAGGAATTGGCGATGATTTATACGTGTGTTGTTGTGGAAGATTGCTTTTGTTTCTCTCGCTTGCATTCTTTTTTAGATGGCAATCTCTTCGAGGGTCAGTTGTTGAAGGAGTATTACCTCTTTCATGATAGCTCGGCATGCAAAATTCACGTTGTGATTGTTCTATTTGCACCTTTGGATATCCTTGATTTAGTCATCTGGTTATTGTCATGCACCAAGACCATAGGTCAATGAGTAGTAGTTCTGTGTGTTACGAGATACAGCATGTATCTCAGAAGTATTTGTGTATAGGATTTCGATTTGTCACGTGCTGCTACTTTGTTTAATATTTTTACAAGTTCATGATTTAGGAAAAAAATTCTGATGTTGATGCGTATGCTTCAAATTGGATTTTTTTACAAGTACTGATTAGTACTGATGACTAGCTAGAGCGCCGACTTTTTGTTGATAAAAACAAAACAATTTTCAGTTGCCATTTAGTTTAATATGCCTTTTGGAGTCAACCTTATGTCTTAATAAGAAGTCTTTGTTTGCCTGCTTTGCATCAGTTACTTCTTTCATTTGTTTGTTGTTAATGAACTAAGATGTGAGTTATTGGAAATAATCTCTGTTACCAGGAGTAAGACAGTGTATGCCTTATGGACTTGGATACGTTTTCTAAATTATTTTCTGCTAAACATATCAATATAAATATATCTGGTCCAAAATTACTTATGTTAAAGAAAATTATTTAAAGTAGTTTAGAAATCCAAACAAGGTGTTAAAAGGCACTACACATGTCGAAATAGATCAAGTTAGAGGTTCATGTGAAAGAGAGGAAGACAAATGGGGCCTTGATCAGGAGATAAAAGGATAAAGACTGTTGGATAAAGCATCTTTTGCCTTCGTATTGATCTAAACACTGGGCAAAATCAGCTAATTTTGGAAACCTCAGAGTAGGAACTTGTTCATGTGGTTGTTGAAGTGGTGGCTGGATCTCAATACTATGTTTTGACAAGAGAAAAAGGACAAGGAAAATTATAACAGAAATAAGACCTGAAACCACTGTTGGTGTATAGAATATGCCATATTGGAGTTATTTTGGAGCAAGGCCTTTAGGGATGATCCTCAATAGAATGTATATATCAATCTTACAGAATAGTTTTATGTTCTTTATTTTCATTAGATCAATAATTTGGCTGCTGTAGATGCATGTTTCATCAATATTTTTGGATTATTTTATGCTTTTATCTTTCTGATAATTTGGCTCTTCTTGCAGGTTTTACCTTTACTAGCAGGATTAGCAGTTGCTGCTGCTGCTCTTGCTGGTAGATATGGTGTCCAAGCTTGGCAGGCATACAAGGCACGCCCGGTAGTTCCTCGTATGCGTAAGTTCTATGAAGGGGGCTTCCAGCCTACTATGACAAGAAGAGAAGCTGCCCTTATTCTTGGTGTCAGGTATGCATAATAAAGTAGAAAAGAAGAATATAAACCTGGTCTCAACTTTTCAATTTTTGTGGAAGTACATGCTTCCTGTATTTGTTGCAACAGCAAGTTATCAAATCTTGCTATATACATATGTGAAAAACCAGGTTGACATTCTACATTCTACTTCCCCAAGGCAGCCATATTATTTCCATCCCACAAACTGTCATTTAATAGATTGTAAGTGGTCTCCTGTCATTATATTATCTTTGTAGGATCAGACAGAGAATCTTAGACAAGGACAGTATCCTTGACTCAGCTTTAGATTCAGGTTTAATCAGAAAGATTTTGATATTTTGGGCTGAAGAAGGTGATGCTTGATGTTTGACATTGTAATGGTAACATGGAATAGCGATGCAGGATATGACTATACTTCATTCTAATTGTACTGTAAGCTTACAATGAAGTTTCTTTCACTTGCACAAGGTAGAATATGATCCATAAGAAAGATTGTGGATGTATTATTTACACATTGATAATGGTGTATTGGTGGTTTGTTGAGTTTCCACAGAAAGCAATGATTTATAATGTCTTGTTATTGATTTTTTTATTTTTACTTGGGAAAAGTCAGAAACCTTTTTATATTTTGAAAGGAATATGAAGAGAAACTTACCATTTGCTTTTATCTAGATCTTGAAAGCTGGGATCTGGTAGTAGCTTGAATGAAACTCTCTATAAGGAGTTTGGAAGTTATACGTTGAGTGCCTGTCACTTGCATTTGGTAAATAATACATTATCATCTTATTGACATTTCTGTGCCGTTATTATGTTTTTTTTTATTTTGATTTGTCACTAATAGTTTGTAGTTATGCTTTACCAGGGATATATACTGGAATAAATATCAGTAGTTTGTATATTTATGGTCCATGCTCATCATCATGTGGTCCAACTCATTAGTTATTACCTTAGGTTTGTCAAGTCAGCTTAAGTAGTTTCAGATTTTGAAAGCTAATTCCTAACAGGCTAAAACTTACAATCATATTTCTATTTAACCTGGCTGGTTATTTTCATGCAAGCAATTTTTCCTGTCAATACCATGTTCTGCCTCCCTTTGTACCTGAAATTTTCCAATTTCAGCTGCTTTTGTTTTGTTATATAGTTTTCATTATTCTGACTGAGAACTACTATTTGTTACAGGGAAAATGCCTCTCCAGACAAAGTAAAAGAAGCACACAAAAAGGTAATGGTTGCTAACCATCCAGATGCAGGAGGAAGTCATTACCTTGCTTCTAAGATTAATGAGGCAAAAGATGTCCTGCTTGGAAAGACCAAAGGTGGTGGATCTGCATTTTGATTTACCTGCACAACAGGTGAAATCTCATCAATTGTGTAGCATATTTGGTCACACGATCATCCTCAAACTTACCATCCTTATGATGACAAACATAGCACTCTGAGCTTAATCAATTAATAGAAAAAACTCCTTTTCAAAAAAAATTTCCTTCCTTTCTTCTACTTGTATTTTTTATCCCTAGTGTTTGTTATATATGTGATATGTGATGCATACATATGCGTAATTAATACATATATTATATGTTTGTTTTAGTTTTATACTGTCTCAATGTTAAAGATTGATTGCAATTCAAGTCGAAGATGCAGGATAGTTGGTGCAATGTCTCATCATTGTGTTTGGGACATGCAATGCTATAGAGCTCCGTTTGTAATTATTTTTTTTCAAGTGTGCAACTTTGTTCTACAATAATTGAAGTATGGATCTTTTATGACTTGAAATCACCCAGGTGCTGCTATTATTTTTCAATGAAACAATGCATTGCCGGCAGGTATTAAGTGTCAGATAACTCCATATAGTCAGTCATTCAGTGTTTGATCAAAAATCGCTTTGCGATGTCAAACTGGATTTGTCTGAATGCCACTGAAATATTTCTTGCATTCAGTATTCCTGTGAGCTGAATATTTTTTGTGATTTCATATTCTCATTTTAAATTCTTGAACCAATCCATTTTCCTTTTGCCTTACCAGGGGGCTACGTGTTGACATCTGTCTATGAGAGGAATTTATTGAAGTTACGGATTATTTGATTGGTATGAACACCTGAAAAAACAATGAAGGAAAATTGATACTTCACAGAGGTAACAGGTTTTCAACTATATAATGAACATGATCTAACATCGTCATCGAAGTACGATTGCCCGTGTGTCCTATTTGTAAAACTTGTTGAAAGATACTTTATAAGATCTTTATACTCTTTCCTGCTAGGTTTGGTAGAGAAGGCTAAGTTTCGAGCGTTATTGAATGTCTCTGAAATATGGATCCAGATTGTTGAGTTTAGTAACCAGCCATACATTATGATAGAAGAACATAGCTGCTATAAGGAAATTTGCGGGATGAAAAATTTATTAAGGAGTTACCTCCAAGGAATTAAATTTTGGTCCGATAACGGTTCAATAATTCACCGAACTAAGTGATTTGTACTTCCTGTTATCATTCAGAAAATAATAAATTAACAATATCGATCAATATGCACCGAACTTCTTCTTATACTAGTTAAAAGTATATATTGAACTTAGTGATTTGTACTTCCTGTTATCAATATGCAGGTCATGAATTCGAATCCTTTCATTACATACTGATCCTAAAGTTTACTTATTCTGATAGAGAAAGACTCACCTATCTCGCGTGTATTAAAATCAAAAGGAGTTTCGTGTGTATCAAAATTAATTATCTCGATAAGATAATTAATAAAGGAACTAAGGCAAAAGATTGGATTGAACTTATAATAGTGAAATTGAAGTTAGAAGACCTGAGAACGAGGGCAACAGGGAGCAAGAGGCCATAGAGGTTGATGCTCTCAAAAAGAGTATGTGGAAGTGTTGCTGTTCGAGTTGTTCAAGGGGAATAAAAGAAGGCTATATGTAATGAAGTTTGTGCTTGGTCAAAAGTTAAGATTATATGAATGATTAAATATATTATATATTTGATTAGATTTTAATGATGATTATTAATCAATAGAAATAAAATTTAATTATGATAGAATTTTTTAGGAGATAATTTTAAAAAATGAACTCTTCTAATTACATATCCTTAATTCTCTGCTCTCCCTTATAAATAGAAAGGACCATAGGGATTAAAAACACAATATGCGAAGATGTGGATATATAACATTATTGAGTGATTATAAATCCTTTTTCATCTCTCCTTAGTCATGTGAGTCAGTCATTGAGAGATTATGAATCTTATATCATCTCTTTTTGTCCCTAATTCATTGATCATAGTAGTCATGTGAAGGATAGAAAAAGAGGAGAAGACGAGTCTAGTTCTCTTTACAGATTGACATCACTATATTTTTCAAATCCAAGGATGATGCCCTTACAGATCAAATAAAGAGTTTTTTAGATAGCATCAAAAGGTATGCATTGTAAAATTGATCTATTATTATTTGATTTTAATTCTAGCATTAAATTTTTTTTACATAATAATAACATATTATATATTTTTTTAATGTTTATAATTAGAATCTGATAAGGAACATAAAATCAACTAGCCACTCTTCACTAAGCCAATGCCATAGTAGATTGATATTTTGCTATCAATAAAATAGAAGCCTAAAACGCAACTCGAGCCAATTACTTAGTTGTTAAGCTACTTTCCTTATGGGATATCTATAGAAATATATTAAGTTCCAAATTTTTGATGATGAAATTAATTGACGAGTTCATTAGATAATATATTTTTGAGATAAGTGATATAGGAAATACTTCGATCATGGACTTGAATCACCGAATGACCAATTATCGAGTAAGAGAGTCGAATGTTGTGTTGAAAAATTATCGTATCGAAAATTAGATGTTGAGCCAAATGATTGGTCGACATGTCAGAGATCGAACTTCGTGCTATAGGTTCGAGCATCGTGTCGGAAGGATCAAATATTATGTTAGAAGATTGGATATCGTGAGAAAGTTGGCATGTTGGTAAAATGGGCGATATACTGAAAGAAAGAGTGATGTATCAAAGGTTTAGATAAAGTGTTTAAAGATCAGACATGTTGGAAGAGCGTACAATATAAAAGCTTCGTAAATATGCTGGAGATATGGTTGAATTGTTAAAGTCTTGATTGAGATCATTTTGGGCCAATTTAAATTGGTATTAGACTAAAATAATGACAACTTGTTAAGAAAGCTAGTAGGCTTGAAGCTAGGCCGAATTGAGCCTATTAGAAGGTCAAATAAGTAGCCTAAAATAGTCTTGGGTGGTGGTACTGCCTAAGTTAATTGACAAATACCCATGACAGTGGCAGTACTACTAGAGCCACTTAGTTATAATACTAGTACTATCCAATGCTGATGATAGTATCACTCGTACCTTAAAATTTTAGGGGTTTAAATTTTTGGCTCTATTTTTGAAGTCTATAAATACCCTACTCAGGCTTGGTTAATGGATCATCTATTCTTGAGCAAAAAAATATTATAAACTCTTATTTTGAGAATAGTTTGAGTTTTATTAATTTTAGTTATAATTCTAAGTTCTAGGAGGTGAGAGATCTTATATAAAAAGAGAATGTAAAAGTTATTTCCTCAACCTAAAAAAGGAAAAAGTTATAATAAGGGTAGTTGATCTTTGTCCATTGAAAAGAAGATCGATAGTAAAAATCGGTAACCTCGAGGGAAGATGAATCAGGAGTCGATGTAGGTCGAGAAGATCGAATCATTATAAATTGGTTTGACTATCTTTATTGGCCCTTTACTTATGATTTAGTTTTATTCTTTTTTTTTGGTAAGTAAATGTAAGTATATTAGTATGAAGTTTGTACAAATTAGCTTTATCTACACAAGCCATAGACTAAAGCCTGATATCTCTTAGAGCAGTCTAGGAGAATGCATCCCACCTCAGAAAGGTGGAATGGTTTCACTCCACAAGACTCGTCTCCGAGAGTAGTTAAACAGAAATCATGACTACACATATTATAGACTATAACGCTCTACCATAGGCAACGAAGAGTAAAATGTAATAACCAACTATTCCTGGACAACCTGTGAATATATCATAATTTTAAAGTAGAAAATCAGACAATACAAAGGAAGCATTAAAGAATTGTAAAATTGAATCTGAGGAAGATCTCTTTTTCTCTACTCGTTAAATGCCTCATTTCCAAATCCTGCTCCATGCATGATCGTGAGTCGCTAAGTATCTCAAGCAGAAGATGAGCATTATGTGTGTTGTGACCCACAACAATTTTACCTACAATTTTAACTTGATCAGTAGAGTTTTTAAAATATGATGATTTATCCATCGAGTTTTTAAAATCAATTAAAAATATTATTGCACTAATTCATGCCCCTCTTTTAGTGCCATTAAGATACCAATAATTAGTATTAGAACAAGGTTCTCTCATTTGTATCAACACCCAAGAGAGAATAAATGACATTGTTAAGCAATTAAGAGGGGTACTCTATTATATGTCTTCCCATGTTTAATGAGACATATTACACCTATTGGAAAATACGAATGAGGATTTTTTTGTTTTCTATGAACTTTAATTTATAGAATGTTATTGAGTTTGGTTTTTAAAAATCTTTCAAACTAATGAAAGAATTGAATGATTTTGAAAAGAGAATGTTTTCTTTAAATGCTAAAGGTACGAATGCTTTATTTTATACTTTAGATTAAAATAAATTTAATCGAGTTTTTATTTATAACATAACATATGATATATGACATATATTTGAAATCACTCACGAAGGCACAAATAAAATAAAAAAATTTAAAATTAATCTTTTAGTTCATAATTATGAATTATTTAATATGAAGTTAAGCAAATCTATTATTGATATATACACCCGTTTTACAGATGTTGTCAATAGGTTAAAAGCTCTTGGTAAAACTTATACTAATCTTGAATTAGTGAGTAAGAACTTAAGGTCTATTTCTAAAAGTTAGAATAATCTTGAATTGGCTTTTTAATGACAATTTAAAAAGCCAAAGACTTGAATAATCTTTCTCGTGAAAAGCTCATGGGATCATTAATAACCTATGAAATAATATGTAAATCATATAATAAAGAAGATAAAGACCTTCCAAATAAAAAAAATGATATTACTCTTAAATCTAAAGAAGATTACTTAGTGAAAGCTCAAGTGATGATGAAGATGACAACACTTATTACAAAAAGATTCAATAAGTTCATGAGGGAAAATAAGATAAATCTACCAAAAAAGAAAAGTAAGAATAAAAGTGAGTCCAAAAAAGATGTAGTCATATGCTATGCTCTGAATGTAAAAAGCTAGGATACTTAAAAAATGGGTGTCTATATTTGAAAAAGAAGATGTCAACCTAAAAGAAGAGGTATTCAAAACAACATGAGATAAATGAAGTCAATTGGAAGGAAAAGAACAAATCAATGAAGGAGAAGTGATAAATTATATCTTAATGACTTTCGATAATGAGGTAATAAATTCTTCCGAAACTTCTTTATTGTATGAAGAATTATTTAAAGCATTTTATGATTTATATGATGAACTCAAAAAGATTAATAAGAAATATAATTCGCTAAAAACTATAATTCAATAATGAATTTGATATATTAAAAATTATGTATGACAAATATATGTCAACATCTTATATCTTTTGCTCTAAATGTGAAGATTTAAAATCATCTAATCTTGAATTTAAAAATAAATTATTTAAAAAACCACATGCTTTGAAAAATATGAAAAGTGATATGATTGCCTTGAATAAGAAAATAAAACATTGGTTAAAAAAATCAATTAATAGTAATAATATAATAGAATCTCTTAAAAAAGAAAATATATTTCTATGATAAATATTAGAAAATTTTAAAATTAAAAATAAATCGCTTAATATGATTTTTACTAAACAAGGTTACGTATTTAGAAAACAAAGCATTGGTTTCCCAAGTAGTAGCACATATCAAAAGTCAAAAAATTTTGTAAAAAGACCCACTGATAGGACCCTAGCAGGGTTAGGTCCTACTCAACCATGTAGCAGCTAATAAAAACCCTGTGAGAATGTAATAAACCCCACCTAGCCACCTCTATCCTATAAAGAAGAGAGGCTAGGGTTTATATTTGGGTCTTTGGGCTTCTTAGCCGCCGCCCCCTTGTTACTGGCCGGCCCGCTAAGGTTGAGGGTAAATTGGGTAGTTCACTTAGGAAGCAGCCCCTAGGGCTAGGGTTTGAAGCTCTATATAAGCTTGTAGCCTCCACCTCTTTGGAATAAGAAAGATCAATCTACAATTGTAGCCACCAGGCTACTTGGAGGGTGGAACCCCTATAGCGTTCCAAGGGTTGATCCCCCTCAAAGATCAATCTCCATAGAATTCCTCTGGGGTTCTATCACCCACACTACATATTCCTCCTAAAGTTAAATGTAAAATTTATGAAAAGTTTGGTTACTATGCCTACATATGCTCTCTTAAGAAATATCATCTTCATAAATTAGTTTGGGTTCCTAAAGGAACCATAAATGATTTAAAGCCAAAAGGCAAAAAAGATAAATCTAACTACGAAGGACTCAAAATTAAATGGGTAACTAAAACAAACATCGCTTTCTTATAGTTATATCTCTAAATAAGAGTTATGAGCAAAGAATGATAACTTAATAATAGATACTCAAGGCATACGATTGAAGATTTTATAAATTTTTCAAAGCTCATTAGCTGAGAGAGATGATATGTTACCTTCGATGACAACAATAAAATAAAAATCATTGGCATTAGAAATATTCATAACGAATTAAATCTTTTAATTAAATATATTTTTGATAGATGATTTGAAACATAACTTAATAAGCATTATGATGAGGGATATAATGTTAAATTTGAATGTCACGCTTACATCATAGAAATACCAAATAAGAATAAATCTTTGATAACCTTAAGAAGTGATAATATTTATATTATTGATCTTGATGATTTTGTAATGCAACTTATTTTTCGGTTTTGAATAATAATGCCTAGCTTTACATAGGAGACTAGGACATACAATATTGAATCTCGGATTTTAATAATGAAGTCAATTGATAAGTTATTTGATATAATCTATACTATTGAGATAAGTATGCAGGATTAACTATGATAGCAATAAAAATATAAAGCAAATTGTCAGAGTCAAGTACGTTAGGAGTTCGAGAGTCTGTCGGAAGTCCGAAGGTTCGTCGGAAGTGCTGCCGGAACTGGTCGAGAATGAATCGGAGACTTGCCGAAGGATTGTCGGAAGTTTGCCGAAAGGTTCGTTGGAGGTTCGTGGAGATCACGAGAAAGTTGAAAGCTTGCCAAATAGACTCATCAAAACTCGCCATAAAGTTCGGAAGCCTATTGGGAGTCTACCAGAAGTTCACTAGAAGCTTGCTGGAAGAAGACTCGACATTGCCGGATTATATTTGCTTAGAAATATGTTGTCAATTTCGTAGTTAGTATGTAATTAGGGTTAGGATTAGGTGATAATCTTTTAACCCTGGTAGGGGCCAATTGCGCCTGTAATTTGACTGGATTGGGCCGGATTCAAGACTTATCCAAGTTTGCTAGACCTGTCTGGTGGTGGCACCACCCTAGGAATAGGTTCCTAGGTGGTCTGGATGCTGGTATTACCCTAGGTCAACGGTGGTATTGTTGATAGTTATTTCCTGTCAATAGTGGTACTGCCCCTCCAAAGAGCCCGAGGACTCTGTTAGGTGGTAGTACTACCAGACTAGGCGAAGATACCGCCTAGTGCACTGACAGAACCAAGGTCAATTGGTGGTGGTACCACCAATGCCAAGCGGTAGTACCGGTAGCACTTAGAAATTTGGGATGTGACTCTTTTTGGCTCCAATTTTGAAGCCATATGAGCCTATAAATACCCCTTACTTCTCAGTTGGCTAAGCACATTAAGAAGTGATAAGAATTGAGTCAAAACTCTAGTGAAATTACTTTCAAAAGTTTGAGTGTTCACCTCCCAAAGTCTCACTTGTAAAAGTTCTATAAAAGAGTGTGAACCACTTGTAAGATCTGTAAAAGGGGGTCTTTGGTCCTTCCCTTTCAAGAAGGATTGATAGTGAAAGTCGGGAACCTCATCGAAGGAGGTTTCCAAAGTGGACGTAGGTCATTTGACCAAACCACTATAAATTACTATGCACTTCTCTTGGTGTGTAAGTTTTAATTATTGCATTTCAATTTTTACTTGGTTGTAATCTCTCAATCTCCTCCTCTCTACTCTCTTGAATCATTCACTTTGCCAAAATTATTTTTCGTAGGACTAAAACTTCTTAATGCATAACTCTTTTTAGAATCAATTTAAATTATTGATTTTTTATCCGCTGCACTAATTCACCCCCCCCCCCTCTTAGTGCCGCTCTAGATCCTAACAGTTGGTATTAGAGTAAAGTCACTCTCATTTGATTTAAAACCTAAGAGAGATGTCATTTTTTGATATGTAAGAGAGTCATTTAATCTCACGTCCGCCAATGTTAAATGGGTAGGATTATACTTATTGGAAGACTCACATAAATTTTTTTTTATTTCTATGGATTTTAAACTTTGGAATATTTTTGAAAACGACTTTTAAAAATCTTCTCTTTCGATGAACGAATGGAATAATTCAGAGAAGAAGGTTTTCGCTCTTAATGCCAAGGCTATGAATGCCTTGTTTTACGCTCTTAATAAAAATAAATTTAATCGTATTTCAATTTGCGAATCGACTTTTGATATTTGGCATACTCTTGAAATCACTCATAAAGGCACTAGCTGAGCGAAAGAGTCTAAAATCAACCTTTTAGTGCATTCTTACAAGTTATTTCGGATGAAACCAAGTGAGTCCATTGGAGACATATACACCTATTTTACGAGAGTTATCAATGGACTCAAAGCACTTGGGAAAGGTTTTTTTAATTTTGAACTTATAACTAAAATTTTAAGATCCCTTCTGAAAAATTAGAATCTAAAAGTTACGGCCATTCAAGAGGCTAAGGACCTAAAGAACTTTCCTCTCGAAGAACTAATTGGGTCATTAATGACCTATAAAATGACATGTCATGCTCATGATGAGCTTAAGAACCCCATTCCAAAGAACAGGAAGGATATGACATTGAAAACATAAGAAGACCACTTGAAAGAATCTTCAAGTGATGAGGACCTTGATGATGAACTTGCACTCTTGACTCGAAAATTTTAAACATTTATAAGAAGAAATAAATTTAAAACCAAACTTGAACCCAAAAAGGAACAAGTAATATGCTATGAATGCAAGAAGTAAGGACACTTCAAAAGTGAATGCTCTCCAGCCAAAAAGAAGCAACCAAAGAAGAAGAAAACTCTAAAGGCAATATGAGATGACTCAAGTGACTTCGAAGATGAAGAAGCAAGCAACAAAGAGGTCATAAACTTCACCTTGATGGCTATCGGAGAAGAGGTATGTGAGTTATTTAATGAAGATTTAACTTTCGATGAGCTTTCAAATGCATTTCATGAATTATTTGATGAATGTAGAGTAATGATTAGAAAGTTTAACTTGTTGAAAAAGGAGCATGCTCTCTTAGTTATTAAATTTAATAGTCTTAAACTTAATACTCCTTCTTTCCCTCTTGCTCTAAGTGTGAACACTTAGAGGTATTAAAGAAAGAGAACTTGTTACTTAAGAAAATCTTAGATAAATTTAAGGTTGATAGCAAGTCTTTAGACATGATCCTTGCCAACAAGGGTGATGTCCATAAGAGGAGTGGAAACAGATTTTTGAGTGGATCTCACCGAAATCGAACCACTTTCATTAAAGGACTCATACTACATATATCATCTCACTCAAAGTGTAACTTTTGTTGCAAACTCAGACATATTGTTTACAAATGTCCGTATAAGAAACCTAGCCCACATAAGTTGATATGGGTTCCTAAAGGAACCATAAGAAATTCAATGCAAAATGATAAAATTTGTAGATCAATTTTTGAGGCACCCAAGGTCAAATGGATACCTAAAAACCATCCTCTTTTGTAGACACATTCACCCTCACAAGCTAGGAGCAAGAGATGATACCTTGATAGTGGATGCTCAAGGCACATGACTAGAGATCCATCTTAATTCTCTAAGCTTACTAGCCAAGATGAATTGTATGTCATCTTTAGAGATAACAAGGGTAAAATCATTGACAAGAGAACCATATGTAACAAATCAAGTTTTTTAATAGATGATGTATTGTTAATAGTTGGATTAAAGTATAATCTTTTGAGCATTAGTCAATTGTATGATAAAGGATACATAATAAAATTTGAATCTAATACTTGCATCATTAAAAAATCATAAAATAACACATCTATGATTGTACTAAAATAAAATAATGTCTACATTATCAACATTAATGAACTTAGTAATGAAATGTATATTATCAACATTATCACGATGCTTGACTTTGGCATAGGAGATTAGGCTATACAAGTATGAAACTAATCTCTAAAATCTTATCTAGAGAACTAGTAAGAGGCGTTCCTAATATTAAATTTATTAAAGATAAAGTGTATGATGCTTGTCAACTAGGAAAATAAATAAAAAGTAGTTTTAAATCGAAGAATCAAATAAGCACCTCAGACATTTGCAATTGATCCATATGGACTTATTTGGACCAATTGATACAACAAGCCTAAGAGGAAGTAAATACACATTTATAATTGTAGATAACTTTAGTAGATACACTTGGACATATTTCTTAACACACAAAAGTGATTGTTTTAAGTGTTTATTAAAGTTTTGCAAACTTGTTCAAAACGAAAAAAGTTTTATGATTTTATCAATTCAGAGTGATCACGGTGGTGAATTCCAAAATTATGACTTCTAAAATTGTAACTTTCAAAATTTTTGTGAATCCAATGGATATAACCATAATTTCTCTACTTCAAGGAATCACAATAAAATGGAGTAATAAAAACAAAGAATAGGAATTTACAAGAAAAGACAAGAACCATGTTGAATGAACATAGTTTACCCAAATATTTTTGTGCCGAAGTCATTAATATGGCTTGCTATGCCATGAATAGGGTTCTAGTAAGACCATCCATCTCCAAAACTCCCTATAAATTATGGAATAACAAAAACCTAAACGTTTCATATTTTAAAGTTTTCGGTTGTAAATATTTTATCTTGAATGAAAAAGATGCCTTAAGAAAGTTTGATGCAAAATCCAATGAAGGCATTTTTCTTGGTTACTCTTCTATTTCTAAAGCTTTTCATGTTTTTAATAAAAGAACTTTGGTTATAGAAGAATCTATTCATGTTGTCTTCAATGAAGTTTCTGAATTTAAGAAAAATGATTTTGATGATGATCTTGATTTTAATAGTTTAAATTTGAATGAAACCTCTCCTTTAAATAGCAACTTGGATGCATCTTCTTCCAAAACTTCCTTACATACATAAGAATGCTCTTTCGGGGGTAGTTTGGCAAGAAGGGCATTTCTCTCTCTAGGTGAGAGTTTCTCTCTCTAGCGATTCTCTTCTCTCTCTAGGGTGAGAAGAGGCGGTGGCTGCAGGACTCTGTGGATCTGCTTCTTCTCCCTTGGGTGGTGGTTCTTTCCTTTCTCCATGTGCGAACGCGTTGAGAGAAAGTGAAGCCACGGAGAAGTTAGGGCGAGAAGAGGCAGCGGTTCTCCCCTGTTCTCGCTGCACGCACGGTGAGCAGGGTTCCCTGCAGATCTGTGCGCAAGGAGAACAAAGGACCGTGCCTCGGTTCTGCACGGAGGCTGTCTGCAGGGCAGCTGTGCTGCGATTGGGGACTGGGTGACGGCGGCGGCGTTCGGGGCTCGCCGTGACCAAGAACTTCAGCCGGGCGGTGAGCAGCGGTCTTTCTTCAACCTAGGGCACGCCTCCCTCTCCTCTCTCTGTTTCTTCCTGCACGCGCAGAGAGAGATGCGCTCTACTCCTCTTCCGGAAGAGAAGGGGATAGGAGAAGGTTCGGTGGTTCCCCGCACGCACGAAGAGGGCTTTTCGCTCTTCCGCACGCACGAGGGTGGTGTGGCCTTCTTTGTGGCTGCGCAGCGATTGGGGCGACAGTGCAGAAGTGGCTGCGGTGGCGGCGAGGCTACTATGGAGTCATTGGCGCCCTCGCCTTCTTTGCCGCTGGGTTGGGTTCTCAAGGGCGCAGAATGCAGCGGAGATCTGCACAAAGACAATCAAGATCGGGAGGGCGACTATCTCGCTATTTCTGGCGGGCGAGGTGTCTTGCTTTGCAATGAGGCCAGCAGATTGTCGTCGAGCTATTAGGCGGCGGCGGCGTCCCTGGGAGGTGTGAACTCTTCTCCCTCGGGCGCGCTGTCTCGCTACATGAAGACTCTCTGACAGGCGGTGGCTGCTGGACAGCCTCTGTTCTGCTCGATTGGGGCAGATCTGCACTACCCCCTCCCCTCCTCTTGTTGGGGCAGCGTAACTCGAGAATGAGGCTTCCTTCTCAAGTTGCTTCTTCTTCCTGACGAGATGGTTCTTTGATGACGCAGCATAGAGGTAGGTCGCACTCTAGATCGCGACCTCCTACTCTCATTTCTCGAGATCCTCGACCTTGGACAAGCCTCTTCAAGGCCCCGGTTGGAAGCTCGGATCTTAGCTTGGATTTCTTTGCTCCAGAAACCCAGGCTGATCAGAAGATTGCTGTGTATAAAACTGTTGATTCTGAAGAGCTGATTAAGACATGGTCCATGGCACTTGTTGGTTATGTGGTCGGTTTAAAGACATCATATTTTTCGTTATCCTCATTCATCAAGACTCGATGGGGAACATCAGCATTTGATCTGCATATGCTAGAGAATGGTTTTTTTGTATGCAAACTCTATTCTGAAGAGGATTTGCAATGAATCCTTGAAGGGTTTTGGACTATTCGCGGCCATCCGATGATTCTACGACGTTGGTCTCCTGATGTCCTTTTGGAGTTAGACAGTCTACAATCTATTCCTTTATGGGTATCCTTTCATGGTCTTCCCTTGCATCTTTGGAGTCGTCATTTTATTGCTAAGTTATGTAGCACCTTGGGACAGCCATTGTATATTGACAAAAACAAAGCCAGATGCAGGCGAGATTGGCTTTTGCACGAGCATGTGTAATGGTTTCTTCTGATGATGATCTTCCAAATGAGGTTTTTTATCGTGATCTAGATGGGACCACCCGTAAGGTGCATGTTTCATATTCTTAGAAACCACATCATTGTAAGATTTGCAACTCTTTTAGTTATGCACATGGAGCTTGTCAGCAAACTCAGAAACCAATCACACAGGTTTATCGCCAACGCCAGTCATCTCAGCAAGGGGTTGATAGTACTATTATGACTACTGATAAACAAGGTGAGTCTCCTTGAGGGGAGTAGTGTTGGTGCAGACGAGCGAGCATTCTGACTCATTTGGGCAGCATCATGATCAGAAAGATAAATCGAGAACTTTACCTCTTCCTAATATATCAGAGTCTGTCACAACAACAGTTTCTCAGGTTACCCATGCACAGGAGAACGAGAAACCCTCGTCTCTTCCTACATCGATAGGAACTACCGCAACGGGGATCCCACATC
Source organism: Musa beccarii (assembly GCA_024322285.1). Classification (NCBI taxonomy): domain Eukaryota; kingdom Viridiplantae; phylum Streptophyta; class Magnoliopsida; order Zingiberales; family Musaceae; genus Musa; species Musa beccarii. The sequence goes on from CM044401.1 coordinate 40,336,830, forward strand.
CTACTCATCGTGCTAACCAGGATATTATAATCCCAACAAACTTCGCTAGTCAGGATATTCAGCCTCAACAACCTTCAACAAACACTGCCAACCTAGATATTTTGGGTATTTCAAAGTTTAAGCATTTGCAAGCTGTGGATGAAGTGGATAAAAATAGAAATAAAGCTTTAAAAGGTAAGGATATTATGCGGGAGGACATTGCAAAACCCAAGGATAAGAAGAAGGATGGAACTGGTAAGTTGCACATACTTCCGTCTACCTAGGAAGAGTCATTTATTTCCTTTCCAATCTGTTTGGATTCTGATGAAGATACTTTGTTGGAATGTTCGTGGGCTGAATAAATTTGAGAAATGTCGAGAGCTTAATAGAACAATCAAGTCTGATGCTTGTGATATTGTTATTCTTGTGGAAACAAAAATTAAACCATCTCGGGTTTATGTTCAAAAAGATTTAATATGGCCAGAGGCAGAACTTTTTACCAACGATACTTGTGACACTTACGGTAGAATATGGATATTATGGCATCCGAACTCTGTTAGTGCTTGCTTTATTTCTGCTACAGAACAATTCATCCACCTTAAAGCCGAGGATAAAAGAAATGGTTGTCAATTCCATATTACTGGTGTATATGCTTGTAACAGTATGCAGAAAAGAAATGTTCTATGGAATGATCTGATTAACATTGTAAATGGCTGTCTTACAGTGCCTTGGATTGTTCTTGGTGACTTCAATACTGTTTGGTACACACATGAAAAAGTGGGGGGTAAACCACTTTCAGAGAGCAAGCTTCAAGGTTTTAACGATTACATAGATATTGCTGCATTGATTGATATGAAATCTATAGGTGATTAGCTTTCATGGAGTAATCAAGTGCTGCCACAGGGAAAATAATGGCTCGACTTGATAGGTGTCGATTAATCGCGAATGGTTAACGATTTACCCTGATTCACGGAGTATGGATCTCAATTGTTCTCTGATCACTCTTTAATGTATATACATGCGAGACAAAGTAATACCCAGAGGCAAGAAACCATTTAGATTCTTTAACATGTGGAGTACCCATCCTCAGTTTCTTGAGGTTATCAGATCTGCTTGGAATGTTAATGTGCATGGATCACCTCCTTACATTTTATGCCAAAAGCTTAAAGCATATAAAGCAGCACTAAAGGAGTGGAATATAAACACTTTTGGCAATATTATCACCCGAGTTCAGTTAATCAAAAAGAAACTAATGGCGGTGCAACATGAGCTACATCTTCAGCCCTTTGACGAGAATCTTATTTGCAAAGAGGCAGAAGCTAGATCTCAATTCATGCAGGCCCTAAAGCAGGAAGAAAGTTTTGCAAAACAAAAGTCTCGACAGCATTGGCTTACTTTAGGGGATTCCAATACGAAGATTTTCTATACAGCCATTGCTACTAGAAGGGCTGTTAATTGTATCAGAAAATGTAAAGACCAAGATGGTACGCTTATTGAGAATTTAGATGAAGTTAAAGCACACACTGAATAATATTTTTATTCTTTACTCAATCAAACAGAGTAGCCTAATAATGTTCATGTGGAGCCTATTGGAAAGCTTGATTCGGATGACATCACGATTCTTAATGCACCAATTACAGATGAAAAAGTTGTACGAGTTGTCTTCAAGTCACCAAAGCACAAGAGCCCTGGTCCAGATGGATTTCCAGCTGAATTTTATCAAATTGCATAGCCAATCATTGGAAATGATGTGATTAAAGCTTGTCAGCATTTTTTCTTTTCAGGTCATATTCTTAAAGCGATAAATTGTATTTTTATTTCTTTAATTCCTAAGAATGCAGGGGCTGATTCACTAGAGCACTACAGGCCCATTTCTTTATGCAACTTTATTTATAAGATCATCTCCAAGTTGCTTGCAGATCGAATGCAAATGATTATGCATAAGATCATTAGTCATACTCAGGCTGCTTTCATTAAAGGAAGAAGTATACATCACAATATTCTTCTTGCTAACGACTTGGTCAAAGATTTGCACTCCAAATCAAGAGCGACAAAAATATGTTTTAAAGCTGACTTACGAAAAGCATTTGATTCAGTTAATAGACAGTTTCTCTATAAGATGCTCCTTAGTTTGAACTTCCCTCAACAATGGGTTAATTGGATTCAGCTTGGAAACTCCAAAATTTTCAGTTTTGTTCAATGGTTCCCCCGTTGGCTTCTTTGGGAGTATGAATGGCATCCGACAAGGAGATCAACTTTCTCCATATCTTTTTACAATTGTCATGGAAGGACTCAGCTGTATGTTAGAAAAGGCAGTCTCTGATGGTAGCATTAAGGTACCCCATACTGGTTCTATTTATATATCCCACATAACATTTGCAGATGATCTTATTATCTTCCTTCGCAATGACACTACTTTAGTGAAGAATTTGGCTACTATTCTGAAAGATTTTGGTTTGGTTTCTGGCCTTCACCTAAATCTTGCAAAAAGTAATGTCTATATGGGTTCTTGCGTTAAAGATAAAGACTTTATTATACAAACTCTGGGGGTTAGCGAGGGAAGTCTACTAGTTCCTTATCTGGGTCTCCCACTCTTATCCACTGGCATTCATAAAATTCATTGTCAGCTTTTCCTGCAAAAAATAAATAATAGAATTTCCTCCTGAAAAACTAGACTTCTTTCCAAAGCAGGACGACTTGAACTCATCCGATCTGTGTTGTTTTCTTATTCTATTTATTGGTCTAATGCATTTCTTCTACCTATTGGACTTCTTCAGGATATTGAATGGTTATTGAAGAACTTTTTCTGGAATGGTACGGATGGAAAGGCAATGCATATGGTCAATTGGGATAGCATTTGTAGACCAAAAGATGAGGGGGGGCTGAATCTGCGAAATCTGAGAGATTGGAATAAAGCTTGTTTGGTACAAAAATTGTGGGATCTTTTGCAAAATAAATCTTTATGGTCACAATGGGTTTCTTCTAGGTACCTATCTAAGGAATCAATATGGGAAGTTTCAACAAGAACATATCATTCTGCTGCATGGAAAGGAATTTTGAAGGTAAGAAACTGGCTAATCAACCACATTTCTTACACAATCTCTTCTAGGACCAGAATTAATATGTGGTATGATCCTTGGGTGAATGGAAAAAGTATATTTCAATTATATGGTGATCGAGTACGAAGAGATCTTGGGGCCCCAAAAGATTGGAAGGTTTTTGAGTTCATTGCTAACGACACCTGGTGTCTTCTTAATGCTATTTTTCCTGATATGCTATCACTTTAGCTGACTATTACAGCTCTTCCAATCAGGAATAACTCATCAGATATGCTTAATTGGCTTCATGACAATGAAAAGTTTAGTGCTAAATCTGCATGGAATCAAATCAAACAAAGAAATAACAAGTGGATCCCGAGCAGTTGGACATGGGATAGACCGGGCTCACAGAGACATTCCTTATGCACATGGCAGGCCCTTCTTGCCAAACTACCCACAATGGATAATATGAAGCGAAAAGGTATATATATTGTTAACCGATGCTCTCTTTGTATGCAACAGGAAGAAGATATTGATCATCTTTATTTTGCTTGCGACTACACTAATTGGATATGGGAGGAGATTCTGAAGAGGTTTGAAATCCATAGGCTACCAAGGCCAAACTTGCATCAGGAACTAGAACAGCTGTAGCAAAACTTCTCAAGAAAAGGGCTTCTTACACAACTGGCAAAGCTTATCTTCAGATGTACTATTTGGTGGATTTGGAAGGAGAGGTGTAGCAGAATTTTTGAGGGTCACAACACACACAATGCTCATCTTCTGCTTGAGATACTTAGTGACTCACGATCATGCATGGAGCAGGATTTGGAAATGAGGCATTTAACAAGTAGAGAAAAAGAGATCTTCCTCAGATTCAATTTTACAATTCTTTAATGCTTCCTTTGTATTGTCTGATTTTCTGCTTTAAAATTGTGATATATTCACCGGTTGTCCAGGAATAGTTGGTTATTACATTTTACTCTTCGTTGCCTTTGGTAGTGTTATAGTCTACAATATGTATAGTCATGATTTCTGTTTAACTACTCTCGAAGACACGTCTGGTGGAGTGAGACTATTCCACCTTTCTGAGGTGGGGTGCATTCTCCTAGACTGCTCTAAGAGATCTCAGGCTTTAGTCTATGGCTTGTGTAGACAAAGCTAATTTGTACAAACTTCATACTAAATCTACTTACATTTACTTGCCAAAAAAAAAAACTTCTTTACATAAGGAATGGAAGTATGTAGATGCTCATCCAAAGGAGCTAATTATAAGAGACACATTAAAAGGAGTTTAAATTTTTTCTTCCTTTAAGAATTTTTGTGCTAATGTTGTTTTTCTTTCTCGAATTGAACCTAAGTGCATTGACGAAGCCTTGAAAGATGATTCTTGGGTTATCGCAATGCAAGAGAAATTAAACCAATTTGAGAGGAATGAGATGTGGAAGCTTGTTCCTAGACCTAGTGATCATTTAGTTATTTGTACTAAATAGGTCTTTAGAAATAAGTAAGATGAATATGGTATCGTGGTTAAAAACAAGGCTAGATTAGTGGTCAAGAATTTCAACCAAGAAGAAGATATCGATTACGAAGAAATCTTTACTCCTGTGGTAAGATTAGAAGCTATAAGGATGTTCCTTGCCTATGCTAGTAGTAATAATTTTAAGTTGTTTCAAATGGATGTCAAAAGTATTTTCTTAAATGGTTTCATTTATGAAGAAGTGTATGTTGTACAACCATCCGGATTTGAAAACTCTCTTTTTCTTAATCATGTGTTTAAATTGACTAAGGCTTTCTATGGGTTAAAAATAAGCTCCATGGGTTTGGTATGAGAGACTTATCATTTTTCTTATTATAAATAATTTCACTAAAGGCAAGGTCAAAACTATATTATTTATTAAATATTTTAAAAATAATTTTTTATTATTCAAATTTATGTTGATGATATTATCTTTGGTTCTACAAACGAATCATTATGTGAATTATTTGTCAAGTGTATGAGTCATGAGTTTGAAATGAGTTTAATGGGTGAACTAACCTTCTTTTTAGGATTGTAAATTAAATAACTTAGTGATGGTATATTTCATAGTCAAACTAAATGTTAGGACTCTAGCTAGGAGAGTCCTAATTTAGTTTCATTGAAGGGGGCAAAATATAAATCCTAAGAGCATTTATATAAATCCTATCTAGTCGACCCCTATTAAAGAGGTGAAGAGGCCAGCTAGGTTAGGATTAGTTTAGAGGTTGCTTCTTAGAGAAGCATTAGGAGTTGATTAGAAGTAGGGGTCTTGAGTAGGAGTCATATTAGGAGTTGGAGTTTAGAAGCCCTATAAATAGCCATGTATTCACCCTCTTTTCTTCATGAATAGATTAATCCTTTTAGCAGCCTTTGAGCAACAACTTAGAGGAAGGAACCCTTATAAAGTTTCAAGGAGGCCGATCCCCTAAAGAAATCAACCCTAAGCTTAGAATCCATAAAGGTTCTAACACTTAGTATTAGAGCAGTGTTCTTGGCATCTCGCTACCCCTTTCATAGCCATCCATCAGCCCTCCACAGTCGCCCAAAGTAATTCTCATAATTGCTTAAAAGATTATCATCGAATTTTACCATCATCTCTACCACCATGGATCATCCTTTGATCTCCCAATGAATTATAATAGGTTCTAGTTTCTTACCTTATTGCTATTACAATTTAGTTATCTTTATTCAGAAAATCCAAAAAATTTGTTCCTATATTGCTGCATAAACTTTTTATCGTAAAGTTTTTATCTCTATGACGAAAGATGTACTATAGAATTCTAACCGCATAGCACAGTTTGTTTGATCTTACTACTGCATTTTTTTATCCAAAACTCACAGAATTTTTATGACGGGCTTTGACACTTCCTAACAATAGATTTTCCTTTAGTTTTGTTAAAAAATTCTTAATATAAACCACTGATCTTTTACATCCAATCTGCTACACTTTAGACGTAAAAATCTACTACAGTACCTTTCCCTGATCCTCAATTTTACCGAACCTCTTGCGATCGTTTCCTTCTATGAAATTTTTAACAGCATTATCTCTCCCCTACCAGTAGATTCCCTTTAAGTTTTACTTGAATCTCTATTGAGAATTGCTAGAAAAAATTGTATCTTTACTATTGGATTTTTTTGGCAAAAAATCTAGTGCTGCACCTTTGTCCTTTTTCTTCTCCGTAACCTACCAAACCCTAGCTACCTTGCTGCCACCAACTAAGATGTCTTTAGGGCATCCCTCTAGCCTAAAGATGCAGCCATCATAACCTATTTTCATAACCCTAACAATGTCAAAAACCACAGCCTAAAATAATAAACCATTACAACCGAACCCTTATATCACCGATCTATTGTCAGATCCTTCCACCACCCTATACCATTAACCAGTCAACAAAAAGAAACTGGGACATCTCTGATCTACAAGCATATTCTATGGCTTCTCAAGATCTAATTAATGCCAAATTTGAAGCATTGAAATCTCGGATTGAATCACAGCTTGAATCGCGCTTGGAGGATAAATTGCCCGCTTTGTTTACAAAATTCAGAATTGGACAACCACTAAGTCCAATCAAATTTCAATGAGGAGAGAGTTCAGAGAGGCCTCCAGAGAAGGAGAGATAGCCCTCGGACATGCTTCAGCCATGCATGAGGGTGGACTTCCCATAATGGGAAGAAGGAGACCCGGCGAGGTGGATTTCATGTGTCGAACGTTACTTTCGCTACTACCGAACGTCGGATGATGCTATGGTGGAAATTACTATCATCTACCTTGAAGGAGATGCAATTCAATGGTATAATTGGTTGGAATATAATCATAGGGCTCCAACATGGAATCAATTTAAGAATGCGCTACTGAATAGTTTTGACCTACGGAGTATGAAAATATCGTTGGCCAACTCACCAAGATTTGATAAACCTCTACGATTCAAGAGTACCAAACCAAGTTTGAGAAGCTATCCTACCTTGCTCATGCTAGTTAAAGGTGCCTTGCAAGCTAATCACATGAGTGATGACACTTATGACTTAACATGCACTTTTTCTTTTGTTTATTATTATTATATAGTTTTATCACTTTATCTTGCATGTTGCATATATTATGATGTCCTTGGATCTATGCAATGGGAATCAGATCGTGATGAGATCACGATAATGAGACCGATTCACCTATAAATACAACCCCTAAATAATCCTGGTCATAGGTTACTCGAGAGGGACATCAAGATAACCGGATAGACTAGTGTGCTGTATACCTGTCCATATGATGGAGGTGGCTGGTCTCATAGCTACTCATGTGGAGACACTAAGGATACAGTACAGGTGCTCATTGGAGAATGAGTTCAAAGACTCCTAAAGAAAAGACACACATGGATAGGATACCATATGCCTCAGCAATAGGATCTATCATGTATGTTATGCTATGTACTAGGCCTAATATAGCACATGCTTGGAGTGTCACGAGCAAGTATCAGGTAGATCCAGGCTTGAAGCACTAGAAAGTAGTAAAATACATCCTTAAGTACTTGAGAAGGACTAAGGATCTTTTACTGGTATATGGAGGAAGCAGCCTTAGGGTTGAGGGCTACACAAACTTGAGCTTTTAGTCCGATGTCGATGATATCAAGCTAATTCAGCATATGTATTCACCCTGAATGGAGGAGCAGTATATTGGAAGAGTTCCAAGCAAGACACTATTGCTGACTTGACCACAGAAGCGGAATACATTGCTGTGGCAGAGGCAGCAAAGGAGGGAGTCTGGATGAAGAAGTTTATCACAGATCTAGGGTTTATGCTAAGCAGCGAGGAGCCAATTCCCTTATATTGTGACAAAAACAGGGTAATTGCTCAAGCAAAGGAACCCAGGTCTCATCAGAAGTCTAAGCACGTTCTGAGGAGGTTCCACCTGATAAGAGAGATTATCGCTCGAAGAGATGTAGTAGTGGAAAGAGTTCCATCCGAAGATAACATTACAAATCCACTAACAAAGCCATTGACTCAGATTATCTTTAAGTGTCACAGAGGTCTGATAGGGATCAAACACGTAGGTGATTGGCTTTAGGTTAAGTGGGAGATTACTAGTTATAGGTGCCCTACAAGCCAATCACATGAGTGATGACACTTGTGACTTAACATGCACTCTTTCTTTTGCTTATTATTATTAGGCATTTTTATAACTTTATCTTGCATGTTGCATATTGTGATGTTATTGGATCTGTGCAATAAGAATTGGATCATGATGAGATCACGATAATGAGATCGATTCACCTTTAAACACAGGCCCTAAATAATCCTGGTCATAGGTTACTCGAGAGGGACATTGAGATAACCAAATAGACTGGTGTGCTGTATACCTATCTATATGATGGAGGTGGTTGGTCTTATAGCTACTCGCGTGGAGACACTAAGGATACAGTATAGGTGCTCATTGGAGAGTGAGTTTATTGATTGATCCACTTATGGAATGCTAGATGGTTATTAATACTTCACGTCATACAGCGATTTCGTAGTCCCAGTAGTGTATCTGGTCCATAGACTTGAGACAACAAGGATGTCTTGTATGAGTATTCTACTCTTTAATATTGGACTTATAGGTTTAGAAGTTTCAAATCTAGTACAACTGGTTATTGGGAGTGGTAGCCAACCTTACGAGGGCTATTGAGTGTCAATAGAGGATCACCTGCTCTCGATATCATAAGAGGAATATCCATGTATTCTTGCTCAAACAAATCCTTGGCCAAGATTATTCAGATTGAGAGAGAAAGAGTTCTCCGGGAGAATCCGATTAGAGCGAGACTCGAGGAGAGACCGTATGGGCTTGATAGCACCATGCCCGGTATAGGATCTCTAGGATATTAGATGGATGAGGGACTATAGATACATGATGACTAAGGACAAATAGGTCAAAGGATTGGATTCTCCTATATTATCTGGGGACTGCGTCGTAGTGGCCTAGTACGTCCGCAGTCGATGAGTCAGATGAATTATTATAGAGATAATAATTCATTGAGTCAGAAGGAGTTCTGACTGGTATAACTCTCGGCCAGCTCGATATTGGGCTTAGAGGGTCACATACATATGGTAGGTGTTGTGACAAGTAGAGGTTCGGATATAAGATATCGGTCAGAGCCCCTATCTTATTGGATATCCAATAAGCCCCTGTATTATTGGATCCCATGGATGAGATCCTATAAGAGCTAGATTATTGGGTAGAGACCCATTAATCTAAGAGGCTTGGGTAATTGGATGGAGATCCAATACCCAATAGGGTAGGATCCATTATGGTTTACAAGAGGCCTCTATAAATAGGAGGGAACCAAAGACCCATAAGCTAGGGTTCTCTTGGTAGCCACATTCTATTCTCTCCCCAAGAAAGGAGCATCGTTGTAATCCCTACTATGTGGATTATCGCTAGAGACGAGGATATTTAAACACCTTCATTTAGTCCTACAGATCTGCAGGGATTCAGAGATATACAATCTCCCTAGGTACTTTCCTTTTACACATGTAGTTTTGGATTCGCAGATTTGTTTTTCACGCATTGATCTTCGCACGACAACGAAACCTTTCGCAGAAATCTAGGATTTTTGGTTTTTTATTCTTTCGCTGCGCTTGAGATGTCGCCCCTTGGATTTCCCAACAGTGGTATCAGAGCCTGGTTGTTCATGCGAATATCAAAGTTTAAACTATGTATGTTATGATTTAGAGAGGCTTTTGATGCCAAAAATCGTTGATGAAAAAGCAGAAAAGGGCAGCAACTGTTGTTGCCCTTATTGCGTTCATAAGGCTACTTGCAGCGACGGCGATGACGAGCAAAGGGGACCCATAGGCAAGCTGTTAAATCTCGGATTTTGATGATGAAATCAATTGGTGAAATATTTGTACTAATCTCTTTGTTGAGATGAGTGTGTAGGAATAACTACGATGGAAAGAAAACATAACGTGATTTACCGAGGCCAAGTCCGTCGAGGGTTCAAGAGTTCATCGGAAGTCCAGAGATTTTCGGAAGAGTTAGGAACCATCCAAGATCAAATCAGGGACTTGTCGAAGTTTTGAAAGTCCATTTCAAAGATCGTCGAAGGTTCGCGGAACTTAGGAAGATTCGAAACCACCAAGACTAGTTGAGCTCGCCGGAGTATCTTTGGGAGACCACCGTAGCAATCCGAGGGAAGCATCGGAGGCTGCGGAATCTCGCAGTAGAACTCGCCGGAAGTCGACTTGAAGGGTGTCGATCAAATCACGTTAAGTTATGTTCGTAATTTGCACATGAGTAGAGCAAGGATTTAAGAAATAAATCCTGCCCAAAATTCAGTAGGAGCCAACCGGGCCACTCTTGTGTCAAGTTGAGATCTAAACAAGCCCCATTCGGCTCTGTCAGAATGGGGCAAGCGATGGAACCGCCCAAGCTGGGGCGGTGGAACCGCATAAGCCTGGGCGGTGGAACCGCCTGACTGAAGCGTAGCACCGCCTGCACACACACAAAGCGGTGGAACCGCTTTGTGCAAGCGTAGCACCGCCCATACACTAACGGCGGTGGAACCGCTGTTGGCGGTGGCACCGCTTCGCCACCGGATCGAGCGGTAGCACCGCGCTGAAGCGGTGGCATCGCCTATGACGTTAGTCAAAGATCGACACAGCGGTGGCACCGCCACCTTGAAGCGGTGGCACCGCCTGGCCACCGGACTCGAGCGGTAGCACCGCCGCTTTGCTGGGCGTGGCACCGCCCTATCAGACGTTAGTCAAAGATCGACACAGCGGTGGCACCGCCCGACAGTGTGGCACCGCTTTGACCCAAAACATGGGAACTCCAAATTCTTGGAATTTGGAGCCCAATTTGAATCCACTTTGGATCTATAAATACCCCCTTTCTCAACCTGAAAGGGTACCCTTTTGAGCAAGAAAAAGTTTGAGTCTTGAGCTTTTGAAGAGTTTTGAAAAGTGTTGTTTTCTTTGCTAAGTGTTCACCTTCTTCTTCTTCTTGAGAGATCTTGTACAAGTGTGAACATCTTGTAAAGGGTTGTAAAAAGGGGTGTTTGATCCTTCCCCTTCAAAGGACTTGCTAGTGGAAGAGCGGAGCCTCATTGCAAAGGCTTCAAGAGTGGATGTAGGTCATTTGACCGAACCACTATACATCATTGTGTCCTTAAATGTGTGAGTGTTTATATTTCTGAAATCATTTCATTTCTTGGCTGCAAGTTCATAGTTAGTTCCTTTTCACAAGCAATTACTTTCAAGTTCTCTTTCGTCGAATCGAAATCCTCTATGAACTTGTGTTTCGTTGCGAAATCGGTTTCAAGAATACGAGTTTAACCGCTGCAGTAATTCACCCCCCCCTCTTAGTGCCTTTTGATCCTTTCAATTGGTATCAGAGCCAGGTTTGCTCTTATATTGGTTTAAAACCCAAGAGAGATGGCCTACTCCGGTATGCAAGAGGGTCTCTCCATTACTCGTCCACCTATGTTCAATGGGTCGGATTATACGTATTGGAAGACTCGTATGAGGATTTTTCTTATCTCCATGGACTTCGAACTTTGGAACATTGTCGAAAATGGCTTCGCAAAATCTTCTCTTCCGATGAGTGAATGGAATGAGTCGGAGAAGAAGATTTTCGCTCTCAATGCAAAGGCTATGAATGCCTTATTTTGTGCACTTGATAAGAATGAGTTTAATCGGGTTTCCGTTTGTGAATCGGCTTTTGATATTTGGCGCACTCTTGAAATCACTCATGAAGGCACTAGCCGAGTGAAGGAGTCCAAAATCAACATTCTTGTGCATTCCTACGAACTTTTTCGGATGAAACCAAATGAGTCCATTGGAGATATGTACACCCGCTTTACGGATGTCATCAATGGACTTAAAGCTCTTGGTAAAGGCTTTTCGAATTTTGAATTGGTAACTAAGATTTTAAGATCCCTTCCAAAGTGTTGGGATCCAAAGGTCACGCCATTCAAGAGGCCAAGGATCTTAAAGTATTTCCCATTGAAGAACTTATTGGATCTCTAATGACTTACGAGATGACGTGTCATGCTCATGAAGAGCTTGAGAACCCCCTTCCAAAGAACAGGAAAGATATGGCACTTAGAACACAAGAAGACCACTTGAAAGGAACATCAAGTGATGAGGATAGTGACAATGACATTGCACTTCTAACTCGAAAGTTTAAGAAATTCATAAGAAAGAACAAATTCAAAAATGACACAAAAGCAAATTTGAACACAAAAGGACCAAGTCATTTGCTACGAATGCAAGAAGCCGGGACACTTCAAGAATGAATGCCCTCAAGCCAAGAAGAAGCAATTCAAGAAGAAAAAGCCTTGAAGGCCACATGGGATGATTCAAGTGACTCGAGGTTGAAGAGGCTAGCAACAAAGAGGAGGCAAACTTCGCTCTAATGGCATTTGGAGAAGAGGTTAGTGAGTTACTTAATGAAGAGTTATCTTTCGATGAACTTTCTATGGCTTTTCATGAGTTGTTTGATGAATGTAGAACTATTAGTAAGAAGTTCAATTTGCTTAAGAAAGAGCATGCTTTATTACAAAGTAAATTCAATAGTCTTCAAAACCCTTCTCTACCCCCATGCTCTAAGTGTGAAGACTTAGATGCAACAAAAAGGGAGAACTTGCTACTCAAAGAGAACCTAAACAAGTTTAAGGTCGGTAGCAAGGGCTTAGACATGATTCTTGCTAACAAAGGTCATGTCGGAAATAGAAGTAGTATCGGATTTGTGAGAGGTTCTCACTAAAATCCCACCACCTTTGTTAAAGGGTCTACATTGCATGTATCACCCCATTTGAAATGTAATTTTTGTTGCAAAACGGGACATGTTACCTACAAATGTCCATTCAAGAAAATTAGTCCACAAAAGTTGATATGGGTTCCTAAAGGAAACATAAACAATTCAATGATAAATTACAAAATAAGTAGATCAATTTGTAAGGCACCCAAAATCAAATGGGTACCTAAAAACAATCCTCTTTTGTAGACAAACTCACAAGCTAGGAGCAAGAAATGGTATCTTGATAGTGGATGCTCAAGGCACATGACCGGAGATCCATCTCATTTCTCTATGCTCTCTAGCAAAGAAGAAGGATATATCACTTTCGGAGACAACAACAAGGGTAAAATCATTGGCAAGGGAACCATAGGTAACAAATCAAGTTTTTCAATTGATGATGTGTTACTAGTTGATGGTTTAAAATATAATCTTTTAAGTATTAGTCAACTATGTGATAAAGGTTATGTTGTTAGATTTGAATCCAATGTTTGCATTATTGAAAAACCCAACAACAACATATCCATGATTGCTTTAAAACAAAACAATGTCTACACCATAAATATTGATAAATTAAGTAATGAAATGTGTTTTTCGGTTTTGAATGATGACGCTTGGCTTTGGCATAGGAGGCTAGGCCATGCAAGCATGAAACTAATCTCTAAGATTTCATCTAGAGATTTAGTAAGAGGTATCCCAAACACGAAATTTGTTAAGGATAAGGTATGTGATGCATGTCAACTAGGAAAACAAATAAAGACTAGTTTCAAATCAAAAAATCACATTAGCACCACTAGACCATTGCAATTGATCCACTTGGACTTATTTGGACCAATTGACATAACTGTTAGGGATCGAGCGGCACTAAGAGGGGGGGTGAATTAGTGCAGCGGATAAAACGATAACTTTTCAGCGATTTAAAGCAAGTTCGGAAACTTCGTACGAATGAATGCAATGTTTCGTTTGAACCCAGAAAGATTATGTTTTAACATGAAAGCATGTGTAATAAGATGAAGATGATATTGTGTAAATAAGGCAGCAAGTAAAAATGGTTTGCAGCAAAGTAAATAGCAAGAACGTAAATGCAAACCAGATTTTTATAGTGGTTCGGTCATCCGACCTACATCCACTTCCGATTCCTCTTCGCTTGAGGACACCGGCTTTCCACTAGCTTTCCTCCTTCCAATGGGTGAGGAAGAACTCCCTTGTAACACCTCTTCTTTTGATGGGCTTAGAAGATAACCCTTACAAAGCTCTCACCCCTCTCTTGAACAAGAAAACACTTAAGAGTAAGAGGGAAGTTTTTGACACTATTTGAGCAGAGTTTTCCCTCAAGATTTTCACTCTTCTTGCTGCACTTTAAACCTGCAAGAGAGGGGAATTTATAGAGCTCAAGAGGATTCAAATTTGGGCTCCAAAACTTGGAGCCAAAGATTTGAATCTTTTGAGTTTTTCGGTGTTGTCAGTCCTGGCAGACTGACACACCCAGGCGGTTCTACCGCCCCACCAGTGGTGCTACGCGCTGGCTTTCCACGCACCAGCGGTACTACCGCCCCACCAGCGGTACTACCGCTGGCTACGAGAGTCGGGGCGGTACTACACCGCCCAGCGGTGGTGCTACCGCTGTACGATACAGACTACGATACAAGCGGCTACTGATAGCATGCACATAGCATGCATGCACGTAGCTGGTTGGTTTGGGCCAAAATTTTGGCCCAAACTCATCTAATCAAGGGCCAATGGGCCCCCACTTTGGGTTATCTAATCCTAACCCAAAATACGTGCTAACTCACGAATTTTAAAGAGGCGTTTCCTAAGCTATTACAAAGTCCACATGACAACTTCTTCCGGCGAGCTTCCGGTCAACTTCCGACGGTCTTTCGACAAACCTTCGGAAACCATTCCGCGGACTCACGACAAGCTTTCGGACTTCACGATGATCTTGGCGAGTTCCCCCGAGCTTCTTTGGCAAGCTCCGATCTTTCTTGGCAAGCTCCGCGAACTTCCGACGAACCTCCCGGCGAACTTCCGAAAACCCTTCGGCAAGCTCCCTACTCGTTCTCGGCCGGTTCTGGCAACGCTCCCAACGAATCTTCGGACTTCCGTTGAACACTCGAACTCCCAATGATTCATCAACCTTGTCTTTGGCCCTTTGTTTCGCTTTACGTCTTCATCCCTTTCGTAGTTACTCCTGCATAAACAAACACACTCTACTTCGATCTAGACAGTTATTACAACATGAATTGATATTCAGTTGCCCGACACGTCATTGGTCGGTACTTCGTCCGATCCTTCGACACATCGTCCTCTTTTGCGGTCCGTTGCCCAATCGGCGGATGACCTCCGCAACCCCGATATCCTTGGCGCAACATGCATCTTGGCCCGATGCCCAACGTACGAAGCCTTCAGCCGATTGTCGATCGAACCTCCGGCTCGACATCCAATATCTAGATGTGATCACCCAGCGTAAGCGTCAATTCCTCTAGTGTCAATCTGTCTAATCGATCGATAGTAGACTGCATAACTCAAAACACAGTTAAACAATAAACCACAATCAATTAGTTTCATCATCAAAATCGAGATTCAACAATCTCCCCTTTTTATGATGACAACTAATTGATGACCCAACGAGTTAACCATAACTCCCGGAGTTTAACACAAACTCCCCTATCAATATGCAATTGATAGAACCCTTGGATTATCCCAAATCCAATTAACATTCATCACAATGTTAAGAGAAAATAACAAAACCATCATGCAAATATATAAAATATCCAAACATCATTACATTGCATGAAGTCATCAATCTACTTCTCCCCCTATGTCATCAACAAAAGGAGAAATAGCATCATAGCTAGTTTAAAAGATATGCAAGTTTCAACACACTAGCTATTTATCACATCATACAATACAACATCAAATAATACCATTCAATCATAGCAAGTTTCAAAGATGGGCAATGATGGTAATTTTCACTTGCTTGTTGAGATGTGCAAGTTGCACTTTCTTTGCTTCCTTTGCATATTCTAGCTAGCAAAATTTTTCTTTGCAATACATAAGCTAGCAATAATTCTTCTCCTCTTTGTTTTATCAAAAGTAGAGTACAAATAGCCAATGCTTTGATCATGACAAAATAACAAATTTACAATATGAATTTTTAGCATATTAAGTCATGAATTCAAGGGAGTCAAAAATCAAGATATGAGATAAAAAGATGATAAGCAAGCAATCAATAATGATAAGTAAGCTAACATACTTTGTGACACACAAGTTAGCTTCCTTTCAATTCTTCTCTTTTGTAACTAAGTTTCACCTTTGCAAGCTATCAACTTTTGTTTGCAATGAGCTAGCAATTATGTATGATCACTTTAAACATATATGCTAACTTTTCATTTAAACATACAAACATAAAGGCATGTAACATTTCAAAATTTTGAAGTTTTGCATTTTGCTTCTTTTGATATAGTCAAGATAGCAATATTTGCATCCTTTGAAATAGCAATCCTTCTTCTTCTTGTGAAATTGCAAGGTAGCAATTTTTCTCCCCCTTTGTCTTTGTCAAAAAGAAGGGAGGACTAAATGGCTAAGAATTTTAATTATTATACAAGCCATTTTTCATATCAATTATAAATTTGCATCAATAAAAATATACATCAATTGTTCAATCATTACATGATGCAAATAAGACAACAATGCAAAGAAATCATGTCATGACGGATATCAATATATAAATTCAACAAGGATCACAACCAAAAGATATCATTCATGATTCATAATTTTCTTTTTAGCAAGATCAAAATTCATATTTATCATTTTTTTAATTCAAGATAAATGTTATACAACCAAGAATCATGATATATGAAAGCATATCAATATTAAGGATCAAATCATGATTACAAGTGCTAACATATTTTCTTTTCATTCATTTTTAAACCATGATAAAAGAATAAATCAATAATTCAAGTATTAAGCATAATTCTTTTTCATCAAATTTTCAATCGTATAAGGCTTACATGGAAAATATCAATTCATGATAAAGGGTATACTATCTTGAATCATGATGCATAAAAACATATCATTCTCATAGATCAAGTCATGATTCATTGATTCATCATAAGGCAAATTTCTTTTCAATTATCTATTTTTCAATTGCCACATAAGACATACAAGCCAAAGAATTTTTGTCATTTCTATATTATGAAATATATGATAATAAGACTCATGATTCATTTAAAAAGGTATAGCATAAAGAGTAACTTGATTCAAGTATAAGATTTTTCATCAAGATCACATTTCATAAGAATCAAGATATCAAGATCACAAATTCATAAAAATTCAAGGATTGAATTCCGAGAAATCAAAAGACAAGTTACATTTCATTTAAAGAATTTTCTTTTGATAAAATGAAAAGAGCATGGTAAAAGATCTTGATTTATAAAGAGTTTCAAGTCATAGTTGTCAAGATCATGATTTCAATAAAATTTCTTTATAGCAAAATGAAATCTTTTAGAACTTGATTCAAGCATTAAATATGTCTTAACAAGTCATAATTCTAGAAGATTCAAGAATCATTAAAAGAAAAATCATTCAAGCTCAATTTATCAACTCAAGACTCATAATTAAATTATTATTTTTGAGATTAAAATCATGAATAAAGTCATTACCGTATCATCAAAATCTCATTCGTAATTCTAATGATTTATAAAATATCATAAATAAATTTATCACTTGCCTTTCATTAAAAATCAAACTTTATCATAAAAATTGTCAAGGCATAAATGCAACATATTATTCCAAGACATGAGATTCAATTTATCATGATAATATGTTTCATGTTTCAAAAGATGAGTATCAAATTTTAAAACCAAAACATAAGTTTGTCATCAAGATATAATATCACAAAGTCATTAAGCATGATAACAAACTTCTAATATTTTCATTTCAATGATGATTTCATAATGTATATTCAAATATTTATGTGGAAGCCATCATTGTATAAATTTGAAATACAAGTTGTCATTTAGCCCATTAAGATCAAAAGCATTACACGTAAAGCATCATGATAGTGTAATTTCTCATTTTTTTATGTGTTCCATTTCAAGTGATTTGACGTTCATATGAGTATACTCATGTTTTTCATATAGGTCCAAAGAGCATGTTTCAAGAGAAATCATTAAGACCGAAAACATGAGGCACATTTTTAAAATATTCATCATGTTTATTTTTATGAGATTCACAAGACTCATAACATGAATTCATTCATCTCAATAGAATGAGAAAAAATACATTTTCATTTTAAGCAATTTGATGTGAGCATATTCAAAATTTTTATGAAAACATGTATCAAAATAAAACACAAGCTTAGTCATAAAATCGTCAAGACCAAATATGTAAAAATGATAGCACACTTTCAGTTTTTATGTTAAAAGGCCATGTTCAAATTTTTACCAAAATCATGCATCTATTTATAAATTTGAAAAATATGTTTCATCATCACAATATGACACTTTATTACTTCAAAAGCTCATGCATGATATAAAATCATCAAGCATCATATTTGGAGACAATGTAAACCATCAAGATACACATGCATGGATTAATCCTAAGCATTATCACAAATCTTGCATCATTCATATTTTTACTTTTCAAAACTACTATAAAGAAAAGCATAGTATAATTTCGAATTTTTTTTATTTCTAAAAACACAAGAAAAACATAAAAAAAAATTCCTACTAAGATAAGCATTCATGGAAATCATCATGTAATTTCAAAATAATTCAAGGAAGTTAAGTTACTTACCTCATTGTCGAAGCCCATGAAAGCGTAGTTTGCTTCTTCTTTCTTTGATTCTTCTTTCCAAGCCTTCTTCTTCTTCGGCCTCTTTCTTTGTTCAAGTTCATTTGTATTTTTTAATTTTTGTTTAATGAACTTGTTAACATTCATTGTTATGTGTTCAATGTCCTCATTGTCCTCTTCACTTGAGTCATTACTCAAGTGGCATTTCATAGTTCGGAGTTCAAAAACCTTCTTGTTCTTTAGAAGGTTGTTCATGTGCTCATCATGTTTATCATATTCATCATGTTCCATTTCATAGGTCTTTAAGGACCCAATGAGTTCATCAATAGAGTAATTATTTAGATCCTTTGATTCTTGAATCGCCGTTATTTTAGGATCCCACCATTTTGAAAGGGATCTTAAGATCTTGTTTGTGAGTTCAAAATCCGAAAAACTTTTATCAAGACTTTTCAAGCTATTGACGACATCCATGAAGCGGGTGTACATGTCATCGATAGATTCGCTTGGTGTCATTTGGAAGAGCTCAAAATCATGCAACAAGAGGTTTACTTTGAGTCTTTAACTCTACTAGTTCCCTCATGCGTGATTTCAAGAGTTCGCCAAATGTCAAAAGCCGCTTTCGCACATAGAAATCCGATTGAACTCGTTCTTGTTCAAAGCACAAAATAAGGCATTCATAGCCTTTGCATTTAAAGAAAAAGATTTTCTCTCTAAGTCCGACCATTCGTTCGTCGGTTTAGAGGGAAGTTGAAAACCATTTTCGATGATGTTCCACAAATCCAAATCCATTGAAAGCATGAAAACTCTCATTCGAGTTTTCCAATATGTGTAGTCCGAACCGTTAAAGAACGGTGGACGAAAAACCGAAAAGCCCTCTTGAAAACTATTTAGAGCCATTTCTCACGGGTGTAAATCCGAAAGAGAAAGAACGTGGCTCTGATACCAATTTGTTAGGGATCGAGCGGCACTAAGAGGGGGGGTGAATTAGTGCAGCGGATAAAACGATAACTTTTCAGCGATTTAAAGCAAGTTCGGAAACTTCGTACGAATGAATGCAATGTTTCGTTTGAACCCGGAAAGATTGCGTTTTAACATGAAAGCATGTGTAATAAGATGAAGATGATATTGTGTAAATAAGGCAGCAAGTAAAAATGGTTTGCAGCAAAGTAAATAGCAAGAACGTAAATGCAAACCAGATTTTTATAGTGGTTCGGTCATCCGACCTACATCCACTTCCGATTCCTCTTCGCTTGAGGACACCGGCTTTCCACTAGCTTTCCTCCTTCCAATGGGCGAGGAAGAACTCCTTGTAACACCTCTTCTTTTGATGGGCTTAGAAGATAACCCTTACAAAGCTCTCACCCCTCTCTTGAACAAGAAAACACTTAAGAGTAAGAGGGAAGTTTTGACACTATTTGAGCAGAGTTTTCCTAAAGATTTTCACTCTTCTTGCTGCACTTTAAACCTGCAAGAGAGGGGAATTTATAGAACTCAAGAGGATTCAAATTTGGGCTCCAAAACTTGGAGCCAAAGATTTGAATCTTTTGAGTTTTTTTTCGGTGTTGTCGGTCTTGGCAGATCGACACACCCAGCGGTTCTATCGCCCGACCGGCGGTGCTACGCCTGGCTTTCACGCACCAGCGGTACTACGCCTCGGCCAGCGGTACTACCGCCTCACCCAGCAGTACTACCGCCTCACCAGTGGTACTACCGCACTGGCTACAGATAGCGGGGCGGTACTACCGCCCAGCAAAGCGATGCTACCGCTGCATACAGATACCGACTACGATGCAAGACTCACGATACCAGACTCTGATGCAGAACTCATTGGCTACAGTAGCATGCACATAGCATGCATGCACGTAGCTGGTTCGGTTTGGGCCAAAATTTTGGCCCAAACTCATCCTAATCAAGGGCCAATGGGCCCCCACTTTGGGTTATCTAATCCTAACCCAAAATACGTGCTAACTACGAATTTTAAAGACGTTTCCTAAGCTATTACAAAGTCCACATGACAACTTCTTCCAGCGAGCTTCCGGTCAACATCCGACGGTCTTCCGACAAACCTTCGGAAACCATTCCGCGGACTCACGACAAGCTTTCGGACTTCACGATGATCTTGGCGAGTTCCCCCGAGCTTCTTTGGCAAGCTCCGATCTTTCTTGGCAAGCTCCGCGAACTTCCGACGAACCTCCCGGCGAACTTCCGAAAACCCTTCGGCAAGCTCCCTACTCGTTCTCGGCCGGTTCTGGCAACGCTCCCAACGAATCTTCGGACTTCCGTTGAACACTCGAACTCCCAATGATTCATCAACCTTGTCTTTGGCCCTTTGTTTCGCTTTACGTCTTCATCCCTTTCGTAGTTACTCCTGCATAAACAAACACACTCTACTTCGATCTAGACGATTATTACAACACGAATTGATATTATTCCTGAAGACGTCATTGGTCGGTACTTCATCCGATCCTTCGGCACATCGTCCTCTTTTGCGGTCCGTTGCCCAATCGGCGGATGACCTCCGCAACCCCGATATCCTTGGCGCAACATGCATCTTGGCCCGATGCCCAACGTACGAAGCCTTTCAACCGATTGTCGATCGAACCTCCGCCGACATCCAATATCTAGATGTGATCACCCAAGTATAACGTCAATTCCTCTAGTGTCAACTGTCTAATCCTGATCGATAGTAGACCTACGTAACTCAAAACACAGTTAAATAATAAACCACAATCAATTAGTTTCATCATCAAAATCCGAGATTCAACAATAACAAGCCTAGGAGGTAGCAAATATGCCTTTGTAATTGTGGATGACTATAGTAGATACACTTGGACCTATTTTTTGGCTCATAAAAGTGATTGCTTCAAATGTTTCTCTAAATTTTGTAAACTCACTCAAAATGAAAAAGGCTTTATGATCTCATCAATTCGAAGTGATCATGGAGGTGAATTTCAAAATCATGACTTCCAAAATTTTTGTGAAACAAACGGATACAATCACAACTTCTCTACTCCAAGAAATCCACAACAAAATGGAGTAGTAGAAAGGAAAAATAGAAGTTTGCAAGAAATGGCTAGAACCATGTTAAATGAATATAATTTACCAAAATATTTTTGGGCGAAGCCGTGAATACGGCTTGCTATGTGATGAATAGAGTTCTAGTGAGACCATCCCTATCCAAAACTCCATATGAATTATGGAATGATAAAAACCTAATGTTTCTTACTTTAAAGTTTTTGGTTGCAAATGCTTTATTTTGAATGAAAAGGATGCCTTAGGAAAATTCGATGCAAAATCCAATGAAGGCATATTTCTTGGTTATTCTTCCGTTTCTAAGGCTTTTCGTGTTTTCAACAAGAGAACCTTACTTATAGAAGAATCTATTCATGTGGTTTTTAATGAAATTTCGAATTTAAGAAAAAGATTTTGATGATGATTTTGGTCTTGATGATTTGAATTTGAATGAACCCTCTCCTCAAAATAACATCTTGGATGCATCTTCTTCCCAAACTTCCTTACCAAAGGAATGGAAGTATGTAGATGCTCATCCCAAGAAGTTAATTATAGGAGATGCATCGAAAGGGTTCAAACTCGCTCTTCTTTCAAAAATTTTTGTGCCCATGCTGCCTTTCTTTCTCAAGTTGAACCAAAATGCATTGTTGATGCCCTAAAAGATGATTCTTGGGTTATCGCAATGCAAGAAGAATTGAATCAATTTGAGAGGAATGAGGTATGGAAGCTTGTTCCTAGACCTAATGACCACTTAGTTATTGGTACTAAGTGGGTCTTTAGAAACAAGCAAGATGAATGCGGTATCATGGTTAGAAACAAGGCTAGACTAGTGGCCAAAGGTTTCAACCAAGAAGAAGGTATCGATTATGAAGAAACCTTCGCTCCGGTGGCAAGATTGGAAGCCATTAGGATGCTCCTTGCCTATGCTAGTAGTAAAGATTTTAAATTATTTCAAATGGATGTCAAAAGTGCATTCTTAAATGGTTTTATTTCCGAAGAAGTTTATGTTGAACAACCACCCGGATTCGAAAACTCTCTATTTCCTAACCATGTGTTTAAGCTAACTAAGGCCTTATATGGTCTTAAACAAGCCCCTAGGGCTTGGTATGAGAGGCTTAGTTCTTTCTTGATTTCAAATAATTTCACTAAAGGCAAGGTTGATACTACATTGTTTATTAAACATTTTGAAAACAATTTTCTTATTGTTCAAATTTATGTTGATGATATCATTTTCGGATCTTGTAATAAATCACTATGTGAATTATTTGCTAAGGATATGAGTGATGAATTTGAGATGAGCCTAATGGGAGAACTAAATTTCTTTTAGGACTTCAAATCAAGCAACTAAGTAATGGTATATTTCTAAATCAATCAAAATACACATTGGAATTGTTAAAACGATTTAATATGGATGGATCAAAAGAAATTAGCACTCCTATGAGCACCTCCACTAAATTAGATATGGATGAAAATGGAGAAAGTTTTGATCAAAAACTTATAGGGGCATGATAGGTAGCTGCTTTATCTCACGCAACTGCAGACGACATCATGTTCAGTGTAGGGCTATGTGCAAGATTCCAAGCTAATCCTAAGCTATCTCACTTGAAAGCTGTCAAGAGGATTCTTAGATA
The DNA here is from genome assembly GCA_024322285.1 of Musa beccarii. NCBI lineage: Eukaryota > Viridiplantae > Streptophyta > Magnoliopsida > Zingiberales > Musaceae > Musa > Musa beccarii. The sequence goes on from CM044401.1 coordinate 40,360,068, forward strand.
TCTTAAAGGGACCCCTAATCTTGGATTATGGTATCCAAAATCTGAAAATTTTAGTTTGAAAGCTTATGCAGATGCGGATTTTGGTGGATGTAAACTAGATAGAAAAAGCACATCCGGAACATGCCAATTTCTAGGGCATGCACTTGTTTCTTGGACTTCCAAGAAACAAAATTCGGTTGCACTATCTACAGCAGAAGCTGAATATATAGCTGCTAGTGCATACTGTGCTCAAGTTATCTGGATGAAAAATACACTAGAGGACTATGGAATCTACTTAAAAAATATTCCTATAAAGTGTGATAACATGAGTGCAATTTGTCTAACTAAAAATCCAATCCAACACTCTCGCACTAAGCACATTGACATCAGGCATCACTTTATACGTGATCATGTAAGTAGTAGAAATGTCACTCTTGATTTTGTTGATACAAATCATCAATTAGCGGACATTTTTACGAAACCTTTAAATGAGGAACAATTTGATTTTATCAGAAGGGAATTAGGCATGCTAAACTGTCCAAGTAAGTAACTTTTTTTGATGATGTCTTTTCTTGAAATTATGTTTAAACTATGATTTCCATCGATTTGATTCGGATTGTCCCATGGATTTATTCCTTTTGACTTCATCCCATCTCTGAGACTTTTAAAAAAAAAAAAGGAAAAACATGAAATCCGAATTGGTTTTTGTGCTACCGGCGTAGCATCGCATACATGCTTGGCGGTGGAACCGCTGGGAAGTCAGCCCAGCGGTGGAATCACTTTCTTTGGGCGTAGTACCGCCTTGAACACCCTGCTATAAAATGTGTTAGGGTCGGCGGTAGAACCGCCTCCCTAATCTGTGAACCGCTCTCCTCACTCTTCCAAACTCTTCCAAACTTCAAATTGGTGTCATTTCTTCCTATCTAGAAGCCTAAGGAGGAGATTTTATCGTGATTCAAGCTTCCTACATCTCAAAGAACCAATCTAAGGTAAAAACAGAATTATTTCTCTTTCCTTTTCTTGTGAAGTTTCATTCCTTTCTTCAATTAATTTTTGATCATTCCTGAATAGAAATGGCTCCTAGAAGAACATCAAGAGACAAAGGAAAAAGGATGGAGGTAGATTCATTTGACCAATCCTTGTTTAAATCACAAGAAGCCTCCCTTAGATTTTCTGAATTTGGTTCTAGACCCATTCATAAAGGAAAGTATGTTGATTTGAATCAATTAGGAAACTTAGAACCTCTCATGTGGTTTGCAGACTTAGAGGCTTTACCTATTCTGCAAATTATTGAACCTATTTATCCATGTTTAGTTAAGTTGTTCTATGCTAATTTAACTGTGAATGATGATGGCTTGTCAACTTATCTTCTAGGTAATGAGATTCAAATATGTGATAATACTATATGCTCATTAATTGGAATTGTTGAAAAAGAGCTAGGGTGTTATTTTCGGGGAAAATGGGATATGGACACAGTTGGTGCCACTCACTCTGAAGCTTTAGAAACTGTGTTTGCAAACCCAAATTTAGGAATAATTCCCAAGAGTTGTGAACATTTATTACCTTTTAACTCTAAAATTTTGCATCACATTCTAATAAGCATTGTTATTCCTAAGCAGTTTCATCATGATGAGATCAGTTTCACTGAATTAGGTACCTTATATTGGATCATGACTAGACAACATTTCTATTTTGGTTACCTAATCAGGCAGCACATGATAGAGGTCCTTTCTAAAGGATCAATGTTACCATATGGAGGTTTAATAACTAGACTATTGCATGCCCATAACATCTGCATTCCACCAGATGAAGAAGCAATACAAATCGAAAAATTTAATATTATTAATGTTAAACTACTGAGACGACTTAGATGTACTGTCGAGCATGGAATAGGGGTTAGGCAACCTAGGAGATGTGATATACCTCCCCCGGCCGTAGACCATCCTGAAACACCAGTCCTTAGGGGAAATGAATCTCCTCCTCCTAATCCTTTTGTTGCAGCTACATCAGTGACATTTTCTGCTCCATCTTCTACTGATCCGATCATGAGAGAGTTAAATGAAGTAAAACTATAGCAAATTGAAATTTTGAAGGAAATGCGGAAGATGAACTTAAAGATCGATCACATGTATAGGCATCTTGGCATTCCTCCTGAGGAGTAGCTTGCTGTGTTTTCTTTTTGAACGATGTAAACTTGTGTTGTATGTTGACATTTATGTTGTATTCCTTACATCGTGACATCTTCTTGTTGACATCTACGTTGTCTTAACTTCATCTTTGTGTTATCTTACATCTTTTCGCCCTTTGTGGAATGGTTTTCGGTTTTCTGATTTCCTTTTCCACATTTGTGATGTTTTCCGACCCTCCTTATTGTTATGATTCCCTCGCTTCCTTTTTGTTGATGACAAAGGGGGAGAAATGATATGTGATATGCGTTGTCCAACATAAACTTAGTTGGGTTCTTGATATCATGTTTTTTGATTATGTATACTTCATTGATATCCTTGATATCTATTTTGAAATCTTGAAATTAAAATTAATTATGTTGAATTCAAAAATTGAATTCAAGCAATTTTTCTTTATGGCATATACATAGGGGGAGTTAAGAATAACTCCATCACCAATTGATTGTCATCATCAAAAAGGGGGAGATTGTTAAATCTCGGATTTTGATGATGAAATCAATTGGTGAAATATTTGTACTAATCTCTTTGTTGAGATGAGTGTGCAGGAATAACTACGATGGAAAGAAAACATAACGTGATTTACCGAGGCCAAGTCCGTCGGGGGTTCAAGAGTTCATCGGAAGTCCGAGAGATTTTCGGAAGAGTTGCCGGAACCATCCAAGATCAAATCAGGGACTTGTCGAAGTTTTCGAAAGTCCATTTCAAAGATCGTCGAAGGTTCGCGGAACTTCCGGGAAGATTCGGAAACCAGCCGAAGACTAGTTGAGCTCGCCGGAGTATGCTGGGAGACCACTGGTAGCAATCCGAGGGAAGCATCGGAGGGCTGCCGAATCTCGCCGTAGAACTCGCCGGAAGTCGACTTGAAGGGTGTCCGATCAAATCACGTTAAGTTATGTTCGTAATTTGCACATGAGTAGAGCAAGGATTTAAGAAATAAATCCTGCCCAAAATTCAGTAAGAGCCAACCGGGCCACTACTGTGTCAAGTTGAGATCTAAACAGGCCCCATTCGGCTCTGTCCGAATGGGGGCAAGCGGTGGAACCGCCCAAGCCTGGGGCGGTGGAACCGCCAAGCCTGGGGCGGTGGAACCGCCCAGCCTGGGGCGGTAGCACCGCCCCTGCACACACACACAGTGGTGGAACGCTGTATGCAGGCGTAGCACCGCCCAGACAACGACGGTGGAAACGCTGGCCGGGCGGTGGCACCGCTTGCCACCGGACGAGCGTAGCACCGCCGCTCTGGCGGTGGCACCGCCACATACGTCGATCAAAGATCGACACGGCCGGTGGCACCGCCCCTGACAGGCGGTGGCACCGCTTTGACCACCAGAAACATGGGAACTCCAAATTCACTTGGAATTTGGAGCCCAATTTTGAATCCACTTTGGATCTATAAATACCCCCCTTTCTCAGCTGAAAGGGTACCCTTTTGAGCAAGAAAAAGTTTGAGTCTTGAGCTTTTGAAGAGTTTTGAAAAGTGTTGTTTTCTTTGCTAAGTGTTCACCTTCTTCTTCTTCTTGAGAGATCTTGTACAAGTGTGAACATCTTGTAAAGGGTTGTAAAAAGGGGTGTTTGATCCTTCCCCTTCAAAGGACTTGCTAGTGGAAGAGCGGAGCCTCATCGCAAAGGCTTCAAGAGTGGATGTAGGTCATTTGACCGAACCACTATACATCATTGTGTCCTTAAATGTGTGAGTGTTTATATTTCTGAAATCATTTCATTTCTTGGCTGCAAGTTCATAGTTAGTTCCTTTTCACAAGCAATTACTTTCAAGTTCTCTTTCGTCGAATCGAAATCCTCTACGAACTTGTGTTTCGTTGCGAAATCGATTTCAAGAATACGAGTTTAATCCGCTGCACTAATTCACCCCCCCCTCTTAGTGCCTTTTGATCCTTTCACAAGCCACCTGCAAGCTGTAGGCGATGCCCACGGGCGAGTAGCCTACGGGTACAGGCTACATGCGGTGCCCCTAGTGGGCGAGCCGCTTGCAAGGGCTGCGCTCACCCGCAAAGGGCGACCTCATCGCAATGACGGCGTCACCCATGGGCGAGCCACCATGGGGGCGCCCACCAGCGGGGCAATGCCGTAGGGGCGCCCGCATGCAGCGACGATGCCGTATGTGGGTGAGCCGCTCATTGGCACGGGCGACGCCCCAAAAACCCAAGCCACCCACCCCCCCCCCCCAACCAATAGGGTGGCAGCAGCCGTAGTTGCAACACAGCATGCAGCAAGAGGAGGGAATTCGGTTTTCGGAAAAAAAATAGTTTTGACCCTAGGAATTTTTGAAATTCCAATTTTGTCCCTTTTGGTCGAATGACCAAAATGCCCTTCAAAATTTAGAAAATTTCCTACATGTCCCTTATTTCAAAAAAATAAAAAATAAAAAATTAGTTAATTAAAAGGTTTAATTAACTATTATTATTTATCTAGTAGTCCTATATAATAACATATATATGTGATATATGATGTGGACAAATAATCATGGATTGTATGATTTGATGTGTGTACATATGATTATTATTATTGAGGCCTGCGAGCCTCTATTTTTCTCATTTATTATTGAGCTTGCGTGCTTGTAATGATATTGTAATTACACGAAAAGGTGTAGCGAGAGCAGGACCCATGAGGTCGAGACGGACGATCCGACGCATGAAGATGCGTTGAGATGCCAACGGAACTGACAAAGCGAGATGAATGATCATAGGGCATGGAGATGCACCGAAGTACACATAGATCTTGATGTGAGTGATTGGGCCCACTAGCTTGGGCTTGATCACATTAGGATGTGGTCCATGATCATCTGGTGTGATTGCTCATGTGATGTGTGATTGGTTATACACCTACTATATATATATATATATATATATATATATATATATATATATTTGCATGCGATGCAGATATATATATATATATTAAATATGTATGTGTGTGACACATTATATTAGGAGACCAAATCAAAATCCCCTCTATTAATAATATTAAGTCGGTAAACGTGAGACAATTAGATTGACCCACATGGCTTTCCATCATTATAGGTAGGAACTGATTCCCGGTGTAGGTTGAGTTGGTCGAGTCTCTCGAGACTCACCTATATTGCGATTCGCTATCTTATCTACGACATAGAGATGTCACCAGTGATCTCAGGACATGGTATGCTTGGTTGAGTCCCTCGAGAGTATATCAACGAATCAGACTCATCTTATAACGATGGTGATGACTTAACCGAATATCATGGTTGGTCGAGTCCCTTGAGGCCATAGTGGTTCGGAGGCCGAACAGGACGGGAATCATAAGGAATTATGATTGACAAGAGTTGCCTACCTTTACGAGCTTAACATAATTGGTCGAGTCCCTCGAGGTTGCGTTAAGACATCGATTGGATCTCGATCCCCACTAAAGATCCATCAGGGGTCTCCGATTTACATACCAGAGGGCGTTGTATGTCTCGCGAAAAATTAGTGGGAGTAGATTAAGATAGAAGTCCTTATCTTAACTGTTTAATTTTTGTAAAGTTTACATATTATTTATTTCTGCTACATCTTTAATTTTAAAAAAATATCTTTTTCAAATCCTTTACATGGCATACTTGATGCCAACCGCCTCACTGGTCTAAATTATATGGATTGGCTTCGCAATCTGAGAATCATTCTCACAGTGGAGAAAATCACATATGTCCTTGATACAGTGATCCCTACACTCGACGAAGGGGCAAGCGAGGATGAGATCGCTCATTATATAAAGTACATAGATGATTCCACTCTTGCTCAGTGTTATATGTTGGCCTCTATGACTACTGAGTTATAGAGATAATATGAAAATATGGATGCGAATTATATACTCCCATATCTCCATAAATTATTTGAGGAATAGGAAAGAACTCAGCGATATGAGATATCAAAGAGTCTTTTCTGTGCTAGGATGACTGAGGGGATACTGATTCAGAACCATGTCCTTAAGATGATTGAGTGGATTGAGAAATTCACAGGTCTAAGAATGGTCCTAGAAGATAACCTGTGTGTGAATCTTATGCTTTAGTCCCTACTAGATTCCTTTTCTCAATTTATAATGAATTTTAATATGAACAAGCTTGAGGTGACCCTCCCAGAGCTCCTCAATATGTTAAGAGAAGTAGAGAACACCATCAAGAAAGAGACGCCAGTTCTCTATGTTGGTGAGATCAGAAAGAAAAGGAAGGCTGAGAAGTCCCTTAAGAAGGGCAAAAGCAAGGGCAAGGGCAAAATAGGTAAGGCAAAGGTTACCAAGAAAGACCCAACAGAGGACAAAGGCCAATGCTTCCACTATGGCAAGAAGGGCACTAGAAGAGGAAGCTTCAGGTATATTTATGATGAGTCTTCATTTGTCAGAATCTTATGATAACACATGAGTATTAGATACCGGGAGTGCTTATTATATCTGTAATTCATTATAGGTTTTGGCAGGACTTAGGAGATTCATGAGAAACGAGATGGATCTTAAGATGGAGCAAAGGTTGCTGTAGTGGCTATTGGCAATGTCACCTTACATTTGTTTGGTGGAGCTATTATTGCATTAGATGCATGCTATTACGTTCCTTCTATTATAAAAAATATTATTTCCATTTCATGTTTGATAATTAGTAGATATAAATTAGTTTTTGAGAACAATAGTTATTCAATAATATTAGATGATGAGATCATCATAAGAGAAACGTTGCATTATGGTTTATTTATGTTAGATACATCTCCACCCATCATGAGTGTGAGTCTAAGAGGAAATGAGAAGAGGTGAATAATGTATATCTATGACATTGTAGGCTAGGTTACATCCATAAGGGAAGGATTCAAAAGTTACTGAAGAATGGATATCTAGATCTATTTGACTATGAGTCATATGCGACTTGCGAACCTTGCCTTCGGGAAAAGATGACCAACTCTCCATTTAGTAGAACTGGAGAGAGAGCCACTGAGTTACTGGAACTCATACATAGTGATGTATGTGGTCCCATGTCGACTCATGCCATAGGTGGTTACTTCTACTTTATTACTTTCACTAATGATTTCTCATGATACGAACATGTGTACTTGATGATTTCTCAAGATACGGATATATTTCTGTAAATCGTCTTTTCTTCGTTACTCAACTTACTCATCATTATCCTTCTTCCTCTCTAAATACTCACTACTTTAAGCACTTTCCGATACGCTTTAATTGAAACTGGGTTTTGGTCGAAATGAAGTTTTCAACGTATGAAGTTTCCAAAATCATTTTCAAATCATCAAAATTTATCGTCTTTATCTACTACACTAATTCAGCCCCCCCCTCTTAGTGCTGCTCTCGATCCTAACAATTGGTATTAGAGCCTCATTATTTATTTTTCAGATTCACACCTACAAGAAATGATTCTTCACGGCTTTCAAGAGGGTTTTTCGATTATTCGTACCTCATTTTTTAACTGATCAAACTACACATATTGGAAAACTCGAATAAGAGTTTTCTTGATTTCTCTAGATTTAAATTTATGAAATATTATTGAAAACGGTTTTCAACTTCCCTCTAAACCGATGAATGAATGGTCGGATTTAGAGAGAAAATCTTTCTAATTAAATGCAAAGGCTATGAATGCCTTATTTTATGCTCTAGATAAAACTGAGTTTAATCGGATTTCTACATGTGAAATGACTTTCAATATTTGGCACACACTTAAAGTCACACATGAAGGAACGAGTAAAGTCAAAGATTCAAAAGTTAACATTTTGATGTATGATTTTAAGCTTTTCCGAATGCAACCAAGCAAGACTATAAGTGACATGTACAACCGTTTCATGGATATCATCAATAGTCTAAAAGCTCTTGGTAAATCATTTTTGGATTTTGATCTCGTAAATAAGATTTTAAGATCCCTTCCAAAAAGGTGGGATCCTAAAGTAACTACAATATAAGAAGCTAAAAATCTAAATGACCTTTCGATAGAAGAACTTATTGGCTCATTGATAATGCATGAAATAAACTTTTTGGAACTTGTTGAACACTTGAACCACCTTCCAAAGAATAGGAAGGATTTGGAACTCCGGACTATAAAATGCCACTTGAGTGATGTGTTACGGACTTAGCTAGTTTTGCCTAAGTCATGCGGCACCATTGCATGTCAGTCCGCAAAGGTCAGCCTCCCCAAAATCTCCTACGATTCTTTAGGACCTGCGAAAAAGAAGACGAGACAGAGAAAGCGCTTCACACGGGATCCACAAGCAAACCCTTTTAGCAAATACTTTATAACCAATGCAAATTCCAACCATGGATGTCACAAGCTCATAACGGTTGTACAACAAAGGTATAAAATTGATCCACTACAAACTGAAATGTAGTACAAGTGTCCACCTGATGTAAACTTTATGTACAAGCTGACAATGGTTGCTAATCACTCAAATAGGGTATTTAGCCTTTGGCAAACCTTTTACAAGCTTTACAAGCTAGGACAAATCGAAAAGGACACGGATATGCATAAGCATTATACCGAACAAGCCATTTTACAATTTGTCCATGACATTCTCCCCCACTTACTCCTTCGACGTCCTCGTTGAAGCTTTTGTTGACGTTGCAACTCCTTGCCTTTGCTGGATCTTCAATCTTCTACTCCTACTGCAATGCACCCCTCGACTCTCAGTTGTTCTTCGCTTGTTGTTGAGTCATCAAACTTTAATCCGCCATTCTGCTTCAACTCGCCCATGACTCTGACTCTGGTGTGGGGTTGGCAGAGTTGTGCTGATCCTTGCTGGGTCTTGTGGATTCATTTGATGAAGGAAAAGACCATCTTTGATATGTGTCAGTCTTCAAATTCTTCTTATCTCTTGAACTGGATAGATGCTTGTTGGAGCTTTAACGAGCATCGCCTTGCAACCTTTGAAGTTTTGAGGTCCATCCTCTACAAAATTTTTCTATCGAATCTTCTTCCACTTAGTTGTCTCGAACAAGTAGGTTCGCATCACTTTCGCTTTTGATTGGCATTCTGTTGGGAAATGAAGCGGACAATCTACTCTCAATAGCATTGATTACCATTGGTGAGAACTTGACAACTGTTGTCTTCCATTAGTCTCTTCGAAGGGTCTTTAAATCTGTGCAGTGCTCCTATGTTGGATAACTAAGAGAGCTAGGGTACTTGGTTTCACCCATTCTCTTGAGAGTTGAGAAGGCAAAGGTTACTTGACTTCGCCCGCCTCCTCAAGGTTGTACTTCGTGCGTCGAGCTGGTTACTAGACTTTGCCTGCTCTTAGCTCACACTTTTGAAGCACTTGAAGTGTTTGCAATCCTTGCATTGAGTCAGCTACTGTGATTCACCTTCTCAATGCCATTGAACTTCTGGAATGCAAGAAGTTATCACTCCAACTTGGAGCAAGTCTCTAATAGATTTGGTCGCCTTTGGGATTATAACGCCTTCTCCATCATTTCTGCTACCTACTCCTCTGAGTAGCAAAGGTATAGCACCACGTACTGCTTGCTTCGTTCCTTGGTCCTATACTCCTGCATCAACTCGAAGTCCTTCACTTACGGCTCTCTTGATGAGAAGTCCATTGACACCGGTCTTACGAAGTTTCCTAGCCTTTGCCCATCAACCTTGTCATGGTACATGGAGTTTGCCACTGCATTCTCCTTCTCCACGGCCCATATCATGACCAAGCGCTCTCCCTCTATGAGATTAAGGGATCGATGACTCCACGGAAGTCCCGCCTTTGCGGTACCATGACACTACTATCCATTGTCTCGCATCTGCGTCCCTTCTTCGCGATCGGTAGATCTGCCTCTACGGTACTATAACACTCTTCTGAGTCCACCTCCATTCTAACTGACGCTCGATTTTGGGCAGCTGAGTTCCTCTGGACTCGTCATTGCTTCCTCACCCTTTTTTGATCACCTGCTTCAACACCTCTATATTCTCTAAGCAGTTCCACTTGGTCGGTAGAAAGACAGACTACAACTGCCATGTATGGCCTTTGCCATCATGTTGCAGGGCTTGCACCGCTTCCGTTCTCCTTAGCTTCATTGGTCGTAACGTTTGCTTACTCGACCTTGTCCTCTGACTTGCCGGGCTCCCTTAAGAGAATGTGAGCTCTGAAGCAGTCCAACTCTTTAGCCGCTTCGATCATACCTTTGCATGATCCAATCCCCCCATGGGACTCACTGGTAATTGCATCTGAACTTCTTCCTCGATAGTGCATAGCCCCCATAAGCTGATGTCCAAGGCTTCCATTCAATGCAACCTTCGATGCACACATGGAAGAACCACCTTTGCGGTACCATGTCATTCCCTGCTTAAATCCATAGCCCTTCTTGCCATCATGTCACTCACCAAAGTGGAGCTCCCAATCACACTCCTGATCATACCTCTGCATGATCCAGTCCCCCCATGGGACTCACTGGTAATTGCATCTGAACTTCTTCCTCGATAATGCATAGCCCTCATAAGCCGATGTCCAAAGCTTCCATTCAATGCAACCTTCGATGCACACACGGAGGACCCACCTCTACGGTACCATGGCATTCCCTACTTGAATTCATAGCCCTTCCTGCCATCATGTCACTCACCGAAGTGGAGCTCCCAATCGCACTCCCGATCATACCTCTACTGTTAGGGATCGAGTGACACTAAGAGGGGGGGGGTGAATTAGTGCAGTGGTAAAGAATGATAAATTTCTGCGATTTAAAATAAGTTCCGCAACTTCGTACGATAGAAATCACATTTTTGACTAAAATCAATTTCGATTAAAGCGTAATGGAAAGTGCTTAAAGTAGGGAGTGTTTAGAGAGGAAGAAGGAAATGATGAGTAAGTTGAGTAGCGAAGAAAAGGCAGTTTGCAAAAAGGTAAATGCAAGAACATAAACACAAACCGTTTTTATAGTGGTTCGGTCATCCGACCTACATCCACTCCTATTCCTCTTCGCTTAAGGCCACCTGCTTTTCACTAGCTATCTTCCTTCTAAGGGGTGAAGACAAACTCCCTTTTATAAACTCTGTTTACAAAGCTTCCCTCAACACCTCTCTTAAGAATACTTCTAGACTTTCAGAGGAGGGATTTCTACTTCAAATGATAGAGTTTTCCCTTAGTTTTTCTTGCACTCTTCTTGCTCTCTTAGCAAGAACATCTAAGGTATTTATAGACCCCAAGAGGATTCAAATTTGGAGCCCAAATTTGAAGCCCAAATTTGAATTGCCTTGGACTTCGACATTCTAGTGGTACCACCGCTTGACACTGGCGGTACCACCGCCAATCTGACACTAACACTATCAGTGTACCAGGCGGTGCCACCGCCTGGGCTCTCGAGTGCTGGGTGGTGCCACCACCCCAGCCAAGCGGTGCCACTGCTTGGGCTCTCGGGTCCTGGGCGATGCCACTGCCCGGCACATTCCAGCTCACTGGTTGGGCCTTAAACTCGGCCCAAACCAGTTCGAAACAAGGCCCATGTGGCCTCTACTTGGGTTATAGGATTAACACCTAATCCTAACCTAAATTATCATGCTAACTACAAAATTAAAGACATTTCATAAGCTATTACAAAGTCCGACAAGTCAAGACTTCTTCCGGCAAGCTTCCGGCGAACTTCTGGCGGTCTTCCGACGAACCCTCGAAAACCATTCTACGGACTCCCGGCAAGCTCCTGGACTTCACGATGATCTTGGTGAGTTCCAACGAGCTTCTTTGGCAAGCTCCGATCTTTCTTGGCAAGCTCTACGAACTTCCGACGAACCTTCTAGTGAACTTTCGAAAACCCTTCAGCAAGCTCCCTACTCGTTCTCGGCCAGTTCCGACAGCACTCCCAACGAATCTTTGGACTTCTGTTAAACTCTCAAACTTCCAGCGATCCATCACACTTGTCTTCCGGCACTTTATTTCGCTTTATGTCTTCATCGTTATCATAGTTAATACTGCACACACACAAACAAAAACTCTACTTCGATCTAGACAGTTATTACAATGCGAATTGACATTCAGTTGCCTGGCATGTCATTGGTCGGTGCTTCGTTCGATTCTTCGGTGCATCATCCTCTCTTATGTTTTATTGCCCAATCGATGATTAACCTCTGCAACCCTGATATCCTTGCCGCAACACGCTCTTCTTGGCCCGATGCTCGACGTATGAAGCCTTCTATCGATTGTCGATCAAACCTCGGCTCGACATCCAATATCCTGACATGATCACCTGGCGCAACGTCAATTCCTCCAACGTCAACTATCTAATCCTGATCGATAGTAGACCTACATAACTCAAAACGTAATTAGATAATAAAACATAATCAATTAGTTTCATCATCAAAATTCGAGATTCAACAATCTCTCCCTTTTTTATGATGACAACTAATTAATGACTAATGGAGTTAACCATAACTCCCTAGAGTTTAACCAAACTCCCCCTATCAATATGCCTTTGATAGAAACCTTGGATTATCCCAAATCCAAGCAACATTCATCATAAAGTTTGAGAATCATCAATTCATCATGCAAATATATAAAATATTCAATTCAATGCATGAAGTCATCAATCTACTTCTCCCCCTTTGTCATCAACAAAAAGGAGAAGTTGCTCTAGCTACTTTAAAAGATACACAAGTCAACATATAAGCTAGATTTACAATATTCATCCATAGCAAGTTTTTTAAGGATGTCTAAGCATAGCAATTCATCACTTGCTTCTTGCAATTCATCATAGCAAGTTTCAACTTTTCTTCTCTTTAGATTACAAGATTACAATCATTACTCCCCCTTTGTCATTGACAAATAGAAGTGGAGTACAAATAGTCTTTTACATCAATGCTTTGATCATGATAAAATAACAAATTTGTAACATGAATTTTCAACATATTAAGCCATGAATTCAAGAGAGTCAAAAACCATAATATGAGGAAAAAAGATAATAAGCAAACAATCAATAATGATAAGCAAGCTAACAGACTTTGCGATACGCAAGCTAGCTTCCTTTCAATTCTTCTCTTTTGTAACTAAGTTTCGCCTTTGCAAGCTATCAACTTTTTGTTTGCAATGAGCTAGTAATTTTTGTAAAATTTATAACATTTTTAACCATGCAAGCTCATGAGTTTAAAAAAATAATATAACTTTGCAATTTCTTTCTTCTCATTTTGAGAAGTGAAAGTTGTCTTTTTGCAATTTCTAACTAGCTATATTTGTAACTTTCTCTTGTGATATCCAAGCTAGTATGCTAACTCCCCCTTTGTCACCGTCAAAATGAAGAGAAGACTCAATGGCTAAAAATTTCAATCATTATTTTACATCAACCAATATTTCAAATTTTCATATGATGCATATAAGCCATAGATGCAAAGAATTCATGAAAGCAAACTAAAGTAATCATGTCATTTCTAAGTCATGAAAGATATGAAATCAAAGCTCAAGAAAATCAAGAGGGACATGATTCATTTGATAAATCCTTTTAGTAATAATTCATCATAAAGCAAATTTCTCTTGCATCAAGGCAAAGAAAAATCATGTCAAAAATTCCAAAAAGTATTTCAAGCCAACAAGATCGCATGTGAAGGATAAAATATATCACAATCGTAAATGTCAATAAGTGATTCATTTGAGTGCAAAACCACTTGATTCATGCATAGGAATTCCAAGTATCAAATATCAAGATATCAAGACTTGGATTGTGATAAATCTCATTCAAGTTCGAATCATCAAAATCATTAACATAGTTTATGAGATTCACAAATGACATAAACTTAAATTGTTCTCCTCTTTGGTAAATGATAAAAAGAAGCAATCATATTGAAAAATATTTTGATTTGCAAAAATATCTCAAGTCAAGAATTTAAAGTCATGATTTCAAGTGATCAAGAGAGGAGTCATAAAATGATTCAAACTCTTTTTATCAACTCAAAACTCCTAATCAAATCAAAAATATTTTCGAGATTCATAACATGAATAAAGTGATTATCAACTTTTTAGAGATTGCAAAGTGATAAATAGAATTTTGATAAATACTTATTATCAAATCATTAATTTCATAATTCATTTAGAAGGTTCTCCTCTATGGTAAATAAAAAGGAAATATAGAAGAACAAAATGAATTAAGGGAGATAGAACATGATTGAAGCATGATTCATATTTAAAATGTATCTCACGTCGTAAATATGAATTAAGCATTTGTCAAATCTAAAATCATCCTCAAAATCACATTTAATAAATTTATACATGATAAGTATGGATTCATGAATTTCCTATAGAAAAATTGATAAGATTTAGATAGAGAATTGCATTTCGTTTTTATATGTGATTTGCTTTTTATAACTATGCTTTTGCCCTTAATAAAAACAAATATCAACATTCAAGATGAAAAGGCAAATTATCATTAAGTCGAATCACATTAAACATATGATATTTTTCAAAAGATTCGATTTAAGAGTTTCATATGGATTCATCAAAACTAAAAACTTTTAGAGAGAAAAATTTTCAAGAATCATGCATTTCCTTTTTATGATTTACTTCAAATAAGTATGCCTTTGTCTTTTAATGTCAAATTGAGACAATCATTAAAGTTCAAGACGTAAAGGCAAAAACCATCATCAAGATTCTTAAAGTCAAAAAATATAACATGTCATATAAACAATTCATCATAAAACGATTAAGACCAAAAACACATAGGTTTAAAGTGCAAGAGTCACTCATCACACATAATGTGTTTTATTTTAAATTGTTTGTTTCATATGAGTGTGGTCATGTTTTAAAAAATAAGTATCCTTTTTTAAAACCAACACATGAGTTTCATCATCAAGATATGATATCATAAAGTCATTAAGCATGATAACAACCTTTTAACATTTTTATTTTATCATTATCAATGATGATTTCATAAGTTATGTTCAAATATTTTCATGAAAGCCATCATCATATAAATTCGAAATACAAGTTTTATCATTAAAGTCATCATGATCAAATGCATCAAACATCATGATAGTGCATTTTCTCATCTTTATGAGTTTCAATTTAAGTGATTTGATCTTTCATAAGAATGTTTAAAATTTTCATGTAAAGACTATGCATCATTTTTAAGACCGAAAACATCATCAAAACCATTAAGATTCATTTATTCATCATATACATTATTTCAAAATATGACATTTCAAGTCATCAAGTATGATACAATCATTAAGTATGTTTTCATAATGCATCATCAAATTCATTTTAATTCTTTTTTCATTTGTTATAACAAGATGATCAATACTCAAATTTTGCTAAAATCATGCATCATTTTATAAATCTGAAAAATAATTTTCGTCATAAAAATCATCAAGTCCAAATATAATACAAGGCAACATCAAAACCACATTTCTTTCATTTGAAAATTTTGTGGGTTAGGTCTTTTGATTTCATGAAGACAAGTATCATCTAAAAATTTTATCATAAAAAAAGGATTAAGACCCATTAATCCAAGATAGAAGTTTTCAAATCAACATCACTTCAAAAAACTCATGCATGATATAAAATCGTCAAGCATCATATTTAGAGATAATGTAAAACATCAAGATACACATGTATGGGTTAATCCTATTAGGTGTACAAACATTATCACAAATCATACAATCATCATTCATAATTTTTACTTTTCAAAAATACTAGAAAGAAAAACATAGTATAATTTTTAAAAATAATTTTTTTAATTTCCTACTAACTAAGTTTAGTATTCATGGAAAGGTCATGTAATTTCAAAACAACGTAAGAACATTTCGGGTGAGTTTCTTACCTTGTTGTCGAAAACCGTCAAAGTGTAGTTTGCGTCTTCATCCTTTTTGTGCACTTTCCTCTTCTTCATTTTTGTGTGCTCGTCTTTGGAGTATTCTGGTTTCTTGCGTTCATAGTAAGAGTTGGTGTTCTTTTTATTTGTGTTCTTTAACTCATGTTTAATGAACTTTTTAAATTTTAATGTCAAAAGTTCAACGTTCTCAACATTGTCCTCATCACTTGAGTCATCACTCAAGTGGCATTTTATAGTCCGAAGTGTCAAATCTTTCCTATTCTTTAGAAGGTGGTCCATGTGTTCATTGAGTTCATTGTATTCCAAAAATGTCATTTCATGTCATTAAAGACCCAATGCGCTCTTCAAGAGATAAGTCATTTAAATTTTTAGCTTCTTGTATAGCCATTACTTTTGGATCCCACCCTTTTGGAACGGATCTTAAAATCTTGTTTACTAAATCAAAACTCGAAAAAGATTTACCAAGACTTTTTAAACTACTGACGACATCCGTGAAACGGGTGTACATGTCGTCGATAGTTTCACTTGGTTTCATTTGAAAAAAGCTTAAAATCGTGCATCAAAATGTTAACTTTCGAGTCTTTGACTTTACTCATTCCTTTGTATATGACTTCAAGTGTGTGCCAAATATCAAAAACCGTTTTGCATGTAGAAATTCGATTGAACTCAGTTTTATTTAGAGCACAAAATAAGGTATTCATAGCCTTAGCATTGAAAGAAAAATATTTTTTCTCTAAGTCCAACCATTCGTTCATCGGTTTAGAGGAAAATTGAAAGCCGTTTTGAATAATATTTCGTAAGTTTAAATCTTGAGAAATCAAGAAATCTCTCATTCAAGTTTTCCAATATATGTAGTCCGATCCGTTAAAGAACGGTGGACGAACAATCAAAAAACCCTCTTGAAAGCCATTAAGAGCCAATTCTCATGGGTGTGAATCCGAAAGAGAAATAACCTTACTCTGATACCAATTATTAGGGATCGAGTGGCACTAAGAGGGGGGGGGGTGGTGAATTAGTGCAGCAGTAAAGAACGATAAAATTTTGTGATTTAAAACAAGTTTCGAAACTTCATACGATAGAAATCACGTTTTTGACTAAAACTGATTTTAATTAAAGTGTAATGGAAAGTACTTAAAGTAGGAAGTGTTTAGAAAGGAAGAAGGCAGTGATGAGTAAGTTGAGCAGCGAAGAAAAGGCAGTTTGTAGAAAGGTAAATGTAAAAACATAAACGCATATTGTTCTTATAGTGGTTCGGTCATTCGACCTACATCCACTCCCGATTCCTCTTCACTTGAGGCCACCGACTTTCCACTAGCTGCCTTCCTTCCAACGGGCAAAGACAAACTCCCTTTTACAAACTCTGTTTACAAAGCTTCCCTCAACACCTCTCTTAAGAATACTTCTAGACTTTCAGAGGAGGGATTTCTACTTCAAATGATAGAGTTTTCCCTTAGTTTTTCTTGCACTCTTCTTGCTCTCTTAGCAAGAACATCTGAGGTATTTATAAACCCCAAGAGGATTCAAATTTGGAGCCCAAATTTGAATTACCTCAGACTTCGACATTTTGGTGGTACCACCGCTAGTCCGATAATGACGCTATCAGTGTACCGGGTGGTGCCACCGTCGAGGCTCTCGGGTCCTGGGCGGTGCCACCACCCGGCACATTCCAGCTCACTGGTTGGGCCTTAAACCTGGTCCATATTAGTCCGAAACAAGGCCCATGTGGCCCCTACTTGGGTTATAAAATTAACACCTAATCCTAACCTAAATTATCATGCTAACTATAAAATTAAAGATATTTTCTAAGCTATTACAAAGTCTGACAAGTCAAGACTTCTTCTGGTAAGCTTCCGATGAACTTCCGACGGTCTTCCGATGAACCCTCGGAAACCATTTTATGGACTCCTGGCAAGCTCTTGGACTTCACGATGATCTTAGCAAGTTCCAACGAGTTTCTTTGGCAAACTCCGATCTTTCTTAGCAAGTTCCGCGAACTTCCAATGAACCTTCCGACGAACTTCCCAAAACCCTTCGGCTAGCACCCTACTCGTTCTCGGCCAGTTCCAGCAGTACTCCCAATGAATCTTCGGACTTCCGTCAAACTGTCGAACTCTAATGATCCATCACACTTGTCTTCCGGCACTTTGTTTCGCTTTACATCTTCATCGTTATTGTAGTTAATCCTGCACATACACAAACAGAAACTCTACTTCGATCTAGATAGTTATGACAATGCGAATTGTCATTCAGTTGCCCGACACATCATTGGTCAGCGCTTCGTCTGATTCTTCGGCGCATTTTCCTCTCTTGCATTTTGTTGCTCAATCGGTGGTTGACCTCTGCAACCCTGATATCCTTGGTGCAACAAACTCTTCTTGGCCTGATGCCCGACGTACGAAGCCTTCTGTCGATTGTCGATCGAACCTCCGGCTCGACATCTAATATCCTAACGTGATCACTCGGTACAACGTCAAGTCCTCCAGTGTCAATTGTCTAATCCTGATCAATAGTAGACCTGTGTAACTCAAAACCCAGTTAGACAATAAAACACAATCAATTACTTTTATCATCAAAATCCGAGATTCAACATCTTCATGATCTAGTCCCCCTATGGGACTCACTGGTACTTGCATCTAAACTTCTTCCTCGATAGTGCATAGCTAAACTAATGCCCAAGGCTCCCATTCAATGCAACATTCGATACACATACGAAAGGCCCACCTCTGTGGTACCATGACATTGACTACTTGAATCCATAGCTCTTCTTGCCGTCGTGTTGTTCACTGAAGTGGAGCTCCCAATCATACTCCCGATCATACCTCTGTATGATCCAGTCCCCACATAGGACTCACTGTGTGTGTCACATTGCCGTGAACCATTCCACCACAATCCACTGCATCATGTTGTCTCTGTTGGGAAATCCGTCATGGGGAGCGACATCTCATGCGCAGCGGAAGAACAGAAAACAAAACCCCAAATTTTCTATAGAAAGTTTTCGGCGTCGTGCGAAGATCGATGCATCAAAAATAAATCCGCAAAACTGCACGTGTAAAAGAAGTTACCTAGGGAAATCGTATATCCCTGAATTCATGCAGATCTATGGGAGAGGATGAAGGAGGTCAAGCATCCTCTTCTCTAGCGGTATCCACACAGTAGGGATTGCGATGATACACCTCTCTCTCTGGGGAGAGGAGAACAAGAAGTGGCTACCAAAAACCTTCAGCCTATAGAGCTATGGTTCCCTCCTATTTATAGAGGCCCTCCTAAAAAACCCTAATGGATCTTTTTCCCTATTGGGTATTAGATCTCCATCCAATTGTCCAAGCCTCTTGGATTACTGGGTTTCTACCCAATAACCTCTTATTAGCAATTATTGGATCTCATCTCAAGATCCAATAATTCAGGGGCTTAATGGATATCCAATAAGATAGGGGGTTCAGTGAATATCTCATATCCGAACCTCTACTCGTCGTAACACCTACCATATGTGTGTGACCCTCTAGGCCCAATATCGAGCTGGTCATGAGTAATACTTGTCAGAACTCCTTCTGACTTAGTGAATTATTATCTATATAATAATTCACCTAACTCATCGACTGCGGACGTACCAGGCCACTACGTCGCGGCCCCTAGATGATATAGGATAATCCAATCTTTTGGACCTATCTGTCCTCAGTTACCATGTATCTATAATCTCTCATCCATCTAATAACCCAGAGACCCTATACCGGGCATGGTGTTGTCAGGCCCATATGGTCTCTCCTCGAGTCTTACTCTTGTCGGATTCTCCCGGAGAACTCTTTCTCTCTCAATCCGAATAACCTTGGCCAAAGATTTATTCGAGCAAGAACATATGAGATATTCCTCTCATGATACTAAGAGCGGATGATCCTCTATTGACACTCAATAGCCCTCGTAAGGTTGGCTACCACTCCCAATGACCGGTTGTACTAGATATGGAACTTTCCAAACCTATAAGTCCAATATCAAAGAGTGGAGTACTCACACAGGACATCCTTAGTGTCTCAAATCTAAGGACTAGATACACTACTGGTACTACGGAATCGCTGTTTGATGTGAGGTATTAATAACCATCTAGCATTCTATAGGCGGATCAATCAGTGAACTTATTCTCCAATGAGCACCTATACTGTACCCTTAGTATCCCCACACGAGTAACTATGAGACCAGCTACCTCCATCATATGAACGGGTATACAGCACACCAATCTATCTGGCTATCTCGATATCCTTTCTCGAGTAACCTATGACCAGGATAATTTAGGGTCTGTGTTTAAAGGTGAATCGGTCTCATTATCGTAATCTCATCACGATCCAATTCCCATTGCACAGATCTAAGGACATCACAATATACATCTAGATAATGTGAGATAATGCCAATAATCATAAGCAAAGAGATTGACGCAGCATGTTACAGGTGCTATCACTCATGTGATTGGCTTGTAGGGCACCTATAATTAGCAATCTCCCACTTGACCTAAGGCCAATCACCAATATGTCTGATCCCCATCAAACCTCTATGACGCTCAAAGACAATCTGAGTTAATGGCTTTTTAGTGGATCTGTAATATTATTTTCGGATGGAACTCTTTCCATTACTATATCTTTTCGGGCCACGATCTCTCCAATAAGTTAGAACCTCCTCAGAACACTTCTAATAAGACCCGGGTTCCCTTATTTGAGTAATCACCCGTATTTATCATAATATAAAGGAATCAGCTCCTCGCTGCTCGGGATGACTCCTAGATCTGTGATGAACTTCTTTATCCAGACTCCCTCCTTTGCTGCCTCTACCGCAGCAATGTATTCCGCCTCTATGGTCGAGTCAATAGTAGTGTCTTGCTTGGAACTCTTTCAGCATACTGCTCCTCCATGCAAGGTGAACACGTACCCTAAATTAGACTTGCTATCATCGATATCGGACTAGAAGCTCGAGTCCGTGTAGCCCTCAACCCTAAGGCTACTATCTCCATATACCAGTAAAAGATCCTTAGTCCTTCTCAAGTACTTAAGGATCTTTTTTACTACTTTTCAGTGCTCCAAGCCTGGATCTGCCTGATATATGATTGTGACACTCAGAACATGTGCTATGTGTGGACTCTACTAACATATCACAGGGCCTTTGCCACCTTCGATTCTATTTGCTCCTTTGGTAATCGACCTTTGTCCACTCGCTCTCGGGTCACACTCGGACGAAGCCTAGCTCTAGGATAGTCCGTCACCTAGCAGCTCCTCTGATGTCCTCAGACTTCATTGAAATTAGTGCACCATTGTCTAGATCTTGGGCCTATGCCCCTACCAGCATAATCTCCGCTGTGCACCGCTTTCCTCATGGCAACTTGAATAGCAACACTGTGGCATATTCTTCAAGAGTGCTTGTCTCTGCATCCTCTTGCCCCGTTCCATGGTCTTCTGACACTAACTTCACCTCTACAAGCTGTGTCACCTTAGTTCCTCCGTCAAATGCTTCACCGAGATAATGTGCATGTGCCTCAAAGTTTCCTTCATCTTTGGCACAATGCAAGATGAGTCTGCTCAATCAGAATAAGAAACCCATGGAATGACATGATCCTGCTCCTACCTCTATAAGAGTCCATGTCCTTGACCTTTGTCTGAAGAAAGCTCCAAGCCTTTGCTTCATGTTCCATCTTCTATGCCACTCCCTTTTATGTGGCTTGGGTGTTTCACCAAGTTACCCCCAAGTTACTCCGCTTCTCGATTTGCATTGAGTTAATGGTAGCCCTCATGCGTTGAGTCCGATCTCCCTATCGGCTCTAAGTGTGCTTTCGCTTTGTGTTGCCTTGGGTCGCTCCCCCCACTTGATCTTGCTATGCATCCACCAACGCATTGTCACTTGCGAGATCATGCAATTGACTTCTTGTCGCTCGCTCAATCCATCAAGCTTTGTCTTGAGGTACTCCTCAACCAGTGTGGTTCATTGCATATGATTCTCCCTCTGGAGAACTGGGACTTATTCCTTTTGGATATCTACCTCGTTGGAGCAACTTCTCTCTTTGTCTCCTTCCCTTTGGAAGTTTTGGTGACCACCATCCCCTTGGACCATTCCACCTTTGCTGAACAAACCATGCACTATTCTACCTCCACAAATGCACCTACTAGATTACGACTCTTTGCCAATACAGCTCCCATTGCACCCCTCTGGGTCTAGCAACATGCTGAACCTATTGCACACTTCAGCCTCTTGCGAATGTACCCTACACATGCCAAAGAGAAAGTTTCAATGCTATATGGTATTGACCTTCGGTCGCCTTGGGATGGCCATGGATAGTTCATCGCCCGTATACAAGCCCTTATATGAGTATTGAATTTCTTGAGTTTGTAACTCCCCTCACCTCTGTGAGCTTTGCACAACTCCTTCGATCACTAAACAACCCATTCCACCTTTCATGGTCTCATCCTTTGCCAAGCGCCCCGCTTGCCTCAAGCACCATTAAGTTTGAGTGCCAACGTCAAGCCACTACTCGAACTCAGCCATCCCAACCTTTGTGCAATATGCAATTCTTCTTAGCTTGTCTGTCCTCGTGGTGCCTCTTGTGTGAAGGGTTGGTCATTCCTTTGAATGCCATCCTCGGATGCCTGCTCTTCTGAGCGACTCCTTCCCCTACAACTCTATGTCTGTTTCCAAATGGTCGCGCATGTTGGCTGCCCTCAACGGAGCCCCACTAGGTCCTCCACGTTTACATGCTAAGTGTTTCTATGTGTGCTTGTCCCACTCTTATACCATATGTTATGGACTTAGCTAGTTTTGCCTAAGTCATGCGGCACCATTGTGTGTTAGTTCGTAAAGGTCAACCTCCCTGAAATCTTCTATAATCCCTCAGGATCTGCAAAAGAGAAGACGGGACAGAGAAAGCACTTCACATGGGATCCACAAGCAATCCTTTCAGCAAACACTTTATAGCCAATGCAAATTCCAACCATGGATATCACAAGCTTAGAACGGTTGCACAACAAAGATATAAAATTGGTCCACTACAGACCAAAATATAGTACAAGTGTCCACATGATGCAAACTTTATGTACAAGCCGATAATGGCTGCCAAACTCACTTAAATGGAGTATGTAGTATTTAGCAAACCCTTTACAAGCTTTACAAGCTAGAACAAACCGGAAAGGACATGGACACACATAAGCATTACATCGAACAAGCCGTTTTATAATTTGTCTATGATAGATGACTCAAGTGATGAGGACAATGAAGAGGACATTGAACTTTTAATCAATTTTAATAAGTTCATTATATAAAAATCTAAAATAAAAAATAAACTTGAATGGAGAAAGAGGCCAAAGAAGAGGAAGGCACCCAAGGGTGAATCAAGTAAGGAAGAGGCAAATTGGGCTTTGACGGATTTCGTCAATGAGGTAAGTAACTCACTCATTATGCTTTTACCTTATTTTGAAATTATATGATCTTTTCATGAGTTGCTTAGTTTAGTTAGTAGGAAATAAATAATTATTTTTTAAAAAATTGTATCATGCTTTTCTTTTTAGTACTTTTGAAAAGTAAAAATTAAAATGACACTTGCATGATTTGTGATAATGCATGCACACCTAATAGGATTAATCCATGCATGTGCATCTTGATGTTTTATATTGTTTTTCGTCTTTAAACATGATGCTTGATGATTTTATATCATGTATGAGTTTTTGCAGTGATATTGATTTGAAACACAATGTTTTGGATAAACGTATTTTTGGTCTAATCATTCTCATGACAAATTAAGATGACATAATGCATGTACACCTAAAAGGATAAAATCCATGTATGCTTTCCATATCGATTTTCAATTTTAAACATGATACATATCTATGTATGAATTTTTTGAAAGTCTTTTGATAATATATGCATGATTTTAGCAAAAATTTGAGCATTGATCATCTTGTTATAACTAATGAAAGAAAGAATTAAAATGATTTTGATGATGATTTCATTTTTAACTATGATGCATGACATTTTCATATGAAAAATTTGAACATTCCTATGAAAGATCACATTACTTCAATTGAAACACAAAAATTAGAAAATGCACTATCACGATGATTTATGTGTGATGCATTTGATATTAATGGGTTTGATGACAACACTCATATTTTTTATTTAAACTTGATACTCATCTTTTAAAACATGAGCACACTTATATGAAACAAACAACTTAAAATAAAACACATTATGTATGATTAGTGATTCTCATGTTTTGAACTAATATGTATTTGGTCTTAATCAATTTTATGATGAATTTTTATATGATGTGTTATATCTTTCGATTTTAAAAATCTTGATGATGGTTTTTGCCTTTACTTCTTGAACTTTCGTTCTTATCTCTAATTGATATTAAAAGACAAAAGCATGCTCATATGAAATGAATCATAAAATGAAAATGCATATTTCTTGAAATCTTTCTCTCTAGAGTTTTTTGATTTTTTCATAAAAAACAAGTGATGATTTCATTTATGATATTTTGTGAATCACTTGAATTATGAATGAGATTTTGATAATGTATTAAAAGAATCACTTAAAAAGAAAATGCTTTTCCCATCTTATTGAGATTAATGATTTCATGATATCTTATGAATCTTGTAAATTATGAAAGTAATTTTGATGATTTTTTTATGAGTTCGAAGTTGATGAATTGAACTAAAATGAGTCTTATCTATATCGTAATCTTGATAACTTGAGTTTTTCAAGATCTCTTACTCCATACTCTTTTATGATTCTCTCATGTTATTGAAGAAAAATGCAAATGAATCATAAATTATCTTCTCTTGACTTTTTGATACTAAACTTAAGAAAATATGCTTTGATAATTGAAACATTGCATGCATAATTTGATTTTTTTCTCCTATGTTTCAATACTTCTTTGATTGCTTCATGACTTGATGATTGAAATGCTGATGTAGACCTTTGATGTATCACTTGTCATGATTTATGCAAATTACTAGCATTTTGAATCTCAAAAATTATTTTGATTTGATTATGGGTTTTAAGTTGTCAAATTGGTTTGAATGAGATTTTTGTTTCAAGAAAATCATGAACTCTCTAATGAATTCTTGACTTGAGATATTTTATGCAAATTGAAATACTTTCCTCTATGATTACTTCTTTTTTCACTTACTAAAGAGGAAAACAATCCAAGTCTTGATACATCGATGAGTGATACTTGAAATTATTTTTATGATTCATGATGAATTTAGATCTATCATGCATAAATCAAGTTGTTCCTTTTTACTACCAAATGAATCATGGCTTGGTCTTTGATATTGATATTTCTTTTATCATGATCCTTAGTTGTATAATTCTTTTGCTTTATTAAAAAGATTTGTCGAATGAATCATATCCTTCTTGAATTTTCTTGATATCATGATATGATTTCTTTATATGGCTTGAAATTTTTAGCCATTGAGTCTTCCACTTCATTTTGACAATAACTAAGGGGGAGCTAGCTTATTAGCTTGAATGTTAAATTCATGATTTGAATTTTGATGATGGTAACATTTATATCAATATTTGATTCTAATATCTCATTTTCCATTTTGATGAAAAAGAAAATCAATTACAACATTGCATCCTCCATTTTTTTCTTTAGAATGATAAAGAGGGAGAAAATTGCTAGCTTGAAGCAAAATTACTAGCTTAGAGAAAACTTGCTAGCTTGTGTATTAAAAGAAAAAGTGGCAAAAGTAGCTAGCTAAAACTTACAAAAATTACTATTTTGCAATTTCACGAGTAGCTAAGAATTGCTATCTCAAAGGATACAAATATTACTATCTTGCCTATCTCAAGAAGAGAAAATACAAAATTTAGAAAATTTACATTTCTACACTTGCCATGCTTGTATGCTATAATGAAAATTTGGCATGCATGTTTAAAGTGATTATATAAAATTGCTAGCTCATTGCAAACAAGAAGTTGATAGCTTGCAAAGGCAAAAGAAAGGTGCTAACATCAAGTATTGCAAAAAGAAGCAAAGTGCTATCTTGTCTATCATGAGAAACTTGCCATGATTGAATATTAATGAAAATCTAGTTAGTATGATTGTAAAACTTGCATATCTTTTAAATTAGCTATAATGTTACTTCTGCTTTTTGTTGATGACAAAGGGGCAGAAGTAGATTGATGAGTTCATGCAATGTAATGAAGTATTGAATATTTTATATGTTTGCATGATGGTTTGATATTTTTCATAACATGTTGCTTGGATTTGGCATAATCCAAGTGTTCTATCAATATGACATATTGATAGGGGGAGTTTATTTAAACTCCAGGGAGTTAAGGTTAACTCCGTCATCAATTTGTTGTCCTCATAAAAAAGGGAGAGATTATTTAATCTTGAATTTTGATGATGAAACTAATTGATCATATTTAGTTATCTAACTGTGTTTTGAGATACACAGGTCTACTCTCGATCAGGATTGGATAATTTACGCAGGATGAATCAGCGTTGCGTCGGATGAAATCACGTCAGGAAATTGGACGTCGAGCCGGAGGTCCGGTCGACGATCGACAGAAGGCTTTGGATAAAGAAATCGGGCATTAGACCAAGAAGAGTAGAGTTGCGCCAAGAAGATCAGGGTTGCAGGCATCAACTACTGATTGGGCAACAAGCTACAAGAGAGGACAATACGCGAAAGAAACGGACGAAGCGCCGATGTGCAAATGACATGTCGGGCGACATTTCGATTAAGCGTTGTAATAATTATCTAGATCGAAGTAGGATTAAAGGCTAATTGGGTTGTAATTGGCCTAACCCAGTTAGGGCCAATTGGGCCCATGCTCGGACAAGTTTGGGCCAGACTCAAGGCCCAAACAGGGGTGGTGGTACCGCCTGGGTTCAGTCTCCCAGGTGGTCTAGGCAGTGGTACCGCCTAGACTGGGCGATGGTACAACCCTATGGTAGAGTGCTTGGGTAGTGGCATCGTTGGTTGAGCAGTGGTACCACCCAATACACTGACCATGTCAGTATGCTAAGCGGTGGTACCATCAGGCTGGGTGGTGGTATCGCCCAATGCACAAATAGGGGCAAAAAGCCTAGGCGGTGGTACCGCTAGTACCTTGAAATCCGGGATGATTCAAATTTGGGTTCCAAATTTGAATCCTCTTGGGGTCTATAAATATACCAGATGTTTTTGCTTGGGTGAGCAATTATTGTGAAAGAAAACTAAGGGAAAACTCTATAATTCTTGGTAGAAATCCCTCCTCCTAAACTTTAAAGAGTTGGTCTTAAGTGAGGTGGTTGAGGGAAACCATGCAAAAGAGTTAGTAAGGGAGTTTATCTTCACCCGTTAGAAGGAAGGCAGCTAGTGGAAAATCGATGGCCTTAAGCGAAGAGGAATCAAGAGTGGACATAAGTCGGATGACCGAACCACTATAAAAACAGTTTGCGTTTATGTATTGTCTTTTATATTTTTGCAAACCTTCTTTTCTTCATTGCTCAACTTACTCATCACTGTCCTTCTTTCTCTCTAAACACTCCCTACTTTAAGCACTTTTCGATACGCTTCAATTGAAATCAGATTTTAGTCGAAACGAAGTTTTCAACGTGTAAAGTTTCCGAAATCATTTTCAAATCATCGAAATTTATCCTCTTTATCCACTGCACTAATTCACCCCTCCTCTTAGTGTCACTCTCGATCCCAACAATTGGTATTAGAGCCTTGTTATTTCTCTTTCAGATTCACACCTATGAGAAATGATTTTTACGACTTTCAAGAGGGTTTTTCGATTGTTCGTCACCCGTTCTTTAACGGATCAGGCTACATATATTGAAAAACTTGAATATGGTTTTCTTGATTTCTCTAGATTTAAATTTATGGAATATTATTGAAAACGACTTTCAACTTCCTCTAAACCAACAAACGAATGGTCAGACTTTGAGAGAAAATCTTTTTCATTAAATGCAAAGGCTATGAATGCCTTATTTTGTGCTCTAGATAAAATTAAGTTTAATCGGATTTCTACGTGTGAAACGACTCGAAAGTTAATATTTTGATACATAATTTTAAGCTTTTTCGAATGCAACCAAGCGAGACTATAGATAACATGTATGCCCATTTCACGGATGTCGTCAATAGTCTAAAAGCTCTTGGAAATTTTTTTTCAGATTTTGATCTCATAAACAAGATTTTAAGATTCCTTCCAAAAAGGTGGGATCCTAAAGTAACCGCAATACAAGAAGCTAAAAATCTAAATGACCTTCCGATAGAAGAACTCATTGGCTCATTGATAATGTATGAAATGAGCTTTTTGGAACTTGATAGACACTTGAACCACCTTCCAAAGAATAGGAAGGATTTGAAACTCTGGACTATAAAATGCCACTTGAGTGATGACTCAAGTGATGAGGACAATGAAGAGGACATTGAACTTTTAATCAATTTTAATAAGTTCATTAAACAAAAATCTAAAATCAGAAATAAACTTGAATAGAGGAAGAGGCCAAAGAAGAGGAAGGCACATAAGGGTAAATCAAGTAAAGAAGAGGTAAATTGGGCTTTGACGGATTTCGTCAATGAGGTAAGTAACTCACCCATTATGTATTACCTTATTTTGAAATTATATGATCTTTTCATGAGTTGCTTAGTTCAGTTAGTAGGAAATAAATAATTATTTTTTAAAAAATTATATCATGCTTTTCTTTCTAATATTTTTGAAAAGTAAAAATTAAAATGACACTTGCATGATTTATGATAATGTGTGCACACCTAATAGAATTAATCTTGATGTTTTATATTATTTTTCATCTCTAAACATGATGCTTGACGATTTTATATCATGCATGAGTTTTTGCAGTGATATTGATTTAAAACTCTATGTTTTGGATAAACATATTTTTGGTCTAATCATTCTCATGACAAATTAAGATGACATAATGCATGTACACCTAAAAGGATAAAATCCATGTAAGCTTTCCATATTGATTTTCAATTTTAAACATGATGCATATCTATGTATGAATTTCTTGAAAGTCTTTTGATAATAGATGTGTGTATCATACTTATAATTTGAAAACTTCCATCTTGGATTAATAGGCTTTAATCATTTTTATAATGAAATTTATAAAATGATACATGATTTTAGCAAAAATTTGAGCATTGATCATCTTGTTATAATTAATGAAAGAAAGAATTAAAATAATTTTGATGATGCTTTCATTTTTAAATATGATGCATGACATTTTCATATGAAAAATTTGGACATTCCTATGAAAGATCACATCACTTAAATTGAAACACATAAAAATTAGAAAATGCATTATCATGATGATTTATGTGTGATGCATTTGATCTTAATGGGTTTGATGACAATACTCATTTTTTGGATTTAAACTTGATACTCATCTTTTAAAACATGAGCACACTTATATGAAATAAACAACTTAAAATAAAATACATTATGTATGATGAGTGACTCTCATGTTTTAAACTAATGTGTATTTGGTCTTAATTGTTTTTACGATGAATTTTTATATGATGTGTAATATCTTTCGATTTTAAAAATCTTGATGATGGTTTTTGCCTTTACGTCTTGAACTTTCGTTCTTATCTCTATTTGACATTAAAAGGCAAAGGCATTCTCATATGAAATGAATCATAAAATGAAAATAAATATTTCTTGAAATCTTTCTCCCTAGTGTTTTTTGATTTTTTCATAAAAGATGAGTGATGAATTCATTTATGATATTTTGTGAATCACTTGAATTATGAATGAGATTTTGATAATGTATTAAAAGAATCACTTAAAAAGAAAATGCTTTTCCCATCTTATTGAGATTAATGATTTCATGATATCTTATGAATCTTGTAAATTATGAAAGTAATTTTGATGATTTTTTTATGAGTTCGAAGTTGATGAATTGAATTAAAATGAGTCTTATCTATATCGTAATCTTGATAACTTGAGTTTTTCAAGATCTCTTACTCCATACTCTTTTATGATTCTCTCATGTTATTGAAGAAAAATGCAAATGAATCATAAATTGTCTTCTCTTGACTTTTTGATACTAAACTTAAGAAAATATGCTTTGATAATTGAAACATTGCATGCATAATTTGATTTTTTTCTCCTATGTTTCAATACTTCTTTGTATGCTTCATGACTTGATGATTGAAATGCTGATGTAGACCTTTGATGTATCACTTGTCATGATTTATGCAAATTGCTAGCATTTTGAATCTCAAAAATTATTTTGATTTGATTATGGGTTTTAAGTTGTCAAATTGGTTTGAATGAGATTTTTGTTTCAAGAAAATCATGAACTCTCTAATGAATTCTTGACTTGAGATATTTTATGCAAATTGAAATACTTTCCTCTATGATTACTTCTTTTTTCACTTACTAAAGAGGAAAATAATCCAAGTCTTGATACATCGATAAGTGATACTTGAAATTATTTTTATGATTCATGATGAATTTAGATCTATCATGCATAAATCAAGTTGTTCCTTTTTACTACCAAATAAATCATGACTTGATCTTTGATATTGATATTTCTTTTATCATGATCCTTGGTTGTATAATTCTTTTACTTTATTAAAACAATTTGTCAAATGAATCATGTCCTTATTGAATTTTCTTGATATCATGACATGATTTCTTTATATGGCTTGAAATTTTTAGCCATTGAGTCCTCCACTTCATTTTGACAATAACTAAGGGGGAGCTAGCTTGTTGGCTTGAATGTTAAATTCATGATTTGAATTTTGATGATAGAAACATTTATATCAATATTTGTTTCTAATATCTCATTTTTCATTTTGATGAAAAAGGAAATCAATTACAACATTGCATCCTACTTTTTTTTTTAGAATGATAAAGCGGGAGAAAAATTGCTAGCTTGAAGCAAAATTACTAGCTTAGAGAAAACTTGCTAGCTTGTGTATCACAAGAAAAAGTGACAAAAGTAGCTAGCTAAAACTTGCAAAAATTACTACCTTACAATTTTAGGAGAAGCTATCTATCTCAAAGGATGCAAATATTACTATCTTGCTTATCTCAAGAAGAGAAAATGCAAAACTTAGAAAATTTGCATTCCTACACTTGCCATGCTTGTATATTGTAATGAAAATTTGGTATACATGTTTAAAGTGATTATACAAAATTGCTAGCTCATTGCAAACAAGAAGTTGCCATGATAGAAAGGTGCTTACAAAGGCAATAGAAAGGTGCTAGCATGAAGTATTGCAAAAAGAAGCAAAGTGCTATCTTGCCTATCATGAGAAACTTGTCATGATTGAATGTTAATGAAAATCTAGCTAGTATGATTGTAAAACTTATATATCTTTTAAACTAGCTATAATGTTACTTCTATTTTTTGTTGATGACAAAGGGGGAGAAGTAGATTGATGAGTTCATGCAACGTAATGAAATATTGAATATTTTATATGTTTGCATGATAGTTTGATGCTTTTTATAACATGTTGCTTTGATTTGGCATAATCTAAGTGTTCTATCAATATGGTATATTGATAGGGAGAGTTTGTTTAAACTCTAAGGAGTTAAGGTTAACTCCGTCATCAATTAGTTATTATCATAAAAAAGGAGGAGATTGTTGAATCTTGGATTTTGATGATGAAACCAATTGATCGTGTTTAGTTATCTAACTATGTTTTGAGATACGCAGGTCTACTCTCGATTAGGATTGGATAATTTATGTAGGATGAATCAGCGTTGCATCGGAGGAAATCATGTCAGGAGATTAGACGTCGAGTCGGAGGTCCAGTCGACGATCGACAAAAGGCTTTGGATAAAGAAATCGAGCATCAGGCCAAGAATAGTAGAGTTGCGCCAAGAAGATCAGGGTTGCAGGCGTCAACTACTGATTGGGCAATAAGCCGCAAGAGAAGACGATGCGCCAAAGAAATGAACGAAGTGCCAATGTGCCAATGACGTGTCGGGCGACATTTCGATTAAGCGTTGTAATAATTCTCTAGATTGAAGTAGGATTAAGGACTAATTGGGTTATAATTGGGCTAACCTAGTTAAGGGCCAGTTGGGCCCGTACTCGAACAAGTTTGGGCTGGACTCAAGGCCCAAACAGGGTTGCTGAACCCTGTTTGGCGATGGCACTATCAGACTGGGGCGGTGGTACCACTTGGGTTCAAACTCCTAGATGGTCTGGGTGGTGGTACCACCCAGACTGGACAATGGTATTGCCCACTGGTTTAGCGGTGGTACCGCTCAATATATTGACCATATCAGTATGCCAAGCGGTGGTATCGTCAGGCTAGGCGGTGGTATCATCTAGTACACTAATAGGGGCAAAAAGCCTAGGTGGGGGTACCGCCCAGCATTGGCGGTGGTACCGTTAGTACCCCTGAAATCCACGGTGATTCAAATTTGGGCTCTAAATTTGAATCCTCTTGGGGTCTATAAATACCCCAGATGTTTTGCTTGGGTGAGCAAGTATTGTGAAAGAAAACTAAGGGAAAACTCTATAATTCTTACTAGAAATCCCTCCTCCTAAACTTTAAAGAGTTGGCCTTAAGTGAGGTGATTGAGGGAAACCTCATAAAAGAGTTTGTAAGGGAGTTTATCTTCGCCCGTTAGAAGGAAGGCAGCTAGTGGAAAGCTGGTGGCCTCTGCAAAGAGGAATCGAGAGTGTATGTAGGTTGGATGACCGAACCACTATAAAAATGGTTTACGTTTATGTATTATCTTTTATATTTTTGCAAACCATCTTTTCTTTGTTGCTCAACTTACTCATCACTGTCCTTCTTCCTCTCTAAACACTCCCTACTTTAAGCACTTTCCGATACGCTTCAATTGAAATCGGGTTTAAGTCGAAATAAAATTTTCAACGTATGAAGTTTTCAAAGCCATTTTCAAATTATGGAAATTTATTGTCTTTATCCGCTGCACTAATTCACACCCCCCTAGTGCCGCTCTTGATCCCAACAATGGAAAGAAGCCCGATCTTAAGATTGTTAAGATTTGGGAGTGCCCTACCCACGTCAAGAGATACAATCTTGACAATTTAGAATCTAAGACTGAATGGCGCAAGTTCGTGGGATACCCTAAGGAAACTTATGGGTATTATTTCTATCACCCTAAGGACCAAAAGGTCTTTGTAGCTAAGGGAACAGTGTTTCTTGAGAAGGAACACA
Source organism: Musa beccarii (assembly GCA_024322285.1). Lineage (NCBI taxonomy): Eukaryota > Viridiplantae > Streptophyta > Magnoliopsida > Zingiberales > Musaceae > Musa > Musa beccarii. The sequence goes on from CM044401.1 coordinate 40,393,116, forward strand.
TTCTTGGTGGAGACAGTGGGAGCGTGATAGAGTTGAGTGAGGTTAGAGAACTTTTTTTTTGGTAAGTAAATGTAAGTAGATTTAGTCTAGGAGAATGCACCCCACCTCAGAAAGGTGGAATGGTCTCACTTCACCAGACTCATCTCCGAGAGTAGTTAAATAGAAATCATGACTACACATATTGTAGACTATGACGCTCTACCATAGGCAACGAAGAGTAAAATGTAATAACCAACTATTCCTGGACAACCTGTGAATATATCACAATTTTAAAGCAGAAAATCAGACAATACAAAGGAAGTATTAAAGAATTGTAAAATTGAATCTGAGGAAGATCTCTTTTTCTCTACTTGTTAAATGCCTCATTTCCAAATCCTGCTCCATGCATGATCGTGAGTCGCTAAGTATCTCAAGCAGAAGATGAGCATTGTGTGTGTTGTGACCCTCAAAAATTCTGCTACACCTCTCCTTCCAAATCCACCAAATAGTACATCTGAAGATAAGCTTTGCCAGTTGTGTAAGAAGCCCTTTTCTTGAGAAGTTTTGCTACAGCTGTTCTAGTTCTTGATGCAAGTTTGGCATTGGTAGCCTTTGTATTTCAAATCTTTTCAGAATCTCCATCCATACCTAATTAGTGTAGTCACAAGCAAAATAGATATGATCTATACTTTCTTCCTGTTGCATACAAAGAGAGCATCGGTTAACAAGATATATACCTTTTCGCTTCATATTGTCCATTGTGGGTAGTTTGGCAAGAAGGGCCTGCCATGTGCATAAGGAATGTTTCTGTGAGCCCGGTCTATCCCATGTCCAACTGCTCGGGATCCACTTGTTATTTCTTTGTCTGATTTGATTCCATGCAGATTTAGCACTAAACTTTCCATTGTCATGAAGCCAATTAAGCATATCTGATGAGTTATTCCTGATTGGAAGAGCTATAATAGTCGGCCAAAGTGATAGCATATCAGGAGAAATAGGATTAGGAAGACACTAGGTGCTGTTAGCAATGAACTCAGAAACCTTCCAATCTTTAGGGGCCCCAAGATCTCTTCGTACTCGATCACCATATAATTGAAATATACTTTTTCCATTCACCCAAGGATCATACCACATATTAATTCTGGTCCCAGAAGAGATTGTGTAAGAAATGTGGTTGATTAGCCAACTTCTTGCCTTCAAAATTCCTTTCCATGCAGCAGAATGATATGTTCTTGTTGAAACTTCCCATATTGATTCCTTAGATAGGTACCTAGAAGAAACCCATTGTGACCATAAAGATTTATTTTGCAAAAGATCCCACAATTTCTGTACCAAACAAGCTTTATTCCAATCTCTCAGATTTCGCAGATTCAGCCCCCCCTCATCTTTTGGTCTACAAATGCTATCCCAATTGACCATATGCATTGCCTTTCCATCCGTACCATTCCAGAAAAAGTTCTTCAATAACCGTTCAATATCTTGAAGAAGTCCAACAGGTAGAAGAAATGCATTAGACCAATAAATAGAATAAGAAAACAACACAGATCGGATGAGTTCAAGTCGTCCTGCTTTGGAAAGAAGTCTAGTTTTCCAGGAGGAAATTCTATTCTTTATTTTTTGCAGGATAGGTTGGAGAACTTAGCTCAAGAATCATTCCACAACTAGAGTCTGTTTAGATACCTAGCACACAAGTTCCAAGTTTATGTAGGTTCGGTAGAGTATCCCATCCTCTTGAGAGATATGTGGGACATATCAGAAGAGAGGATATTAAGGATATTGATCCTCAGACCTACAAGGAGGCTATTATGAGTATAGACTCCAGGAAATGGCAAGAAGCCATGAATTTAAAAATAGATTCCATGTGCTCCAACAAGGTTTGGAACCTAGTTGATGCACTTGAGGGTATCGTACCTATTGGCTGTAAGTGGATCTTCAAGAAGAAGATCAGAGTAGATGGAAAGGTAAAGATGTATAAAGCAAGGCTAGTGACTAAAGGGTATCGTCAAAGGCAAGGTATTGACTATAACGAAACTTTTCACCTGTAGCCATGCTAAAATCCATCCGAATTCTATTGGCTATTATAGCACACTATGATTATGAGATCTGGCAGATGGACATCAAAACTGCATTCCTCAATGGTAATCTCGAGGAGGAGGTGTATATGATACAGCCTGAGGGATTCGTGTTCAGGGATAACCCAGATAAGGTGTGCAGGTTGCTTAGGTCCATCTATGGACTGAAGCAAGCTTCTCGAAGTTAGAACATAAGATTTGATGAGGCAATCAGATCTTATAACTTCGTTAAGAACGAAGCTGAGCCTTATGTGTATAGGAAGGTAAGTGAGAGTGTTATCACCTTTTTGGTGCTATATGTGGATAATATCATGATCATTGGAAATGATGTAGGAATGCTCTTCACAGTAAAGGCTTGGCTATCTAGGCACTTCTCTATGAAGGACTTAGGGAAAGCATCCTGCATATTGGGGATACGGATCTATAGAGATAGATCCAAGAGGATGCTTGGCTTGTCCTAGTCTAGGTACATAGACACCATTATTAAAAGGTTTGGCATGAAAAATTCTATGAGAGGTCTCATACCAATGAGATATGAAATATCACTTTCTAGGAGTATGTCCCCAAAGAGTCCTGAAGAAAAAGGCACACATAGATAGGATACCATATGCCTCAGCGATAGGATCTATCATGTATGCTATGCTATGTACCAGGCCTAATATAGCACATGCTTTGAGAGTCACGAGCAAGTATCAGGCAGATCCAGGCTTGAAGCATTGGAAAGCAGTAAAATGCATCCTTAAGTACTTGAGAAGGACTAAGGATCTTTTACTGGTATATGGAGGTAGTAGCCTCAGGGTTGAGGGCTGCACAGACTTCAGCTTTCAATCTGATGTCGATGATAGCAAGTCTAATTCAGCGTATATGTTCACCTTGAATGGAGAAGCAGTATATTAGAAGAGTTCCAAACAAGACACTATTGCTAACTTGACCACAGAAGCGAAATACATTACTATGGCAGTGGCAGCAAAGGAGGGAGTCTGAATGAAGAAGTTCATCACAGATCTAGGGTTTATGCTAAGCAGCGAGGAGTCGATTCTCTTATATTGCGACAACAACAGGGCAATTACTCAAGCGAAGGAACCCAGGTGTCATCAGAAGTCTAAGCACATTCTGAGGAGGTTCCACTTGATAAGAGAGATTGTCGCCCGAAGAGATGTAGTAGTGGAAAGAGTTCCATCCGAAGATAACATTGCAAATCTACTAATAAAGCCATTTACTCAGATTATCTTTGAGTGTT